>JADMNL010000029.1:96567500-97215000 GCA_016271365.2 Neoceratodus forsteri | reverse complement strand
CGGACTTACAGCTCGATGAATCTGATGCAGAGGACTGAAAAAGGCCTTGGCTGACCCAGAACAGTAAGAACTGTGTGCAGTGACTCCCAGGGACAATATAAAATATAATTTAGCATGTTGGACTCTAAAGTTTTATGGGTTCAGAAATAATACTGGGGTTAGTTAAGAGCCTGATTGAATCTGTTCTCGTTTTTAAGTCCTCCATATACGAAGTAGGTTTAAATAAGTTTTATATGTTCACAAATTGAGCTCTACTGAGAGCGGGAGAGATATGATTTAAGGCTTACACTTGTACTACTGCACAGCTTTATTAGTGCTAAGAGATTCTGTAATTAGTGTTAACAATTAAGCTACACAGTTTTGAATTCTGCTGTTGATGGCTAATTTACTAAGTATTGTTGCCTATCTACTTAACGAGGAAACTTCTTAAGGGTCTAATTTTGGGTTTATTTTCACTACACCAGATTTAAACAGCAATCGTTGGATTGTGTTACACTACCTAATAATACTACCTAGAGAAAATACCTTTCTCCTTTGAAGAGGCTGCAATGTATTAGGAATTTTTTCAGACATTAGCTCTATTTCTTTAGAGCTTTGTTAGGGAACCCTCTGCTCCTACTGTACAAGAATACAAGGCTTACGAAATACTGTTTATTAACTGTACCTACTGAACTTTCATGTACTACCTTGAATGAGGAATATTTGTCAGTTGTTTTATTGATAAAAATCTAATAAACATAAGATAAAAAAAAGAGAATAAACAGTTTATTCTCTCAGTGTAAATTTACCCACACACTCACGCAGCGTCACTACCCTCCGCTTCCTGAAGCTGCTGTCGGATCACAGTTAGATTCCAACATCCCATGGACCAATTAAAAGCTCTACATCCAGCTGGCCCTTCAGCACAGTGGTGGTGCTTCCGCTTGCCAGGCTAGCGACTTGCGTTTGGGAACATGCGCGGGTTTTAGGGCCAGTCAAGGAGAAAGGTTCAAGCATCCCAGGGATCGCTTTCCTTCCTCGGGGAGGAGTTGCTCCTGCAGCATGACTGCCCCTGGTGAAGACCCATCACACATGCGTGCCACTGCACACTGGCACCCTGGGAGAGAAAAAAACAGGAGTCTTGGAAGAAATACCAGCTGTCCAAATTGGCACCCTTGTAGGCTCTCGCACAACCAACATGGCTGACCAACTACCACATAGTTGTCATGGGTAATTTGTGGGTAACCTGAAAGTCCTTGAGAAGGTCAGTGATGGGGCTGGGGGCTGCCACGGACATGACCAAAGCAAGAAAAGCACTATTAAAAGATCTAGCTGACTCTGTGGCACTGAACGATAGGGTTCGCAGCACGCTGGTGACCCAGGTTCGTGCCCAAGCCTGGATGTCAGGAGCAGAGACCAGCAGGGAGGGATTCCAGAGCGTCCACTGGATGCTTCCCTCCTGGAGGGTAGGGACTCTGGCACCTGGAGGCTGAATGGCGGACGTGCTTGGGCGTGCAGCCTCAACACGCCCCTGCACATCTCCACCTCAGGTCGCCGCAGTGTGTGGCCCAATTAGGGGTGGTGGGAGGACAGAAAAAGGAAAATCGCCACCTGTGCCAGCTGGATGACAGCCCCTCCCCTACGCCAAGCTGGGAAGCCTCAGGCTGTTCCTCCTCACATAACCAACATGTAAAAAGTGCCTGCGGGCACTCGATCTCCCCGGTTGCTCCACGGGTGAGGAGGGCCCCCTGGTGACGGATATGTTGGCACAGTCGTACATCAGGAGGCAGCAGACGGGTGAAACGGGAAGCAGCAGGGTACGGGCTGGCCGCCCGGAGGTGGGCAGCCAGATGACTGGGGAAAAACAGAGCATGCAAAAAAAATTTTAACTATCTACATCCCTCCCATTCAATAACTGGTATAAACAGCTGCACAACAATGACAAATTAAATAGTTCCATAGATTTTGTTTCAAATCATTAATTGTACATATACTTAAATCAGTTGAATGGTACCAAAAAACAAGCTACATTCTATAAATCGAATACACAAAGGGCAGTGTTTGGATACATTTTCATCCATACTTGTTGGGTGACCTTGAAGACACTTCACTAGCATGCTTCGCTCTGCCATTAGCGAGGTCATCTAAAGGTCCACAACAACTTGTTAGATAAAAAAATGTATCCCTACACTGCTGTATTACACCAATTTACATGGAAAAAGGGTCTTCTTCCCTTACAGTTGATCCACAGTATGGCGAGGTGTATTCTGGATCCGAAGCTATAATGCCTTGCCTGTGACATCACAGACATGCCACCAGCCACGTACTGATGTCATAAACAGGGCATTTTAACTTTGGTTCCTGAAGAAGCTTCAGCTGTAAGTGAATTATAAAAATTGGGTGTTTTTTTTTTTTCATAGAAGAAAAAATGTGAAATTTGCCGTTATAACTGGCTGTTCAGAACAGCATTCACATGCCACATGACTGCAATGAACTCCCCTTGTGACCACATCCCTCGCGCTCCAACAGTACACAGATTTCCCACATTAAACTCTAATTGAAAACCTCTCTAATGTGCGCAACAGATTTACTTTAAAAACTCTGTTTCCCTCCCGTGCCCAATTTCTCTGCTGCATTTCTTCCACATTAAGACAGCCTATAATCATTGGTGGCAAAAAAAACTTACCATACCGAAATTATACAAAAATAAGACATGGGATGGTGAGTGGAACTCCAATTTAAACATACCCTTGGTGTGATGCTTGCATAAATACTTTAAGCTTTGCTCTCGGGGTTTATGTAGCATCACACACCTCCTGTGTGTATAAACTTCTCTTACACATGTTGGCCCATAGGAATATTGGTGGCCTACTGCTCGTGACGCTGGCAACCCAGGTTCAGCAACGAGCCCAAGTCATCAGAGGGCTAGTGGGGAAGAAGGATTCAGCATTGCACGGGGTCCCTCAGGCTGGGAGGGTCATAACCCCTGCTATTACACTGCCACAAAAAAGCGGAGCAGTCACTGGTCAAGTGTTATGTGGTGATGCAGGGTAGCTTGTCTGCGTGTTCTTGGCTCCTTGAGTGCCAGCTTACATCTGCGGAGGAATCAAAGTAAGTGAAACGCCCCAGGATGGCAAGGACAATGAAGCATGCTCAGTGCTGCGTTCCAGTGACTGCCATACCTACCCCTAACTTTTAGTCCTATATGGAGGAACCAAGTAGTCCCCGACCATGGCCCCAGTCAAGGGGGAGCCACCTTGGAGGGGGGGTAGGCAGGGGGTTAAAGGGGGTTGTAAGCACCAGAGAAGCCACAGTAGTGGGCTGGCAGTAACCACCAATGGGGGCTGCCCTGGAGATGGGCTAACAAACAATAATAAAGGAAGAAAACACCAAAAGGGCAAGTATGATGATCCGACCACTCACAGGCCCTCTAACAGTGACATGGCCTGCTTCCAAGTACAAGATCTTGTAACCGACGCTGGGGATCTGCCAACACCACCATGGGGGTTAAGCTGTAGAGGGACGGCCCCAGTGGCGCTGAGGGTTGGCGCTGGGCGCCACACACCACCGTCACGCCAGTGTTCCGGGTCAGGAACGAGCCGACCGCCGGAGGTCGGCAGGGAGAGAGAGATCGAGCATTCAATGGACTGCTCTCCTCTCTCGGGGAGGATCAGGGGTAGCCGGTGCAGCAGCAGCCCGGTGGAGACTGGCGGCACTGCCTATGCACTCAGGCTCGCACAGTACAAAGGGCGGCGTTGAGCAGCTGTCCCCGGGCGTGGGTGGGGCACCTCGCCATGGACTTGGTGGCACTGCATGTCTCACATCGGGGCAACCAGAACAGCGAAAAACACGGTGCCAGGATCAGGCGGCGACACCAATCCCACGCATCTCACGCCAGGCTTCTTGACTGGCCTTCAATTCCTCCAAGCCTCGTCCGATGCCGAAGTCTGCCTTACTAAGAGCGCCCAAGTAGGAGGGGGCAACCCACCGGATAGGGTGAGCCAGGGTGCTGGCATCGTGAGGAGGAGAGAGGAGGCACAGCTCGGGGATCCTCAGGCGGACAGGAAAAGGATTGGATGCCTAAGAAAGCACCTCGGGGCCGTGACCGGAGGGAAAAAGAGTTGACAAAAAAAAAAAGCTGTGGGGGAAGGGGCAGGGTTACTCGATACGTCCATGGGAAGTTGGAAGACGGAGCTGGGGTGGTTCGGACCGGACAGGGTGTGCCTGGTCAAAGGCTAAGTGCCACAAATAAAATCACAAAAACAAAAGTGGAATCATTTTTATTTTAACAGAAGAAGATTTTATTTTCATTTAGGTAGGCTGTTGCTAGGTAGATTAGAGTCACTTGGTTACAAATTGTGCGTATACCAAAGATTAATGAATTGTCAGCTGCTGTGGTTAGGCCAATGAAGTTGCTAGGATTAAAGCCCATTTTATAAGATGTCTTAGAGTCTACTGCTCTCGAGCTGTATAAATACAAAATGGACACTGAGTGTTCCTTCTCCCATTTTCCTCCTCTCTCCTCTCCGTCTTCCACCCAAAGCTGAGGTCACTATAGCTGCAACCCTCCTCCGGTTGGGAGGGCAGGAGAGTGACCACATTCACAGTCAGTACCAATACCACTTCTCAGTCAGCTGGCGAGGGTTGCAAATACCTAGGCTCCACCCTCTCTCCCTGGAAGAGAAGCACCTCACCTCTGTGCCCAGCCCCAGCTGTTCTCCGTGTGGAATTCTGGGACACAGATGTGACTTCAGCTCTCCCAGGTGGCAATGCAACTGACCGCTGCAGCACCAAGCCACTGGACTAGCAGTTGTCAATAATCTTTAAAGGGCTAAAGATGGTGAACAACATTTTGAATATTTACCTCATGTTTCTTTATCTGTTTTACTCCTCCACTAGTGGGAAGCTCACTGCCTTCTGGCCATTTCAGGTCTTCATGCTGCTGTGATGGAGGACTAACCCTTAATTCCCTCCCTCCTCCCTACTCCAGTGAGGACATCGGCATGAGGATTGAAGTCCAGGCTGCGGGTGCGAGCAAGCAAAGACATGTGACTAACGACTTCCTCCCCTCCCCCACCTCAGCTGCCCAACCACCACCTGTACACCCACAGTGGCAGTAGCAAAGGAGGAGTTTCTTCCCTCCTCTCTGGAGGAAGAACACCCACTGGTTCACTCGAGCCTGTTACTCACAGCCGGCCCCTGGCATCCCATTTGTTCTCGAACCCAGGTTGTTGGCATCACAAGTGGAAGCCCCATCACTGCTCCAGTGGGCCAGTATATGAATGTCTGCCCCTTTTAAAAACTTGTCCAGGATCTCATCCTCAGCCCTACCTGTGCCTGCCAACTGCCGCAGTATTCAAGGTAGCAGTCTCTAGTCAGAATCGGAATGCAACTGTTGATAAATCATCTTCTCACATACGACTTTGCTATTCGATAGTTTGGAAAGCCCTCTTGAATCCTTTCAAGCACTGTTGGAAGTTTCATCTCGTTTCCCATTCATTAAAAACTAGAAACCTTCCAAGTGCTTTTCAAGAACTTTGCTACAGTAATGAGCGACTTGGTAACTTCCTAATGGTAGCCTTCCACCCTTGAAAAGTTTTCTCCTGTAGCACAGCTGGGAGTCAGTCATGCCTGGTTTCTCATTATGTTAACTGAATTTGAACCCCAAAGTCATTTTAAGCAGTGCAGTGGTGGGCAAGCCAGTGATTTATCAGTCTAGCTACAGAAACCAACCAACCTACCTACCTTCCTTCCTTCACTTCCTTTCCAAACTTTTTCTCATTTCCCAACTAGCCCACTAACCTCATGGATTTTTCAGTTATCCCTCACTTGCTCAGGACCACAACAGTGGTGGTGGCTTACCATGTCTGTCATGCATGGGCCTGCAGGGGGAAGGGGCGCTGTCACAATGGGCCATGGCTTTTTCCTCCTGCTCTTGTTTTTCTCCCCAAGGGTGTCAGTGTGCAGTGAAGCGCGTACTCGACAGCTGCCTCTTCCTTTGCTGCAGTCCCACTATGCTGACTCTTGGCCTGTGCCACGTGGCAGATGAACACTGTAATGCTGTGTCACCCCCACCCCGAGGGAGAAGGGCTGTTCCTGGGATGCTCAATGCACCTCCACCACCCCCCCAACGGCCAGACCCCAAGCTACCAGAGTCTGGTCTCGAACCCAGGTTGCTGACATAGCAAGTGGTAGCAGTACTGCTGTCCTAATGAGCAGGCTTAAACACGTTACGTTGTTTTGTTTCACTTATTCTGTTTTTTCCCGGGTTCCCTTCCCCCATTCTGACAAGTGAGGCCTCCACAGTGGCACACTTCCTCCAGCCAGGAAGCTGGGCACGCGTCTACATTTACAGCTAACTCCAGCCACATTTCGTGATTGGCCAGCATAGTCTGCATGACTGCTGGGGGGGGACGGGACCATGTCCTCTCTCCGTGGCAGTCGAGCGCCTCTCCCTTTGCAAAGCAATGGACTTCCAGGGATTCCGGTGACTGGAAGCAAACCCCAGTCTCATGATGGTGTTGCACAACACTTATACCGTATCAATGTACCAGACTTCCAAACATTCTAAACTCAAATTCTGTTTCTGCAGTACAACTGCTCTTTTGGCTTAAGCGGACAACCTAGTATCATCATGCAGGTTGGCCCTGAATCAGTTTATGAAAATTGTGCTATGGTGGCCATGGCCATGGTGTGCGATGGAGCAGGAGCGGCGCGATCGTTCATATCTGAGAGTTTCTTTTTTTAATGTTTTTATGTTGGGGAGGGCTCCATTCTCCACACCCTGTTCATTTTTTTTAAATAAGGGTGCAGGGGCAGAGTACCCAACATAAACAAAATTCAAAAACTGAGTTAGCAAATATTCTCCACTTGCATACCACTTCTAGTCCACCCATGTTCTGCTAACATTAACCCCGTACACTATTATGCTAACCTATGAGGAAGGTCCTTAGTCTTCCACCTTCACTGCATTTTATACAAATTCTGATGGCCTTTACCTTGCTTGCTTGCCTACCAGGAGCTTTTCAAAAATGTTTCTCGAATTACCACTAATTCTATCCCTCCCTTAAAGGAAAGCTGTCGAGCATTTCATGCTTCTGCCCTGCAAAGTCACCCTCCGGTTAAGCCTTTCAAGTATGTTGCAGCATTTTCTCGCTACCGCAACATACTTTATTTAATTACAAAAGTCCGCTACCGAAGTATGGTAGGACACTAGTAGGCTCCATTATGTGTAAGGTATGGTGCTGCACCGTTCACTTCAATACGAAAATGCTGCAACACACTTGAAAGGTTTAACTGGAGGGTAAGCCTTTGCGGTAGGAGCATAAAATGTTAACAGCTTTCCTTTAAGTGTAGGGTATGCCTATAGTTTTATAGAACAAAAAAAACTAGTTCAGGGATACACAATCTGTGCTAACTAGAGGGAACCTGTTTTCATGATGAATGAAGCTGTCTACAGAAAACTTCAATGCAAGCCACACAGCAGTTTCAACATATTTGTCATGTCCATGGACTGCATATCAGAATCATGCCACACCTTCAAAGTGGCTCTTGGACTTTTAAGTACACATTCAGTTAGTATTTGCCAACAGACGATCAGTCCAGGACTATGAATACACTTTTTTGTCTTTTCAACTGAGCTTTTTCTTCTCGGGGTACTGACAGGGCTTTTTGCCCCTGCTTACCTCCCCAATCAGCCACCCTTGAAGTCCCCTGTGACTCCCCCCACCTGTGATAGGGCCAGGAGGGGGGAGAGCCGCTCTCCCCCAATACAGTCCGGATACAGATTTGCTGCCATGGACCCAGGGCAATGGCATGGGCCGAAGCGGGATAGCAGGACTTCCTAGTGCTCCGCCCCTACTTTCCTGTTTTCTTCCATTGCCTGATGGCATGCAATGACACAGTTGTACATGTGTGGGGAGGCGCACACATTCTACGCACCAGCCAACCCAAATTCTGTGGCACTCCTGCTACTCTACCACCAAGCCTCCCAGCTGGACGGTATAGGATGCAGGTGCTTCCTGAGGTGTTTCACTAGGACATGCAATTCCCATAACTACTGCAACTTTTCATGCAGTTGCAGTAATCTGTCATCAACCTTGTTGAAAAATGAAGTCGGTATCCCCCTTGCAGTTCAGCATTTTTTACTGCAAGTGTGCACTCAGGCTCTCACATATTTTTCCAGAAATGTCATTGTTTCCTACAGGGAGTCTCGGACCCTCAAAATAAAAATCTGACCAAGAGCCTTGCTAGCAGTAGTTTTGAAAAAGGGATTTTCAAAGCGCAGGACATGAAATTCTTGACCAAGTAGGACTGCACGAGGGAGGGGGAAGCAGCTAAATCAGTTTTCTGCCTTTTTTTTTTTTTTAATAATTACTGGTTAGACAATTTAACAGCTGGAGTGATACCACTTTCTAATGCCGTAATAACTGTTTTTGCCATATTACACAGCTGGTTATTACAGAATAAGTGTCAATAAAACCGAGAGTACTGAAAAAGCATTTTTTCCCTTGTGCGCTCTGAAGTCATGTAAACAAACCACTGTTTTCTTAAACCTTCCCTACATATCCTCCGCTCTCTCCAGAGACATTAAAACAAACAGTTGCCACAAACTCCAGGAAAAAACTCGTATTAAAGAGAATTTATCTGTAAGTGGACTTACTGCTTGTTTCAACGTCTTTTGCTTGCTACTTGGTGTTGTGTTAGTCCCGTTACCATCTGTACAGCTGACAGAAATATACGGGAAAAATTGCAGTTGCACTTTGAAACTGAAAACGAGGCTGCCCGGCTTCATTAACAGATAAATAGAACTACAACACACTGGTTTGTGAACTAGCAAGTATATTAGATAAAGTATGGAGTGTTGTGATTATAAGTTGTTTTTTTAACCCATCTTCGGTGTTTGTTACCATCACAAACCACTCATGCTCTGCATTTGTGGTTTAAGTGATATCACAAACCTTAGATGTGGTAAAAAAAAAAAAAAAAATATTCAAAATGCACATTATACCATGGACATAAATGAACAGCCAATGAAATTGTCAGACTGGCAGTTTACCACCGGTGTAAATCCTCTGATAATCAATGGCTGTTGATGAGCAAATACTGTAATTCTACTCCAAATCATAATCCTCTGCAGCCCAGGAATAAATAGAATAAAAATCACAAAGCAACCTCTTTAAAAGTTGCATTTTATTATAGTAAAAAAATAACTTTGGTATAATTGCAATAAGCCACTCGGAGGATGTGGGTTATCGGGGGATTTACCCACGAGGCGCAAACCACTCCAGCCGTGGTAAATCCCCCGATAAAACACACACCCTCGTGGCTTATTGCTTAAATATCTCATACATCATTCTATACAGGATTATTACTTTTACCTTCTGGTCTCCCTGACCACAACCCCAATCGGTCCTGGTTACTGCTCAGCCACGTCAACAACTCGGATCCCACAGAGTCTCCTTACTTGTCTCATGGGGAGCCCTCCTATGAAAGGGTATTAAGGCAAGCACCTCTCCTCCTCTGGACATCTCTGATTTGGTGGCAGGGGGCTCCACGTTGTTTGGCAGGTTGTCGTGATCCTGCTAGATTAGGGTGTCATCCTGTTTCCACCCCTCCCCTGGGATGCCAGGCTGTGACTTAGTCGTGTAACCCCCCTACAAATGGGGGTTCCCAAAAGACTTCTAGGAGCTTGCTTGAATGCTCCAAGCCTGAATGGTGTTTGGCATTTAAGCCATTTATCAGTGAGTGTTTTAGAGCCTCTGGTACTGTCTCTTTAAGAGCTGTCTGCTTGCAGACATAATTAGTTGTATGGGGGACTGTGTGCTTCTCTGAGTACCACTAGGCTGCTGCCAATTCACTTCATTTTGCAGTCACTAGGATGCAAAGGAACCTATCTGAAAGATGTAACTGTTTGCCAGAAATTATTTAGAGTAATAATGAAATTACAGTTTGTCTAACCTGCTTTCTTTGCAGTCAGAACTGTGTCTGCTAGTTCCCCATTCTAGTTTTGAACTGCTGAACTGGACCAATCAGTGTGGGGTAAGCTAGCTCTAAAATGATGCCTTGACTGAATCAGAACTTGGACTCATAATCTGAGCCAGCCACAAGAGGATTGTATGGGCAGTGACTCTGGGAGATGTAGTTTAGACTTCAGTGCCTTTTGGACCAACAGCAGCAGTCTATTGTGGTGACAGCCAATCCAGTCAGAACTGGGAGGAACTCAAAGGAAGTGCCGAGTTTAGGTCAGTTGGAGTTCAGTTGAGCTTTGGCAGTGAAGAAGGAAGGAGCCCTGTGCTTTTCAGTGTGCAGTTTTAGTCAAAAAGCGTGTTAAGGCCCAGAGTTCCGGTCTGCAGCTTGTGTAACAGCTTGTTAGGACTGAATCGTCCTGTGAAAAGAATCAAAGGATCTCTGAAGAGTAGAAACCAGGCTCACCCTGTAGAAGACTGGAAGAATTGCTGAAAATTGCACTCGGTCTGTCAGGAACTGAATCTGCTGTGTGTTCTCCCGGTATTGTGCAGTAATTGCGATCGGGATACAGATGCAGCCTGCCTGGTATAGTACTTTCTTTTATATGGATGTGTGAAGAGGTTTGTGTACCTCAAGTGAGCCCTGCTGACATTGAAGGACCCTATCTTATTTGGAGGTCGTGAGTACTAATTCAGGGTTGCTCCCTGTTGAATTACCACATTAAATCCAAATGGAATTACTGTACTGCTGACTGTTTAATTCTCCTTTCTCTGTGAAAGGGCCCCTACCAGCTGCCACCGGTTTGGACTAGCCACTAGGGCTTGGGTACCCAGGGACAGTAACTGATAGGGATAGGCCTGTGCACAGAGCCATAAATGAATTATTAGAGTGATAAGCTAATTAACCTGATTTCCCCTGTCCTTGTTATATCCCCTAAATAAATCAGAGCTGCTTGTTTCAGCAAAGTTATACTGCCTGAGGTATTTGTCTATGTTAAAGTACTGTACTGTGATTGTTGCACTGTATCTCATTTCACAGGAGGTCCCAGTGCGGAACCAGACCTGGGGTAAGTGTATACTGTGAAGGTAATTCTGATATATTGTGTGGGCCACTGAGTGGGAAGAAAGGGGTTGCAGTGTCCCAGAGGGCTGTGACCAAGTTAGTTTAACTATTGCAAACCCTGACCTCTGGGTGGAGGCACCCGCCATTGGATCCAGGCCCCTCAACCTGTTAGTGGCAAATCAGGCAGGGGTAGTAGCCCCTGGGATAGCGCCATCTAGGGGTTACAGTCGCATGCTCATGCATCGGACGTGCATGCTGCAAATCCAGAGTGCCTCCCCTCCCACTGCTGTTTCCAACCAGTGGGTGCAACTTGGATACCTTCATGAGGCACCCATGTAGTAGGGGATGGTCATCCTCCCACCTCAAGGTGGAGCATGTCCCTTGTGACACGCATACATCCCCCCCCCCATGTTCTCCGGCACCCCACGACTGTTCCTGAACCTGGGTCGCTAGCGTTATGTGCAGTGCCCTACAGCTGTGTCAACTTGCCAGCCCACTTGTCAGCGTTAAAGAAGAACTGCATTAAACTTATAAGATATTTTTTTCCTGCAGAATGTTTTTTTTTTTCAATTACTGGTTCCCATTTAGTGCTGATCAGTCTTAGCCTGTTTGTAAACTCAGTAAGTGTTTGGGGTAACACACGGGTGGTAAATATTGAGTAGAGTGACCTGGGTTGCTGGAATCCCCATACGTGGCAGGGCATCCCAACACAGGAGAGTGGCGAGTGGTTCACTGTTGCAGAGACCCTTTTGGTGGGCCAGGAAATGACTCCTCCCCTGGTGGAAGGTCACTGCAGTTTTCATGGTCATGTAAGGGAAGCACACAGCTAGGGATGTATTATGTGGCAGGGGAGACAAAATAAGTGTAAGAAATAAGAGCGCGCTGTCTGCACAGTGATGTAGTGGTACTCTTGGGCCCCTTCCCCAACTAATCCCCACTTCCTGGTAAATGGGGTGATGATGGGGCAGGGAGGTGGCCAACATTAATGGAGGACAAGCGGCTGGCTTTGAGAGCTAAAAAGAGGATGGAAAAAAGTACAGGTTTCATACAGTTTTGTGCTGTTTTCCCATTTTTGTTGTCCTAATGCCCCCATCCCCATGGTTACCACCATGCTCAACAGCTGATATCACCGCTAGAACATCACGTGGTACACAGTGGTTAAATTGGAAATGTTTAAGTGGGGGAACTCTCACATCTAGATTTGTAGGTAGTAGAACTCTACAGCAGTCAATGGAGTGAGATGACAGAGATGCAAGAACGCTCATACAGCTTGGAAGAGGTGGTAGAACTCCATTCCTGTGGGCTCCTGCCCAGTTTAACCAGTACATTAGCCATGGAAAACCTCCATGAGGTGTGAACAATGTGTGCCACAGAAGGCAGCCTACCAGCACAATGGTAGGGTTAATGCTCATGGCGATGGTGAACTATGTTTGGGAGCGAGCCAGAGTCATTGGTTCTGGCCGGGAGAGGAGGGCCAAGCACTGCAGAGAAGGATAGAGAATTCAAAGATGTCTCCTCCTCCAGGGAGGGAGGATGGCTATTTCCACTGGACTGTTGCCACCAACTAGATGCACCTAGGTGATCATGGGTAGAAGCATGATAGAGGCAGAGCAGATGGGTGGAGCGATGGCTGGCCTGGAGAATGCCACACCATCATGTGTGTGCTCCAGTCCTCATGGGGCCCTTGCGTAACTAAGTCTCACAGGGGTGGATGGGAGCAACCAGAAAAATGCCCGACCACATGGGATAAAGGGCTTCCTCTGCAAGCTCCACACGTGCAACTGGGACATGCACGGCTGGAGGCTAGCAGAAGATGACTCAAGGAGCTCTGGGGCAGGCCTCGACAACCTATAGCCCTGCTGTTGGGGGAGGGTTTGGGGCTTGGACTCCAGCTGCTTCAACTGTGTGTCTGCACCACACCTCAAAATGCTCTGCTTGTTTGTTTTTGTTGTTATTTTTTCAAGATAAACACCTAAATACTTGATACATGCATTCACATACAGTACATGCAAACTACATCTTTTTGCAGGAGTTTCATTTTGTAAGTCCAGCTTTGTACCACTTAGGAGAGTTCAGTAAACATTAGAACTCAAATAAAGAGGTTTATAAGGCAATACAGCCATACCAGTATTGCCATGAGCGTGATTGACCCATTACAGAAATATATAGTAGTTTGCTACTAATAGTAGACATGGAACCCACCACTGTAACATTTATAATAGATTGAGTTGGTTACAACCAGATAGGAAGAGGAATTACCTATGGTTGATTTGGTGCCACTAGCTAATACATCATCAAGGAAAACATCCCATAAGAAACTCTGTAATATTAGAACCACCGAGTAAAAAGAAAATAAATCTGAGATTCTATAGCCTAAATGTCTTGACATGCAGGTCATATAACAGGCTTGGTGAAATGATGCTACAGAATAGTTTAGCAAGCCACTGGAATAAATTGCCCAATGACAAAGTCCAAACAAAACATTCCACTTCTACAGTATATTTAAAAGACACTTAACAATCCAGCTCTCTCTGTTTTAAATGAATTTATGAACATTTGTACTTACGTGTCTGAATGTAAAGTGTTTAGTACTGTAAATTGTCAAAGTTTCTTTTATTATGTTTGTTGTAACCACAGGACATTGTTGAAAATGGGGTAAAACCTAACAATTTTTATCCTGTATAAAATAAATGTTCTCATCATCATTATAAGCCAACAAGCAGATGTTCAGGAATACAAGAAGGCAAGGAACACCTGTACACGTGAAATCTGTACCATGAAATCGAAACATCATAGGAAACACTCGCCAGTACCTGGAGAAATGGCAGAAACTTCTGGAGCAGCATAAAGATGTCACCGGGAAAGACTTTAAGGTCTCACCCTCCATGCTCAATACTGATGGAATTCCAACCCTGGACCAACTGATCATAGCAAACGCATTCAATAACGCATTCATGGACCTATCCAGTGTCCTCCCTCCAGACTTCTTCACAGATAAGGACTCGCCCAGTACCTACTGTCCTGCCAATAATCCCCTTGAACTACCTCCTTTTTACTTCAAAACAGTCTCAGCACGAATGGTCAGGAAATACCTTACCAAAGTGTTGGGTAAATCATGGCATAGCGATGACTCTCTGGATCTTAAGCTCATAGCTCTCACTCTTGAGGAAGTGCTGATGCCCCTCACTGAGATCATCAATTTATCGCTACAACTCTCACAACTTCCTCAGGTTTGGAAATCAGCACTAGTCACCCTGGTGCACAAGAGTGGAGACAGGACCCATCACGCAAATTACAGACCCATATCTATCCTCCCACCAATATCCAAGGCACTTGGCGCATTGTTGCTGACCAACTGGTAGATTATCTTGAAAATACTCTATCCAATGCCCGCAGCAACACTGGTTCCAGAAAGGTCACAGCCTAATGGAATTCACTGGCTTTATTCATCAATCTCTGGATCAGGGCATCTTAGTAGGAGCGGCCTTCATAGACCTCATTAAGGCATTCGATATTGTCCATTACTCACTACTCCTCCAACAGCTTACCACTACTGGCCTCTCCGCTGACACAGCACTTTGGTTCAAAAGCTATCTTGAAGACCGCTCTCAACAGGTGAAAATAGCCAACGTCATATCTGACCGACAGTCAGTCCGCTCTGGTATGCCACAGGGCTCAGTCCTGGGGCTACTCCTGTTCAGCATCTTCTTTAATAACCTTCCTCGTTTCTGCCATCAAAGGATCCTCCTCTATGCAGTCATCTACTCCTGCAGCCACAACCCCAAGCAACTTGAACTTCACCTTCAGAGCGGGTTTGCGAAAGTGGAGGACCAGTTCTCTAAACATAAACTGATCCTCAACTAAAAGAAAACCAAAGTAATGATGTTCAGCTGCACCCAAAACAAGCACAAATTCCATACACTTACCATCAGAAACTGCCTTGGAGTTCCTCTTGAATAAATAACACATTTCAAATACCTAGGGGTCACCTTAGATAGTTGTCTATCCTATGCTAAACATATAGATAACGTAGCCAGGGCTGTCAATGTCAAGATTGGTCTCCTACATAGATATAAACACTGCCTTACTCCAGAGGCCCTCCCACTTGCTATATATATATATATTTCTCCATCATATCCATTGTAGACTACGGTCTTGTAATCTGTGGAGCAGCCCCCATGTCCTTGTTGCGCAGGATATCTGTTGCTCGGAACAAGGCATGCAGACTACTCACGGGGTCCACACGTTTCACCCACACCAGTGATCTTTACGCTGAGACTGGTTGGCTACAGCTCTCTGGGAGGATCAATACCAAACCAGTCTTTGGCCAAAAAATTACTTCTCAGCCTCCTGCCACCAGGCATTGCAAACCTGCTAAGCCCCCACTGAAACACAGAAACATAGAATCTTATGGCAGATAAGGACCGCTTGGCCCACCTAGTCTGTCCATTTCCCTACCTAACGGAAAGCTGCAGATCCCAGTTGACCAACAGACTACTTCCTCCTACCCCCCCCACTAGAATTGCCTTACGTTTGTCCCATGCATTCTTGAATTCCCCCACTGTTGTTTGTGATTCTATGACCTCCTCAGGAAGGCTGTTCCATACATCTACAACCCTCTCTGTGAAGAAATACTTCCTCACATTACCTCTGAGCTGTCCCCCCTCTATTTTCAAATTGTGCCCCCTTGTTCTTGCACATCTCTTTTTCTGAAAGATGCTACCTTCTTGGACTTTGTAGATTTCCTTGGCGTATTTGAAGATTTCTGTCATGTCCCACCTCTCCCTCCTTTCCTCGAGGGCTATTCATCTTAAGCTCCTTTAGTCTTTCTTCGTATGTCTTCTGGTGCAGACCCTGCACCATTTTGGTTGCCCTCTTCTGGACAGCCTCCACCATGTCTATGCCTTTGTGGAGATGGGGTATCCAATACTGTACACAGTACTTCAGATGTGGTCTTACCAACTTTCTGTACAGAGGGACAACAACTTCCTGTTTTCATTGTAGTTCACAACATACGCATCGCTTGAACAGCCATCATCTCCATGTTCCTAGATGCTGGACAGCCCAGGGGCAATGCTCATTTGCCTACAGAGCACCTCACTGGTTTAATACACTTCATAGTGCTACAACTACCCTACCTAAATTGGGACCATTCAAATTGAAGTTATGCCAACATCTTACGGCCAACAGTTCTTGTGACTGCTTCATCTGAGACTCCCATCTACTAGCAATCAGTCTTCTCACAACTGGATAACCCTGTGCCTCTGCTGTTACCTCAATAATTCTGAGCCCCCCTTTTCACTTTGACAAGGCCCCTGGCTACTCCTCCATCTACATCACCTCCCTTACCCCTACCACAGCAGCTTGACAAGGCCTATGGCTGCCACTTCCTATCTTTCTTTCTCCCATCTTTATCCTTCCCCCTCTCATCTACGCTTTCCTCCTATTAGAACGATAACACTGCATACAGACATATATTTGCTCACTTTACTGTTTTTGGAAACATTGTACTTTGCCTCCTTTGTATGTTTTGTCTCCCCTCCCTACTGATGTGGAACCTTTTTAAATAAACTGTCTGTGCTCAGAGGTATTGTAATCTGAGAATGAATGAATGAATAGATAAATAAAAGCCCATAGAATACAA
This sequence comes from Neoceratodus forsteri, assembly GCA_016271365.2. Lineage (NCBI taxonomy): Eukaryota > Metazoa > Chordata > Ceratodontiformes > Ceratodontidae > Neoceratodus > Neoceratodus forsteri. Next base: position 97,198,346 of record JADMNL010000029.1, on the reverse strand, counting down.
CAGGCTATCAAAGCACCTGAATGGTCACACACAATAAATGGTTGTTAACACACATGGTATATTCGTGTTTAAAACCTGAGTCACCATCAGAGGCTACTCAACAATACCATAGGTAGTTGTGGACCAAAATGATGACTTGAAAGGTAAACTTGTTTACCACACATTATGAACAAACTACCTATAATGATGGTTGGCCTGGAGGATGCCACATCATCATGTGTGTGTTGGAGAAGATAGTCTTCCGGCAAATGTTGGGATACATAGATAACGGCCTTCTCTCTTCCCTACAGCATGGCTTCAGGAAGGGTTATAGTACCACCTCAACCACAGCTTGCTTCACAGACTATGTACTCAGATCTGTGGATGAGGGGAGGCTAACTGGTGCCATCTCATCAACTTATCCAAAGCCTTCGACCTCGTCAACCACAACCTCCTCATTCAGACACTGGCCTCATCTGGTTTCTCTGAAGGGACGGCAAACTGGTTTCCTTTTCTACCTTGCAGGAGGTCTCTAAGTGTATATGTCAGTGGTGCTCTCTCGTCTCCCCTAGAGGTGACCAGTTGTGTTCTGCAAGGATCCATACTGGGCCCGATTCTCTACTCCCTTTTCATAAATAACCTGCTTCACATAATCCCTGACTGTTTGAAAATCATGTTCGTGGACGCTCTGATCCTTTACAGAAGTGACCCCAGTATCCACTCCTTGACCCACTCTCTATTTCACGACTTCAAATTAACACACAACTGGTTCTCCGCAAACAGACTACTGGTTAATGCTAAGAAAACCAAGACTATGCTATTTGGCTCCAGTCAAAAGCTCCACAAATTATCAGCAATATGGTTAACTCCTCTCTATCTCTGCCTGTGATGGCACACCTCTCGAGCATGTCAAGAGTTACAAATATGGGGATGGACCTGACCCTTCCCTCATGTTCAGGGAACATGTAAGCTCAACCAGCAAAAGAGTGCACCAGCAGGTTGGAGCTTCCTACCGCCTGAAACACTATCTTACCCCGAGGCACGATTAGCAATAGGAAGGGGTACAGTGCTCCCCCTCCTGTAGTACTGTTCCCCTGTCATCTCACAGACATCATCCAGAGAACTTAACCGACTAAACACTGTATAAAACTGCATCTTGTTCTCTCGGCCCCGCCAACTACCCACCACTGCTCTTTGTACGCCTCTTTAGGTAGGTTGTTGGTTAACTAGGATCTGCAGCTTATCCAATAGGTAGGGAAATGGGCAGACTGGGCCTTCCCTAATTATGGTTAATTTGTTTTATCATTTGTTTTAACTTATATTTATTTTTGTTGTATTTGATTTATTATACAGTGCCTTGGTTTTGAAAGGCGCTATAAAAATAAAGTTTGATTTGATTCTATCAAAGTCTATGCTTCCATGTTCTTTCTCCCCAGGCCCGACACGACCTACAGCTGGGTGCTCTCGTCCATAAAACCCTTGTGGCAGCTCAACCTCCCCTCTAAGTAGATTCCTCTGCAATAAGCAGAGCACTAGGACGATGAAGTCCTCGTCTCAACCTTTGCTAAGTGTACCTCGCTCAAACACGAACATGGGCCAGACAGCATTCTCAGTAGCGGCTTCTACGCTTTGGAATAGCCTCCCCTCCTCTGTCCTCAACCTCGGCAACACACCAACATTCAAATCCAATTTACTTTCCATCCCCCTATCCAAATCTATATGCACTTGCTCCCTATAACATTTTGACAGCCACACTTTCCCCACATTGTGGCTACACCAACACACTGTTCTATTATACTGTTGTTGAGTTATTAAATCGTAAACTTCAGATGTCCCTGTTGTGTTCTTAAATGGAAACCACAAATGTTAAGTCCTAGATTAACTTTGTATTCACGTATTCGTGTATTGTATTTTACTGTGAAATCCTTGTAACTTTCGCTTGATGTATCTACAACTTCTGTATCTGTGTATATGTGCCACCTCTATGGCCCGGGTTGTGCCTGAAAACGGTCCCTGGGACCTGTGTACCCACCTGGTTAATAAATAAGTAAATAATTAAAATAAATTGCTAAACATAGTAAACATCATGAGACAATAAATGCACATTCACAGTTCAATGTACAGTAAGTTAAACCCGATGACGTGCAAAAGCTATTTATAACTCCAGCTTTAATAACAGTTAAACTTTGCAACCCTTAGAACCATAAATATTTTGTCTATCTGTCTTACTGAGTCTTTGTGATCAGGTCCAGGAAGATGGTGAACAACGCCACTGCCGAGTAGCGAAAGGGCTGTTTGAGTCGCTGACCAGGGGGCACAAGGCTAGCACTAGTCTGATGTAGTTTGTGGCGCATTTGGAGGCTAACACTACAAAAGTAATCCAATCCAACATTAAAAAATAACATAGCAGTCTCAGTGACTTGGAAGCCTCTCAAAACTCCACAGTTCCCTTGTGGTGTGTTGGAAGCTGCTCCCCTGATGTTGACAGGACAGCAATTTCCACTCAGCCCAACAGAAAGTACTTACAAGACACAATCCACTTGATCTAACATACTAAATGCCAGCAGAATAGGCCTGACGGTCTGTCGTGTCTGCTCGGTAAGCCAGCCTGTAATGGTGCTCGCTCTCCCACCCCCAACCCCAGAAAGGGTCATCTTTGACTTCAGTTTACCCTTGTACCTTCCCATCCCTCTTGAAGCCCTCCACTGCCCTCCTCCTCCTCCACCAGATGCCGGCAGTGCATTCCATGGCCCCACCACCCTCTCAGTGAAGTAATGTCTCCTGCATTCTCCCTGTAATTTCCCCCCTCCAGCTTCCACTCATGCCCCCTGGTTGTGCCCCCTTTCTTTAGTCTGAACATCTCTTTGGCTCCGCCCCTGTTTATCCCTTTCACATATTTGAAGACCCCTATCATGTCCGCCCTGTCTCTCCTCCAGCAAGTACAGCCCAAGCTCTTCCAGCCTTTCCTCATAGCTCCTCCTTCCCATGCCCTGAATCCTTCTGGTTGCCCTCCTCTGGACCCTCTCCAGCAATGCTACATCCTTCTTGAGGTGAGGTCTCCAGAACTGCACGCTGTACTCAAGATGCGGTCTGACCAGTGCATTATACAGAGGGAGGATCACCTCCCTCCTCCTGGACGTAATCCCCCTGGCTATGCAGCCCAGAATCCGGTTTGCTTTTGCCGCAGTTCTGCAATTTTCAGTGTTATTCATTTTGGCATCTACCACCACCCCAGATCCCTTTCACTCGTTGTGGCTTGCAGTGAGACCCCCCCCCCAGGTATATACATGGCTGGGTTTCTGACCCCCAGATGCAGCACCCTACACTTCCCTGGATTAAACCTCAGTCCCCACCTCCTTGACCACCCCTCTAGGGTTTCCAGGTCCCTCTGGACTGTCTCGCTTCATCCCCATCTGCCAGTGCTCCCAGTTTTGAGTCATCCCAAAGAGGCTCATCCTACTCCTAACCCCTCCCATATCTGAGACATAGGCATTGAACAGGAGTGGCCCCAGTACTGAACTTTGGGGACCCACTGATGACCTTCTTAGGGAGGAGATTATCCACCAACCACTACCCTCTGTGTTCACCCCGTTGGCCACATTTCTGCCCATCTGGCAGCAGCTGTCCTCCACCCCCATCCCCCAGCTTTGTTGGCAAGCCAATTGCAGATCAGCACAATCCTTACTGGAAACCCAGGTATAGGGCGTCCACCAGTCTAGCATGCGGTCCAGGGTCCCTCACCCAGTCATAAAACTCTATGAGGTTGGTCTGACCATGTCTCCCTGGGGACGAAACCATACTGTTTGTCATCCAGGTACCCCAACCTTTCCAGCTGTGTCCTGAGCTTCTCTTTGATAATGCCCTCCATTACTTTGCCTACCACAGACTTTAGGCTGACAGGTCTGTAATTTCCCATCTCTTCCTTAGACCCCCCTTTGTAGATAGGCACATGAGCCACCATCCAGTCTTGAGGCACCCATCTTGTCTGCAGAGAGGCGTTAAAGAGTGCAGCTAGTGGAGCTGCTAGCTCATCCGCTAGTTCCTTCATAACCCTAGGATGCAGCCCATCCGGCCCTGGTGCCTTATCAGTTTTTAGCGTATGAAGGGCCTTCCTCACTCTAGCCACTGTGATTTCTCCCTCCCAGTCCACCCCATTTAAGCACCCATCCCCTTCTAAGCTTGGCCCGGCCTGTATCCCAGCCTCTTTCGGTCCTCTAGACTCCATCTGACCTCTCGACTCTGCTGTCTCCCCTACCCTTCCATCGGGCTGTATGGATCACCTGTTTCCCTCCATAAATATCGAGACAAGTACACATTTAGCACCTCTGCCCGAGCCATCCCTCCCCAGTCCTAATCCTGCTGATTTGTGCCTCCTTTTCTCTTCTCCCGATATATCTATAATCCCCAGATATCCCTGGCAGGTTTTGCTCCATCCTCGCCTTGACTTCCCTCACCCTCTGGTGCCCTTCTAGCAATCCAACTCATACTCACCCTTCTCCCTATCCCCCTAGGCGCTTAAACCGTGCATAGGCAGTCTTTTTATCCCTCATCGCCTCTTGCACCTCCCTGGTCCACCAACACAGCTTGTTGGCTGTACCATGCTTACGCCTTACCCTTGTACATGAGCTAGTAGCCTCCTGCACCCCTTTCTTAATGGTCTCCCACAAGCTACCAGCATCCATGTCTGGCCTAATTTTGTCCAGGCTCCCCCGTAGAATCCTGCCCATGCCCACGGAGTCCACCCCCACTGAGAGTCCACTACTACTGTATTAGTGCGGTTATCCTCACCCCCAGACACAGCAGAAAACCAGACTATGGCGTGGTCGCCACCTGCCAGCAGGCTGCACACTCCAGGCCCTTATCTGGTCACTGTCTGATGGGACAACATCCAGTACTCCCCTCCCTAGTAGGTGCCCCCACCTGCTGGACCAGGAAGGCATCCTGAAACACATCCATGAGTCTCTGTTCCCTGGCCACAGCAGATGTCACAGTGTCCCAGTCTGCCCCTGGCATATTAAGGTCACCCATGACCACCACCCTACCCTTTCCACGGTCACAATGTCCCTTGATGTTCTCAGCTAGTTTGTCCTCCAGGGCCTCTTCCATCACTGGGGGTCTGTACACCACCCCATTTTCAATCTTTTACCTCCACTCCACTAACCACTATGTCATTTTGACTATCAGCACTACACCCCCTCTTCTCTATCCCTCCTGAATATTTTGTAGCCCTCCAAGTTTAGGTCCCAATCATTTTCTGGGTGGCCCATGTCTCAGTAATTGCTGCCACATCCGCTGAGCCCTCAACCAGCATTGCCTGGAGCACGGGCATTTTGTTGCCCACTCCTCGTGTTGATCAGGACCGTCCTCCACCCGACCCCTCTCCCCTCATCTTGGCCCTCAGTCCCTATTAAGCCTCTCCTGCACAGCTCTGGATGGTTGCCATGAGTCACCTGCCCCTTTGTGCCCTAGACCTGGACCCTTGAACAGCCCTCCTGGATCCATTCTTTTACTTAACCCTCCCCTTTACAAGTTTAAACCCAACCTCTCGACTATGAATCCAGCGAGTTTTAGTTTCAAGATCTCCTTCCTCCGGGTTTGAGGTGTATCCTATCCTGGCATATAACCCTTGTCCTCCCGTGTATCCTCCCAGTCTCCCATCAGCCCATACCCTTCTGCCCTGCACCAGTCCCTGAGCCACTGGTTCACCCCTCTAAGATTATGCTTGGTCTCCCCGGATGCCCTAGGTACTGGTAGAATCTCCGAGAAGGAGATTGAGCTTCTTATAGAGTGGCAGACCCTGACCAGTTCCCGGAATCTCGCCTGGATTTCCAGATCACTGCTCCCCTCCAAGTCATTTGTTCCCAGATGTATTAAGAAGTCTGGGGATCCCCCACATTCCAGTGCTAACGAGTATAGCTGGAATTTGGCTTTGTGTACGGATAGGCCTAGGATACATTTAGCCTTGACTGGGCTGCTGTTTCCCTCCCTGCCCCTCCCACTGGATGCCCCTGGTCATGGAGTCACCCAGCAGGATCCACCTTCATCTCCCCCCACTTTATTGACCCATTTGATTCCTTCCAGGCTCTTCCTTCTGTCATCAACCCCTGCCTACTCCTCCCACCGCCTCAGCCCGGGGATCCACAAATCTGTCTTCGCCCCTCCGTGCTCTTTCTTCTGCCTGCAGCTCCCAGCTTGCTCCTCCCTCATAACCTCCTGGGTGGCAAAGATTGCCCCCCATATCTCCCTGAACTCCCTTTCTGGGCCAGAACCCTCAGTTCCCCACGCAGGCACCCTCTACTGCCTCCCCTTGCCTCCATCCCGTATCCTCCACCCCATCAGCTGTATCCTCCACCCTCCTCCCCCCACCTCACCAGATCTCTCCCGCCTGCTGGCCCCTCTAGAGTTCTCCTGACCCCCGCTTGGCTGACCCCCCAACCTGGATGCTTGCCAGACCCATTTCTCCCTTCCCCGGCCCCATCTTGCACCCCCATGCCTCCCTCCAACCTAGGCCCACGTCCTTCCCCTCCGTGGATCTAGCCTCCCCTGCCCCATTCCCCCACCCCGGCCGCTGACCAAACCCTCTCTGTCCACCCGCTCCCCGCCTGTTCCGCCCCTTTCCTCGCCCATCCCGCCGCCGACAAACCCTCTCCGTCCGCCTGCTCTCCACTCCACCAGTCTCCTCCACCCATATAGCGGGTGACTGGATTACTAAGTGTGTTGTTTCCCCCGACTTGCTCCTCTCCCCCCTCCTCCTTGGCTCCCTCTTGTCAGACTCCGGTCCTGTATCCTCCAACCCATCTGCTGTATTTCTCTCTGCTCCTCCTCCCCCACCTCATCAGATTTCTTCCGCCAAGCTGGCCCTTCTGGAGGCTCCCACCACCCTCCGCTACTTGACTTCCCCAACCTGGATGCCTGCCCAACCTATTTCTCTCCTCTCCTCTCCCCCGGCCTCATCCTGCACCCCCCATCCTCTTTCCTCCCTCCAACCTAGGCTCATGTCCCTCTCCCTCCCCTTCTGTGGATCTGGCTTCCTCCTGCCCATTCCCCACCCCCCCACCCAGCTTGCTGACCAAACCCTCTCTGTCCGCCTGCCTGTTCCTTCCTCTCCTGCCCCATCCCCCAGCTTGCTGACCAACCCTCTCCGTCCACCTGCTCCCCACTCCCACCAGCTCCTCCTCCTCCCGGATATAGCAGGGTGACTCGATTACTAAGTGTGTTGTTTGCCCCGACTTGCTCTCCTGTCCCCCCTCCTCCTTGGCTCCCTCTTGTCAGCCACCTTCCCAAGAAGTGAGTTACGATGTTGCTTGTATCATGCCCTCCCCCGGAGTAACCATAAGGTCCATGTCCACCTGTTCCCTGGGGTATAGCATATTGGCCTCGTCTACTCTCGTGACGTCCTTTCCACACCTTTCCTCCCCCCTCTCGCGTTCCAGCTGTCTTCTGATCCCCTCGACCTCCTTCCTAAATCCTGCCAACTGAAAACACACTGGGCATCCCCCGAACCTCCATGCCCAGTTTAATATTATTGCCGCCCCGCACCCTGTACACCCAATCACGCTACCGAAGATGCCCGCTCTGGCCAGCCCAAGTCTACCCTCATTTTGGTGTGAGTCATACAACCCTCTAACAGAACTAATTTAGTCAGTATTACACAAAGATCCTAGCCATTGGCCCCTCTCCCAGCAGTACTCAGATCACAGCAATTCTCCCTCTTTCCCTACAGCAGCCAGTTTTCCAGCCCTAGTAGTCAGTTCACAAGCAAAAATATGCCCATCCCACAGTGTTTAGTAGCAGTAAACAGTTCACACAGTTTGCCTACTCCCTCTGCTGTAGTTAGCATACACAGTCAATTTTACAATCTGCTTCAATATGCCCCCCCCCCACCCCGGTAGCAGTAGACAATGTTGGCCAAGCAGCACAGCATACAGGACCCTTTGTCCCCCAATCAGCAACAACCAGTTCACCAGCTCAGAAGCCGTTGCAGTAATCAGTTCACACAGTTTGCCTCCTCCCTTAGCTGTAGTTAGCACCCAGTCAATTTTACAATCTGCATCAATATGCCCCTTCCCGGTAATAGCCAATGGTGCCCAAACAGCACAGCATATAGGACCCTTTTCCCCCCAGTCATCAACAAACCCGTTCACCCAGTCTCGTCTTGCCCTTCTCTAAGGCTCCACCCCCACCGATCATTTAATAGAGGTCAGGGTCGGGGCCAGGGTGGGTGGTGTGGGGCAAAGATCACCTCTCCTCCTCCTCTGATTGCGACTGGGCTAATGGCCATTTGTAGCCCAGTCACACAGTCAAAAATTTGCGCCCTTAGCAGTGATTGGCCCCCTTGGCTCGGCTGGCAAGCTCCGAAAATCTCCAGCTCTCTCTCTCTCCCACCGCCGATGCAGCTCTGGTCTGCCTGGACTGTCCCCCGACAACAAAAGCTCCTTTGTCAATCACTGATGTGGTTGTGTCCTCTCCCACTGCCGATGCGGCCCTGGATTGCCTGCCCAAACCCCTTGCAGCGACAAGCCCCCAAAGATCACCTATCCTCCTCTGTCCAATTCCTTACCATCTGCCCCATCAGTGTGTGACAAAGTCCCACTTTATTTTCTCTGCCAACATGCCCGCATCCTTCAGATCACTAAATAGGTATTGTTTACCAGCGTGCACAACCTTTAACTTTTTTTTATTTATTTACCACACTTTATGCAGTCACCAGTCCTTCCGCCGCTCTTTCCCCAGCCCCATCACCATGTCATCTCCGGGACTTACCTTCACCGACTGACAGTGCCCCATGGTTCCCCCCGTGGCGGAGTCCCCCAGGGACCCACCAGCTATCCCAGGAGGTGTTTAGTTCAGATGCTGGTCGGGGAGCCCAGTAGGTCAGTGTGGGGCCTGGGAGGACAGCGTCATCATCCAGGTGGGCTAGGACAGGTTTTCCTCAACTAAGTCCCTCCCTCAGCTTCAAGGGGATGGATACGTAAACAATACATCATAGATGGGGTGTGGGTCATGCTCTGATAACACACGCCTAGAGTGTACTGGGGCAAGAGGCCAGGCTGGAGTGCCCATCCGCCCCAGAAGTAGTGCTCATCCAGTGCAAACCCACTCCACAGAGTATGTTAGTGCACTTATAAAATGTGCATAGGCTGAGAAACTGAAATTTATTGAAAATCGGTAGAATAAAAACAAATGTTATTTTATTTGAAATAGTTACTTCACTTTCTCTTGTGGTGCTGTTCCACTTACTGCTGTCACTAGGGGCAGTGTAGTGTGCTCTGGCGTCACTGCCATGGGCCAGGAAAGATCACGGTTTCCTGACTGTCTTGCCAGCAGCACACCACCATCTGCAGTAGCACTTTTCACTGAAGTCCCAGCGGTTTCCCTCTGCTTGTTGGCTGAGGAGGAGTTCATGCACTCTGCAATACTTGGGGTTAAGGAGGGAAAGGAAGCAGCTCGGTCGGGACAGTGAGAGGATTGGAAACTGAACAACATTTTAAGTGCTGTGGTGTTTTTTTATGCACCCTCAGCTCTGGGCCGGCCTCATGAGCCTCTCCAGGCCACCCTCGCCCTCAGGCCGCACTGCCTCAGACAGCCCTCTTCACCCCATGGCGGTCCCGGTGACCCCTGGATGTAAACCCGCCATGGGTGGTCCCCCCGCCGGGGGATGGTGCGATAAGGCGACCAGCGTAAACCTGTTCCGGGGTGCTGCTGGGATGGCGCTGCACTGTCCTCGGTCTCGTGGCTGTGGGAGCTGGGCGACCATCATCCGGTCAGCTATGGGACTCTTTTCCTGTTTACTCCCGGGGCATGGTGTGCCTAACGTAGGCTGGCGCCAACATTCACCACGCCTCCTTAGTAAGTGGGACCCCGCGCATTGCCTTGCCCCCAGCCTCCGCTGGTCGGCAGTGCCCGGGTCGCATCCCACCCTCCCCATGAGAAGGCGAGCCGTCAGCCAACGCTCAAGCCTTCTCTCCCAGCAGCTCTCCAGCACCCGAGTCCGCTCTCGAACCCTGTCGCCATGTTTAAGCGGAACTAACCATTGCGCCAGCGGGCCGGCATGAGTGTTTAGTGACTTTATGCTTCCCATTTTGCTCAATTTCCACCTGTTTCAGTTTTTTTCTAAGCAGGCAAGCAAGATGGCAAATTTCAAGTTGTAAAGGCAGGCAGTGGCACAAGGATATTTTTAATAAGGCAGTTGCACTTATTTCGTGGGGTATAAGCAAAAAAAAAGATATAGCTGGCAGCCAATTAGATTGCTTTGGTGTCTCTACCCATTCTATAATGCAGGTTATGGGTCACACCAAAAGACTGAAGAATTGCTCGTGCCATCAAAAGCCTTCCACCTTTCACATGTGGCAAAGCTTAAGTCCACCTTTCACATGTGGCAAAGCTTAAGTCCATCTTTCACATGTGGCAAACTTAAGTCCACCTTTCACATGTGGCAAAGCTTAAGTCCATCTTTCACATGTGGCAAAGCTAAGGTCACCTTTCACTTGTGGCAAAGCTTAAGTCCACCTTTCACATGTGCCAAAGCTTAAGTCCTCCTTTCACATGTGACAAAGCTTAGGTCCACCTTTCACATGTGGCAGAGCTTAGGTCCACCTTTCACATGTGGCAAAGCTTAAGTCCACCTTTCACATGTGGCAAAGCTAAGTTCACCTTTTACATGTGGCAAAGCTTAAGTCCACCTTTCACATGTGACAAAGCTTAGGTCTACCTTTCACATGTGGCAAAGCTTAAGTCAGGATATAAAGAAATCTTATCTCCGGATTCTGTAGTGAGAGGCCCTGTGCGTTTTGCTGCTTCCAACACCGGTCTCTTTCATGGGGGCCAGTTAAGGTATTAAATAATGTCTGGGGCAGGTTGTCATTTCCTTGTATTTTATGGGGTGTGATCTTGAATGCCTGATATATGATGGGACTGGTTCCAGGTGAAGCTTATCGCTCAACCAAGACCCCACAACATTTGCAGGATCATCCCCCCTTCAAGGTCTCTGGAAGTCCCAAAATTCGAATTTTGGCTGATCTGGTAATATTCTCAAGTGCTTCAAGCCAATACCACATGGCTTTTATTTTTTTATTAACCTCATTGTTGCAGCCACTGCTTTCAAAGCTGATTTGATGGCGTCTTTAGCCAGCGCTACTGCTGTGGCGTCTTTAGGCAATGCTACTGCTGTGGACATAGAAGTTCATACAGTATGTTGTAATGCAAGTATTAAAATCCACTACTTTTTGTTCCAGACCAAGGACTCTCAGCTAGAATTATTACAGTGTATGCAGAATGTTATCAAATTATTGTTTTAATATTTTCAGGTTTTTTTTTGAAATGGTAATTTTATTATTCCACTTTTTCAAAGAAGAACAGGTTACAGAAAAAGAGGAAACATTAAAAAGAGTAATACATTCTCATAGACAGAAAATACTCTTGCCCTATTTTAGATTAACATTCCTATAATTAATCACTATGAGACACACATGTAGAGAAGTAAAGCAAAAATAGTGACAACTTAATCAAACTTTATCCCCCTCCCCCTCCCCCTTCCCCCACAACAGATGGTGAATCTATAACAATCATCTTAATTCCATACCCATACCAGTATATTCCAGTTTTACAATCGCCTTGGGGGTGCTATACTACAAACCCTTTCTAGATCTTAGTCAAGAGCCTCTCTGGCCAGGATCTCGAGTGTAACCTTCTTTGGCTCCAAGAAACTCAAAAAAGGGAAACCAAAGAGATTTATATTGTTCGAGCCTTAAATTCAGGTTGGCTGTAAGCCTCTCCATTATTTTAATCTGATTACAACAGGCCAGCCACTGCTCCTCCCCCGGGGATGCCTCACTTAACCACAGCCTCGTAGTTGCCTTTTGGGCTGCTGCCAGCAGGATTGGGAATAAGTATTTGGCTTTTGAACCTTTCAGGCCTGGAGGAGGCTCCCCCAACAAAAGATAGCAAGGCCGCTCCGGAATTTCTATCTGAAAGATCTGACCTAATCCCCGAGTCACTAGGCTCCAGTAACTCCTAACCTCAGGGCAACTCCAAAACATATGTTCGTGCGAACCCACTTGCCCACAACCCCTCCAACATTTATCTGAACCGGTTTGGCCAAAGTGCTTGGTTACCACTGGTGTTCTAAAGAATCTTGTAAGCACTTGCCATCTGAACTCCCTCCAAGAGGGTGAGGCCGTGGTTTTGTGCGCCATCCTCCATATCACCTCCCAGCCGGGTACCCTCCCCAGTCGCAGTTCCTTTCCCAGCGGGCTTGAATTCGAAATCTAGGTTCCAGCCAACGGTTCTCCGCCATATAGTTTAGAAATCAGGTGAGTCTGGGGCTAACCCATTAAGTAATTCCTGAAGCAGATCCAGGTGGAAGAGGCCAAGCTGACCTCTGCTCTGAACTACACTTGTTCACCGCCTGGATATAATGCCTGATCTGTAAATAGCCATAAAAACCTGAGGTTGGGATGCTGAAGCCTGCTGCAATTGGGTGAAACTTTAATAATATCTCCCATGAAAAGCTGTGAGAACTTTTCAAGTCCCAGCCCATGCCAGCGTAAACAGTGGATTTTCTCTCCCGAGAGAAGTCTACTCTTTCAAGATCTTACCCTGCCTTAACATCCAGGGCTGTATTCTCAGGTCCCTCACAGTATGTGACCATAGTGTATTCAGTGTCTTAAATCCCGGATTCCACAATCCTTGTATTACCCTAGGGGTAATCTTATTAAATAGGATGGATGTAAGGGTAAGTGGCTTTAGCAGTTGCAGGTCCATTTTAATCCAGCTTTGCATCTCCCCTGAGGAAGTGTACGCTGCTAGGTATTGCAATTGGGCCGCTCTGTGGCACATCTTAAAATCCGGGACCCCAGCCCTCCCTTTAGGGAGTTTCAAGAGAGCCCAACTAAGCCTAGGTCTCTTCCCTGCCCATATAAATTTGCTTATCAACTTTTGGGATTCCTGCCAAAACCTCCTTGGAGGGGTCAGGGGGAGCGCATCGAATAAAAAGAGCAACCTCGGAAGAATGTTCATTCTTACCGACTCCACCCTACCAGTAATTGAGAGAGGTAAAGCCGCCCATCTCTCACAGTCCTCTCTCACCCTGTTTAAGAGCGTCACATAGTTAACTTGGAATAACTTGCTCAGGTTCCTCGGGATCTGTATCCCCAAGTATCTAAAGGTGCTGGTACTCCACTTTAGGTTAGTGAGAGATTTCACTCGCGCGGGAACGTCTGCTCCCATTGTTATTATCTCAGACTTGGATTCATTAATTCTGAATCCTGAAATGGAGCAGAATTCTCTAAGAAGATTCATGGCGGTTGGTAGGGAAGAGCTGGGCTCTTTTAAGTACAATAGGGTGTCGTCGGCATAGAGGGATATACGATTGTCCACTCCTCCCACCTCAATTCCAGAGATACTCCCATGAGACCGAAATGCCTCAGCTAGTGGTTCCATACTAAGGGCAAATAGCAGGGGTGAGAGGGGGCAACCCTGTCTTGTACCTCCTGATTTGGCTGGGAAAATACCCCATTCAGCCTCACCCTCGCTGAGGGGTTGTTGTAAAGGGCACTCACCCATGCTTGAAACTTAGGGCCAAACCAAAATCTCTTAAGGACCTCCCCCAAATACCTCGAGGCGGTCGAATGCCTTTTCAGCATCGAGAGTAATCATCAATGAGGTGTCTCCCTTCCCTCTAGATTGAGAATGGGCCATTACTGTGAGCAATCTCCTGACATTATCATGGAGGTGCCTCCCTGGCATAAAACCAGACTGATCCGGATGGATCAACTGAGTCACCACGCTCTGAAGTCTATTAGCTATCATTCTTGCCAGAATTTTAACGCCCACATTTAACAGTGAAATAGGGCGATAGCTCCCACACAAGGTGGTGTCTTTGTCTTGTTTTGGAATTACCGAAATTAGAGCTTGAGCCCAAGTATCCGGAGCCTCGGAGGCTATGTGGGCAACATTACATACCTGAAGCAGTAGCGGGGACAACTCGTCTTTAAATTTTTGATAGTATTCAGCTATGTACCCGTCCGGGCCTGGGGCTTTGTTGTGTTTAAGCTTAATTACCTCTGCAAGTTCTGACTGCGAGAAGGGCCGATCAAGCTCCTTCTGGACAGCACTAGAGAGACTGGGCAACTTTAATCGAGAGAAGAACCCCTTAATCATTTCTGTTTGGTTAGTGGAGGCTTCTGACTTATACAAGTCCTCATAGAACTTTTTAAAGCAATCCGCTATTTGGGGAGCCCCCGTAATCAGTCCTCCCGGCACTCTTGGGTCATAGACTCCGGGAATGTGCCTATCCGCCTCTTGCTTTCGCAGCCTGAACGCTAGCAGCCTACCCACTCTGTTTCCCCCTGCATAGTACTTTTGTGCTGTAAACCTAAGGGCATTCTCGTTTTTTATCAAGAGGAGCTGATGTAGTTGATCTCTTGCTAACGTCAACTCTGTTAGTGTACTATGGTGCCCCTCTTTTGTGTATATCCTCTAGCTCCTTGATTTTCTGTTCCAGCCTATCTTATTTCTGCTGCTAACCTTTTTCTGTTGAGCTGCATACGAGATTATCTCTCCTCTCACTACAGCTTTTAAACCATCCCAGAGGAACTTCACCTTTGACACTGATCCTGAATTCTCCTTAAAGTAATTTTCTATCACCTCTCTGGTCCTGGAGACAAAGGTTTTGTCCCCGAGGAGCCCAGCATTCAGGCGCCACAGAGATTGCTTGTGTTGAGGCCCCAGGTCAACAGTGAGACTAACTTTTGCATGGTCTGATAAACATATAGGGTAGATCTGCTGGTCCACTATCGAACCCACCCATGTTTTCTGGGTGTAAAATCTATCTATCCGGGAGTATGAGTCCTGTGAATACGAATAAAAGGTGAAGTCCCTACTGGAGGGATATCTGTCTCTCCACGTATCTACCAAACACGCCTCAGTACGCAAGTGAGAGAGGGTCTTGGGTCCCCTTCCTTTATCCCGGCTCCCCCTTCCCGTAGATCTATCCCATTTCATATCTTCTACGCAGTTCCAGTCCCCCACCATGATAATCTGGCCCTCCGGGAGTGAGGCAATCACTCCAAAAACATGCCTGAAGAATTCAGAATTAGCAGGGGTAGGGGCATAAATAGTCACAATGTGGATTACCCTGTGCACCACCTTTCCCGAAAGGATCACCCACCTGCCCTCCTCATCTGAAAGGGAGTTCAACTGGGTAAAGCTCAGGCCTTTCCGTACCAGGATAGCCACCCCCGCCTTTTTCGTCTTTTTATGGGATGAGGCAAAGACCTCCCCAACCCACATACGACATAATTTTTTGTGCTCCATTACTGAAAGGTGGGTTTCTTGCAGGAGACCTATGTCGCAGTGGACCCTCGTTAAGTCCCTTAAAATATTATACCTCTTTACCGGCGATCCTAGCCCCTTGACGTTAAACGAAACCAACTTCAAAGTCCCCATAGTGAGCCAGAACTAAGTCTCTTTGGGTCTAGTCTCTCCTCATACTCCCTACCTAAATACCAACCTCTAAGGCCCCCTTTTCTTTGGAGGATGGCGCACCAAACCAGCCCCCCCCTCTTCTGGCACACTGTATTTCACCATCACCCCTCCTACCCTCCCCGCTCCTCCCATAACCCAAACTCCCTCCCCTTATAACAACCCATCATCTGCTGCAATAACAAGAAAACCCAACAAGACTATTTACAGGTAGGCCAGTCAAGGCCTCATTCGAGGGAAACTCCCTCCGCCCAGGAGCATGAGCTACGAACTAGCCCCACACCCCCAGCGCCTCCCAATTGGAAGTGACCGGAAGGTGGTCTCTAGGGTGGACTATCAGTGGGAAGGCAAAATTCCCCACTGGGGCCGCACTGTCCAAAAACAGAAAAGAGAAGGACTGGCTGACCTCCTATGGGTGACCTATCCCTGAGAGGGCTTCCAGTTCGAGTGCTTATATTACGTGCAAGGCGGGTGAGGGTTCAAGAAAGAAAAACCGTACACCCGCCTCACCACCTTGGGAACCAAGCCCAGTGCTATTATTAGTTAGGTTCCACCCCATAAACCATTTAGAGTGCATTAGTGGTTTCTATCAGACCCCATTTACGGGAGCTCCGTCCTTGTGCCTTCCAGTTGGGCCCAGGTCAGTTGTCGCCCTCAAGAGATCTTGCCATATTAACCATTTTAACATATAACAATCTTCCCGAAAGGAGGGGGGGTTGGAAAAGTCAACAATCTATGTCTAAACCTTAAAAAAGAAAAAACGTGAACCAGCCCAAACTGTTTTCTCCCCCCAGGAGGCCACTTTAACTGACGATTCGACCTTGAGCCTGTTTAAAGGCCCACAAGTACTCTGGTGATTAAGCCGCTAGGGAAACTGTCTCGCACCTTACTAGGTTAGAGTTCAGAAGTTCAGTTCTTGGATCAGCGTTATTCTCCCTTCCTTTTCTCCCCCCACCCCAATGTGCGTACCAGCTGCCTGATAGCCGGCTTCCCCTGTGGCCTTTACCCCGCCCGACCACCAGGCAGCAAAATCATCCCCAACATTCAGCAACTGTCCCAAGAGGTAGCGGGGACGAACGACAAAGTCAGACAAGACTGTGTCTCACTGCAAACTTCATTTCCACTGAGACTGCAAACCTTTACTGAGGTGCACCAGGTCACTGCAAAGCTGCTCGTTAGGGCCTGACCCCTAAGCACCCCACCTCTTATATCCTTTCTCCACCTTGGACCAACGTAATTGCAACAGGGTTTGTTCCGAGAGGTCTTGCTGCAGATCGGGGAGAGTAATTCCTGCTTTCTGGAGCGGTTTGCTGGCATGTAGGAGGGAATCATACAATTTACTGCCCGTGGACCAATGTACTAGTAGTTTTGCCGGATACCGCAGGTAGGCCTTGATTTGTTGCTCTCTCAATTGCTTGATGACCGCCAGAACCCGCTTCCGTCTCAACATATTGGCGGGGGGGAGTCGTGATCCACAAATACTCATTTCCCGTCAAGATTTAAGTCCCTCTTACTCCACGTCTTGCGAAGCACCATTTCTTTTACCGGATAGCGGGTAAATTTAACCAGGATCGACCGAGGGGGGCATCTTTTTTTGGTTTTGGGCCCAGGGCCCGGTGAACCTGTTCAAGCTCCAGGGGTTCCGTATTGGGAATGTCGAGCTCCTGCCTAAGCCAGGTCTTGGTGAACTCCACCGGGTCGTCTTGCTCAGCACCCTCTGGGAAGCCAAAATACGTAATTGTTTTTCACGGCCCTGGATTCCGTGATTCGCCCTACAGTTCCTCTCTCCTGGCCAAGTAGGTCACTGCCCTGGTGAGCCTTATAGAATCTTCTCGGAGCCCGTCCAGGCCTGATTCTAAATCCTCCGTTCTCCTTTTAAGATGTTTTAAGTCCTGTTTAATATCTTTACATTACTGTCGATCCTTTGAAGCATTTTAAGTTATGTGTGCCATTGCCGCCATCAGGAGCTTCCCGTGAAGTGGTTTCCTCCTCCTCCTCCTCCTCCCCGCCAGAGCCAGCAGCCGACTCTGAGGCCCTAGACAGAGGGATACTTGGCTCACGGTCCGATTTGATCCACGCCTTGTGGTACTTTTTGAGCTTCTACCCCCGGATTCACTGGCTGACTCATTCTTCTTATCAAATTGTCGGCAAGAATTGCACTCTGACTACTGAAAGCACTGGATTCTGATGTATTATCGCACTGCCACCTCGGAGCTCAAAATTAAGCTGCCATATCGGTTGCTGACGTCACTGGAAGTCCTTCAGGTATTTTTTTAAAGCTTTGTTTCTCCCACCATTTTAGGATATGTATGTTTTTTCAGTTTGTACTGTAGCATCTACTGTGTATTAGCCTATGATGTGGTTATTAGCCTATGATGTGGTATGAAAAAAATCTGTCTATCCATTATGCAATTAGATTTAATTAACATGTGTCATCATATACGAGCCGGCCGCAGGTAACAGACTGCCCGACTGACCCCCGGACAGATTCAGGTATGCACTGGACCTCAAAACTCGTGGTTTTGAATGCCGCTGTTTTGAGTGGACGCCCAGTGGAGAAGCCAGGCACTGATTGGCAGTTTCTGCTCCTCGGCTGAATTTCCAACTCCTGGCACTCCTGATCTCTGGGAAATTTCTTCCTGTGCTGTGTTCTGGACTGAATTTTTGTAAACGTAATTACTTATGTTATGCATCAATTGGTCTTACTTTACCTGCCAGTTTAGCTAGTCTGTTACAAGCCTCTTGTCTAGCCTCTCGGTGTTACTTGCTGTTGTGAGACTAGTTTTCAAAATGAAAACGGTGAACAGAAAAAACAACCCAGTGCACACAAACGAGCAGCCAGCTCGAAATTACAAGGTACGAAACAAGCAATGTGGCACTCTACCCAGCTGTTGTGCATGAAGAAAAATCACAATAGCACAAAAATACTGCAGGAATATTGCTTTGGAACATTTAATTCTTTACGTTTAGTCCCATTCACAAACAGCACGCCAGGTGGTCAGCTGGCATGCTGCTTGTGAATGTTGTGAGACTAGTGCTGGACAGAGTGTATTGTTTAGTAGCTGATGTTTGACTGCTTAGACCTAGCTACTGAGTAAGATTGCTGCATTTTCCATTTCTGCTTCTACTGCCAAACCCTGTCTCCTGTCCCACGCTGATCATTCTGCTATTATTAATTTCTCCTCCCACTTGCAATGCTGTCTCTCTAAACAGCTTAATTTCTTCTCTGCCTTACTTACAAACCTCCTCTTACACCCTCCTGCTGCTGTTGTCTCCTCAGACATCCTGGCGCCAAAGCACAGAACCCCCGTTAACTCCTCTTCTATCTCTAAATAATTGCCCTGCATTTGCCACCTCTTTACCTCATGCTTTGTCTTTCCCCATTGCCTGCCCCCCACTGAGCTTGCTTTTGGACTCTAGCTGTATTTAATGCTCTGTCTTTGCCCTCTTGTTCCACAGACAGCCCATCTGCGGGCTTCCCAAGCTGCTGCTGTGGCCCTGGCGCTCTCAGAGCCGGCCGCAGCTAACAGACCGCCTGACTGACCCCCGGACAGATTCAGGTACACACTGGCCCGCTGAAACTCGTGGTTTTGAATGCCGCTGCTTTGACTGGATGCCCAGTGGAGGAGCCAGGCACTGATTGGCAGTTTCTGCTCCTCGGTTGAATTTCCAACTCTTGGCGCTTCCTGATCTCGGGGAAATCTCTTTCTGTGCTGTGTTCTGGACTGAATTTTTTCACACACACCTCCCCCCCCCCACACCTCTTCACAGTATGAAATAGACCTTTGCCCCGCTAGGGTTGCCACCTTTGAATGAGGCAAAAACTGGACCCAAAGCTCCGCCCCTAGCTCCACCCCTATTCATGACTCATCATGCATTGCTTCTCCTAGAAAGTAATTTGTTATATCAATAAAAGACAATGCTTAAAGCAGCAGTTCAACAAAATGTTAAGATACTGTACTGTACCTGTTAAAGTTACTTTCCTAGATTCTTCCTAGTTATTTACTTAAGCATTTATTTATTGACATTGGTTTACCAGGTAAACATACAGAGATAAAAGAAATCTCATTTACAGATATGATCTGGGGGAGACAAGGGAAACACTATAAATAACATACAACAGTATACATGGTATATAATAATACATAATACATTGGGTTGCCACCTTTGAATGAGGCAAAAACCGGACCCAAAGCTCCGCCCCTAGCTCCACCCCTATTCATGACTCATCATGCATTGCTTCTCCTAGAAAGTAATTTGTTATATCAATAAAAGACAATGCTTAAAGCAGCAGTTCAACAAAATGTTAAGATACTGTACTGTACCTGTTAAAGTTACTTTCCTAGATTCTTCCTAGTTATTTACTTAAGTATTTATTTATTGACATTGGTTTACCAGGTAAACATACAGAGATAAAAGAAATCTCATTTACAGATATGATCTGGGGGAGACAAGGGAAACACTATAAATAACATACAACAGTATACATGGTATATAATAATACATAATACATTGTTTCCTGTAATGTGTACATTATATCTTTTTCTGGCTCCATTTCCTGTTCATGTCCACAGTACTATTTCAAAGCTAAAGAAGTGACCATACTTTTTTTCTTGAGGGAAAAAAATAATTTAAAACATTTAAAAATGCTTAAATTATGTTTGAGAATAACATGTTCACCAGCAAATGAAAGTAGAAGACAGCTGGCTTTGTTACCATTACAAAAGGTGGGGGTAGCTTTGCTGCTATGCTACTTTAAGATGCAGTGGAAAAGATTAGGTTAAATAAGTGCTAATGGCCATACTTTACACCTCCCAGGCTGACTGCTTTCACAAACAAAGGGATATACTGACAACAGAAGTTGTCTGTAACCTGGACATGTAGCTGAAACAATGAATGATATGACAAAATTTGTTTCAAAAGTATGTGACCACTCAAAAGGGCTCAAAAACCTGACCAGCACAGAGCAAAACCGGATTACCTGATAGGGACCCTGAATACCTGATCACCAGGTAAAAAACCTGACAGGTGGCAACCCTATGCCCCGCCCTTTTCCTCAGCCTAGCAGCTGATTGGTCACTCCACTGCTGCACATTCTTACGGCTATTGGCCTCCCTATTTTCAATACCTGACTTGACCCACTCTCTTACCGCCCCTTTTTAAAACAATCTCACCCATAAGGTTGCACATTTGCTCTCAAGTTCTTCTCCAGCTAGAAGTACGTGACATTATGTGCTACATCTTGTGTTGTGTTTCTTTTCAGAGCCCTGCTACTCGCCTCTGTCCACAAATTCTTCCATGATAGCTATGGCTGGAAGAATACTGCCCCTGCTGACACTGAGCCTTGCTCTCTTTTTACTGACTCTTCTCACTGCTAGACCTTGCTCTCCTGGCAGTGATAAACTGACCTCCACACTATCTGACTTTACCTACTCGAACCTACTTGTATCACTGATCAAGCAGCATGACGTGACTCCTCTGTTACTCACTAGGCAGCTCTTATACTTGGCTGCTGACTTTACCTCTAAACGCCTCTGGCAGAACATGCTACTGGTACCACCTCTTTTCCCACGGAAACTATGGTTTCTTGTGCTCCTAGCTTTGTTATTATCTGGGGACATCGAAACAAACCCTGGCCCCCAGCTACCCACTGCCTCTCTGAATATGAACTGGTTAAATATTAAAGGTCTTCTTTATAGCACACTTAAACATTCAAAGCCTTCTCTGTAACTTTACTGAACTTGAAGCATGGATATCCATATATGAACCTGACATTCTCTGTCCAACTGAAAGTTGGCTAAAGCCCTCTACTCCCGACTCTTCTTGCTGTCTTCCTAACTATTCCCTAGTTCGAGGAGATAGGCTATCTGAAAGCGGGGCGTGGAGTTGCGCCTCTGTTTCAAAACCACCTGAATATGTCCCTAATGCAACGTTCGGTTTGCCTCTAACTGCGAGTTTTACATACCCTGCTTCTACTTAGAACCAAAAGTTTCACTTAATATGTGCCTGCAATCCTCCTAAAGCAGGTCAACTAGGATGCTCCAAACTACTTGAGTACTCTACTTCTGCAGCTGTCCAGAATTAACTTATTATTCTTGGTGACTTCAACCTAAATTGGCTGGGTAAATATAAAAGTGCACTGCTATCTCTAGTACATGGATTTAACATGCACCAGGTAACTGAAGATCCCACCAGGCTGACCCAGTCACCTGCTGCTGGAACACTTATAGACTGGATAATCATAAATCGACCTGATAGAATTACCACCTCAAGTGTGCTTCCTGATTCTAAACTGACCATTCCCCTGTGTTTTGCATATGGGGAACATTGGTGATTCAAGCCCCCTCGCCACGCTACATCACCTTCCAGGATTTTTCCAAACTTGATCAAGCAAGCCTTCTACATAACATCTCTTCTGTGAACTGGATCCCTATTATCCAGTCCCAAGACATTGAATCTGCTCTCAATCTCTTTCTTTCTATATTCTTACCCCTCCAGGACATAAATACACCTAAATGGAATCGACGCGTTAGGGCCAAACAGACTAGGTGGCTGCACAAGGAACTTCTCGCCTCCTTCCGGGCACGTGACAAAAGTTGGAAACGCTACAAAACCTTGGGTCAGCAAAGTGAATATGACACTTATAGAAAGCAGTGCAATGTGTTCAAAAAACAAATCAGGCTTGTTATGCACTGTAATGACCCCATCACCATTGCAAATTCTTTCAACAAATACTTTACTGATCTCATCAAATACACTGCCTCTTTCACAGCAAATCACATCCTGACGCCTGTTACTCACACAAACATGCCCATACATCCGCCCTTCTATTTTAAGGCTATTCCAAATGCTGATGTTCTAAAACTACTAAACTCAATCTCTGACGGTACTAGTGTAGGCTCCGACTATCTAGAGCCTAAACTCCTGAAGCTGGCTGCTCCTTTTATTGCTGCCCCATTGGCTAAAATCTTTATACTGTTTCTCTGCCATGGTCATGTTCCGGACATATGGAAATTGGCAAAAGTCACCCCAGTCTTTAAGAAAGGTGACAAGAAGAACATAGCTAATTATAGGCCTATAGCCATTCTCTCAATACTAAACAAAATACTCAAAAATTAGTGGCTATACAGGTCATCGAGTTCCTCTCTAAATATACCCTCCTATCACCTGCTCAACATGGTTTCTGCAAGGGGCATAGCACCTCTGTTGCTCTGATACAATTTACAAATGATGCCCTTAGTGTTGTGGATCATGGTCTCATGACTGGTGCAGTGTTCACTGACCTCTCAAAGGCATTTAATCTTGTAGATCACCCTCTTCTGCTTGATTGCCTTAGCTTCGCTGGTTTCTCAGAGCAAGTCACAAACTTGTTCCAGAGCTACTAAGCAATAGAAGACAACAGGTAAATTTAACTCTGCGGTGTCAGATTCTGCGCCTGTCAATGCTGGTGTTCCTCAAAGCTCCATCTTGGGGTCTCTTCTCTTCTCTTCTCCATTTTTATAAATGACATATCTTCCAACACCCCTTGGTGCTCAACAATCTTGTATGCAGATGATCTAGTGCTCTACACCTCCTCTGCAAACATAGAATAAATAAATAGTCGACTAACATCTGCATTTCTCATAATGCAAGAATGGATCCACAACAAAAGGCTTGTCCTAAACATAAGTTAAACTCAGGGTATGCTCTTCGGATCTGTAACCAAACTTAGAACAAACCGCAACCTTTTCAATGTCTCCTGTGCAAATGGCTCCCCCTTACGAAAGTAACCTCATTCAAGTATTTAGGTGTCCTGCTTGATGAAACTCTCAACTTTGAGACAACACATCATCGACACCTGCAATTCAGTAAACTCAAACTCGGAATAGCTTATAGGACTATTCAGGATGCTTGCCCCCTCAGCTAGACTGGCTACTTCTAGGGGTATCCTACTTCCATCCCTTGCGTATGGTGCTGTCACCTACATAAATGCCTCGAAAACCACCTTAAGTAAGTGGGATACAAAGTATAATAGTATCTGTCATTATGCCTCGGCTTCCCCACGTTTGAAGCACCATTGCTTGCTATATGCAGACCATAGATGGCCTTCTCCATCTGCCAGTTGACTCCTTGCCCTTGGTACTCTGCTGGACAACATCATCAGAAGTAATCTACCTACTTCTCTTGCAGGCATGCTGGTGCCTCTGTCCCCCACCTATGGCCTCCGCTCTACTGGACTCTCTTTACTATACAGCCCTTGGTGCAGAACCCTAAAAGGAACCTCAGCTTTCTCGTGCCTGGCTCTAAAATACTGAAATTCCCTACCTCTTGATGTTCGCTCTGCACCTAGTCATATTGCTTTTAAAAAGATGCATCACACTCTCCTCGTCAAACATGCCCTATGTTCCTGTTTTAACCCCCATAAGGTGCTTGACATCCCCTTCCTCAGCTCTCAAAATGTTCAGTTTTGCTCTGACCCCTTGTTACTGTTATATGTAGTACTTAGCATGGATTATGTGTTAAACCTACTGCACTATGATTGTATGCTTATTATGTTTTGTACTATTGTGTATTTTCCTGCCATTGTCTCTGTCATATTAGCAATACTGTTCACGTCACAGAACATCGTGTAGATTTTTCCTTGTATGGTTGATTACCTCTGAACTATACCTGTTATTTGTTTTGTCTGCCAATTTTGTATTGTAACCTCCTAGGTCGTGTCTGAAAATAAGTCATATTTTGTGGCTACGACACCTTACCCGGTAAACAAAAACTAAATAAAAAATAAATATAGGGATCAGTTCACCCGTTCTGGATATAAATGTGGTTGAATGAGAGATGACCATCAGCCTTTGATAAAGGATCACACTATTCAAAATCCGTCAGGTGTGCACCAGAAAACTGTCTGTGTCATGGATTAAGTTAATAAACATTTTATTATTTTTATAAGTGAAGCTGAGTAGTCTTGCTTTATAGCTGGTGAGTGCCGATTTCTTCAGTTTGTCATTTTTATTAACCCCATTGCTGCAGTCACTGCTTTCAAAGCTGATCCGATGGCTTCTTTAGCCAACACTACTGTTGTGACATATAAGTTCATATGTTGTAATGCGAGTATTAAAATCTACTACTTTTGTTCCAGAGCAAGGAGTCTCATGCACAGCTTGAATGGCCCGTAATAAGTCCTTGTTGGAGCACTCATCTGAGACCTCTTCAACCAAATTTAAAGCCACTGCTTTTCCACCATCACTAGGCCTAGGCTGCTGACCCCGACAGCCTCCCCCTCATTGGCTTTTCTGGGATTTCCCAGAGCAATCCAGACCTCACAATCCATCAAGCTGCAAAGTTAACATCAGGGAACAATTCTGTGTGTGCAGATCGAGAAATAGGTATAACAATTCGGTGGATGGTATTAAACTGCCCATGGGAGCTGACTCCATGGATGCTTGGGTGCTCAAACACCCACAAATTTGACATAAGCACCCTCATTTTTTCAAGGGCAGCCTGCAGCAAAGGATTACTAGGGAACTTGGTCACAGGAAAAATACTGGCAATTAGCACCCGCAAAGATTCATAATATTCCTGACTGTGCCACTGAACAGCCCAGGCAAAATATGTCTGCACTGGATGGCTGCTGGCCACGCCCCCTCAATGCTCTACTTTTTATACCTTTCTCATTTCCAGCTGCAGTGACAGACTGTGATGTCACAAGCAAAGGACAGTGATGTCAGGGTGTACACAAGCAGCCAGAGCAGACAAAGACTAGGGGGCAGGGGTCCTGTTTTCACATTAATATGCCTCGTTACCAGGAGCAAGGGGTAGTTAGATAACCACAGAGAAAATGAGAAATATAAGCTGAACTATGTCTAAAAATCATCCTTTCCCAAGTGAGGTGACTGCGTTCCGTGTTGGAGATGTCAGTTTCACAGCAAAATCCAGTAATAGAAGGAATTCTCACCTCACTTTCACAGCCTTACTATTTTTTTTTTTTTTACTTTTTCTTCTTCTCATACTTATGCAGCTGTGATATGTAGCACTACTGGAAGTGTCACAAGATAATAAACCAGATTACACAGAGGGGTAGCAAGCAACCTGACAGAGGCAAAGTGTGTTGGAAGCTTGGGGATCCAATAGGTAACGACGGATGGAACTAATCAGATATTAAGTCAGGGATATGAGTGTTGTCATCCCTGACTGAAGCTCCCAATGGTGCACTGTGTAGCAGCTTGGTAGTTGGGACAATCGCCCCCCTTCCATCGACCCAGAACACAATTTAACATTCAAAAGCAGTGCTTGGTGGTAAAACCACAGCACAACTGCGTAGCTGTTTAACTCTTGTTTTTTTTGTTTGTTTGTTTTACACAGTTTATTTAGCTGGGATAGCCCAGCTGAGATGCAACAGCTTGTTTTCAGAGGGGTCCTGCTTCCAGCCATTTCCGCAGCTACATGAACCTGATCACTGATATATGCCAACATCAGAAAGAGTGTCAATCTGGAAAATTATGGTGCTTTGCAGTGACGCTGTGTGTGCCGGTACTTCTACTTTGGATCACTGACATATTACTTTCTCAAAGTCACGCACTGAGTACCTGGCTCTGGTGGGCTTTGAACCTGCAGCCTCTTGGTTCCTAAGCTGGTGCCCTATCTACTAGACAACAATGCCTCCTTGTTTGAATGCGGACAGGAATGTTTAAATATGAATTTGGTTCCTAAACACAGGCTGGGTAGTCCAGTGGTATTTCTTTATTTAGGAATTGGTGGCCAGACTGTCGGTGCAGCTCTGGGGCTACTGCTTGGGTCATCGGGGGCCAGCAGAGAGGAAAAGTACTGAGCTTCACAGAGGACATTCTCCTCCTCCGGGTAGGGAGGGTCGCTGCCGCAGGGCTGCCACCTGACTGACTATAGGTGGTAGTGCACTGACAAGCAGGCGGGGAAGGGAGGCATTCAACTGGGTGTAGGGATCACATGCCATTGTGCACGTTCCTGCCTGCCCCCCTAGTATACTGACAAACTGGGGAGAAAACAGAATATGACCCCGGCACCTGAGGTGAAGGACCTTTGTGTATCTGAGCCCTGTGTGTCATGCAGCTGCCTGATGAGACCCTAGAAACTGGAGGTATATCCTCCTGCCTCCAAAGTCACCTGGCGGCAAAGCCATTGCTCTGTGGAGGGAAAGTCGCGAGACGCTGAGATGCGGGTGAGCCAGGTGTGCCATGGGGAGTCCTGTGACAGCAGGTGCCAGTAAAAATTGTACGCAACAAAAAAAATAAAGGGAATGGCCACACTGGTAGCACGTCAGTAGCGCCAACACCTGCTGTGCCTGTCACCCGGGTTTGGGAGCGAATTTGGGTCACTGGGAGTAGATTGGGGAGGGAAGCAGAATCAAGCAATTGAATGAACACTGTCCTCTCCGGAGGCTGCACCTCCTGCAGTGTTGCCGACACCTAGAGAAGGTTGGATGTCAAGGCAGACGGACTCCAAGGGTTGGGATGTCGAGAGATGTTCAGGCCATCGCACAATGATGTTCCAGAGGACCAAAAAAATATACAGGAAAAATTACGAAATTCCAAAATCAGAACTCCGATTTGGGAATTTGCAGTTGAACTTGAACTGTGATGAACTTGGATGAGAATCAGATTTTGAAATGGGACACTCTGAAGATCCAAAAATGGAATGACAGATCCGATTTTTAGATATCTGACCCCCCGTTCAGTAGCTCCCAAATGTTTTCGGGCAGAAGCCGGACCTCACTGAAAACAATATTTTTTCAAACCAGCTGGGCTATCCAGGATAAATAAACTGTAAACAAACATAAAAACAAACAAACAAAAATATAGAATCTGTGGGCTCTGAGAAAACTTTGAAAATGTCAGAATTTGTGCCATATATGGTCTGCATTTCTATTCTTGATTCTTCACTAATCAGGACATTTGGCTTGGTTCCCTTCAGCTCCACCCTGCCGTCCCCCACCGTCTGCCATCTCCCTGGGCTTACCTGTGGTCCAGTGTATTCCCTTGGATTCCCCCTGTAGTGGAGGTCAGGAGAGGGAAGGCCTCCCCCTTCCCCCAGAACATATCTAGTAACAATCTGTAAACCCCAGTGACGGAGCGGGTGGGGGAGGGGCATGACATACAGAGCTTCATTCATGCCCACCTCGTCGCCATTTTCCACCAGTTTTTCTTCCACCCACTGCTGGGGCGCACACACCAGTGCACGCCTGTGGAGGCACACGTGCGCTGCAGAGTCTCGCAGATCCATCCTTTCTTGCCACTCCTGTTCCGCACTACCACCAGGCCTCCACCTGGTGACAGTCACTCAGTGGCACAAGCAACCCACCCCTGGAGAGCTTAATCCCCTCCCCCCGCCAGCCCCCAGCAACCCAAGATCACTCTCGATCCCAGGTCGCTGGTGTGGTGGGTGACAGAGCTACCACCTTGTCACCAGGCTGGTACTAATCAGGACATTTACATGAAAATAGGATCCCCCCAGAATTCATCTACTCCTGCTTCACATTCCCACAGGGGCCATGATCCCTACTTGCAGCATGGTAACAATTTACATGGCAACAGGCTGTTCTACACCAGGAACATAGGATTATGACTAAATCTTGGAAATAAGAAGCACAAGGACTACAACCATAGACTTGTGGGAGCCTGAAGTGTGGACATTGTTATTTTTTTCTTTACTTTCACTTTGTCACTCGTCATCTAGTTTGCCCATCTCAGCCATGCCACCATCCTCAGCCCTGTCATCCGCCTTCTGCTGGACTAACCTCACCTCCTGTTCTTCCCTGGTTTGTCCCCTCCACGTGAGGCCATCAGGGTGCTCAAAATCTCCCCGACTGGATGTCATGCTTGGTGTGGAGGTGGGCACCTCGGACAGGAGTATGAGGGTAGCGTCCTATTACCACAACTGGGGGTTTGCCACTTGTTTCTACCATCCCCATGGGATGGAGACATATGGGCATGACTCGTGCCCATACGCAGATGCATACTGATGCGCCCTGTCGACATCCTCCTCCCTGTGCCCAGTTTGAGCTTGCACCAACACCCATGGTCACTAAGTGGCAGCAGCACAGTGGATTTGCCATACCCTGCCTCCCTGAAGAGAAAAGCATCCTCTGAATGCTCGATCCTCCTTCCCCCGCCAGTCATCCAGTGACTTGGCTCATTACGGAATTCAAGTCACTGGTGTCATGAGCAGTAGTGTTACCACCGCGCAGAGGTGCAGGTGGTAGTATTGTTTTTAATCCCGATGTTTCTACTACCTTTTGTTTCTACTAGGATACTACCTCTGTAAAACTGCTTGGTGAGACCGCACCTCGAGTACTGCATACAGTTCTGGGGCCACACTTGAAGAGGGATACTGAACTTCTGGAGAGGGTCCAGAGGAGGGCAACCAAAATGATCTGGGGCTTGGGGGACAGGACCTATGGGGAGAGGCTTGTGGAGCTAAATATGTACACATTGGAAGAGAGAGAGACCGGGGGACATGATAGAGGTCTTCAGGTACATGAGGGGAAATAGGGAGATGTGTCAGGGTGCTCTGAAGGAAGGAGGGAGCAACTAGAGGGCATCGGTGGAAGCTGGAGTGGGGGAGATTCAGGGGAGAAAGGAGGAGGTGCTACTTCACTGAGAGGGTGGTGGAGCCATGGAATGCGCTGCCCGGGGAGCAGGTGGAGGCAGAGACAGTGGAGGGGTTTAAGAGGGGTGGGACAGGTACAGGGAAGGGTTCTAGAAGCAAGTTCAGTGCAGCGAGAATATCCGGGATTGGGAAGGGAGAAGCCTGAGAGGGCTTAGGGAGGGCAAGGTCAGTCTCAGGTGGGCGCTGACCAAACGAGCAGAGGCGAAAAAACCAATAGGCCTATTCTGCTGCCATTTTAGTATGTTAGTATGTTTCTGTGCCAGAGATGGTGGCATTTACTCGGTGCCCCATAGTCTACACATAGGAAGTGAGGAAGCCTTCCTTGGCTTGCCCCAGTTGTCTCTGCTGGAGCAGTAGTGGCATGCCCCCAAGCTCAGACAGAAACTGGAGACCACTGCTAATGGTAGCATGTCTGTCTCTGGGCCATCAGGCACTTAGGGAACTGGGTTCACGCTCAAACCCAAGTTGTCCTTATGGTAGCACAACACACTACCATTAACCACTGTGGTGGTTCTACCTACAGTAGATCGCCCCCATGCAATAATAAGATTTTTTGAGGACAGAAAGTGAATAACATGCGAGCACTAGGACCATGGAGCCTCCGTCTGTTCCTTTTCTGTTTCTGTCCTCGTTTAAACCTGTGAAATGAACCGAATCAGGTGGGATCAGGGATGCTGCTGCATATGCAGTTTAAGGTCACCAGGGGTTATACCTGGAAATCGGATTTTCTACAGTGTTAATTAGCACAGTCACACACACACCACAGCAACTCCCTCTTTCTGCACCCCCCCAACCAAAGCAAGCCACTTTTGCTGAGAGACATCCCAAAACGAATGCCAAACTTAAGACGAGGCTCCGAGATTTTGAGCATGCCGTTATCCTTCATCCTTAGGGATTCAACAGTGCTGGACTGGGTGCACATCGTTAATTACCAGAACGTCAATAACAGCCGCAGCTGCAGAACCCCTGCGAGGCTGCTCTGTAGAAGCCTGCGACTGATTTTTCAGTAAATACACCCCTAGTGCCATACAAACCAAAACAAATCCAACACACACACACACACACACACACACACAGACGCTTTCTCTTTGATAAATATATTATGCCAGCTAAGCATTTTTGTTTCCCTTTCTAATGATAGCACTGGGAGAAAAAAAGCAGCGCTGCCAGAAACAGAAGTATTTTGTTCTGCATTTAAAGAGATAGTGTACTAACTGGAAATACAGTAACACAGAAACTGTCCGCAGAAAAGGATCGCATGACCCACCCAGCCTGCCCAGATTTTCCCTGCCTATTCTGTCTCCGGAGACCCTAGTGATCTCCGTCAAACCTCCTCCCGCCCTATTCCCTCATGCCTATCCAATGCATACTTGAAGCCCGCCACTGTTTTCACACCCAGCACTTCTGCTGGCAAACTGTTCCAGGTGTCCACCACTCTTTCAGTTAAACTTCCCCCCTTCAAGTTTCACTGCATGTCCTCTTGTCCAGGTACACTTCCTCATTTGAAATAGACTTCCCTCCTGTACCTTGTTAATGCTAGTGAGGTGTAATTCATAGTGCTGATGCAAAAAACTACTGTTGACATTATCTATCGGCATTCAAAAAAATATATACTGTCATGCAATATTTTCCCATTTTAAGCTGTGTGGCAACTTAAAAAAATGGTATCAAGACACTGCAGAAAAGCAGTTTTGGATAGTGCTGACATGCTCACAATATTTATCGACACACAAAAACAGAATCGACAGAGCTAGTCCCTAACGGCTGTTCTCCAAGCTTTCATACAAAAAAGCAAAAATGTCTAGCCCAATGGTTCCAAAATTAGAGCTTTCAAAAGTTAATTTCTTTAAAACTGGATAATTTTGGAACCATGAGGACTAAAATGTAATGTTTTTAATGAAAGCTTGAGTCCGTCAACTATGCCGATATAGCGATAATATATTGTTACAGCCACTATAGATTTATATATATAAAACATAAAATGGTTCACTAATTAAGTCCTGTTATTTTGATATATTACATAAACACGTATAGATGTAGCAATGCATTAGAACTGTACCACTTGCATCTATTCATGCTGATTGGACTCCAAGCTTTCATTTGAGAAAAAAACCCCCAAAAACTTACATTTCTGTGCCTAACAGTTTAAAATGACACCTTTTGTAATATAATTTAAAGCACTGTAGAACATACATTCACTAAAAATACCACCAACAACTTAATCTGGTTCAATTTCAGTTGGGTATCATCTATTTCTAGGGACATGGATATGTTGTTCATCCACACTCATTGGCAGTATCCTTGCCGCTTTAAATCTTGCCGGAAGGTCTTCAAGCTTGCTCCTCCACCCACCGGGTGGTATAACCTCAGCTCCGCCCATGACGCCAGATCTCCCTTACCGCTTGGAAGCTCAGGTTCCTCCTTAACGCTCTGCGTTTGCGCTGGTTCCTATCTTCTCCGCTTATGGATTTAAAATAAAAATTTGCAAAGACTTCAGTCTTCGATCTCGCCGCGGTGGACAACCGACTCCCCGGATTTTCGGAGATGCCCATGCGGCAGAAGATGTCTTGGACGGATCCACACCCACGTGTGTCTACTGCTTAGGCCTTGAGCACGACCCGCAGGCTTGCGACCTGTGCTCATCTTTCTCGGCCTACGTCCTCGAAGACCGTGCTGCCCGATTGCAACTGGGCCGTCCCGAAGGCTTCTCTCCGGTGAAGTCCAAGGAGGCCCGGTTATGTGTCCGGCGGGCGGCTCGGCGGATCAGCTCGAGGCCGGATGGCCTCAGAGAGGAGGCGGCGCGTCAGATTCTTCCTCGGGCCGCGTATTTATCCCGCCTTCTGGGTTCTTCCCACACGGCTTCTTTTTAGGAGCTTTGTCTGTCCTCCACTAAAGGAGAAGGGCTCTGCGTCTGCTGGACCTTATTCTCGGTCCACAAGAGGACAAAGGTAAGCTCCCTCGTCGGCGCTCTTGGGAGCATGAAGGTCCCTCTCCCGGGCCGTCGTCCGTCGGCTCGACGCTCGGGCTTCGCCACTGGCCTCACGTGTCCTCGCCAGGTCAGTTGACCGAGACTCCACTGATGAAGTCGAGATTTTTCTCGACCCATTGGACGGGCTGTCGCCTTTAGCAGCCGAGATTTCCCTCTCCCCGGTTCCCCCGGGAGGAGTTGAGGATCCTGGGGCTCGCCTGTGCCTCCGGTTCCGGAGCCCTCGGATGGACCTTCCGAGCCAGAGGGAGTGCCGGTTCCGCCGACACCCTCCCGCACCGACCGGAAATTCCGGGACTCGGGTCTCGGTCTCGGACCCTTCGCGGTCCAGCCGTTCCCACCGCTCATAGGCGGCTCGCCGCTCCGCACCGCGGTAAGCGGCGTCGCGGCTCGCCGCCCCGCCCTCCTCGGATGAGGGGAGGCTCGCGTAAATTACGTCGACGGTACGAGGACCTTATGTTGCAACAGCTCCTCCTGGCCGGGAATAAGCCGACTCCGGCGCCTTCCCCGGCCATTAAGTGGCTGTCACCGGAACGGCCGACACAACCCCCCGACTTGTCCGAGGAGTTTATACCCAGGCCGGGTAGCTCGCTAAACCAGCTGCTCCACTGACTCCGTGGAACCTCCGCCTCCACAGCCACCACTGGAAGCTCGACCATGATTCTCGGTCGGCTAAGGGTTTACTCCCATCGGCTGTCAGTTACCCTCACTCCCGACCGACCTCGGCAGGTGAAGGGTGGCTCAGGCCAGAGGCAGCTCTTCGAGGACTCTTCCGAGTCGAAGATGATTCCTCCTTCTTCTCCAAGCGACTGGACTTGGAGTCTTCAGGAGGTCAGTCAATGGACGATAGCCCGTCGTCCTTCCTAGGACTGCTTCGGCTCATCTCGGAGTCTACCGGGATGGAGCTCGAACCCCGTTCCAAACGGGCCATGTATCCCCTCACGGAGATTCTGGACCGAGGGGATTCTCCGACGGAGGCCTTTCCGGTGGCCGAGGCCATAGTGGGTCCGGCACTGGAACTTTGGCAGCGCCCTGCTTCCTGCCCTGCGCCTTCGGCCAGGATGTGTCAGGAAGTATCGGTCCCTACCTGTTCCTTGTCCGTTTTTCGAACACCCTTCTGCTGAGGGTTGGTTACCGACAGCGTTTTCCGCGCCCGGCGACGCCAGGATGTGGACAAACCTCCTGACAAGGAGTCCAAGAAATTGACCACGCTGGCTAAAAGCCCACGCTGCGTCCCTCTCTCAAGCCTTCGCCAGGCCAGTCTCGGCCGTCCTCATGGCACATTTTCTCATGCCCTGTTGGGCTCCTGGATGAGGTCATCCTCATCTTCCGGGCCGATCTGCAGACTACGGGTTAAGCAGGTGCGGGACCAGGAGCAGGGCAGTGGCCAAACAGCAGCTCCAGACTGCTTTGGATATAGGGGACTCATGTGCCAGATCGGTGGCGGCCGCGGTGGCTATGCGTCGGCGGGCTTGGCTGAGGATATCCACCTTTCACGGATACCCAGCACAAGTTGGCGGATGTTCCCTTTTGGGACTGACCTCTTGGCCCTGGGGTGGAAGGTCACCTG
This sequence comes from Neoceratodus forsteri, assembly GCA_016271365.2. Lineage (NCBI taxonomy): Eukaryota > Metazoa > Chordata > Ceratodontiformes > Ceratodontidae > Neoceratodus > Neoceratodus forsteri. The sequence continues at coordinate 97,164,708 of JADMNL010000029.1, read as the reverse complement.
CAGAGGATCGAGAAGTCCAATGCCACCTTGGACCGTCTTCTTCCGCTCAGAAGGACAAAGGCCGCAAACACAGCCTAAGCCCTTTCGTCCTTCTGTGCCCCCAGCGCCTGCCCAGCAACGTCAGGGCCAGCAGGCTCGGCCTTGGCATCCCAAACCCAAGCCGCCGGCTTCCTCTAACAGGAGGCAGGGAGGAAGGGCCCAGGAGGTCCCTCGGCGGTCCCTCCTCCAAGCCTGCCCAGTGACGGGCTGAGGTGTCGCCCCCCATCCCCGTCCTTACCCCTAGGTCCCCATTGGAGAACTGCTCCAGCTGCTCCGTTCCACCTGGTCGCTGTTACCACGGACAGGTGGGTCTTGAAGGTGGTGGGAAGAGGCCTGCCTCTGGAATTCGAGCAGGCACCACCCTTCAGAGCCGTCGCCTCTGGGAGAGCTGGAGATCCCAGCCTCACTGGCGGCTCTGTCGAGCCGACATCGCCTCCTCCTCCAGAAGGAGTGGTAGAGAGTGGTGGACCCTCCTTCAGACCCAGGGTTTGTGTCCAGGTACTTCCTGGTTCGAAACGGACGGGCTGGTCCCATTCTGACCTACACGACTCTAAACAAGTTCCTAAGGTCTCAACCTTCAGGATGGTCACTCTGGCTCAGATAATACCATCCTTGGAACGCGCGGTGGTTCTGCTCTCTGGACTTGCAGGGACGCGTTTTTCACGTCCTTATCCGTCCGTCTGCAGCCCAGAGATTCCTTCGCTCCGAGCGGAGGATCTCTCGAGTTCCAAGCCATGCCCTTCGGCTTGTCTCCAGCTCCCAGGGTCTTCACCAAATGCATGGCAGTGGTGACAGCATTCCTCTTGGCGCCGAGGGGTCCGGTGTACACTACCTGGACGACTGGCTGATAGCAGCTCCTCCAGGAAGGAGGCGGAGTGGTCCAGAGATCTGGCCCTCCAGGTCTGCTCTCAACTGGGCCTCCTTATCAACGAGGCCAAGTCGGAACTCGAGCAAGCAGGTGATTCTATTCATCGGGCGCAGTCGGACTCTCTTCGAGCCAGAGCGTGCTCGCGCGGACAGGGCCGAGGTTCTTTCCTCCTTGCCCGATCATTTCTGGTTGGGCACTGCGCCTGCCCGGGACTTCCTCGCCTCCTGGGTCTCATGGCGGCCTGTACCAGCGTGGTCCGTTGGGCCGCTGGAACATCGTCCCCTTCAGTGGGACTGGCCAGCCAGTGGTCTGCAGCTGCGATCCTTGGACCAGCTTGTGTCGGTGACACAGGGATGTGAGCAGCTCTCCAGTGGTGGACCCGTTCCAGATCATTTGCAGGAGGGCATCCCGTTTCGTCGCCCGAGCCGACGGTCTCTGTCGACCGCTGCCTCTCTGATGGGTTGGGGTGCCCATCTGGGGAACACGGGCCTCATGGCCTCTGGTCCCCGCAGGAGTCCCGATCCCATCAACCTGCTGGAGCTCGGCGGTCCGCCTAGCTCTCACCGCCTTTGCTTCGTTCCTCCGGGGTCAAGTGGTCCGAGTCCAGACGGACAATACCACCATACGTACTATCTAAACCGCCAGGGCGGGACGCGGCCCATGCTTCTATGCAAGGAGCTCTCCGCATTTGGTCACTGTGGCGCAGCCTGGAGGCGGATCTCCTAGCCATTCACGTGGCAGGAGCCTCCAACACCCTGGCTGATGCCCTGAGCCGGATAGGGCTGCATCCCACGAGTGGTCTCTCCTGCCGGAGGTAGTACAGCATCTGTTCTCCTTTGGGGCACACCTCAGGTGGACCTGTTTGCCTCCATGGAGAACGCCAAGCTGAGTCTGTTCCATGCCCGCCTCAGCAGGGGCTCGCTGCAGGGGATGCCTTCTCAGGCAATGGACCCCGGCCTCTTTACGCCTTTCCCCATTTCCTTGATCCACAAGGTGCTTCTCAAGGCGAGGAGGGACAAGGCGCAGGTGATTCTGATAGCCCAGACTGGCCTCGCCAGTTCTGGTACCAGATCTCCTCAGTCTCAGCTCCAGGACTCCGCGGCAGCTTCCAGCTCGCCCGGACCTGCTCTCAGTCAATCAGGGGAAGGTGTTCCATCCGGACCTTCAATCCCTGCACCTGACGGCCTGGTTCCTGAGCGGCTAGAGTTCCAGGCTTTGGGTCTTTCCGACGAGGTCCTCAATGTAGTTGAGGCGTCCCGTAAGGAGTCGACCAGAAAATTCTATGCCTTCAAATGGAAAAGGTTTTCCATTTGGTGTCAGGGCAAGGCTTGGACCCTTCCTCCTGTTCCTTGGCAAGCATCTTGGACTATTTATGGTCCTTTCTAGTCAAGGGGCTTAGGTCGACGACCCTAAGGGTGCACCTGGCAGCCATCTCTGCTGCTTGCGGGCGGGCCGGAAGCAGTCGGTGGCGCAGGAGAAGGTGGTCTGGCGCTTTTAAAGGCCTTGATCACATTTCCCCCAGTGCGGGAACCCCCACCTCCGTGGGATCTACTGCTGGTATTGGCAAAGCTCATGGGCAAGCCATTCAACCTATGCACAGGTGTGCTCTCTCTCACCTGTCGTGGAAGACCGCCTTCTTGGTGGCTATCACGTCAGCCAGAAGGATGGGAGAGCTCCAGGCGCTTTCCATCGAGTCTCCTTACCTGGTCTTCCACAGGGACAAGGTTGTCCTGCGCGCCCACCCGAAATTCCTTCCGAAGGTGGTGTCGGAGTTTCACCTTAACCAGGTGTTGACTCTGCCGGTGTTCTACCCTAATCACACCTGGAGGCCGAATATGAGCTCATACTCTGGACCCTAGAAGGCGCTCGCTTATTATAAGGGCGCACGGCTGAAATTCAGGAGAGGTTGCAACTGCTGTTTGTCACCTACGCTGAAGCCGCATCTGGCAGACCTGCAGCCAGCGGACGATAAGCAGGTGGGTAACCTCCTGCATAGATCTCTGTTATGTTGGCGGGCATGGAGCTCCCAGAGGATAAGAGCTCATTCTACCCGCCATACTGCTGTAACGGTGGCTGCTTCCAGGGACGCCCTATCCAGGAAATCTGCAGGGCTGCTACCTGGAAGTCAGCAAACACCTTCATTACCATTACCACATCGACCTTGAGTCACGCGGATGCTGGTTTTGGGGCCTCGGTCCTCCAGTCTCTTTCCCAAGTAAGTATATGGGGTGTGCGTCTTGCCTCCTCCTCCCGGAGAACTGCTAGAGTCTGCCAATGAGTGTGGATGAACAACATATCCATGTCCCTAGAAATACTGGTTACTCACCTGTAACAGGAGTTCTAGAATGGTATATGTTGTTCATCCTACATTTTTCTCGGCTCGGCCCGGCAAGACTGTGAGCTTCCAGCGGGCCAGATCTACGCCAGAGGCGGAGCTCGAGTTATACCACCCGGTGGGTGGGAGGAGCAAGCTTGAAGACCTTCCGGCAAGATTTAAAGCGGCAAGGATACTGCCAATGAGTGTGGATGAACAACATATACCATTCCTAGAACTCCTGTTACAGGTGAGTAACCTGTATATCTCCCCCCTCCCCTGGGATGAGGCTGAAAATAGGCAGAATTGTCTAGCCCTCTTTTCCCAGTCAACAAAAACTAACTAAACTAATAAAAGATTATTTCTGGAAATGGTCGGAAAATATTAGTGTTTGTTATACCAACGAATAAGCACACTCTTTTCTGGCTGTATTTCATTTGATCTTAGTTGATGTTTATGTTTTGTTTGTTGTATGCCAACCATTAACATTATATTTGATCAAATCCTGATATGTCAAATACATGCCCCCTCAAATACTAACTGCAGCCAAAGTACAGAATGTTCATAGAAGCAGCAGCTTCTATTCAAATATGTATGGTAATCGCTATTGTGGACTACCTGCAGACACATGGGAGGCACTTTGGCCTACAAGTTATCACATACAGGTGGAAGGTTTGAATCCTGCCACTGTCACCAACTCACTGTGTGACTCTCATGCAAGCTACTTTATCCCATTGTGCTTAACTTCTCTGTAATCTCTCGCTAACCTAGCTCTGCACTGTTTGAATCTCTCTCACCAGATATGGCAGCAACGTCTCTTCCTCCTCCTTTCCCGGGGTGAAAAGGACTTTGGTTTCTAGATTATATGACAAGCACTACATAACAAATTCCTTTCCTTCCTTTCCAAAGTAGTGATTCACCTGCCATGATGAACTCCCCAGTGAAAGTGCAATCAGTGCACGTGGTTATCCCTTATCCTGCTGTGTTTTTGCAGGGTAATGTTGGGCCTACGTCTGTGGATTTAAAGAGCAGCTGATGCCTTGGAAAACTTTGAAACCACAATGGTTGGAAACAATTCAACTTTGTATGTCATATATCTTCTATATTTCTCCTCTCTGTTATTTATTACTGAAGAAATTCCTACAAAACAAGATTTTTATCCCATAGAGTTCATTTGCCTCTATAGCTTACTCTCTACTTGAAATCGTAATGTTCTGTTTTGACATCACAGTCTGTTGACAGAGGGATAACAGTGATGTCACAAGCAGAGGGTTATTATATCAGGTTGGGAAGAAGCCTCAGTAATAAATAATAGGAATAAGAAATACAGAGCCAACGAGAAATATAAGCTGCTTTGTGCCCAAATATTATGTTTTTCAAAGTTCTTCTCAATGTGTCAGAGGCTCTTTTAACGTTTTACGTGTCGCGGCACTGAAGATTATCTTTCTGCAAACACTTCACAGACTCCAGCTGAACTGCTGTACGCTCATGGAGCTGCCCTACAGAGCTGAGAATATAAATGCCAAGATCAACGTGAAAGTTGCTTATGTTTTATTAACAGAGTGCGGATACCACACACAACATGTGGACTTTCAACACTGACAGGGACTGAGTGAGACACATAGTTTAAAAGGCAACTTTCTAGTACAATAAAAAGCTTAACACTAGAGTTACAGCAATTTTGTTTTAACTTTGCTGTTTTCAGATCATTTTTTTAACGTCCCCCTGCAGCTGGTCTACTAAATACTGTATATACTACAGCAATTATTTCAGAGTTTTGCAAAATGTACCCGACTCTCTCCTGCTATCCACACAATTGCTGTTTGTAACATCAGAGTCTGTTGTCCTGGTGAGCACTGTAATGTCATAAACAAAGGCACTGTGAGGTTAACTAGGGACAGGCAAGTGTTTTCAAATGTTTTCAATACAGACCTTTTAGATGGACTACCGAATGTGCTGTAAATCTTGGAAAGGAACATTGAAAATAAAAATGCATTCTCTAGTAAATTGTAACAGCTGAAATTTATTTATTTGAATTTTGTAACCGGTAGTCCCACTGAGACGGAATGTCCTTTTTCAGGGGTGACCCAGGGAAAGGGTTACAAAGGCAGGAACAGTGATACAATAAAGAATAGCACACAGTAAGTGTATGCAGACACGTTTACAAAAATATACATAATAAAGCAAAACGTCACACAGGCAGTAAATTAAGTTACATCTCCAAAACTGGTATTGGGATAAAAGTCAGAGAACTATAACTAAGCAAATCGTATGTACAATTAGGTGTACCTGAACACAGAGTATACAGGCACAGTGAGAAATTATTTATAACTGAGACCAACCAGACAATCAAATAGAACATGCTGAAGTGCAGAGTTGCTCTTTAAATTCTTCCCCTCTGAAAAATCACTGTGGAGTTTCTCACTGTTCTGGTACTGCACAACAAGGGATTCTGGGTAATATTCTTTGTTGCCTAATCTTACAACTAGTCTACCAGAATACACCCCCCCCCCCCACACAAGTAACAATACCAGACCACACACACACACACAATGGTGGGGTGGTGAGTTATAGTTCTGTTTTACAGCTTCAGTTTAAATGGAACGGGCCTTTCACCTCCACTCTCGAGACTAGCTGAAATCTGCATTACAAAAAAAAAAAATTAAAAGGGAGCCGAACATCAAAGACCTAAGTTAACCTGCTAATACAGGGGGTTTGATGGCACAGCAAATCCCTCGTGCATTCTGGGACCCAGATTCCATCCTGTCTTCTCCATCTTAATTCAGTGTAACAAACACAACTTTAAACTGTGGACATTTAATTTTATTTTAAAACTTCCTTCTACCCCAAGAGGGCTAAAGCAGAACTCCTTTTGTTTGTTTTTCTTTAATAATGTATTTTGGCAAAAACATAAATGTATCCACTTTTTTCTTTTCAGTGCCTTTGACTCAAGCCTGAGATACGGGGTTTGAAAGTTTTAAAGTCCCTGCTCTTCGCCACACACACTACTTAATAAATTAAAACATCGTGGTGTGGTACTGTGATCTTTTCCATAAAAATGCATTCCAGTACCCTCCTAATGTATCCACAGTATGAATCCAGCATGTAAAGTCAAAAGTAACCTCAAGGGACGGGATGTTTAAAATTCCTACTGGCATCCATCTTTTTTTCATGTAGGTTTTTGTACCCTTGCCCTGCTGTCAGCCTCAGTGATGTACTCTGTAACCAGGGATACAATCTGTTCAGGCGATCTAACACTGTCATTCAGATGGCAGGGGTTTTACTTTCCTATTCCCCACTTCATCCCCAGGTGGGGACGGTGCCTTTGTCGGCTTCGCCAATCACAGCTCGCACCATGGCAGAAACAAGCTCCCTGGCCCAGCTGTAGGGGGTTGCTTCAGTGGCGGAACCTGCTGCCAACACTCCCTGGCTGAGCCACACTGCTGAGTGGTAGCTGTCTTGGCCATGGCCTGGCCCCCGACGTGACTTCCAAACCCGGGTTTGTCAGCATGGTAGCACAATGTACTACCACTGGGTCATCACGCTTCCAGTGGCATCCATCTTAACGGCTTGAGACATTAATTATAAAATAAGTAAAAAGCTGTTTTGAAAACATCAAAGAGAAACAAAATACACTGAAGACAAATCTAATTATATCAGAAATATGGCTGAGAACTATATGACAACATTTTTGATGGCTAACAAATACTGCTGCTTTCATTAACGGAAAACTGTCCAATCTGCAGATCCCCCCCCTTAGCTTCATTAGAGAAGCCTTTGGTTTACATTACTGGAACTTACTATATTTTAATTTTGTAAAGCTGGCAGTCGGTAACAAGGCGGACGCTGCGTGGTTCCATTTAGTGTGAAAGTGCAGCGCCGCACTGCACCGCTTGCTTCAATATAAATGTACTGAAGCTAGTGGTGTGATGCTGCACTTTCACATTAAATGGAACTGTACAGCATCCGCCATGTTTCCGACTGCCGGACTTTACAACGTTCAATACAGTAAGTTCTAGCATGTAAACCAAAGGCTTTCCTTGTGAAAAGCTTAATCGGGGGGGGGGGGGTAAGGCTTTGGAGGATAGGGAGCTGCAAATGTGGACAGTTTTCCTTTAAAACAAAATATTTTTTCCCACAGACTTCATCTGTTCCTGTTTTATTACTGCTGTGAATTTATATACATTTTCTGCTTATGACATCACAACCTGTTGCCATGGAAACAGGTCCGCAATGTCACTAGCCGAGGATTATGATTTCCTGTCACGAAAAGCACTAGCAACAGATGACATCTAGGGCTAACAGCCTGGTTTTGCACCAATGTCTTCACTAATAAAGAATGGAATGTGGTGGCCTGGTAGCGCAGTGGTAGCCAAAGCTCACTACACTAGCGACTCATGTTTGGATGTGAGCTCGAGTCAGTAGAGGTCAGCTGGAGGAAGGAGGATTAAGCGACCTAGAGACTGCTCGCCTCCCTTGAGAGGGTGGTTTCTCTGGCCTTCTGTTAGACTGCCAGCTAGCGATGGCCAGGCAGCAGTTTGGCCAAGGTCAGCAGATTAAGGTAGGGTCTGGACAGGGCAGATCCAGTGCTGACCTCACATGTGCAGGAGTGCGCTATATACATCACAGCGGCATCCTGGTGAGCAGGGCTGCAGCTATGAAATTTGGGGCCCTGGACAAGTCACTTGAAATGGGCCCCTGTTTCCCAAACCAGCTAATGCCAGGGGTAATACCTGCTCCTCAGGTGGGCCCCTCCTGAACTTGGGGCCCCGGACAGCTTCCCCACTTCCCCCCCATTACTGCAGCCCTGCTGGTGAGCTTCAAAAATGGGAAAAAAATGTCCACTGGTTGGGCAGATGATATGCTGCCTGCCCCACATTCAACTTCAGGCCCATTCCTCTGGCTTCTGGTCTGCTGTTGGCTCTCCGCTGTGGGCGGCTGGATAGTGTTGCTGATACGGGGTTGGTGGGGTGAAGCAGCCATGGGAGCTGAATGCAGGCCCTACCTTGGGAATCTCAATCTGAGGGGCAATTCAGTGTGTGTCTCAGGTGGCCCAAGGAGTCTGAAGATAACAAGGTGAGAGGCACCTTGACATGATGGGAGATGGTGCTGGCAAAGGCCAAATTAGGCCCTGACAGAGAGACCAGGGGGCAAATAACAGAACTGAAAAAAAAAATCAGTTAAAAATGCAATGTCCTGAAATTACATTTTTTGATAATGTTATGAGATTTGACTCCTGTCATAGACAAAGAAACAGAAACATAGAGTTTGCTAGCAGATAGGTACTGCTTGGCCCACCTAGTCTGACCACTTTTTCCTGCCTATAGTATCACCGCAGATCCTTCTTGATCTGCAGCCCATTCACTTCCCTTTCCCATGCATTCTTGAACCCCGCCACTGTTTTCACCCCCACCACCTCCACTGGAAGCCTGTTCCAGGAACCCACCACTCTTTCTGTGAAGAAGTACTTCCTCACATCTCCTCTGAATCTACCCCCCTCCAGCTTGTTATCATGCCCTCTTGTCCTTGAGCTCTTTTTTTTCAAAAATACTTCTCCTTGTACCTTGTTTTCCCGATGAGGTATTTAAGAATCACTGTTTTGTGGGGAACTGGAGAACTGCTTTAATATAGAGCCAATGCACATCAGTCCTTTAATCGGTAAGCCCCTCCCCCAATTTTCTTCATTCCTCAAAAGTATGGAACAACTAAAGGGCTTTTGGGGAGGGATGGAAGAGGAACAGCCTTTATCATGCTATTCATAGTATATAAAAAGCACACACTCCTCCAAGTGCTTTGTTTTGGTTTTGCATATCTCACAATTTCTTGTCAGGACAGGGTTAAAATACTGCACTTGGATGAATGCAACTACAAGAGAGGTTACACTAAAAGCAGAGTATCCATGCAGCTTGCCGCAGCACAAAAGAAATGGAATATTTACCAAGCCACTGGGGAGGTGGGCACTTCCTGATGGCTCCTGATGGTGTCGCCCCATGGGTGCACCGCAGCTCGCCTGCCTGGCATCGCTATTGACCTAAGAGCCGGAGCTTGCAGCATGCGTCCCACTCTTCTGCTGCCACTGCAGCTTCAGGAGCAAAAAGAGAAGAAGGAAATCATATGGACGCCGCACAGGTCAGTCCGGTTCTCCAGGAGCCCCCATCCCCCATGAAGCAAGGCGAATGGTCTTGATGGGATTCTAGTAGGCACTACAGAGCCATCTCAGATATATTTGAATGTGGGGAGGGAGGGTTGGGAGAGAAGAAGAAGATGCAGGGCAGAGGTACTGGTGCAGCTCCTTTAGCTGAAAATCCGCTCAGCGATTAATGTGATGAATAATAAGAATGGCAGCAATTATACAGTGAAAGGAAGGAGTCGTGGCTCAGCCTTTGAACTCCGACTCCTGGAGTCACAAATAGTCTCCAGAAGGGCTCCCACCCCTGACCTCTCCCCATGGATGCAGCCCAATTGTTGTCAGCACCAAGGCAAAGTCTCTCATGATAATCTGCTAATGATGATGGTGGTGGAGGAGCAGGGGTGGAGGGATAGTGGAGCATCGTTGGGGGTCTTCAGTTGCTTTGAGTCCTCAAGATACTGAATGCAGTTCAATGCAAATTACAACACGCTACACAGCCCCCCCCCAATCCAATGCAAAACAATGCCACTAGGATGAGCTTTCAAAGGGGTTTCTCATCCAGTCTGCAAAGGTTAAAGAGTTAGTGTACTGCCTAAAACTAATACTAGATTTTAACAGCAGCCTACCATTACCTTTTGTATCTGAGGTACTTTTTCTTTTCCCTTTGTTTAATTAGAACATTGTTTATCTGATGTTAGTAGGTGTGATGTGTGGAACAGCTCTGAGCCTGGCAGCTGACAAATCTTGCTCTATTGCCACCCACATCATCAACATTGTGACATCACTGCTACTTAGGAACAGCAAGTGAGTGACTGTCAGGTCATTCACCTGTGATGTCAGTAAGTGAGATCACAATTCTGATGATGTACTGTGGGCAGTACAGTTAGATAAGTCAGCTGCCAGGCTAAAGAGCTGTTCCACACATCCAGAACAATATCATCACATAGAAGACTTTCTGATGAGCAAAAGGAAAAGAAAATACTTCAGAAATAAGTTACAACTGACTACACTTAAAATTTGTATTCTTTTCCTGTCTGCCTGTTTTGGCTCCACTAGCTCTTTAAGTTTCCAGATATGAAGATCCTAACTGAGCACCTTCTCCATTTCTCAGACAGTCTGCAAACACAGTGCCGGTTTCCCCCGACCTCCTCTTTGCTTCTACTTGTGACAGTTGCCATTTATCCAACAAGTAGCCAAAATAATATCCTCCCTGGCAGGATTAAATAAAATTATAAAATGGGTAGAGGTAGTTGGTTACTCTGATTGGCTAACAGCCCTCACCAGCTATGTCTGATTTTTAGTTTAAAGCGCACAAAATAACAAGTGCCAATACCTGTGCCCGTATTACCTGAAATATCTCTCTACCACCAAGAAAACACTTCCAAAACAAAATGATCTGGCCAGGGATTTTGTTTTCCAACCCCCGCAAACCACAAAAACTGAGCAGTTTCCACCACAAAAGAATGTTTTTTGTTTTTTTTATATATATTTTATATCTCCTCTGTGACTGGGGGGTGTTACCTATGGTTCCCCCAGTCCAGCTTGACCTCACAGCCCCCACACTCCACGCTCTACCCCTTCCTCTGGTCCTGCACAGCGAACCCCTCAGGCCGGGTACGCAACCACCACCGGAAGCCGGGGAGGGGGGGTCCAGATCCAGGGGGAGCATCCAGAGTTAGAGCCGGGCGGCGCCGCCAGACCGCCCATCAAGTAGCGTGTGAGGTGTTTTTCTCCATAGTGCCCCCCCCCCCGACATGGGCGTGCAGTGGCGCCAACTAACACTAGTGGTGCGTGTTCCCATGCACAACACAAGTCAGACACTGCCCATGTCGCCCCCACGCTTGAGCAGCCCCATTGCAACGACTCCCCAGCCACCGCTAGGAGCCGGCAGAGCTGCAGATCCTGTCTCACTTCTCCCGGAGAAGGACAGCAGTCACTAGGACGCTTGATCCTTCTCCTTCCGCTGACCCTCAGCAACCCGGCTTGTTCCCGAACCCAGGTCGCCGGTGTGGTGCGAGGTATGGCGTCCAGCGCCTCAACCCTCAGCGCCACCGGGCTGGCTATTTTGTTGTTTTTAATTCCTGTTGCTGTCCCTCCAGAGCCACTCACTTTCAAAACAACCCCTCAGCCGACTGTGCTCTCTTAATCTCCCTCCTGACCTGCGCTTGCATAAGAAGACCACTATTTTCAAGAAACCCGCAACCGCAGATGAAGTGTGCTGCGGGCAAGACCACAAGACAATCAAGGTCTTGCCATCAGCCAAATGACCCGCCGTAGTCACTCTTTAGACAGGGAAGTTGGCGGTAAATGAAAGGAAGTGGCAGGTCGGAAACAAAACGGGGAAACTCGGTATCAGGAAAAGAAAGTGGCATTGGATAAGTACACAAGTGGTGGAGAAGAGAAAACTCAGAAAATCGGCTTGCCCTCAAGCACTCTATTGACAATGAAGCTAGGACTATTTTGGTTCAGAAAAGGATAATTTAAAATATTTATTTTTTTCTAAAAACATACAATATTTCTCAACATATACCCATTTTATAAGCACAATAACACACTCTGGGGTGTGGGTTATGCTCTGATAAACACAGTTCTAGGGGCAGTAAGGCACTCGGCCGCCCACGGCTCACTATGACCCTAGGCATGCATTTATCAGAGCATAACCCACACACCATCACGTGTTATTGCTTCCATAAAGTAGAGGCTTATCCATACTGTATTCTTGTTAACACGCATGTTTATTTTTGTATTTCTACATTTTCATTATATCGTGAACAAAGGCAATATGTACCCCTATAACGTCACACCAGCTGGGACAGTTAGGGTTCATTCCCCTTTTCCTGCACATTATCTAAGGGAATGAGTTTTGTTTCAGCCTCCACTGGGACAACACTAGGTCCTCGCCAACAAGCTGGGCAGCAAATGAGCCACACTGCCTTGTGGATTCATGACTCCATTTTATTTATTTATTCATGATTCGGAAAGTACCTTTGAATCAGAGACTCATTTACAAAGGTTCCACGTCACATAGATTGGACACTACAGAAATTAAGGTAACATACACTTTGATACATGGAAACGGTACAACAATGAGGCTCAGAATCGGTAACAAAACAGTCGTATGGAGACACAGGTAGGCATTTAGTAGAAGGAAAATGAGAAGGGGGGCTAGTAAAGGGCTAGTACCTGCTAGTACTTACCAGCACCCCTAACCCCCAGGACTACATGCGTCTTTCCAACATTCCAAGCCTGCAGCATGTACTGAAAAAACAATGTTGAAACTGGTGCTCTCAGGATTATAAAACGAAAAGGAACTGAACGTCATAGTTTAGGAATTTCTGCTTTAAATGAGGCGACACTTTCTGCATGGGACAGCACCTTCTCCATATGGAGCTGTGAATGTCAAAATAAGAGATGTTACCTACTAGTGCAACACATCTAAGAAGGACAATTGAGAGGTATGTGAGGTATGTCCCTCCTAATGTGTTACAGTTACAAACTTAGAATAGTGCTGCTAGGCTAATAGTTGAGTCCACTTACTGTAATTAAGCCATTTCTTGTCTGGCTATTTTAATTTCTGTTTGCAGTAAAGTCCCTTTTCAAGCTTGCTGCTGTAGACTCTGCACCCACCCCAGCCCTCAAAATCATACTCGGGGAAACAGAGAATCCAGTAGGACTCTAAGGACCCCATATACTGGACAGAATATCCAGCAGAACTCCAAGGGCCCTATATACTGGGCAGAACGTCCAGTAGAACTCCAGGGGCCCCGTACACCAGGCAAGCTATCCAGTACAACTTCAGGGGCCCAACACACCAGGCAAAATATCCACCGGGACTTCAGGGGCTCTATATATAGGGCAGAATTTCCAGCAGGACTCCAGGGCCCACATACACTGGGCAGAATATCCAGTAGGACCCAGAGGCGTATCCAGCAGGACTTCGGGGCCCCCATACACTGAGCAGAATATCCAGTAAGACTCTGAAGCTCATACACAGAGCAGAATATCTACTAGAACATCAGGGACCACATACACAGGGCAGTCATCAAGTAGGATTCCAGGGGCCCCAGACACCAGTCAGAATATCCAGTAGGACTTTAGGGGCCCCATACACGGGAAGAATATCCAGTAGGACTCCAGAGACTCCATACACCCAGCAAAATATCCAATAGGACTCAGGGCCCCATACACTGGGAAGAATATCCAGTAAAACTCAGGGCCCTATATATTGGGTAGAATATCCAGTGGAACTCTGTGTCCCCAAATACTGGGAAGAATACCCAGTAGGACTACAGTGGCCCCATAATTCAGTAGAACTCCAGGAGACCCATATACTGGGCAGAATATCCAGTAGGACCCGAGCAACCCCAAACACCAGACAGAATATCCAGTAAAATTCTAGGAACCCCATATACAGGGCATACCATCCAGTAGGACTCCAGGGGTTCCATATACCAGGCAGAATATCCAGTAGGACCCCAAGGGGCCCAAAACTGAGAAGAATAGCCAGTAGGACTCAAGGGACCACATTCACAGGGCAGAAAATCCCACAGAACTCCAGGGGCCCCATACACAAGGCAGAATATCCAGTAGAACTTCAGGCTCCCCATACATAGGGCAGCCTATTTCAGTAGGACTCCAGGGGCCCCATATAGAGGGCAGAATGTCCAGCAGAACACCTGGGGCCCCATAACTTGTAAGAATATCCAGTAAGACTACTGTGGCCCTATTCTCAGGGCAGAATATCCAGTAGAACTGCAGGAGACCCACAAAGGACAGACTAGCCAGTAGAACTTTAGGTGCTCAATACACTTGGCAGATTATCCAGTAGGATTCCAGGGCCCCATACATGGGGCAGAATAACCAGTAGAACCCAGGGACCCATACACAGGACAGAACATTCAATAAAACTCCAGGGACCCAAGCACAGGGCAAAATGGCCAACAGAACTCCAGGCCCCCCACACACACACACGCAGAAGATCCAGTATTACTCCAGGGATCCATACATAGGGCAGAATATCCAGTAGAACTGCAGAGGACCCAAAAAAAGGGCAGGCAAAAAAGTAAAACTTCAGGCACCTCATACGCAGGGTAGACTATCCATTAGGACTCCAGGGGCCCCGTACCCCATGCAGAACATCCAGTAGGGCTCCAGGGGCTCATACACAGGCAGACTATCCAGTACAACACCAGGGGCCCCATACTCCAGACAGAGTATCCAGTAGAACTCCAGGGGCCCATACACAGTTATAAGGGACTGTAATTAGCAGTTGCCATGATCACTTAGCAAGAGTACCTTGTTTTTAGCCTCTGTTGTGCTATGCACAGCAGTTTAACCCTTATGGCCACTAGTCATGTTGCAACAGTGCGGGGCAGACAGAGTGAGATCACCTTTCAAATAGCCCACTGGGCCATGTAAAAAGCATGGTGACCCTTGTAGAGGTAATCACATAGTTTTATGATGTCCTCTTATCTGCAGAATTACTACAGTTAGGTGTGGTAGGGTGTTCCAAAACAGCTTCTGCCTCACTGGACCTGGACAGGGACCAAGAGCTCGGGACTACAGGGCTAACAGCTGGTGGTAGGGAAATGGGCTAGAAAAGGGGTTTCACGGGACATCAGAGACTGCTCAAGAGTTGGAAAGCAGGGTGTGCAAAGGACCATCATGGATGACGGAAGCTAGCATGCAACAGTACAAACCTGAAGGTGAGCATCAGGGAATAAACAAAGTAAAACAAAAATATAATAGGAACAGTTTTTTTTTTTTGTAGCATGGTTGTGTGTGGAATGCTTCCCTGTGTATCACAGTCACTGTGTTCATCTTTGCACAATCCCTGTGCACTCAGTAATGAGGTCACTGCCTTCCTAAAATGCTGTGAGATACTTCATCTTGACAAATGCTGTGTACAGTACACGCCAGATTCGGATGGATGTGCCATATGTGTGAGGCATTCAGCTGCCAGACATGGAAGATATGGGCAGCCAGACATCACATTGATCACAAACTGGCATGGCTGCAGCTGTGAAGGCTCCTACTCATCTGCTTTCCTGACTGGAGGTGGGGAGCAGCCATGGCTTTCCAAACTGTCTGAGTGGGGAATGGCTGGGGGGGCAGAAAAAAACAGGATGAAAATACCAAATAAAAAAAAATACATGTAATTTTCTATTCTATACCTCATTTGTTGAATACCTTATTTTCCCTAGTGCTGCAATTAGGACAATTAAATAATCAAGTCCATGGGCCAGGAGTGGACGCCGCAGGCAGGGTCTGGGATCCCTTGGAAGCTCATCTTTGGGAGATGGTTCTCAGACCCCCTGTGGTGGTTATGTGGAAGTGCCTTTATGGTGTGGGTGACCACATGCCATCAGGCACACCCCAGGCCAGGAGATCAGGGACAAGGTGGGAGAAAAGGTGAAATGTCACATTGGTACACCAGATGACAGCCCTATGGTGCCTCCCTCCCCTGTGCCACAGACCCCTTGGTGCACCAGCTATGGAACCCATCATCACATCCACTAGAGCTCTCTTGTCCTCCAAGGTTGCGGAGAGGCCCCTGGAAGGGACAAGCCGGCACTCAGGAACAGGAAGTTAACCCACTTTGTTCAGGAGATGCACCCAGACAGTAGTCAGAGGGGCCACCGGCACCGACTGCCGGCCCAGGATGTATGGCTACAGGTCTGGAAGGTCTCCATGCTGGAAGCAAGGGGTAAATCTGCTGGGTAGTGGGGCCAGAGTTGTGGGCCTGAACGAATGCGGTGAGGGGGTTGCTCACCCCTTGTACACCCCCTGTTGTACTCCGAAACTGCATTGTAAGAGCAAAAATTTACAGCAATACTTTATCTTTCTATACATTCACCATTAAGTTTAATTCATGCAGAACACACCAAACATATTATGGCACCAGTAGGGAGGGTGGGGATCAGGCAGTAGAGGCAGCTAAAATCATTGGCCAGGGTTCAGAATGCACCCCGACCATCCACCTATAAGCTGTGGTTTACGTGGGATACACATTCCTACACCATTGGCCTTCCCCTCACTTGTGAGGTATCTTCATATCCAAAGAAACCTAACCTGGTGTACTTTTTACATGTGTGTACCCATACACAAGGGTTATTTAAAAGTGAGAGGGAAAAGCGTAAAAACGTTTACATGCCCTGCTGTTGTCTGTTTAGCATATATCTTATAATTTTGATAAGTTCTGGCCATTTATTTTTTAAACTGGGAGCCAATCAGGTATCACTACTAGGAACTATGTCACTCACCAATCACCACTCATTCCGATTCAGGCAATGAAGAGCGAAGACGCTTGCTCCACCACGGGACAGTTTTCTTCTTTACAGGTATTTCAGACAGCTGAAACTAGGGTTTATAAACTTTGGGGGAAGGGGTATTTATTTGAAACAGAGTTGGAAAGGCGGGGGTTCTATCACCATTAACAGGGATGGGAAGAGAGGAAGTGGGGTAAAAGTGTCTGTGGGGGTGGTGTGAGCATGATGCTGTCGGCACAACTGAATCAACGCACCAGAATTGGCTCTACCTTCTCTGAATACCCTCCTACCTCAGTATCCCACAGGGATCTATACTGCCCTCTACTGTTCTCTCATCACATCAACTCAGTCACACACACTGCTTCAACAAATCGATCCCCATTCTCTATGCAGATGATCTGCTGTTCTTTTGTCACCCCCCGATCTAACTCACATAAACCACAACCTTACCTCTGACTTGGCCGCTGTACAGTCCTGGCTCAAGGACAGCAAACTTCTTATGAACTACTCCAAATCCCAAGCCATGCTTTTGAACTCCATATAAACTAAATAATCTGTTGATATCCCTGTCGATCATAACGGATAATGGTACCCCCTGAATACAGTCACTTCCTTCAAGTACCTTGAATAACACTTGATCCCTCCCTTGATTTCTCCACACATCTACTCGGTGTGTAAGGGTGTCAGCTCCAGTCTGGGTGTTGCCTATAGTGCAAAAAGCTATCTCTCTCTCTCTCCCTCTCGGCACGAATCGTAGTGGCATGAGGCCTTCTCCTTCCCAGACTGTCCTACGGCCTGCCTGTATTCACTCTATCCTCTGCTTCTCTCCGTCACAGGTGGACTGTAAGCTATAATATTATCTGCAGACTCGCCCTAGCCTGCAACCATCTCACACACCACTGGTCTCTCTGCAGCAAATTTGGCTGGCCCTCCCAGACAGCCCTCCTTGACTCACTAGGCAAATTGGCCCACAACATCATAACCTCACAGAAACCACCTTCACTGGCCGCCCTCTTAGTTCCCACATTGTGCCACTATGCCTCAGCTCTTCTGACACGGTACAACTTGTTGTCCCCAGGTCACGGTCCAAGTATGGGTCTGTGGCATGCACCTCTGCAGCTCCTATGCAATGGAACTCCTTCCCAGCAGCACTTTGCTCCTGCATCACTATAAGCGTGTTCAAAAAACTGCTCCACTCCCTACTAATTGCCCAATCCACCTGCACCGGTCCTTAGTCCTGCCGTGTTCTCATCCACCACTCGCCTCTCTTGCCTCCCCTTGCAATCTAGTTTCTTCTGTCCTACCCAACGTTGCTACTTAACAATCCTTGGCTGCTCTGGCCCTTGTGCACTTCAATTTATGTTGCCTCTCATGTAATATGTACTGATTCTGATTGTCTTTTAGTTTCTTCCCCACTGCTTTGCTCTGGTTAAAATCGTACTAGTAAACTGTACAATTCTTCTCTTACTTGATTCGCTGCCTTGTCCTTTTATGCTTACATAGCATCTCATTGTATTGTATAGTTTTTGAATTGCACTGTATCTGTACTGTATCTCTGAAATGTATTGTATTTGTATTGTACTGTATCTCTCCCGGGTTGTACTGAAAACAGGTAAATGACCGCCTAGTGTACCCCACCGGTCAACAAAAACTAAATAAATTTAAAAAAATATGTCTTACTCTTACACTCTCTCTGGGGCACCAGGAAAGGGGAGGAGGTGAGAAACAATTTTATTTTTAGGATTTTTTCTTGTTTACTCCCTCCCCCCAGGAGACCCCTGGCGTACACATCGTGTGAGCACACGCCAGGATCTGGTGGCCCTTCCTCCCTCCCCACGTAGTCGCCCGTTGCCACCCTCGCACTCCACGGGACCTCCAGCCGGTGGGGAGCGGGAATCACGGACGGCATCCACCCCATTGGAGGAGAGCTATGGCTCAATCCCCAGCTCTCTCAGCCGGTGACCCGAGGTCATTCCTGAACCCGATCACCGCGTAGCACGAGGTAGGGCGTCAGCGCCTCACCCTCTCGAGCCACTGGGCCAGCCAGGGGAAGCATTTTAACTTTTTTTTCGTAAAGTGACTCTCATAAAAAGCCGAATAGCGCCTATTCTTCTTTACTGCCAAATAACTGTCGTCGAGGCACAGGTCAGGAAACATAGGAAATCCAGAAGCAGTTTCAAAATTCGCAAATAGCATTTTATTTTTCTCAACAGCAAAATGAAAAAAATTGTTTAGTATAACTATTTACAAAGGCAGTGCAAACAGGGAAAACAAAGTCATCCTTCTGAGTGTTTCTTCTCTTAATTCCAAGTTTCGATCTCTCAGTTTCTCACTCTCCTTGTCTCTTTAGCAAAAGCACTGCTGCTCTTTTTATAAGTCTGTGCCTGGGAAACTCATTAGGAAAACAGCATGCTTCTCACACAATGTTCTTGTAAGTTTCCAATGTTCTTGCAGGTGCAGCAAAGAGAACATAATGACCCAGAACTGGCCTCTTGTTGACAACTCTGGGAATATTTTTCAAACCAGCATCTCAGGTTAACCCCTGAATTCCAGTTTTGCAGTCATTTCAACAGTATAACTATATACAGTTTTAAACAAAGGATCTCAGTATCAGTCACATTTCACATAAAGATTCACATAAAGTTTTATACCATAAAATATGCAAGGGGAAGAAAAGACAGAAATAGCAATGGAAGGCAGAGAGATTTTTAAATTTTTTCTCACTTTTCTCGTAATATTCCCATCTTTATCCTCTCTTTTCCTTAGCTGGTTTCCTGTCTGCACCTCTACCCTCCCTGATGTCTCCTCACTGGACCTCATTCATTCAATAATTACTAAATAATCTGCCTATTAACCATGATCCATTCCTGCAAGGAGTTGGCTACAAGGCTACATTAAATTTCTGTACTGTGTTTCTCAGATATGCCACTTGTAATTAAATGCATATTCCACAGATACGATATATTTACTTGGGTGTTATGTTACAAATGCAACTGTATGATTATTTATATTTTTTAACTGTATGTCTTGTTACAAATGTAACTGAATGTTTAATTTCTTAGCTATGTTAAATGTTAAACTGGATGTCTAATTCTTCATCCAAATCCCCACCAGGTTGCACCAGGAGACAAGCGACTTATTGCTCAGGGTGCCTTCCTGTGAAACATTTCAATAAATAAATAAGATGCGAGAGGCGGAGAATTGCAAACCGTCCGGAGTGATCAGTTCCTAGGTCTCGCAAGAAAATTTGGTTGCGCAACCAGACAGAGAAGAGACATAAAAGGAGAGGATAGAACAGATCCTTGTACAAGCATAACTAATAGGACAGGGCCTTGTACTACCCTATCACAATAGCAAACAGGCCATTACTCATGGTAAAGAATCGGAAGAGTGGCAGTGGTACTCTGCTACTGGCTGATGAATATGGATCTTTTTGGGATGTTTTCCTAATAAAGTTATTTTCTGCAGTATGTATGGTGTGAGCCGTTTCATTTCCCGTGCACCCCTTCCTGTTCTTTGGTTGAGTGGGGCTGAGCTTGGCCACGAGGCAGTACAGGATCCCAGTACCTGCAGAGTGCGAGCCATTTTTCCTGACCACATTATTTGTGGCATTTGGTATTTGAGAAATACTTACCGTTACTCACATACCCCTATCGGTTACTGTGCCATTTGGGCCATTCAGATGAACAGCATAGAATGGCGCAAACAATGTCATGGAATGTCTTGCAAATATGAAAAGAAAGACGAGTAGCTGCTGCAAAGAAGGGAGCACAATGTTGATTTCAGGGCAGTGCAAAGCTGGATCGGTAATTTAGCAAAAAATGGTCAAAGCTTATCAAAGCGCATGACTGACATGGAATGATTAACCTGGGGACATTCCGCAGTATAAAAAGATCTCTTATATACCCTTTAATATAAAAAAACTGCATTCCTGGGATGAAGAGGCTTTTATCCTGCCTACATTCCAGCACTAACACTGTAACAGGCCGTGTCTGAAAGCAAAAACACACAAAGCATGCAAAGCTGTAGAGAGCTTGAACTCACACGCACTGGAGATCATCCGTTTCCAGATGAAAAAGCAAGGCAGACAATCATTTCGGGCCTGTAACATCCTGACATGCATGAGAGGGTGAACGTTTTGACAGCAAGGCACAATGCACTGGGAGGGGACCTTGTGTAATAATGAGGACATATACCCAGCAGCCTGTAAGTAGTTTTTGCTCCCGGCAGTTCGCAAGTCCAGGTCTGCAAAGGAATAATTCTAATAACATCAGTGTTTTTAGCTGCTTACCACTTTAGGCAGAAAGTCTGCAAATGTTCTCTGTGCCAGAACGTCAGAATAGTCTGAACCAATCTAAGCGCTGATGGCAAGACCCTGAGCCTTAACTGCCAATCCTTTTAAGTCGCAGTACAGACTTGACACCCAGACTTCGCTTCCGTGATATCCTAGTTTGGTTCTAGAAGACAGTTGTTTCCAAGACCATCTGACTTGTACTTTGTTCTAATTCAGACACTGATCAGTTTTGGGTGACTCTTACTCTCTCAGTTCTTGGGAGAATCGGTTTTATTTTCTCAGTTATTGGGAACTAATTGTGACAAGTTCCTCCAGTCAGTTTCAGTTCCTTTTTGAAAGTTTTTTTTTTTTCGTCATTGCAGTCTGGATTTTTCAGTTCTAAACCTCAGCTGGTTTTAAAAGTTTTTATTTAGTTTTCTTGTAAAACCTTACATCACAGAAACTCAAACGCACAGGCCCACCAGCATTCAAAAAGTGTAGGGGCTGTGGTGGTAAGGTCCCGAAGACCAAGGGTCATAATTTATGCTTTAAAGGAGAACTGTGGCAATACTAAGCTCCCCAACCCCCGAAAGGCTTACCTCCTGATTAAGCTTTTGCAAGTGAAAACCCTCTTTTTTTTCCAGCAGGCACATGCTTTATTTTTATTTCCTAAAATCCGTGAACCGGAAATATGGCGGACTGTGTGCAGTTCTATTTACTGTAACAGTGTGGCGCGCAGCACGCTTCAGTGTAAGTAAGCGGTGCTGCGCCGCACTGTTACAGTAAATGGAGCTGCACACAGTCTGCCATATTTCTGTTTACTACAGTATAGTAGATTGTATCAGACTAATTTTGCTTATTTCTATGCTGAAAATTTCTGTAACTACAAATCCCAGAATCTCCTGAAGCTGACATCACAGCAGGGCTGCAGCAGTGGAAGATTCAATAACCTGCAGTGAATGTTAGAGTTTATATATGCTCTGAGCTTTTGTTTGCTGGTCCTGCTGTCCTCCCGGGGCTAAGTGCAGTCATAGAGGACTGTACTTAGCCCTGGGAGAGCAGCAGGACTGGAAAACATCTGATCAGAGCTTACAAAAGCTCTGACGTGCTGCAGGCTACTGAATTTCTCACTGCTGCAGTCCCTACTCTTATGTCAGCTGCAGGAGATTCTGGGATTTGTAGTTACAAAAGAAGTCAGCCTGGAAGTAAGGAAAATTAATCTCATACAGTCTACTATATAGCAGTAAACTGTAAGTAGCAAAAAACAGCTTCTGCTTGCACAGTGCAAATCGGAAACAGCCCCAAACTTGGGTATGGAGCTCTTGGTGCTGACTGTTCCCCTTTAAAAGATTTGGCTGATTTAAGAGCAACTATCCTGGTTTTATAAAATCCCCCCCCACCCCCACCCCAGGACACTATAGAAGCCTTACCTGGCACCTATGGCAATGCTGCTTGTTTTTAAATTTTTAGTCTCCCTATTTTGGAAGGGAAGGGATCGTAATTTGGCTCCATGCAGCTGCACAATCCCTTCCACTTCCTGGTGCCATGAAAGTCTGATCTGCCCCAGCTAGCGTGTTCCAAAATAGGAGACTAAAAATTAAGATTTAACAAACTGTCTTCCCAGTCTCAGTGATCTACTGGTCTGGAAAGCCTCTAGAAAGTGTCTCCGCTCCTCCTCCCCTCCTCCTCCTCCTCCTCCCCCTACTCCTTCTAAAGGTTCCCAAGACTTGTACCACATTCAGTCAATGGCAGAGTTGGAATTACAGGGGACTTGCTCAGTCCCCACTCCCCAAGCTCTGAAGTGAGCCCCAGTAGCCCAGGCATCACTGCCATTGACTTTTAAAGGAAAACTGTCTAAATCTATGTCCCCCCAACCCCGAAAAACTTACTCCCCAAATCAGCTTTTTATTTAGAAAAGCGAGTTTTTCTCACACTGCCACTTACTTTACTTTTATTCCAGAAAGTCTGCAAACCAAGAATATGGTGGACACTGGGAGGGCTCCATTTACTGTAAAGGTGCGGCGCTGCACCACTCGCTTCAATACAAAATTTAAAGATAGGACCCTCAAAGATGCCCTTAGCGCCCAAAGCTCATAAAGTGTAATTCCAACACTGGTCAACGGTCCATCTAAAAGCACTCTTACTCTGGAGTGAGCTACCTGTCCCTAGCTAGGAATGCCATACCTATCAGGCCTTCCAGGGACTACTCAAAGAACGCCCTACCCCTAAGCATAACTGCTTCTGCTTCCACTGAGCCACCTCTGTTTCTGCTGTGTCTAAGCTGCTTTACTGCTTATACCCCCCATTGCCATGAATTAGCCATGGAACACAACATAATGTACTATACTGTGTTCTGTAATATTGTAGAAATGCAGCCTTTATCGATCTGTACATAGAATTTATTATACCAGTCATTGGGTCCTCACTGTTGAACTTATTGTTACTACTGTTGTCACTATGTCTCCAATTGTAATTGTTTTTTTCTTCCCCTCGTCCTGGTCAGCCCACGTTAGTGCCATCCCCCAGCCCTGTCCCCAGACCACAGGACTTACCTCCTTTCTTCCCGCACAGCTTGCCCTCCATGGCAGGGTGGCACAGAGTCTCCTCAACCCGCTGAGACCAGATCCAGTTCGGGGAGGAGTCTTCTGACAGGGGCGGAGCCCGGGAGGACAGCAGCCATCCAATGCACCTGGGACATTTTCACTTGTTCGCAGTTACACCAGAGGGGGAGCATGCAATGCCCACAAATGCCGGTTGGCTGCTCTGCCTCCGCTCCATGTTATACAGGACCTGGCATGCCAATACTCAGCCACCGCTAGATATCAGGCAGTTGACGGTCTCTGTTCCCCACCTCCCTGGGAGAGAAAAGCTGTCCCCTGGACACTCGATCCTCTCCCTTCCTAGCCAAGCCCCAGCGACCCGCTCGCACCGTGAACAGGAGTCGCTGTTGTGGTAAGAGGTAAGGCAGGATGCCTCAGCTTCTCCATGCCACTTGCAATTGTCATTTTAATTGTAGATGATTTTATCAAGTGAATACCATTAACTGTATGCAACTTATCCCGGATCACTCCTGGAAAAGGGACACAAGTCTTGGTGAGCCTACCTAGTAAACAAACTCCAATAAACAATCGCTGTGAGTTCACCTCATATCACCCTAAGGCAAGAAAACATGGGTGGAGTGATCTACAGACCACTAGGACAAAGGGAAGAGAGAGATAGGGAGCTCAGGGAAGAGCTGGCAGGGGGAGTAAAAAAGGAGAACATGATGGTGGGTGACCTGAACCTGCCGGATAGCATCTGGGACATTTCAGCGGCCTAGTGCACCACATGTCAGAAACTGTTAAGATGCACTGCAGGACTGCCTGCTGGTGCAGCTGGTTAAGGAATGTACTTTACAGGAGGCCTGTCTCGAGTTGGTGCTCCCCAGCTCAGACATGGTGAGTAGCGACAGGGTAGGGGAGCCATTGGAGTACAGTGACCATAACTCTATTTGATTCAGGCCAGCCCTCGGGACCATAATGCCCCTATAAAAACTGAAGTCTTAGATTTCAGAAGAGCGGAATTTAACTGGATGAGGGAGCTGGTCCAAGACAAACTGACCAGGATGGAAAGCACTGGAGGTGTAGACGGCAGACTGGGGACAATGAAGGGTACCAGTCTTGAGGCAATAAAGTCATGAACTAGAACTGTTACAAAATGAAACGGGTACAAGAAACCAATATGGTCTTGGAAAGGGTCAGAGAAGCAGTGAGGGCCAAGAAAAGGCTTTCACCAGGTAGAAGGAAAAGCAGGCTGAGGAGGAATGGGGAGAGTAACAAACAAAATCTAGGGAAGCAAACAGAATGGTCAAGGAGGCAGCCGCAGACATGGAACTGCGTATTGTGGAAGGGGACAAGGGTGGGGAAAAACAACGTTTCAGATATATTAAGGAAAAAAGGAAGCAAGGAGGGCGTATTGTTGGGCTACAAGAGTGGGGTACTACAGGAAGATGAACAGAACGCAGCGTCCCTTGATGATTATTTGCCCTGTCTTCGGCAAGGGAAGACAGTGTGCCCTGCCTGAAAGTGGCGCAAGGCAGCTGTCAGGGGCATTCCTGAAATGAGGCAGCCAGTATTTACCACAGAAAGGGGCCAGAAGGGACGTGAAGTCCTAATGGTAGATAAAGCCCCACAGCCAGACAGGATGCACCCAAGGGTGCTCAAGGAATTTGTTGCAGAACTGGCTGAACCCCTGGTAGGGCTATTCAGTAGCTCAGTTCACACAAGGGTAGTTCCAAATCTCTGGAAGGTGGCAGGTATAGTCCCACTACACAAGGGGGAGATGAGGATAAGGAGCAACCTGGCAGTTAGACTTGTCAGCCTTACCTCAGTATTCGGTAAAGTGAAGGAATCACTGATCAAAATGGACCCTGTGGGCTACCTGGACAACAACAGTCTGCAGGACAGCAAACACCATGGGTTTATGGCAGGGAAGGCTTGTCGGACCTTCCTGATGGTTTTCTTTCACTGGGTAACAAAGGCAGCAGATAAGGGCCATGCTGTGGATTTACTCAACTTCAGTTTCAGCAAGGCTTTCGACTCACTGCCACATAGAGGATCGCTGAAAAAGCTGGAGGACCTGAGTGCGGGTGCGGACCTAGTTAGATAGGCAGGAAACTGATTGAAGGAGAGACCACAGAGGGTGGTGGTAAACGGTGTTGACTCAAGGGCCTTGTTAGTCACCTGGTGCCCTTGTTTAATCACTACATAATCACTGTAACATATAAAATTGGTGCTAAAGGTACCCCCCATAGACTATAATGTAAGCCGACCCTGCGCTCTCCCTGCTGTCATGTCATAATATTGGCTGAGCGCAGTGCGGTGCAGGGGCGGATCTAAAGTCTGGGAAGTGTAAAAGTATCTCAGTGAAGATAAGATTATGAGTTAGTTAGTTTTTTTGTTGACCAGGTAAGTGCACTAGACAAATCCTGCCTATTTTCAGGCACAACCCGGGGGAGGGGGATACAGATGAATGCCAGCTGACCTTGAACCAGATTAAGCTGTTGGTGGTATTTTTAGTAAATGAGGGAAATTTGGCCAGGACACCAGAGAAATTCCCTTACTCTTTCCAGTAGGGGATTTTCGTCACGCAGACATGGATGTTGGAGAGAGGTGTCAGCATCATGAAGGTGCTGCACCGACTTCGGAGCCTCCTATGTTGCCTGAGACTGGTTTGCTTTCACGTTCCTCTACTGCTTTATCGCCGGAAAATCATGGCTTAACGGATGTCAGTGTATCGCTACCTTCTGATGGAAAAAACACTGTACCTGGTACCTCTTGCGTTATGGATCCTTTCCCTCTAGACTTGCCTTCTGCTTCTAGTGAGTCACCGGAACATTTTGTTCCGAGCAGCGTGTTCCAACTGGATCTTCCCAGTGCGTCCATTTCCACAGAGCTGCGACAGATTCTGCGCTTCGGAGAACTATCTCATGCATCCACAAACTCCCTGATACAACTGCCTGCTAAACACCTCTTCCTGCATCTTCTACCACATTGGAGATATTACGCTCGCTTTGGACTTCGCTAGATGACCCAGCTTGTGCTCCTCCTTGGACTGCTTCTAAAGCCTTTACGAAATGCCGGCTGGACAGAGACGGCATCTGCTCATGGACCCTGACCCTTCTTGGGATGCGGAAAGACATGGTGTTTTGTTCTCCCTCAGGCCTGCACCTACTATGAGCTCCAACGAGGTATCTATTCTGAAGAAGACACTTCTATATTAACTACTGTGTGTACTGAGAGAAATACTATGCCTAAGGTAGCCTGTGGGGATGTTATGGATATGAATGACGCTTTAGCTTCTAAGCCACCTACAGTACAGGATAACCCAACTGATTTATTACTTATTTCTCCACATCCTGATGAGAAGGTTTCACATCCCGCCCATTCTTCCCCTGCCCAGGCCATAGAAATTGTACTGCCCTCATCCAGTCTCCTGGACTCTACCCTACCTCCTCCACTCTCCATTCTAGATGATCCTGGAGAGGGTACCTCCTCCATAACCCCCACCCTACAACCCTCCCCAGCAATGCCCCCCTCAGCTCCCCGCACTGGTCCTATGCTTTCTGACTTATTTAGAACAAACTTGAACAAGCCCCACATAGAAATGCTGTTAGCTCACGTTATAGAGGTGGGCTGCAGGAGTTCCCAGATAGGTGTTATGTTGGTCATGACGTTATTGAAAGGCACCATGCAATTCCAAGCTTCTGACATATATGCCTTGATTCATGTTTCTGGGGAGGAAACATTTGACGTCAGTTTTAAAACCACTGTTGGTTTAGAAAAATTCTGGCATAAGTATGCTTTCTTAAAGAATACCTCTCCCTGGACTCCATTTTATGTCATTCCCCTCACTAAACCTTCCATTCGTACAGTCACCATCATGTTTAGGAATGAGGGGGTTAGTGTCAGTGACATTAATCACTGGTTACAGAAACATTGCACAGTGTTATCCCCTCCTGAGGCACTTTTAGATGAAGAAGGCCTCTGGGAGGGGATGGAAGTTTAAAGTTAAACTCTTTCTAGTTAACTCGAACTTCTATACATACCTAACAGTTTCTTTTTGGGAAAGATCAGGTGTATGCTTCTATGGAGGTCAGCCAGGGCATGCTACAAATGTGGGGGCACACGCACTTAAGTAGCACATGTGATCTATTAAAATGTGGTCTTTCTGGGGTGTGGTCACCAGAGTGTGTCTTGCCCGAATGTTTTAAGTGTAATTTATGTGA
This sequence comes from Neoceratodus forsteri, assembly GCA_016271365.2. NCBI lineage: Eukaryota > Metazoa > Chordata > Ceratodontiformes > Ceratodontidae > Neoceratodus > Neoceratodus forsteri. The sequence goes on along the minus strand of JADMNL010000029.1, from coordinate 97,137,050 downwards.
AGAAACAGGGCATGCCTACCACCAGTGTCCTTGGGCAAGCAAAACCGTAAGGAAGGATGGGATCCTGATGTACTAGTACAGAAGGCACACCTCATGGATACTGCCCCCAATTCCTCCTCATGTGATTAGTGAGGTTCTTCCTATAATACTGGACCACCCTATACCTTCTCTACCTGCATCCACTTCCTCACCCTGTTCTGAGGCTAACTCAGTAACCCCTTCTCAGACCAGGAAGGTTTTAAGCCTAGCAGACGGGTCACTAGAACTGCTGCACGGAAGACTGGGAAATCTTTTGACCTCCCCCTTTCTAATCCTTTTGACTGTCTAAAAGGTAGTAGAGCAGAGTCAGATGGTGAATAGGACAATTCATTTCTTCCTTCAGACATAGAATTTTCCACCCCCAAACCTCCTGATGTATCCCGTAAAAAAACTGGTAAATCTCTTAAAGGTAGCAAAAAGCAGAAAAATATGACGATCACTGATGGCAGTGGGTGACTTTATAATTTCTCCTGACGTCTCTTACCGTAGCTACACTTAATGTTTGTAGCATTAAAAGCTACAAGGAGAATGGTTTTTCTTCATCTAGCTGCTTCCCTACACATTGACATCCTTTTTATTCAGGAAACACATATCTTCTCACTGTTTGAGGTACAACATCTTAAACGCAGTTGGATTAAGGGGCCCTCTTATTGGACCTTTGGAGACAGTGTTGCTGATGGGATAGCTATTTTGTTCTTTTCCATACATTTCTCTATTACACGTATCATTGATATTTCTCCTGGCAGGGCTATAATTCTTGATTGTACTTTCAATAATTGTCAGCTTCGTTTACCTAATATATATGGCCCACAAACAAAGGCATCCCGTATTGCTTTATTGAAATTATTTCAACCATATTTATGCACCACAAAACATTATCTGGGGGGGAGATTTTAACTGTTCATTAGATGTTAAATATCGAACTATGGAAGGGAAGAAAATTTATTGTGACTCCCTGGCTTTATCTGATTTGGTGAAAGGGATGAGTCTTACTGATGCCTACCGCTCACTACATACTACTGCTGGTTATAAGTGTTATAGGTCACACTTTCATACATGAATTGATTATTTATTCTCTTCCCCACACTGTGTAGCACGAACAGCCATCCTTCGACCTTTAGAGATATCAGACCATTTCTTTCTTACATGCAGTTTCTATATCGGTTAACCCCCTGTTTCTTCACCTTCTCCCTCTAGTAGCTGGAAATTAAACAATTCTCTCATCTCTTCACTAGAAATGCAAGATCATGTTCACCTACTCTTCCGTGCTCGGATTTCAGTCATATGTTTTTATGATTCCCTGCTACAGTGGTGGTTGGATACTAAGTTGGAACTTAAAAACCTTTTTCAGACAATGGGAAAACGGATAGCCCGTGATGCATATATTACATACCTATCTCATAGAAATCACTTATATAAATTGTTGTCTTTATCTGCTACGTCTTCTATAGATTACTCTTCCCAAATAGCCTCCATTAAACGTCAGATGGTCTCATATCAATATAAAAGTGCCCACACATTGGATTTTTTAATGAGAGTAGGATCTTCACACCTGCCCTCTACAAACCCTTTTTTTGCACACAAAGATAGGGTTCGGAACACGGTGATGAATGGTTTATTGAATCAGCATGGTGTTATACCACACAAAACATGTTAACTATAGTTCAGTCTCATTTACAGACTCTATTTTGCAGGCCTTCTCCTTTGCCTCCAAATTTTTCTGCTTTTTCTGCCCGCTTCCTCAATTCCCTGATCATTGTGCCCAGGCTCTGTTGCTCACATCACACAGGAAGAAGTGGCTTCTGCTATAGCTCATTTATCATTACAAGTCTCTCCGGGTCCTGATGGATTAACCCATGAGTTTTATAAGACTTTCAAGGACAGTCTCATGGAAATTCTAACACAAGTTTTCAACTATGTCTTGCTTTGTCCTGAAGTCACCACAGAACTTGGTTTGTCATTTCTTAAATTTATTTACAAAAAAGGTGATGCCCATGACTTATTGAATTGGAGACCTTTACATCTTCTTAATATAGATTACAAACTACTTGCATGAATTTTAAATTCTAGATTATGATACCTGGCCCCAGACCTGTTAGATTCTGCTCAGTCCTGTGCTGTCCCAGGGCGTTCTATACAAAACAATTTATTTCTTCTTCGAGAACTTTTTGAGGCAAAAAATCATCGTGCTCTCTCCGGTTTTATCCTTTCCCTGGATCAAGCGAAAGTGTTTGACTCTGTACAGCATGCCTACTTACTATATATTTTGACATCTTATGGTATCCCTGCTCTTTTCATACAATGGATCACACGTTTGTTTTCTATGGCATATTTTATACCTCTACTTAATGGTCGTATGGGCATCACCTTACTCCAGAAGACAGGCCTTCGTCAGGGATGTTCTTTAAGCCCATTATTATATGCCTTTACGTTAGACCCTGTCATACGACATATTTTATGGGGCTCTTCTATTGTGGGCATTGCACCCCACCAGACACTACCTCCAGTTAAAAGTTCTGCTTATGCAGATGATGTTGTACTCTTTGTTCAAGATAAATAATCAGGAGACCGTGCCATAGATGTTTTTCACTCATTTTCCAAACTCTCTGGTGGTACTCTTAATTTATACAAAAGTGTTACTATCCCTTTAGCTCCTGACTCTGTTGTAATTACTGATGTGGGTGGAACTCAGTTATGTTTAACCCCCCCACTGTATACTGGGAATTTGGTTTAATGTCCCATATCCGTCAATATATAATTGGGAAAAATGTTTAGGTTTAGGAGAAGCTAAAGTTGCTCTTCGGAAATCTTGGAAATTGGGAAAGAAAAAGAGAGTTCTAGTGGTAAAACAATTTGTTATTCCACTCTTTTTTTATACCTTAGCTATGTATATGCCCCACCCCATGCACTAGATGCCAGAATCTTGAGCATCTTTTTTCAAATGATATGGGGGAACCGTCTAAACCCTGTTAAACGTGCCTTCACATATTTACCTGTAAAACAGGGAGGACTTGACATGGTAAACCCTATTATTTTTTATCTGTCTTTTTCTCTTTCAACTATTTACTAGAATTCGCTCTACTACTCATGTTTGTGATACATGGATTACTTATCCATGCATGATATATGGAATGACTGGGGTTTACTCCCCATCCTTGCCGTATCCCTGGTTCTCCTACTTATGTAATAGATAGCTTTAAGAAAGATCATGTAGCTGGAAACTTCCTAAAGCATCTATAATATTACTTCCTCGAAACATTTGTATGATGCTATCATTAACCTTTCCAGACCTGATATACAATTCCCATTCTGTCCCCCTTCTAGCACAGGGAATACTTTATTAATGCTGTAAGATACCCATATACCTTTACATATGTGGGACATTACATGGTTATGCTGTCATGGCCGATTACCGGTAAAAGGGAACCTTAAGCATAAATCATCACAGGAGAGATACTGCCCTAAACCTTCTTGCCCTACGATTGAGGAAACCATGTCTCATTTTTATCTTGAGTGTCCGGATGCGCTTTTGTTCTGGAAAACATTAGCCAATAAATGGAAATGGCAATTTATCAGCCATATCACATATCAAATGTTAATATTGAATGATTTCTCTTTTCCCCGGCTGCCATGTCACCCTAGTACACTCAGAGTGATTTTTTCAGTTTGTAAATTTTATTTATGGCAAGCTCGCTGTCAATATACTTTGCAACAGATATGGCTGTCTCCTAAAACTGTTATTCAGCACATAGAAACTACTTTGTCAATTCTTAGAGAATCAGAGAGTCGTAAACTTTCAGCTTCCTATTTTAATTCTTTATGGACAAATATTAAGTTTTTGTATTAATAGCATGTCTATTATTGTTTAGTTCTTATTTTTTTCACAAAGTTTTCTTTGTGCTCGTGTTGAAATGCTTTGCTTTTCATGTATTATAATGTTTCATTGCTTTTGTTTCCTTTATATACACTTGATGTTATGTTTCTTTGTCTAATAAAATTCCTCTACTCTTTTCGAGAAGTGCCATGGGATCTTTAACATCCACCTGAACTACCACCAATCCAGGCAGATGGGACCTCGGTTTAACGTCTCATCCAAAAGACGGCACCTCAGAAGTGCAGCACCCATCTCATGCTGCACTACAGTATCAGTACTGGGATATGAACCCAAGTGCCAGATGTGAAATTATAACAAAACTACAGAACATTTATGAGACACATATGAATAGACCACAGTCTTAGCAGGTAAGGCACCGATGTATGTGGTGCATATGCCTATCTTGGTGACTCTCTTTAAACAGAACCTTTCTCAGTGCTACAGTGTAAAAAGGGGACGCTCCCTTACCTCCATGGGAGCTCCTCTGTGCCACTTTGAGAATTTTGCAGCATACCTCCCAAGGATGGGAAGGGGTCATAATTTCCCCGAGGGGCTAGCCGCATGATCCCTTTCCAGAGAGGTCATGTGATGGCATCCATCTGAGCAGCAGCTGGTATCCTGAGCTCCCCCCTCTGGCCGCCTATTTTCCTATTTTAAAAATACTTTGACCGGACTTTTCGAGGAAATTTCCTAAAAATCTAACCTATTAACATCTAGTGATCGATTTGGTGTCTCGATCTGGGATATTTCAGCCCTTGCTGGATCGTGATGGAGGTGGATCCGAAGCAGGCCTTAACTAAACACACCCCTCCTGCATCTCCTGAGAAGGCCGCAAAGAAGCAGAGGAACCAGGCCCCAACTAGGCCGGATCGTAGCAGTGAGAAAATGGGGCAGCCTACACCTCTAACAGAGGACAGATTTCTCCAAGAGCTTGGCTCTGTGAAGGATCTCCTGATGGGTTTGACAGGTGAAATAAAATCCCTGCGTGTGACCTCTCTGATGTTGCCAGGAAGGTCTCGGATGTTGATGCCAGGAGTCGCTTCTGTTGAAAACTGGAAAACCAGGGCTGAGAAGAAATGGCTGGGCTTAAGCAACACGTGAAGAGCTTCAAGCCAAAACAGAGGGACCTCGAAAGGCGCAGTCGCCGTAATAATCTGTTAATTATGGGCCTTCCAGAGCTGGAAGAAGGCCCAGACCTCATGGCTTTTCTGCAAAAGTTTCTGATGAAGGTGGTGGGCCCATCACCTATCGGTGCCTCCTATCATCTTGAAAGGGCCCACCGCTTGCTACGACCTCGACCTCCAGCTGGTTCTCTCCCTCGCCCGATTATTATAAAATTTCTGAGTTACCTAGACAGACAGCATGTCCTTCTGAAGTCTCGAGACCTCAAAGAGATTTTGTGGGGCGTTTCAAGGATCCGGATCACCCAGGACCTTCCCAAAGAGATCCAAACAAAGAGGGCAGCCTATCACCATATTGTGCAAAAACTTATAGCAGCTGCAATACCTTTTAAAATGATTTACCCTGCCATTTAAGGTAACTGTTGGAGACATGGCCACGAGCTTTGACACCCTGGCGGCTCTCAAGGAACTGGCTGGCAGACTGCCTGATCTTTTCAAGGGTTCTGGCTGAATAGCTACTGTGGACTTTTAATTTGTTACAATCTGCTTTGTGTGCCCTTTCTGTGGTCTTTCGTTATGTTTTTGTTTTGCTGGTGATGAGGCTGCTATCTCCCCCTGACCCCCTGTTCCTGTCCTGTGCCCCCCCCACCCCTCCTGTCACTTACCTCGGTTGGTGTTGTCTGTCTGTCCTTTCTGTTGTGTGGTCTGGGGTTTAGAGGTCTCCGTTGGTCGCTTCGGAGGGTGTGGCGGGATCGCGATGTGGGGGCGGTTTCGGCCTAGGCCCTGGTTGGTGCGACGAATCTGGGCCTTCCCTTGCTGCTGGGCCCGATTTTGGGTAAAGGAACGTTGGTATGAGATGCGGTTTCTGGGGGAACTTCCGGGAGTGTTACGCTGTTTGGGTCCGACTGCTTTCAGGGTCCCGCAAACAACATCCACATTAATGCTTCGGTATCTCTTCCCTTTGCCTATGGAATGGAGTAGCTGTCTGGTTGGGTCCCTGAGCTGGAGTCATGCTGGCGTCGGTAAGTGGCCCATTTTATCTTGTCCAGTGGCAGGGCTTGTGGGGGACTGGGCTGGACTGAATTTGTGGAGGGTCCAGCAGGGCTGAAGAGGCTTTAGAGGCCTTAACTAGCAGGAGCTCCCTTTTCTTTGGGTTTTGGTTTTCCTTTCCCCATTTCTCTGCTCTGTTATAATCTTGGTCTCTGCTTCTGCGAATGCGTCGGGGAATGGGCATTGGGGGCGGCTGGGGGGGGATTGGGCAAGCTGGCGGGTTGGATGTGGGATCGCGAGCTGCGCGGTTGGGGGGTGGCTAATCCCTGCCCTGGGCCTAGCTGGTATAATAATTGGCGGGTCGTTGTTAGGACCTATATCTGGATATGGGAGATATTGGTCTTTATGGCCCACGTCTATTGGGTTTTGGCTCTGGGAGTTTTGGGATTCGCATGGGGATCCGGGGGGCTCGTAACCCGGCATGTGGACTGGATAAGGCTTGTGGGTATTGGGGTCTCCTTTGTGTATAGTTTTTGGGGATTGGGGGATGTGTTTGAGGAGGAATGGTGTTTCTCCTTTGGTTATAGATTTTGGGTTCGAACTCTGTTGAATGGGGTTCCTGTTTGGTTGTTATGGAACTTTGGTGGTGGGTGGAGGGGGTGGGTTTTGGGGGGGTCCGGGTTTGCTGTTTCCTGTCATCTTTATAGGGGATTGGGCTTTCTTTGTGTGGGGGGAGGGAGGGTTAGATTGGGGTGTGGGACTAGGGATTTGGGAGGTGCACCCTGCTACTAGTGGTTGGATTTATGCTATCTGGGTACCAGGCTATTGTAAGTTCTATTTGAAATGGCTAAGAACGTAGTTTGTATAGCGTCCTGGAATGTGAGAGGGCTCAGGGATCGTGGTAAAAGGCTGCAGATTTTTAATCACTGTTCCTTGCTTGGTATTGATATTCTTTTCTTGCAAGAAACACACTTGGGTCGGGAAGAAGCTGATCTCCTCTCCCGGTCTGGATTTTCTCAAGTTTATCTTGCTGGGAATTCTCACTTTAGCAGAGGGGTGGCTATCTTAATTAAAAAACATGTTTTGTTCATCAAAGATTCGACCTGCTCAGATCGGAAGGAGATTCATCCTAGTAAAGGGTAACCTAAATGGAGAGAATGTGGTACTGAGATCGGTGTATGGACCAGTGGGAGGCAATCCAGACTTCTTTATGAGGTTGACAGACAAGTTGGCTGCCTTTCTGCCGACTCAATGTGTGCTGGGCGGGGATTGGAACGTACCTTTCCCCTCTTTCTTGGATAGGGACCCCCAAGACAGGAGAGCACCTTCCCCAGCACAGAAAGCCCTCTGTGAGATGGTCTCGTTGCTAGGTCTTGGTGACCCGTGGCGTGTTGCTAACCCTTCTTTTAGGGCCTTCTCCTTCCATTCGCAATCACACGGCACCAAATCAAGACTGGATATGATTTTAGTGAGTGTCTCCTCTCTCCCTATGGTCTCTCTCTCTGGTATAGAACCGATCGTGGTGTCAGACCATGCTTTGGTTTGGATACGTTTGTCTATTAGACATGATTTTGCTCACGACTCCATGTGGAGATTGAATACCCAGCTATTGAAGGACCATCACTGTGTTTAGGAGATCAATCGAAAATATCTCTGTTTCTGGCAGACAATCTGGACTCTACCCTAGAGTGGACATGGTATGGGGGCATTAAAGTGCTATCTTAGGGGACTTTATTCAGATGGCTTCCCTCAGGAAGAAAGCACGGTTAGCTAGGGCGTTAGAGTTGGTTGGTAAGATTAGAGATCTGGAAAGTAAGTACTCACTATCCTCTTGATTGTCAGATCTTAAGGATCTGCTCTCAGTCAAAGCAGTACTCGGATCTTCTGAAAGATAAGATTGAGTATTATCTGTCAAAACCAGGCCAAGTATATAGACCTTGGTGAGAAATCTGGGAAACTACTGGCTTTACGTCTCAGAGCATTGGAAAGTTCGAGGATTATTCCCTCTCTGGTTTCCTCATCCGGTACGAAGGTCTCCTTGCCCAGAGAGATTGCTCGGGCTTTTCGGGAATACTGTTCTAGTCTTTATAGTCCCCCTTCTACATCCCATTCTGTAGCTGACCTTAAGGGTTACTTAAGTGGATTGGCTCTTCCTAGCATACCGGACTCCCAGCAGGCACGTCTAGTGGCGCCCTTTTCAGCTGAGGAGATCCAGAGCACTATTGCCTCCCTTGCCCCAGACAAATCACCGGGTCCAGATGGATTTCCAGCGAATTTTTACAAAGCTTTCTCTAAGGACTTGACCCCTATTCTGCTTAAACTATATAACTACTTTCAGGTAGCTTCGGATCTTGATTCGGCCTTGTTCGAGGCTACCATAGTCCTAATTCCTAAAGCAGACAAAGAGCCCTCAGACCCAGCTAGCTACCATCCTATTTCCCTACAGAATTATGATATTAAAATACTGGCTAAAATTCTCGCCGAAAGGATTAAAAAGATCTGGACGGACCTTCTGAGCCCTGAACAAGCAGGTTTTGTCCCAGGGAGATCTGCTGCTGATCATCTAAGGACACTGTCCCATATTTCACAGTACGCCCGGTCAGTTTCAGAACCACTTGTTCTGGTTTCTTTAGATGCTGAAAAAGCATTTGACCGGGTCGACTGGTCCTTTTTATGGGCTGTTCTGGAAGAAATGGGTTTCCCGTCCTCCTTCCTAAATATGATTCAGGTACTATATAAGTGCCCCTCTGCTAAAATCTATTGCAACGGGGTTTTATCCCCTCCTTTCAATCTCTTCGCGGGCACGAGACAGGGCTGCCCCCTCTCTCCTTTATTATTTAACTTGTATTTGGAACCTCTGTTGACTCAGCTTAAATCCCCCTCGGGTGAAAGGGGTTAGGATCTTAGGGAGAGCTAGTTCTTTCTGCGTATGCAGATGATGTTCTGTTACATCTGTCTGACCGGTTGCATCGTTAGAAGCAGCTCTAGATATTATTAGGCATTTTAGTTCCCTTTCTGGCTACAAATTAAGCGTATCAAAGTGTGAGATTTTCCCTTTAAATAATTATACCTTCAAGAGCTGCTTCCTACCCTTTGGAATGAGATGGACTTCCAGTTCCCTTAAGTACCTCGGGATTCACTTTTCCACCGACCCACTTCTGCTCAGGAAATTAAACTTAAATAAGATTAGAGACTCGGTTAGTCAGGATCTGCAACGCTAGGCATCTCTTCCTATTTCCTTGATGGGCAGAATCAATATTATTAAAATGAACGTTCTTCCCCGGATTTTTTACCCACTGAACCTCACCAATCTCTGGCTTCCTCTTTCCTTTTTTCAACAGCTCCATAGTATGTTTTCTACCTTCATCTGGAAAGGGAAAGGGGTACGCTGCTCTTATGGTTCCCTCTCGCTCCCCAAAGACAAGGGAGGTCTGAGACTTCCCAACTTTCAGCTCTACTACTGGCGGCCCATTTATCCAAGTTGGGACAGTGGTTTTCGGCAAAACCTGAGAATTCCTCCCCAACATGGCTTCATTTAGAATCGACCTTTCTTTCTGAGCTTAAATTTGACACAGCTACCTTACCCTATCTTACTCCAAGTTCACTTTCACGCTTGATTTCTAATAACATGGTGGCGGTTTCTCTTAAAGTGTGGGCCCAATGTTTTAAGTTCTTCCGGATCTCTAACCAAACGGATTTAGGACAACCAATTACCTCTAATCCCAATCTTGCTATTGGTGACTCAAGGGTGGGAGTAACTTGGTTGCCACAACTTAAAGATTCAGGGTAGAACATTTGTATAATTCAACCTCTCTTCTCATCAGGCGATATCCTCGCCAAATTTGTATCCCAGGTAGAGAGACTTTTAAAGTGTTTCAACTCCGTCATCTGGTCTGTAACAAGTTTGGTTTGGTATTTAAACCGTCTGTGGTACACCCTTTTCTCTAATATCATCAGGCTGGCATCTCAACCCATTCCATCTACTAGATCTACTCTTATCTATTGACTTTCAACCTGAAAGAGGAGGTAACTGGTCCCTTGCTCTGGACGCAACTTCTTCCTGAAGAGGTGCCATTTTGGAGAACCCTATGGCCTAACCTGCACAAATACCATACTCAGGATAGGTTCGGTTAGTACAGTATAATATTGTCAATAACTTATACTATACTCCAGTCAAGCTTTTTCAGCGTAAGATGATCTCTTCCTCACGGTGTTTCCGTTGCCTCCGGGATGAGGGTAACTTGATTCATGTTTTCTGGGAGTGCCCTAAAGTGGCCCCGTTGTGGTCTGCTATTATGGATAGTCTAGATCCCCTTCTGGGTCTGAGCAGGTTTTTCTCTCCAGGTATCTGCGTATTGGGGGACTTTTCTCAGATAGACTGCGTGGAGCGCAGGTACCATATGGCTTTGATTTCGATGGCAGTCAAAAAATTGGTTTTAAGGCACTGGAAAGACCAATTGGTATTATCCCTTGTGGATTGGTTAAAAGAATTAATGTCTTACCTCCAGTCCGAAAGTTTGATTGCCAGCTACAAGCAGCGTATGGATTTATTTTATAAAAGATGGGGTAAACTTCAGTCCTTTTACTTACCAGGAGGTTAAAGTTTTGTGATCTGATCCCTGGACCCTTACTCTATGTTGTATATCGATTGCCATCCTAGTATATGATTTAAAGTGATACAACCCAGTCTCTCTCACTGTATTGTAGACCTATAAACACAGCCAGTAAAAAGATGGTTGCCTAAATGTGGTATCCAGAGTTTGAAAGTTGCTAGCTATGTTTCGAGCGGGTGCACCTTGGGGTGGGGGGGTGGGGTTTGGTTTTTCTGGGGTTTCTCAGCTCATAGATAAACATGTTTCTGATGTCTTTTTGATACTAATAGATCTGTTATTTGCTATTTGTATAGCCGAGGGTTGAATTGACTTTGGTTTACTGATTGGCTTTCTAATACTATGGTATGGTTGTATTTTTTCTTTCTTTTGTGAAAATAATAAACTTAAATTTCAAAAAAAATGATCCCTTTCCACTTCCTTATCTCCGGCTCCACCCCCCATGTGCCAACGTTTTGTGATGCAACTATAGGGAGAGTGTGGGGCCACACTCTATGCAAATGTATGGAGCATGATTTTCAAAAGCTGTACTGAGATGTATAACTAGACATTTGGTTAAGTCAGAGGCAGGGTTCAACTAACAAGAGATTTTAGTACACCCGGCCATGTGTTAGAACTGTCTAATACATATCCGTGTGTCTTGCTGCTTACATAATTACAAGGTAGGTAACTTTCTCTTCATGTTGTTCTATTCTGACTGGCCTCATCCCACCCCCTTTTAATATTACGAACAGTTTGTGGGGCTACTTGTACACGCAGTTGTAAATCACTACAGGTCTCAGAACAAAGATCGCAAACTATTATTAAATATGTCACGTAGCATAACCCATACCCTAACCTCATTACTGTTGAAGATGAGGCAGAACCAGTTCTGAGAAAAAAAAACTTCCTACAACCTAATCGATTCTGAAGTTTTATGATCAAAAAGATCCTCCCCTTTAAAAAAGAGATCTAGTGGTCTGAAATACAAATAAAGCATCACCACGTAATTAGCGTGTTGTTAACATGTAGGTCCTGTAGCTACCTGGCTCTGTCTGTGGCCTCTAAAGTAGAAATCGGTATATGTGGCGCTGAGGTTTAAGGCGCTGAATGCTACCTTGCTCCTTGGTGACCCGGTTCGGGAGCGAGCCTGGGCCACTGGGGAGTCAGCAGGAGAGGAGGAGAGGGATCAGGTGCGCGAGAGGCAGCTCTCCTCCTGGGAGGGTTGAGAGAGTCCGCCTGCCGCTTATATCGCCACCTCCTGGATGAACCCAGGAATGGCGATGAGGATCGGGATGCACAACGGGAGGGGCAGTGCTGGCCGAGAGCCCGGAGAGGAGCAGCGTTTACGCATGCCTCCTCATTGGCTCTTCTAGTGTGCCAGTAACTGCAGGGGATAGGGACCAGAACAGGAGAAAATGGAGCCCGTCACTCCTAGGTGATGACTCCTCCACAGCCAGACCGCGTCACCAGTGCTCACTGGGGGCAGACTCTGCTGTGTCCTGCTCGCTCCGCCATTAGTAGGAGGAAGGCTTGGAGTTACCTTCCCTCGCCCCGCCCGGGGGGGTATACCGGGCTGCCTGAGGGTTTCACTGAGCGGACGGACACTGTAGGAGCAGACTCCTGGGGGCACCACGGGACGTCCGGCAGTGAATTGAGGAGTTCTGAATGAGTGGAAGGACGGTGCAAGTAGGTGGATAAACATAAGGTAAAAAAAAAAAAAAATCAGCATACAGACGAGGTTTGAAATAGAGTTTTTGCCCAGACTGTCACCTATGCCTGCCATCAAGTCTTTTTTTTTTTTTTTTCTTTGTTGGTGATTTTTGTCCCCCGTCCCCTGGTTGGCTCTTTCTACCTGGCATCCGTATCCTCTGGCCGCAGTCCATCCTGCACCATCCTCCACACTTCAGGCCATCACCGCTCCTACCCCACGGCTTACCCCTGTGGCGAGAGCCCCTCAATCAATCAATCAATCAATTCTTTATCCAGGTGAAACATTGTTGAGGAGAACTCATTTACAAGATGGACCTGCATTTAACACAGCTAAAACATGCAACAGTAATACATCTATCAATCTCCCCACCAGGACCGGATCCAGTATTGGCGTGATGCCCTCTGGAGGTGGTGCATTCCCAACAGACGGTCATCAAGCCGTGTCAACCAGGGCTGCTATATTTTGCTGTTTGCCTTGTTTGCGGCAGAGCGTGGCAATGCCGACGTATACATGCGGCTACCGCACGGCCCACACGCCGCATGCCTGGCTGGCTGCTCCACCTCCTTGCCCCACTGTACAGGGGCCAGGCGTGCCAACACCTAGCCTCGGCTAGGTGTCAGGCAATCGCCAGCCTCTGTTCCCCATCATCCCCAAGAAAGGAGAGCAGTCCTCTGACGCTCGATCCTCTCTCACGCCAGTCGGGCCCCGACAACCTGCTCGCACCATGAACACGGGTCGCCGATATGGCAGGAGGTAAGGTTTTGCTGCCTCAGCCCTCCACACCACTGGGCCAGCTTACCAAGTGTTTTTTTAATTTAATATGTTTTATTTATTTTTGAAAATGTCAAAGTGTAACAACAAACATGAAAACCAAAACAAAACCATAACAATAACACAGAAAGGACCCACCCAGTACAATCCAGCAGGTACATTCATTAGACTTAGTCGTAATACGCATCTAAGAAAAGTGAGTACTATTCTAACAGTCTTGTCATACTTCTGGGCTGAAAAGCCAGTACAGGCTGGACCCCTGAGGAACTAGTGAAGAAGTAACAAAGAATGGCACTTTTCCCATTTTTCTCAACAGGACGGACGATCATCACTCACGCTAGTGATCATTTTCTAAGCATGTAATGCTGCCAGTATTTATGCCATTCAGCGAAAGTTGGAAGCCATCAAGACTTTATGCTAGTGACCTCCCAGCCCTATCTGCCACTCTGTCAACTATCGAGGCCAAAGAAGATTACACAGGGTGGCATCTAAGTAGCTGCCATACAGGCGGCCAGTAAAATACTAGTGTTTTTTTATTTTTCTCCATAGTCCCCTTAAGACCTTCCACCACCCTGATGCAGGATAGTGCCCCATCAGGCCTTGCACCCACACAGTGACAACCCTGCAGAGGACACAAGCTCCCTGCCCCACCGTAGGGGGTCGCTGTGGCACAACAGTGCCATCGCTCCCGGATGGCAGCACTGCCCGCCAGCTCTCACCCCAGCCACCTCACCTGCCTGACTCCAATCCTTACGTTGGCTCCCAACCGTGGGTCGCTGGTGTAGGAAACCCAAGACGCTACCTGCTAGACCACTGGGTGAACCTCCACCAAACAGTTTTTGTTGAACCTTCTGTAGTATAATGGGGAAGGAACTGGGCTTTGAAATGAAGGTTATAAGTCAACTCTCATAGCGGGTAGAATTTTTTGCATCTCCTCTCTGAATCGTCCCTAAGTAATTGTGAGGGCACCATTTAAAATGAACTATAGATCACTGGATCATCCTTTTCATCCCTGAGTAAATAAACATATTGATTGCTTTAATATGTAGAAAATCCCTACATTAGAACAACAGTCCAAAAGCAAGAACCTTTTAGAACATTTCTGGGTTTTTATTAGAACTAAATGTGAACAGAGATGCATGCTGTTACCTATCTGTCCCAACTTACTGAATGCCATCAAAATGACGGCAAGCAAGCCAGGTTATTTTCTAGAAATCAAGTCATCTTACAGTTTATAGCTTTTTGCTGTGCTGAGATGTCACAGAGTTAAAGTGAAGCTGCTTAAATCAGTAAGAAAAAAAGTGTTATTATAAGGGGACAGGAAATGTGTGCTAATTGACAGCTATTTGTAATGTTCCCATTTACCGAAATTAAATTCATACCTCAATATGAGCCATATTTAACTGTACCTAAATATAACATGATGTGAACACTGTGTTTTCTATTTTCTTTTTATAGCCAACATTCTGCACCGTGCTCTTGGTGGAACCAGTAATTTGGAATTTTGACTGTTACATGATGTGTGTACTGAACGCTAAGCACGTGCTGTTCACCTGTCAGGACCATGCTCAGCGTTCTGTACACAAACTGTGACACAGTGAAAACTCCAGATCACTGGTTCCATGAAGAGAACTGTAACAAAATGCACCCCGTAAAAACAAACCAATGTAAAATATAGTTTTTCACAAGTCTTTTTATTCAGGTACAGTTAAACGTGGATCATTTAGGGGCAGGGATATTATTTCTGGAAGAAGGAACATTGTAAATAACTGCCAGTGTGAAATAATTCCCTGTCCTCTTTAAGAAATTAACTCCATGCACAACTCAGTCGAATGGGTCAGCTGGAAAAAATGCCTGGCCTGATCTGTGCAGACGTAAATCGATCCATCATACTGACAAAGTATTGACAGAAAAATGAAGGAATTCACAGGGCCTAAATGAAATGATCTGCTGGAAGTGGATGCCAGAGGCTGAGACTGTCCTTTACGAAATTCTGCAATTTTAAACACTGCTACAGGCTGCAGGTTATATTATCCATGACAAACCATATTCAACAGGTTAGGCGTTGAGGTGGGGGTCACCTCACAGGTCCTGCAATTCCCCGAGTCACCGTACAGCTTAAAAAGAAAACAGTACTAAACCCCAGTTTTCATATCAACAATTATTCAGCTACAGTTTCATAGGGATCATTTTATTTTATTTTATTACTAATTTATTTTACAATGCAATCCCGAGGACAGACCAGTTGAGATGCAACATCTCGTTTCCAGTGGGGTCCTGCTTCTACCCATTTCCACAGCTGAGTGAAATGGAGCATTGGGAGGTTAAATGACTTGTTCAAGACAGCAGTGAGTGTTTGGTTCTAGCAGGATTTCAACCTGCAGTCTCCTGGTTTCCAAGCCGGTGCTCTAACCATTAGACCACACTGTTTCCCCTATGTACGGGGGTGGGGGGGTGAAGATCATTTCCAAAAATAGGAACACTACAAGCAGCTGGGCAGTTGCACAAATTTCTTGCCACTTTTAAAGCAATGGTTGCCAGGATGCCTCCTAAATACAGCTCATCACTTAGAGGGACAGCCACACACAGTAGATGTAAGGCCAGAATCTTTGTTCATGCCAAATAAAGTCCAAATTCAGATTGCTTGATATTGGTCCATATAAAAACAGCAAGGCATAGTGAAATTTCTTTGTGTTAACTTTGTCCAGATACAAACATTAATCACTTGTCGTTTTCGAGGCGAGCACAAATCAGGGCTGTAGCTGGAGAAACTAGTTTAAAATATAAGAAAAAAAAAAAGGGCCACCCACAGTGCCCTAGCAGAAGCATGATATGCTTCTGTGCCGGTAACCAGAGCTGGGTCGGTGTGGTCCAGGGCTGGCAAGTGCTGCTGACAGCAGCACAAGCAGCCCAGGGAGGGAGGTACCTGACATCTGGCAATGCAGCGGCTCCCCACTTTTGGCTGGGGAGCGTGCCCTGCCGCAAGGGGTGTTGCATGCCCAGAGTGCACTGTGGCATGCAAGGCTAGCAGTCGGCTGCATTAGCACCACAGGAAAGTGGGAGGCTCCTGGAGAAATGGAAAAAGTGTAAATCTGAATGCCCACTGACCTCCAGAATGATGGCACTGGCACTCTAGGGGCATGCCCCATCGGCCGCAGTGACAGTGGGAGTGGTGGATAGGACTGAGAGGTCATTAGGGTGGGGGACATGACAGAGGGAGTCAGAGGTGGTGTACCGGTGGCCAAACAGCTATATGGAAAAAAAAATAATAATAATTTTTAAAAAAATGAACCGTCTGTCTGGCAGTGGACAGTATAGAGCTGCCTGGTACACTAGCAACCCCCATTCCTGCCTGAGTCCAGAATGAAAGGAGTAGTTGCTGGTAAAGAGAGGTAGAAGAGTTCAATCATGCTGCCAGCCACGCAACATTTATGGAACGGTAGCGGTCTTGTGATTGACAACACATGTGACAGTGCACTGCCAGACATCCTCCCACTCCCATTCTCGGGAGCATCACAGGTGGGATCCATAAGCTGCAGGGTGGTGGGAGAGGCCACATTCAGGGAAGAACAGCATCAGCTGGCTGTCAGAGTAAAGGGCAGTGAATCTATACCAGTGCTGATGGCTGTCGAAGGCTCAGTCCACTCCCTACTCTGGATCTGCTCCCCCGAAAGTACACCAGGCACAAGGTGTAAAAGGGGACCCTGATGGGGTTAATTTGTGATGTACAGTAAAGGAGCAATGAAAATGGCCAAATGGAGGGTTTCCTGAGCCTAGAACCAGGTCCTGAGGCAGGCAGCAAGATCTGCAGCCAGCACCTAAGATGATGAGGGAGTGAACGACGAGAGAGGGGTTAACAAGATACAAATAAATCATTTTAATAATTACCTTCAGCAATTTACAATTGTTAAGAGAAAATAATGTTTTTTGTTTTTGACTTCTGTAAAATCCATCGTGTCACTACTTGTTCCCTTAATATGTACAGTCATCTATCGCCAGCTAAATCAGTGAGTACTCGTAAAACACTTCTGCACCCGGCTGGTTTTTAGTTTGACTTAAATGCTTTATGCTGCCTTCCTCTGAGACCCACAGCAATGTCAGGCTACTATTATAACTCAGCACTACTAATGATTTCTTCTGGTACAGAACATCTACAGGGAACGGCATTCTGGGAAGCAGCATCCTGTTCAGTTGATACTGTTACTTCCCATGTTTGTTCAGACCCACTGCAGGCTGGTACTGGTGACCGACAGCACCAGTTCAGCACCAGCAAGAGATAGTCTCCGCTAAAGAGGGTCTAATTAAGGCCCAAAAAGATTCCCAAGGGTTCTGGTATCTGAACCTGGTAATTTGCATATATCTGCATGCTAATTTCTTTGCCAGTTACATACAGATTACTAATTTGCATTTCAAACAACTCAAACTGTCTGTTACGGGAGTGTGTTTTTTTGGATCTGTATTTTTTAACCATCTCTCTGTTCGTCCCGAGTACAATGAAACCAACTGTTAAGAACTGATATGCCACCCATCGCCACAGCAGTAGCGATACTACTCAAGATGCCGGTGACTCTGGTTCGGGAACAAGTCTGAGTCATCTGAGGGCCAGCCGGGGGTAGAGGGAAGGTTAAGTATCCCAGAGGCCGCACTGGGACAAGGGTCAGATCGCTGCTCAGCGGTGTCTGGTGGTCAGGATGAAAGGCGTCAGGCTCCCTGCACCACAGCAACTTCTCTGGGTGCTTGCTCCTTCCACAGCTATCGTTGCATCCAAGGCTGTCAGAAGGCTCCACTCACACCAAGCAAGGAGGGAGGACAGAGGAGAAAATGGGATAAAATCCCATGACCACGATTATATGACGTTGACATCCCCCCTTCCCTGGGTCCTAGTACAGAAGGCACTAGATCCTGTCCATTTAGTAGACCGCCTTGGGAGAGCCCATACCCAGAGAAGGGAAGCCATGACAGCTGCTGGAGGAAACTGTACCCATGGGACAGGAGAACACTAGACTTAAATGGTATATCCCAGACGATGAACGGCAAAGGACAAAAAAAAATATTATAATAGTAATAATTCAATGGGTGGGACAAGTGAGGATGATCATGTAGTTTGCAGAAAGAGCAGTATGTGGGATCTGTAAAAGAACAGTTCCACAGAATGTGCACTTAAGAGAAAAAAAGGCAACTTAAGTCAATGCTAGGGAGTGCTTATTTATTCTCTACTATTCTCCTCCTCCTCCTTTTCTTCCTGTCCATCCTTTCCATTATTTTCCACACTATTCTCCCCACATTTTGCACCCTATCCCATACACCTGTGCCTTGTGGGGTCTGCACCCCAGAGGAACAATGGTTTTGCCTCTTCTTCTCCACCATTCTCCTCCCTCCTCCTTTTCCTCCTCCCTTTCTATTACATTCCACACTATTGCTCCCCCCATCTGCGCCCTTTCCCCTATTTCCCTCCCTGTGTTTTATCACTCACTGTCCCCCTCTCCTTTCTTACCAGCAGTGAATATGTGCATCCAGAAGGGAAATGGGCAGACTAGGTGGGGCAGGCGGTCTTTATCTGCCATCAAATTATATGTTTCTACGTTTAACAGGGACATGCCTCCCATACCCTTCTTATGATTACATTTTACTTCCTTATGTTTGGTTATCCCATATTCCCCCCTACTGTACATAGCTGCTTTCACTGTTATGTAAATCACTGTATTAAGTTTTATTGTTGTGCAGTTTTGTTCTTCTATAAAAAGATCAGTTGTACTTATCCCATCCCCTTCCCCAAGGACGCACCTGGAAACAAGCTATTACTGCTCAGTATGCCTTTCTGGTGAAACTTTTCAAATAAATTATTTATTTATTAACAGCACAATACTGACAATTTTAAGTTAAAAATAATCCAGCAGAGGCATGAACGGTGACACCGTGTTAAATGCAGATACAAAATAAGTGCAGCAAGGACCTGTGTCCACTACCCTTGCGCTTCGTTCTATGAACTTCGCCCTGACGATTATTTTACTTCAGATGGTCAGTATTGTGCTGTTACTCGATTAGCACAGTCCAGCATTTACTTGAGTGATTTGGCTTTTCATGCGAGTGCAGGTTGTTTAGAACCGTTGGTTTGTGTGTGGGGCAGGTCGCCCTCCATACCTGCACTGCTGTATCGCTGTCCGAGTTGTGGAACTGGATCTGTTAAAGAATGCTAAGAGAGACGAAATATCCAGGAATGCCAAATTGTATGACCCTTTGCAGATATTCACTGCCGGTACTGTAGATCATATTTTTTCCTAGGGCCAGGTTCCCCGGCAACCCTTTTTTGTAGACTGTCCTCAAAACACTGAGGGTGCTCAAGTCAACACTGTGGGTGCTTGAGGACTTCAGCACCCCTGGAAGCGACATATGTGGAAATATCCACAGTTTTTTGTCTCTCTCTCCTAACCTCATATATCCTAAAGGCCCAGTGTTAGGTATACCTTATGACAAGCAGTTCAATTCAATTTTATTTTACTTAACGCCTTTCACACTGTGTCACAAAACGCTTCACAAACAGCAAAACACAATCAAATGAAGTTTAGGGAGAAATTCCTAGAAACAACAAATTTCCCATCTGAAAGATGATGAATGTACACAGTTCGACATGGAAGCACTTTGTTTTTCATTCCTAAAAGTTATTCGGATAAAGGAGCACATCAACATTCCAGTTATGTTTCACTATGGCACTACTCAATAATTTGTTTTGGCTGGCCCAGTGGCGCTGAGGGTTGAGGCACTGGATGCCACACCTCGCGCCATGCCGGTGACCCGGGTTCGGTAGTGGACTCGAGTTGCCAGGGGTCGGCAGGAGAGGGAGAGGACAGAGCGTCCGGAAGACAGCTCCTCCTCCGGGGAAGGTGTCCGGTATCCCAGTGACCCCTGATGGAGATTGGGGGTACTGCAGGACAACTGGCACGTAACAGTGGGGCGACTCGACAACATTGGCAGGGTTGCCATGCACCAGTACGTGACTGCACGAAGCGATAGTTGGGGGGATGTTGGAAGGACGTAAAATCCCCCTGGTGGACAGTAGAGATGATGGAGACTCCAGTGATACGGCCCACATCCCAGCACCGGCCCGCACATCAGGATCCTCCCCAAAGCACCAACTCGAGCAGTCAGGTAGGGCCCCTTGAGTCTGTAAGGTCGCCAAGGGTGGACAAACCCTTCCCGAGGGTACTCAGTTGCCGGGGGACTGGGCTGTTTGGGTGGGGAGTTCCTGGTGGGGTTCAGGCAGGGAGTGAGAGGCCCTCGTCATGTGGGTACCCCAGAAGGATGCCCTGCCTCCTGGGTGCATTAAAGACAGTTAAAATAAATATATCTATTTTTTGCATGTACATTTAGTTCCTTTGCAAGGGTGCTTCTGAAACAAACATTCAACTTGTGTCATCTGCTTTTCATGCACAACTGTTGATCCTCCTCTTCCACCATCTGGCAGAGCCTCGAGTCTAGGGGTGTACTGTTCTGGCACCCTAGGTTACACAGAGGACTAGGGTAGAGCCAATGACTTTCCATTTTCAAAAATGGTTAATTCCATTTGGCAAAATTAAACAAATCCACTTTTTTTGTTTTACAAAAATTGCAGGCAACTTGACGTGTTTTTTTTTTTTTTTAGCAAAAATTTGCCTCAGAATGGAAGGGATTACCCAAAAAACTGGTGCGTGATTTTATTTATCTATTTATTTTGCACAACAAAGTGGTGCAAATTGAGCTTTATTCTGTGTAGTCAATCTGTTTCTCCTCCTCATCCAGTGCAGGCTTTCCTCTGACTGCCCCCTGTCACCCAGTGTCCTAGGGACTTGCCTTCAATTCCTGGTGCTTTCCCAAGACTCATCTGCATGGCAGGGGTTGGCGGATTTCACTCTCTGGCTAGTGGATCCGGTTCCAGGAGAGGGCCCTGTACCCGGTGTGGAGTCTGTGGAGGGTCAGTCTGTCTTTCTGCTTTGTACAGTGTGCCTGGCCATTTTTCCACGAATTTTCTCTCCCAGAGGAATGGGCGTGCAAGGTCGTCCATATGTACCTATGCATGCTTCGTTGGTTGACGTTCCTCCATTCCCCCACTTTGCAGTCCCTGGGTGGCTGTACCCCCAGCCGTCGCCAGAGGCCAGATGTATGCTGGAAACCATGTCTGTCCCTCCCTAGAGGAGGAGAGCAGTCCATTAGATACTTGATCTTCCTCTCCACAGCCAACCTCCAGTGACTTGGTTCTGTTCCCAAATCTGGGTCGCTAGTGTGGCAGCAGGTGAGGCAAAATGCGTCAGTCGTCCATGCCACTGTGCTGGCTCAAATAGAGCTTTTTAATGAAAAAATGATTCCCAAGTGCAGGTTTAAAAATGTCAAACTCTGTTTTTACCAGTGTTCTCCATATAAAATCACCAGCCCTGCTAGGGACCTAGCTAGGGAGGTAGAGGGAGCTGAAGAGGGACAGCACCATGGCTCCACAGTCGCAAGGACCCCATACAGTGGGGGACTGGGGAACTTGTTTCCTCCCACAAGGTTAAGCTGTACACGCAGAAGGACTGCCTAGGCATTGCCCGGCATCGTGCTGGAAGTGGGCAGTTCCAGCCATGTGGAATTCTGCCATCAGAATTTGTGCAGAATGGGAACTCTGCTTCTGAAATGCCTTTCAGAATTCCTTTTTTTGTAATCTCATGGAATCCTGAACAGCATTTCAATATAAAACCATGTAATAATATTCCGTGGATGACGTAATCTATAGAATAATATTTCCCGATTTGTGGAAAATGAATCTGTGGTTTATGTAACCAGAACATTATTCTGGTGTCTATGTAAACCGCTTAATACTAATCAGAAGTTTTTTTTAATTTGCTTTTGGAATTCTGCTTCAGATGAACTTCCGCACATTTCCAATGGATGCAGAATTTGAAAATTCCACATGGCTCTGATATGCACTAAAGGGTTAATGGTTCTAGCCTGTTTCTGAAATAAAAATGCTTGTGTCCTGTTATTGCAGTTTTCTGCCCACATACAGGGTGCTGTTCCGGTGCACAATACACTTTCTAGTCATCAGTTTAGCGCTTGCCTGCGATTTTCTGCCCACCGTCCCAGAACTTATAAAAGGGACACCAGTCCACAGCTTTCACTAGTCTCGAGTTAGAAGTGGCTTGAGAGTTTCGGAGCCCATGGGGAGCTTGCTTTGGCAGTGACTCGATGGACGGGACTTGTAGGCTTGGGATGGTGGCAGCATTCTGGGTCTGGTGTGGCACTGGCTCCCTCCAGTTGGGTCTCCAGAAGCTCAGATCCCTGTCAGGGCTGAGGTTGGGGACCGTATGGACCCTTTGGTGGTCCACCCTCAAGGAAGATTGAATTTTTAAAAAGATCTGAGGACACAGCACTGTGGCATCAAGACCAGATGAAGGGGTATGGTGTGGTGAGCCCTGTAAGCCTTGTAGCTGTGACTACTTTGGCACTGTAACATCGAGGGCCCATGAAGGGGTAAGATGATGCAAGCTGTTTTGCTCCCTCATTATCGCACTGTATTAGCTAGAATGGTACATCCAGTGTTGGAATTAAAGGGCAGCTTGCCAGGACTCGACCCCCCAGCTCTGAAGTGAGCCCCAATTCTCACACATAACTGCTACTGACTTAAAATGAGAAGGGGGCTCAGTTTAAGATATGATCCTTAGGCCCCTCCACTCTAAAGTTGAATTCCAACACTGGTTACACCTCTACCTTGTTGCTGTCCTGCTGAAAGTTTAGAGAGCAACTGTGCTATAAGAATGTTTGTACATCCCGTGGTAACCTGGGATCTCTCACAGCTGTGAGGGGACACAATGAAAACTGTATTTATATTGCTATGCGTAGACTGCTACTAGCTGTGCTCTTGCTACTTATGCGCTCAGGACTTGTCCATCTTGATTTACACGGGTCCTTGGTGGGGTTGTGGTCAGGGTTCCAGATGCGCAATCCCAAGTCACTGTAACATATGTGGCGCATACCGCCATGTAAATATACGTTGATATTAAAGTTCTGCCTCAACTGTGGTGTTCTGTCGATGTTGTACATATAGAAAGAGAGTGAGCAGAATTAAATCCAAAGAAAGTATGCCTACAATAAGTTCTAAATTAATATATTCCTGCAGTTTCCGTGCTGGGGTCTTTATACAGTAGGAGTGCTCAGACTGTCTAAAACTCATCCTGATGTGAATCCATCAGCCTTTCAGGAATTCCAATTCTGATTCCGTTCCAACTCCAGGTGCAGGCACGGAATGGTAAAAGTCATCGGAAGTTCAGAATCCACATCCTTCTCCGATTATACTGTAATGTGCCTGTATGTGCAACTGTGCATCCACCCAAATTGTCTCTCCTCCCTTACCTCGGTGCATGCCCTGCATTGATGTGAGTGGAGGAGGCTGGTCTCTGTGCTGCTGGGTGGGTGGGGGCCCTTTCCACTCTCCTCTCTGTGACATGCTGCAGTGCTGTTGATTGATCACCGCCTCGCTCCATCATCCTGATAGCAGTCCGGTCCAGCCACATTCAACCCAGGCGGCCTCAGCTTGTTGTGGCAAACTGTAATCCAGACTGAGGGCCAACCCAGTTGCTCCTTGCCCCTAGCCTGACCCCTGCCCAGCCGCCCCTGTTTGACTCCCTCTCTGGCCACTTAGATGAGCACCCCGGTACTTCAGCATCAGAAAAACTACAGGTGTCACTTATACTCACGGACCGATTGTACCATTTTAAAAAAAAAAAGGCCCACTCAAATACTGGTCAGACATTTGATTTGACTGACTCCAATTTATCACCCCTTGAACTCTGCCACTCTCCTCCCTCCACAACGAGTCAACCTGCAATGACTAACCAATATCCCCTCAGTTCTTTCATTTTCCCACAGTTATCCTGGAGGGAGCCAACTTAAGCAAAGCCCTGTGAGCAGGCTGCGTCAGATGTCTTTTACTTTACTATGCATCTGGCCGAACCTGCTCCCAGGACTTTGCTTAGGTTGGCCATCTCCCAGATCACTCTGGGATAACTTGTAATGCATCAGAGATTCGTCGTGGTAAGCGTACTTTGGCTACTGGGAGACAAAGACATATGTTTTTAATGTTATTTTTCACTAGTGTACTCTTGCTGTCTACCAGCCCACTGCTGCTAGGTTTGCTTCACTTAATGTGCTAGGCGACTGCTAGCACTTAGGAAGCGGAGGACAGACTGTTGTTTGACGTGATCAAGGATGGAAGTACTGACTGATAAGGACTGATGGGGGATGTAAGGGGCCAGGGTAAGCTGGATGAGGAGCGGCTGGGGGCTAATACAGTCAAGGGCGGTGGACCAACTCTCGTTAGGCTGAACTAAAACTGAGGACTGCTGCTTCAAGTCACCGCCAGCTCCAGGACCCCAGGAGCAGGTATGGGATGGGCTTTGTTCTTTACTCGAATGTGGACCCAGATTACAATTACGATTCGGCATCTAATGATTTATCTAGATTCAGAATTTCGGCAATGATGCCGAAATTCCAAAAAAAGTTCAGAATCCGATAAATCCAATTCAATTCAGTGGATTCTGAGCAACCAAAGTTGACAGCCTGAGTGAACTAATTCTATCTTTGGACCAACCAAAGGGTGGCTGCAGGGAGCCACTGTGCTGGTGGCCCCAGCACCCTTGAAGGGATGGAGACTGTAACGGAGAAAAAAACCCTGTGAGTGAAATAGGTGTCACGGCACAGACCAGGCAAAGGAGGAAGAAGAGGACAGCGGGTGGTCTCCCAGTGCAGCATGGGGCAGTTATATGCAGCACCCTGGTGGTCACGCAGGGTAGAAGAAGACAGCCACATCTAAACTGTTTGCAAGGGGTGGCTCCTGGCTCCCCATGAGACATCACCATCCCAATACCCCTAAAGTACACATGGGAGTCACCCAAGGCTATGCCCCCCCTTCAAGGCATGGTTGTGACAGGTAAGGTGAGTCAAGGGGGTGGGGGGTGTCACATAAATAAACCTAAACCCCTTAAATAATTTTCACTTTATTTATGTCTTCATCAGTAAGGGCAGCACTGATAATTCACAGAAACGTATTCCTGTAGTAGACTTTTATTCAAGAAATGGATCTGCAAATTACTCTGCCCACCTTGTTGCTACAAAACCAACGACGGCATAGACTGTTCCTAGCGGCTTTTATTCAAGAAACAGAGTAAATTAAAACACTATTCCTGCAAATTTGTAGATGACACTGAAATCTCAACTTTGTAGTTGTACACATTATCATATGTGTAATGCGTAGCATATGTAATATGCAAAATTGTCGAGTGACAATGACGATCTAGTCGGCCATCTTTACTCAAGTCCTCACCCCAAGAAAACCAGGGCTTATTGTCAAAAGGAACAAAAAAAAAAAAAAAGTAGGAGGAAAATGTCTCGGACACATAAATGAAGTGTGGAGAAAGGTACCATAGGCACTTTATAACCACGGATGAAAAAGGGATGGTTACATTTAAAAAAAATGGTCTGACATTGTCTCTTTCAAGCCACAGTTAATGTTACCTGAAGAAAGTCAGTATGAGTTACACATACCAAACCAACACTAGGTGTTTACCATGATGAATTGTGGCATTCATTGAAAAAAAATCTGCAACCTAGCCGGCCTGGTGGTGCTGAGGTTTAAGGTGCTGGACGCCACACCTCGCGCTTCGCTAGCAACCTGGGTTCGGGGCGGACTCTGGTCACCAGGGTCGGCCTGGGAGGTAGGATAAGCATCCAGCGGATGCTGTCCTCCTCGGGGGCAGGTTACAGGGCAGCGATGCCCTAAAATGTGTTCCCGCTTGTGGAACCACGGGCAGTAAAGCGCAACGGCTCCTTACAGGAGTTGGGGGGTGGGGAGGGTGCTGCGGACACTTGACTGTGGAGTGCGTAAGCATGTCATTCATCTGGACCAAGGTCCTCTGCATCAGCGCCCTCAGGGGGAAGGGACCAGGAGAAAAAACAAAGGCAGAAAATCTCCCAGTCTCACGCAGAATTGCGCTGGGTCCATGCTACATCGGGACCAAGCCGAAAAGACTTAGGAAAAGGATTGCTCAGGGCAGAGACCAGGAGGAAGTTAAAAAAAAAATAAAATTGCAACCTCTGTTGTTACTTCACTCCGAATGATTGCAGATCTGAAGAAAGTCAAAGTTTTCCTCCTCACTCTGCCCACCTTGTTGCTACAAAACCAACAACGGCATAGACATCCAAAAATGATTTATGAATAGATGTCGGTGATGACTTTAGAATTCTCTATTCTTGAATTTAGAGCCTTGTTTGGAATTTTTTTTTATTTATAGTT
Organism: Neoceratodus forsteri; assembly: GCA_016271365.2. Lineage (NCBI taxonomy): Eukaryota > Metazoa > Chordata > Ceratodontiformes > Ceratodontidae > Neoceratodus > Neoceratodus forsteri. Next base: position 97,110,655 of record JADMNL010000029.1, on the reverse strand, counting down.
TTTAGCGCCATTCCGCAGAGCTGATGGGTAGCTCTGGGCCTTCCTCTGATGGACGTTCTCCAACCCTAACGTGTCGGGTAATCATGGACCCCATCAGCTCCTGGCCTTTTCCTGCTTTTTTCCCCTGGGCACCCAAGCCATGTAATGGGCAAGTCAGCTGCCCCCGCCTCCGAAGAAGCAGCCACATGCCCTGGACGGTGCCCTCTCCTCTACTGGATGACGCGCCCGTGCCAGTACCCAGCCACCGCTGGGTGTCAGTCTACAGCGTGCCACACTATCCCCCCCTCCCCAAGAAAGGAGAGCTGTCTATGGATGCTCAATCCTTCCTCCCCCTGCCAACCTGAGTTCGTTCCCAAACCCAGCTCGCTGGTGTGGCGTCTAGCGCCTCAACCCTCAGCGCCACCGGGCTGGCTGCCTTGTTTGGAATTTACTTCAAGGATGTGCCGGACTGAAGCCACTGCCCTTCTCCACTTGTTTAGCTGAAGTTCTGAACTCTACAAACACTCTCTCGTATTCTTTATTATAAAAGAGGTGTGTGCAAGAGGGACAGGTAGTGAGACATTGGGGGGGACACAGAGCAGGCTCGCAGTAGAATTTGATCTCAGTGATTCTGTACCCCCACAATTGCAAGTTGGGGGGGTCCATGGCTCAAATCCAGAAGTTCTAACACATCTGCCTTGGCACCCTTTGGAGCATCCCGCTACAGTGCGGGGGAGCATCTCGTACATCCTGACACAGCAGCATCGTGTCCCGGGGACCCAACATAATGAAAAACACTTCATCAAGACGGCTGTGTGTCATGTATGGGATGCAGGGCCATGAAACCCTTGAGAGTGAGAGAGGGAGACATGCTCGAGTCTAGCATTTCAAAACTCCAGTCTAACAACTTAAGAGTGACTGAGAAATGTCCTAGAAGAAAATTCTGTAAGAAGCTGTGAAGATACCAATATGGAAACTGAAGCATAAATATATATGGGGGGATACATAATGGGTCACATTTGTGACAAATAATGTATTTATTTTTATTTATTTATTTATTTCAAATTCTGGTAACCGGGAAAGGCACACTGAGCCAAAGCTCATTTCTAGATGTGACCCAGGGAGGGTAAACAATACAATACATAGGAGATACATGCAAACATTGTACATATCCACATACAATATACATATCAAGTGCCAATATTGGTTCAGCAGTGCTGGGTACAGTGCAATTACATTACTTGTTTTGCACCAGAAATTGTTACAACGAGAACAGAATTAAGTAAGGAAATACATACATGGTACAGTTAGGTTGATTATTTAGTAACAAGTATTGACCAGTTAACCGTTCATTAGCTATTTACTACATGGGTAAGATAGAAGGCTCAGGGGGTGAGGAGTGGTGGGAGCATATGGGGCTGGGAGTAAGCAAAGTTGCTGTCTGATTGAGGTATGCGAGGGGGAGTTCCTTAGGAGAGGGGACAGTCGGTTCCATAGGGAAGGAAGCCTGTATGAGATGCAGACTGGCCAGCTGACGAGAATGGTCGGGGCAGGGAGAAAGAGTTAGGTGTCCCTGGTGCGTAGGGCATATGGAGATGTGCTCGCTGGAAGATAACATCTTATAGAGTTAGCATGCTGAACCAGTATTTGGATATTAGGGAGACAGCGTGGATGTAGTGGCAGTGGGATGAGGGAGATATATCAAAAGCAGAGTAGAGACAGCAGTGGTGAGTTCTGAGGGGGCAGTTGGTGGCAAAGCAGCAGAAGGCATTTAGGGGGCTTTCAGGCCTGGACAAAGAAGTGGCGGGGGGGCTGTGCTGTATACTGCATCTGCATAGTCAAAGATTGGTGTGATCATTTTTGTTAATATTTCACATCTGATTGAGAGGGGAGGAGTCTGTAGCCACGTATAACATTCCAAGCTTGGGACGGAGCTTATGTGACAGGCCAGTGGGTAGAGAAATTTAGGAGGGGGCCAAGCCATACCTAGGTATTTGTATGACGAGACAGTGTCCAGCGAGGTCCCATCCAATGAGGTAATGGCTGGGGATTGGGGTGCTCTGGCTAATTTCTGTGTGGACCTAAAAATCATAGATACTGTTGTAAGCCCAATTTGGGCTTGACTTACCTGTGAGCCTCAGCATCCAAGGTGGGAGTCACACCTGCTAGGTCCTGCCTCCTCCGGCGGGATGCAACGTCACTAGCTCTGTCCTCAGCCCCGAGGGGTTCCATTAGGAGGGGGGGCCAAGGACCTAGCAGAATGTTCACGCTGTGGGGACATGGTGGGTTGCGGTCCCGGTGTTTTGAAAGCTGGGACGACGCAAAGAAAATTTACATTGCAGCTGTGCTTCTCTGGCGCACGCATGGCCATCAGACTGCAAATTTAAAAGGAGCTACACTCCCATTCCCATTCGACCATGAGCAAACAAAGTGTATCCCTGGCTCTAGAGCGAGCAGGAGAGCCAGGGATCCACATGATGAGCCACCAGATTACTTCCCGTAAAAGGGGGAGACAAGCGTTAGCCTTGTGGAAGGTCCAAATTATATAAAGCAGGGCCGGGCTGGGAAAGAGTCCTGTGGGAGGCAAACATGGAAGCCCCCTGGAAAAACTACAAAAATGGCAGCCAGCTAGGGGCAGACAGCATGCTCCACAGTCACATGGGGGATTACAGTCAATCATTACAGAGCTGCTGAAGGGAAATATAAGAGAGGTTCTGGCGTGAAAGGAGAGGGAGATCGGAGTGGTGTAGTCCAGACGAGCAGCAGGGTGGCAGGGGGAGAGAGACTGCCCAAGGAAATCAAGTCTGCCTGGCTGTGGGATCCCTGGCTACCCACACTTTAAGTTGAGTACAGGAGGGGAAACAGCAGTTCTGTGGGACTGCATGCAGACGGGTCCCATTGAGGCTCAAGCAGCTGGACCGACTGAACTGAAAAGTACAGTGGGTTGCTGAGCTTGAGTGAGCCACGGACCCCCGTGGGATAAACTGAGCAGGAACAGGGAAGTTCAGCCAGGGGAAGAGACCTGGAAGTCGGGCTTCCCTGCTCATGTCCTGTGGGAGGGGTAGCGTTATCCAGGAGGGGTGAGGGAACCATGCCAAGTTTTCCCCCAGACTGAAGCAGCTGATGCCCCAGAGCAGAAGGACGAACAAGCCTGCCTGAGCGAACACCGTTTATAAAGGCCTTTAAGCGAAGTTGGAAAGGCCAGGCAGGCGAAGTTCATCACGTCACAAACTCCCCAGTTCCAGCTGTCCACCAGTGGTGTAGCCTCAGACGGAGACCCTCCAAGGTATCTGGCAAATCATTGGGCAGAGAGTCCCATCCAGTGACCCGCGAGAGAACTGTGAGTACCCCAAGCCATGGCTCTGGGAAGTTACTGGCTAGTCAGTTAGGGTCTGGGGCTAAGTCCTCACAATCAAGATGAAGGGGACGCCCAGGTTGGAAAGACTCGAATTTAAGTACAAGTGTGTTTCTGTAATATCTGGGCCCCAACGAAAGACCCCAGGCCTGCAGCTTACAGCGGTGAGGTACCCACCATAAAGGGACAATCTGGGTGCACCCAAGAGGGGTTTCTACTGGGACAGTTCTGTTTATCTGAAAGTACGAGGTGATTGACCTTGCCCTCCTTGTGTTGTCCCCTAAATAAAAAGGTTGTGGTTTACCATTTATTGTCACTGTGGTTATTCAAAAAGTGTTATTGCGGGGGGGACTATTGTAGGAAAACTGTGGTTGTGGGGTAAGCCTTGCAGGAGCAGCTCACTTATTTCCTGGGGGGTGGTAATCTGTTCTTTGTCCACAGGAGTCCCTGCCACTACCCCGGGTGGAGGAACCGCACCACCACTGCCAGAACCCAGGCCGAGCCCCTCGGAGGTGTATGCGGAGTACCCCGGATGCCACTGGAAAGAGGAGCCCTGAAAACCTAAAATGGGTAATCCTCGTAAAGACAGAGGTGATGGTGCGGGCAACAAACAGTCCGGGACTTCTCAACCCACAAGGCCAGGCCCTGAAATGCAGGCCAGTTTACAGGAACCTGAAGAGACAATGGGTGGAATATTCAAAGGTGTTGCACCATGTGCAACCCACCAATCACGCCCAGCACAATATTCCAATCGAGGCGGGTTCGCTGTCAACCCCTGCCTGGCAGGATGCACCTGTAATGTATGCAGCGCAAGAGCGGGCGTGCCCATGCATATGCGGCACATCCGATATTCAGCCCAGGATGTGCAGCGATATGCAGGCACAACACTGCCTGGCGCTACCAGGGCGTAATGTTGGCTCCACAAACTGGAATAATTCTGGGACACCCAGGCGGGCTGCTGCTGGGCGCAACAACAGCAGCTGCCTGCCTTGGGTGGTCACCCAACCTCCCAAATCACTAACCCCATGACCCCTGCCCAGGGAGGGTTGTGGCCCCTCTGCCCCGTCGCCCGATCGCGGGCATAAGTGTAGATCCTCCCTGGTAGTCCAGTGGACCTCACCTCTTTGCCCGATTGCGGGCATAAGTGTATGATCTCCCTGGTGGTCCAGTGGACCCTACCCCATCGCCCGATCACGGGCATACGAATATCGTCTCCCTGGTGGTCCAGTGGACCGCTATCTTCTGACCGATCGCGGGCATGTAATGATATATTCCCTGGTGGTCCAGTGGACCGATCTCCCCGCCTGCCTGCGGGCATGTGACAAACTCGTGGTGGTCCACGGTACCCCCTCCCACCCACCCACTGAGACTCCCGTAACCTGCACCCCCTCGGTCAGTGGCGGGTGGCAGCTCCGCCTGCCGACTGACAGCGTGCAATGCGGCTGTCGCCTGTTGGTCCACTGCGTGGGCCAATGGGCGTGCAGAACTGCTGTACTACAGTCCAAAATACAGGTTACTCACCTGTAACAGGAGTTCTAGGAATGGTATATGTTGTTCATCCACACTTACTGGCAGGCTCCTTGCCGCTTTAAATCTTGCGGAAGGTCTTAAGCTGGCTCCTCCCACCCACCGGGTGGTAAAACTCTCGGCTCCGCCCATGCGCCAGATCTGGCCGCTGGAGCTCAGGTCGTGCGTCGAGCCGAGGAGGTCGGGTGGAGTCGTGTGGATGAACAACATATACCATTCCTAGAACTCCTGTTACAGGTGAGTAACCTGTATTTCTAGGGACATGGATATGTTGTTCATCCACACTTATTAGCAGACTCTAGCAGTTCTCTGGGAGGAGGAGGCAAGACACACCCTTAATACTTACTTGGGAAATAAGGACTGAGAACTGAGGCCCCAAAACCAGCATCCGGCGTGACTCAAGGTCGATGTGGTAATGGGTAATAAAGGTGTGTGCTGACTTCCAGGTAGCAGCCCTGCAGATTTCCTGGATAGGACGTCCCTGGAAGCAGCCACCGATGCAGCAGTATGGACAGGTAGAATGAGCTCTTATCCTCTGGGAGCTCCATGCCCGCCAACTTATAGCAGCGATCTATGCAGGAGGTGACCCACCTGCCTATCGTCCGCTTGGCTGCAGGTCTGCCAGATGCGGCTTCAGCGTAGGTGACAAACAGCTGGCGAACCTCTCCCCGAATTTCAGCCGTGTGCTCCTTATAATAAGCGAGCGCCCTTCTAGGGTCCAGAGTATGGAGCCTATATTCGGCCTCCGAGGTGTGATTGGGGTAGAACACCGGCAGAGTCAGCACCTGGTTAAGGTGAAACTCCGACACCACCTTCGGAAGGAATTTCGGGTGGGGGCGCAGGACAACCTTGTCCCTGTGGAAGACCAGGTAAGGAGACTCGATGGAAAGCGCCTGGAGCTCTCCCATCCTTCTGGCTGACGTGATAGCCACCAAGAAGGCGGTCTTCCACGACAGGTGAGAGAGTTCACACCTGTGCATTGGTTCGAATGGCTTGCCCATGAACTTTGCCAGTACCAGCAGTAGATCTCACGGAGGTGGAGGTTCTCGCACTGGAGGGGAAATGTGATCAAGGCCTTTGAAAAAGCGTCCGACCACCTTTTCCTGTGCCACCGACTGCTCCCCGGCCCGCGCCCGGTAAGCAGAGATGGCTGCCAGGTGCACCTTTAGGGTCGTCGACCTAAGCCCTTGACTAGAAAGGGACCATAAATAGTCCAAAATGCTTGCCACAGAACAGAGGAAGGGTCCAAGCCTCGTTCCCACACCAAATGGAGAATCTTCCATTTGAAGGCGTAGCATTTTCTGGTCGACTCTTACGGGACGCCTCAACTACATTGAGGATCTCGTCGAAAACCAGAAGGCCTGGAACTCTAGCCACTCAGGAACCAGGCCGTCAGGTGCAGGGATTGAAGGTCCGGATGGAACACCTTCCCCTGATTGACTGAGAGCAGGTCCGGGCGAGCTGGAAGCTGCCTCGGGAGCCTGGAGCTGAGGCTGAGGAGATCTGGGTACCAGAACTGGCGGGGCCAGTCTGGGGCTATCAGAATCACCTGCGCCTTGTCCCTCCTTGCCTTGAGAAGCACCTTGTGAATCAAGGGAAATGGGGAAAAGGCGTAGAAGAGGCCCGGGGTCCACAGCCTCGAGAAGGCATCCCCCTGCAGCGAGCCCTGCTGAGGGCGGGCAACAACAGCCTCAACCGCGTTCTCCTGGAGGCAAACAGGTCCACCTGAGGTGTGCCCCAGTGGGAGAACAGATCTTGTACTACCTCCAGCAGGAGAGACCACTCGTGAGATGCAGCCCCTATCCGGCTCAGGGCATCGGCCAGGGTGTTGGAGGCTCCTGCCACATGAATGGCTAGGAGATCCGCCTCCAGGCTGCGCAGTGACAAATCTGGAGCTTCCTTGCATAGAAGCATGGGCGGCGTCCCGCCCTGGCGGTTCAGGTAGTACATGGTCATGGTATTGTCCGTCTGACTCGGACCACTTGACCCCGGAGAACGGAGCAAAGGCGGTGAGAGCTAGGCGGACCGCCGGAGCTCCAGCAGGTTGATGTGGCATCGGACTCTGAGGGACCAGAGGCGTGCACTCGTGTTCCCCAGATGGGCACCCCAACCCATCAGAGAGGCATCGGTCGATAGAGACCGTCGGCTCGGGCGGACAAACGGATGCCCTCCTGCAGATGAGATGGAACGGTCCACCACTGGAGGCGCCCACATCTCCTGGGTCACTATCACTAGCTGGTCCAATGGATCGCAGCGCCATGACCACTGGCTGGCCAGTCCCCACTGAAGGGGGTCATGTGCCAGCGTGCCAACGGACCACGCTGGTACAGGCCGCCATGAGACCCAGGAGGCGCAGGAAGTCCGGCAGGCGCGGATTGCCCAACCAGAAATGATTGGGCAAGGAGGTAAGAACCTCGGCCCTGTCTGCCGAGCCGTGCTCTGGCTCGAAGAGAGTCGAGCTCTGCCCCGATGAACAGGATCACCTGCTTCAGCTCGAGTTCCGACTTGGCCTCGTTGATGAGAAGGCCGACTAGAGAGCAAACCTGGAAGGCCAGATCTCTGGACCGCTCCACCTCCTGTCTGGAGGGGGCTGCTATCAGCCAATCGTCCAGGTAAGGGTAGACCCGGACCCCTCGGCGCCGCAGAAATGCTGTCACCACTGCCAGGCATTTGGTGAAGACCCTGGGAACTGGAGATAAGCCGAAGGGCATGGCTTGGAACTCGAATAGGGATCCCTCTGCTCGAAAACGAAGGAATCTCCGTTGTGACGGACAGATAGGGACGTGAAAGAACGTGTCCTGTAGGTCCAGAGAGCAGAACCACACGCCGTGTTCCAGAGATGGTATTATCTGTGCCAGAGTGACCATTCTGAAGGTTCGAGACCTTAGGAACTTGTTCAGGTCGTGCAGGTCGAGAATGGGGCGCCAGCCCCCCGTCCGTTTCGGAACCAGGAAATACCTGGACACGAACCCCAGGTCTGAGGGGGGGTCCTCCACCTCCCTTATCACCTCCTTTTGGAGGAGGAGAGCGATGTCGGCTCGACGAGCCGCCAGTGAGGCTGCGGACCCCGAGGCCCCCCGAGGTGCGACGGCTCTGAAGGGCGGGGCCTGCTCGAATTCTAGAGGCAGGCCTTTTCCCACCACCTCCAGTACCCACCTGTCCGTGGTAACAGCGGACCAGGCGGAAAGGAAGTGTCGGAGCCGTCCCCCCACAGGGGAAACCAGGGTAAGGTGATGGGGATGGAGACACCCTCAGCCCGTCACTGGGCAGGCTTGGAGGAGGGACCGGCCGAGGAACCTCCTGGGCCTTTTCCTCCTTGCTTCCTGTTGGAGGAAGCCGACGGCTTGGGTTTGGGATACCAAGGTCGAGCCTGCTGGCCCTGACATTGCTGGGCCAGGCGCGCCGCTGGCGCAGAAGGACGAAAGGGCTTAGGCTGTGGCTCGCGGCCTTTGTCCTTCTGAGCGGAAGAGACTGAGTCCAAGGTAGCACTGGACTTCTCGATCCTCTGCAGGTGACCTTCCACCCCAGGGCCGAAGAGGTCAGTCCCCAAAAAGGGAACATCTGCCAACTTGTGCTGGGTATCCGAGGTAAAGGTGGATATCCTCAGCCAAGCCCGACGACGCATGGCCACTGCGGCCGCCACCGACCTGGCACATGAGTCCCCGATGTATAAAGCAGTCTGGAGCTGCTGTTTGGCCACTGCCCTGCCCTGGTCCCGCACCTGCCTGACCGTAGTCTGCAGATCCGCGGGAAGATGAGGAACGACCTCATCCAGGGAGCCCAACAGGGCATGAGAAAAATGTGCTATGAGGACGGCCGAACTGGCCTGTAAGGCCGAGAAGGAGCAGCATAGACTTTTCACCCGCATAATCCAATTTCTTGATTCCTTGTCGGGAGGTTTGTCCACATCCTGGCGTTCCCACGCCTGAAAACGCTGTCGGTAACCAACCCTCAGCAGAGGGGTGTTCGAAACCGGACAGGAACCGTAGGGACCGGATACTTCCTGGCCATTCTGGCCGGGCGCAGGGCAGGAAGCAGGGCGCTGAAAGCTCCAAGGCCGACCCACTATGGCCTCGACCACCGGAAAGGCCTCCTAGGAGAATCCCCTCGTCCAGAATCTCCGTGAGGGTACCTGGGCCCGCTTAGAAATGGGTTCGAGCTTCATCCGTGGACTCGAGATGAGCAAGCAATCTAAGAAGGACGAAGGGCTATCGTCCACTGACTGTCCTCCCAGGACTCCAAGCCCATGCACTTGGAGAAAGGGAGGAATCATCCTCGGACCCGAAGAGTCCTCAAAGAGCTGCCTCGAGCCTGAGCCACCCTCCACCTGCCGAGGTTTATCGGGAGTGAGGGTGACAGACAGCCTATGGGGCAAACCCATAGCTGACCGAGAATTTTTGGTCAGAGCCCCAACTAATGGCTGTGGAGGCGGAGGTTCCACCAGAATCGGTGGGGCAGCTGGAATTGGCCGAACAACCGGCCTGGGAACAGGCTCCTCGGCTACAGCGAGGGGTTGTTTCGGCCGCTCCGGTGACAGCCACTTAATGGCCGGGGAAGACGACTGGGTCGGCTTATTCCCGGTCAGAAGGAGCTGTTGCCACATGAGCTCTCATACCTCCGACGCAACTTGCGCTGGCTTCCCTCGGCCCGAGGAGGAGGAAGAGCGTGGCGCCGCTGTCGCTGGTGCCGACCGGGCCTATGACGGCGGGATCGGGCTGGACGCGAGGATGTCCGAGACCGAGTCTCGACTAGGCCGAGGAAGGCGAGGAGAAGTGTCGAAATCGCACTCCCCTCGGCTCGGACAATCCCACCGAAGGCTCCGGAACCGGAGGCACAGTCGAGCCAACGGGATCCTCAACTCCCACCGTGGGAACCGGGGAGAGGGAATTCTCAGCTTCTCCAGCCGACAACCTGTCTAACGGATCGAGAAAAATCTCGACCGCGTTGACGGGAGTCTCGATCAACTGGCCTGACGGGGACACCGTGAGACCAGTGGCCAAAGCTGAGGGGTCGACAGAAGACGACTGTCGACAAGAAGGGGAGGGGGATCTTTCCCGCTCCCAAGAGCGTCGACGGTGAGACTTACTCTTGCTCTTTTTGGACCTGAAAAAGGGTCCACAAGAAGTTGGACCCTCACCTTTTGTCGAGAGCGTCAGACAAAGCTCCTTGAAAGAAGCCGAGTACGAGGCACCGAGAGAAAGCGGGACAAATGCCGCAGCCGAGGTAGAAGCGGCCCGCGCCGCCTCCTCTTCGAGGGCGATCATCTGCTCGAGCTGATCCGACGAGCCCGCCGCCGTGGACACCGCCAACCGGGCCTCTTTAGATTTCACCTGTGGAATTCTCTTCTCGGGGCGCCCCAGTTGTAATCGGGCAGCACGGCCTCAAGGACGAGGTCGGTGCCACGAGCACAAGTCGCAGGCCTGCGGGTCGAGCTCAAGGCCCAAGCAGTAGACGCCCGTGGAGTGCGGATCCGTCCTAGACATCTTCTGCCCGCAAGGGCACCTCCGGAAACCGGGAGTCGATCTGTCCATCGCAGCCGCGAGGAAAAGAAGACCCAAGTCTTTTAGAAAAACTTTTGATTTCGAATCTCAAGAATTAGGAACTAGTCTTATACGCAGAGCGTTATGAGGGAAACCTGAGCTTCCAAGCGGTAAGGAAGCTCTGGCGTCATGGGGCGGAGCCGAGAGTTTTACCACCCAGGTGGGTGGGAGGAGCCAGCTTGAAGACCTTCCGGCAAGATTTAAAGCGGCAAGGAGCCTGCCAATAAGTGTGGATGAACAACTTATCCATGTCCCTAGAATGTGAATTATTTCAGGACTGTGTAGTACAGTACAGTCTGCACGCCCATTGGCCCATGCAGTGGATGAATAGATGCACAGCCGTACTGTACGCTGTCAGTCGGCAGGCAGCCGGGCAGCTTGCGGGCAGGGAGCTGCCGCCCGCCACTGGCTGGGGTCTCAGTGGGGAGGGGGGTACCACTGGACCACCAGGAAGTTTGTCACATGCCCGTGGGTAGGCGAAGGAGATTGGTCCACTGGACCACCAGGGAATACATCATTACTCGCCCGTGATCGGCAGGGGATAGCGGTCCACTGGACCACCAGGGAGATGATATTCATATGCCCGCGACTGGGCGATGGGGTAGGGTCAACTGGACCACCAGGGAGAGTTTACACTTATGCCCGCGATCGGGCGACGGGGTTCGGTCCACTGGACCACCAGGGCTTCTCCTTTCACATGCCCGATCAGCGAAGGGTGCGCGAGCCCGGCGGGGGGCGATCGTCCCTGCCGGCTGCAGCCTGGCAGGGCGCCAGGCACAAGTCGCAGGGATCAGCGCACTGCATGCAAATGAAGCCATAATGATATGCAAATGGCTCCATTTGCACCTCGCATGCATAATGACTTTATTTGCATGCTCACGGCTGACTAGCGTGGTGAATGCGCTTTAGCGCTGGTGCTTCCCCCTGCTCCCCTTCTGCCACATGTGCTGGTGCAGTGCCACTGTGCCATGCGCAGTGCGTGCACCCTCAGTGCCATATTCAATGGTGCTGAGTCATGTCGCAGCACTGTTGAATATCGCCTGGACCATGCCCTGGCTCAACCCAGTTGCGCTGCACCCAGGCTTGCACCCCTGCCTGACACAGTCTGAATATCTAGCCACATGTCTTCTGTAGGCCTGAAACTCCAAAGATGACTATCTTCTGTTTCGGACTTAAGTGCCAAAATGGATTCCTTTGGAACCAGAGTAACTATGATCGAGCAGTCCGTGGAATTGCTGCAAACAGAAATGGTAGATGACAAGTGGCAATCAGAAACTACTTCGGCCACCACCTCACTCCTAGTTAAAGAAAATAACCACTTACGAACCCGGCTTGAGACGCTGGAAACTCAAGCCCGCTCGTCCTACACATTTGGATCCTTGGGTTACCCGAGGAGATCGAGGGAGACCATCCCCCCTCATGTTCTTGAAGGATTGGTTGGAGATGAAAGATGTGCTGGAGGGACAATCTATTCGATTTGGTTTACAAAAAGCTTACCGGATTACTCCCAGAGGTTACCAGGAGGAGTCAGACATCCCGCGAACTCTCCTGTTGGTGACGGACAGCATAAGGACCCGGGATAAGATCTTGAGGTTGGGCAGGCAAGCAGGACCTATTATCCAGGATGAACATGCAGTGTTTCTGTTCCCAGGCATATGCTATGCTACACGGATGCAGCATAAAAAATTGACAGATTTAGAAAATAACTGCACGAGGTGTCCATCATACATGCAGTGATTTACCCTGCAAGAATGAGAATCGTTCATGAAGGGAAGGTGTGGGTATTTTCTGATCTCACTGAAGTGGGTAAATGGGCCTCCTGTCATATCCCCAGCAGGAAACATCGAAGAGATCCAAGGGCAGAGGATAGCGATCAAGAGGAACAAGAAAAAGACTGAACTTGTTTCAAGTACTGTTCCATAGTTTTTGCCCTGCCTATAGGGATTTACGCCCATGAGTGACTTTTAGTTCGATTCATAGTGGACAGTAGTGAGTTTACAAGTGTGCTATTTCCTCTGTCCAGTTTTTGGTGGTGGGATTGGAGGGTATATTACCGTATTTGGATGTTTGTCTTCCTGTTTCTCTTGTAAGGCTCCTCCTCGTTTGTTAAATTACCCTGTGGATGAGCTCAGAGTTCTAGTTTACCATTTTTTATAGGGGCTCATTTTGATTGGTTAAACAAACGGAGATAGTGGAGAGTGTCGGACCACTCTTAGAAATACATTTAAAGCGTAAACGATGCTGCGCAAGAATTGCGTAAAATGTTATATCACCAAAATTACTAATACGCAGTGATTGGCGATGGTGTTATATTGTTTGTTAGTCAAGTTGGTAATATTATTTTACTATTTAAGTATGTTGCAAGAAAACATGTTTTCTATAAAGAAAGGGGGCTGCAGGGGGCACAGCCCCCGATTACATAAATGTTGCCAGTGCCTCTTGCCGCCATGTAAAGTCTAGGTCGCTACATGCTTACACAAGAGTTGGTGGTCTGACATCGCTTACGATCGCCAAACAAACTAATTAACTTGCTTAAAGTGTCATATTGCCCCCTAACTTAAGCACTGTTTATGAGAGTGAATATGGCTGAATATATGGAGAGGATTTTGCTGCCTTTAACTGTTTTCATATGGAATCTGATGTACTTTTAGGTAAATAGTATAACATCACTAGCCCCTATATGGGGTGTGTAACATTTGACTCTTAAACAAAAATACTTTTAGCTTTGCGATACTAGTCATACTGCTCATGGGCCCTTTATGCAGTTATTATTCTTAAACTGTTTATCAGTGTTAATTGTTTCGTTATACCCCCATATGTGGTATCATAATATTTGGGATGCATGCATCCTATGATTAAAGAGAGGAGTTTCCTCTTTCTATGGTATTGTATTATGTATCTGGATTGTCCTGAATATGGAAATGTTACTTCTGTGATAACACATGAAAATAAGAAAAGAATAAAAAAAAAAAAAGATAGGAATTGAACCGCTGGACTGTGGGTGGGGCTAAGCCAGCTGTCTCAACCTTAGTAAGAAGGTGGGGTGAAAGACTGATACAAAGGCATTGGTCAGGTCTACAAAAATTGCTGCAGTTAAGGGGCCATGGTCTGAGGCAGAGTGAATATATTTGGTGACGCTTAGAAGGGAAGAGACTGCAGAATGGTGCTTCCGGAACCCAGATTGGAATGGCAAAGGAAGCCAGATGACGTAAGGAACTCGGTCAGTCTGGTTTGGACTAGTGCTTCCTGTACCTTGGCAAAGGCTGGGAGGAGGGAGATTGGCCGGTAGTTACCTGGTACTGAGGGGCCACCATCTTTATGTAGGGGGATTACACACGTTGATTTCCAGGCTTGGGGGACAGTTCCAGGGGAGAAGGATAGGTTTAGTAGGTGGGCTAGTGGTGTAGTGATTTTAGGTTCAAATAAACATAGCAACTTGGGGTGAATCCCATCAGGGCTAGATTTAGTATTGCTGAGGTAGCAGAGAGCATCTAAGACTTCCTGCATGGTGACTGCGGTGAACAGGAAAGTGTTGTGTCCATTTTCTTTCTGTTTGGTGCCCACCCACCCCCGCTATCTGTCAATCTGTCTATTTATCTATCTTAGGTTAAATAAATAAAATATTTGATTGACTGAGAAGAGACATACTGTATAATGACCAGGTATATCAGCATCCCCAGACAATTAATTCAGAACATTCTAAAGCTAACTCTGATATTTTGTAAGTGCAGTACCATACAACAGTGTGTTTGAGCGTACTGATTTTATTCATCTGTAATCTTGACTGGGAAAGGCACACTAAACTGTGATAGGTTGTTTCCAGGTGACGTTTGGGGGACATAGGCATGTTTTGCTGTTGGGGGGAATGTTGGCCAGGACACCTGGGGAACCCCTCTGCTCTCCTTCCTCTTTTTCGATAAGTGCTGTGGAATCTTTAACTTCTACCTGAACAGTGACCAGAGATGGGCAGAAGGGACCTCAGTTTAACATCTCATCCAAAGGACAACACCTCAATTGTGCAGCACCCCCCACCCCTGCCCTACAGTGTCAATTACTGGTATTATCCCAAGTAACTGGTGTGGGGCTGCAACTCATGGCCTTCTGATCTTCAAGCCCCAGAGATGAGCATGTTATGAGCCACTGATACTGACCTATATTCAACACAACAGGTAGTTGCAGACACTTGGATGTGTCTCAATATACACCCTTGGTGCCTTACACCCTATCATGTATATAGACATAATAACCATTTGGTGCCAAACCAGTCTTACTGCTATCACAATAACTGCAGATTATAATTATACCACCTCCATTATTTGTGGGTTCATGACGCATTATTAGTAGAAAATTTAACAAATACTATTATCGTTTCATAAATCAAACTAGTGCAGAAAAAGAAAGAAAGCCAATCAAATTGCATTCATCTGATGTTCAACTATGTTTATCATCCTACGGTTCCCAGAAACTGCAGTAACAACCAAGTAATGGTCAAGTATGCCTAGAATATCAGTATCGCCAACTTACAGGTGCAGAAATTACATTTTGTAGCCAGTGCTACAGGTAGTAACTAGGAAAATGCTACCAGCCCCAAACACATTCAGCTGGCCCCACTGATACATACTGTATATATGTGTGTGTGTGTATACTTAGTATCCTTTCTAGTGCTAGCCAGCAGGCTAGTTGAAGGAAAGACATTTTTATTGGTTTGAGACAAAATCTCTGCCAGTAACTTGTGAATAAACACAAGGCTGTTCTTCTCCAGTCCCTCACAATTCATAAACAAAATGCCATCATAGTTAAAGAGGGACTATGGTCACAAATTACTGGTATCAATAAATTCAGAATATGGATCAACATAGCCCCAATCACCCTCATGCCAAAATTGAGATCCCAAAGTTACTTTGTTTAAAAGTTACAGGTAATTTTATAGGCCTAAATTCTCTGCCTGTTCAAAAAAGCCAGTTTCATGGAAGAGGTGCCGATGATGTCATCTCCTGAACTCAGAGTTTAGCCCTCCCTGTCAGCAAGCTTACAGGACCTGCTCCTCCGAAGTTTAAAAACTATGTGCAAATGGTTTTCGCCAATAAAACAGGCAGCACCATTCAATAAACATTACTTTAAAACCTATGTGTGTTTCAGGTTTTGTAACAAAGCTGACAAATTCATATTTTTATTTTTGGTGCTTTTTTGTTGTGGTTCTTTTCTCCTGGGTTGCTGGATGCTAAGTCACAGCACACTAATGTGAGATTTTCAGACTGGATATCTCTGATGTGATGAACAGCTGTGATCATTCACACCTATCATTCAACTGAGGGGATTTCTCAGGATGGCACTTTAAATCAATTAAGCCATCACCGTGTAATTGGGGGTGGTAGAGGTAGTGCTGTTTTGAAACCATACTAAGAGTTTCTAGGCAGTAGCCAGCTCAGTGCTTAATCAATCGATCAATATGTTATTCATCAAAGTATGAATGAATGGGATACTCAGTTGTGCAGAGCTCATTTTCTGTTTTCTCATTGATAGGCTGTTACTTGAGCTACATTCTGGCTCATCTGCATTGTACTCCACATTACAATGATTGGGTTTTGTTTTACCAGGGCTAACACTTCCACCCCAGTAGGAATTAACACATATAAGGCCCCTATTAAAACTTTTTGTAAAGCAGACACTGATAAACAGCAATGCAGTTACCAACACTGTAACACTTGTAGCAATACAACTTCCAAACACGCACTGCAGAGTAGCACTTCGCATGGTATCAGCAGCCTGGAGGTATGCTGACTCAGCATCCTGCCACTCTCGAGAAGTGAACCACACCAATGAGGCATTAAAATACAAATGTGTCAACTTTGTTACAACACCTGAAACACACAGATTCTATAGCACTGTTTTAGAATAGCGCTGCCTGTTTTACTTGTGAAAACCATTGCAGAATGATCTTTTAACTTTGGAGAAACAGGTCCAATAAACTTGCTGACAGGGAGGGCCAGACCGAGAGTTCAGGAGATGACATCATCAGCACCGCTTCACTGAAACTGGCTTTTTTGAACAGGTAGTGAAAGCACGGTTACAAAATAGCCCATAACTTTAAAATCAAGTAACACAGAAACCTAATGTTTGGTATGAGATTTATTGGGGGTATGCTTATTCTAATTCTGCAATTTAGCACTTTTGGCCAGAGTCCCTCTTTAAAAGGGGGTGAGTGTGAGGGGAATGTGCGTGGGAGGGCGGGGGAGGTGATAAAGGAAATGTAAATGCAGAAGGGAAAGCAACCTGTTGGTGAATTCAAAATACTGTAGCACATCCCCACTATCTTGAAGCATTTTTGTTCCGTGCATGCTGTGTAAAATTGAAAGGCTGTAAAACAGAGCGGAGTGTACTTACGTAGAGTCCCAGCAAGGAATTCAGCAAGAATATTTGTCGCCCAGAGGAACAGTGGGAGGCTTGCATTTCTGGCATTGATTATCACCTGTATGCACCCTGAGATCCCTCCAGAGCTGTAGCCCTGCAAACTTGCCTTAGAGCTGCCTCCTGTCTGCAATGGTTTGTTAAGGAATAACAGGAGAAAAAATATATAAATAAATACAGATGCCGACGTCAGAGTTACAGCAGCAGCCAGGGTCGTCCAGTTCCTGCTGGTTCTTTCGGGTACATTGTGCTTTCAGAGACTTAGTACACAGTCTGACTTAGAACAGCAGTCCTCCACTTTGTCCGACAGCCTCAGCTGCACTGGATGTAAGTGACAAAACTGAACCTCTCCAGCTGATATTACAGCAGAGCACCGACTTAACAAAGAAGGCATGTAAGGGCTAGATGTCAATAATGGATTGTGGGCCTTGTGATATTTGCAAAATGTAGCAATATTTTGAGAATAAGCCCTGTGATTTACATTTTGATTTCTACTAAAAGGCCACATTAGAGGTCTGTGCAAATAATGTATCTCTCTCTCTCTCTGATGCCGGACACTGTGTCCTGCCTAATAATTCCTTGGGGAGGGAATTGGTGGTATATTGCAGCTGCTTGCGATCAGATATTCACTGATGACCCCCCCCCAATTATCCATATTTTACTGTACCTGAAATGATTTACCAGTTTTAAAATGAACCATTACTGTATTTTAGAGGTAAAATCTACCACTGCATTGAACCATGAAACACTATATGGAGTAGGAACAGGAAGATCTCCTCTCCTGTGACAGGGCCACATACCTTTCCCTCTTTTCTTTTTTTTTCTCTCTCTCTCTCTCTTCCTCCTGATCAGCCAAGTGCCCCAGCCCCGTTACCCCGACTTCCACTGGGACTTACCGCTGCTGTCTTCCCCTACGGCTTGCCCTCCCTGGTGGAGTTGGTGGGATTCCCCAAGCCGCACCATAGCATAACACAGATCCGGTTTCGGCACATGCCCAGCTAGTCGGTGGGGGCCTGTGGGTACTCAGCTTCATCCTGCCACCAGCTTTTTCTGCTGATCCCCCTGGGAGGCGTGGCATGCAGTGGCATCATTACGCACGCCATCCACTCCTGCGTGACGTGCATTGATGCCTGCTATGCCCCCCTCCCATGCTGGCCCGGACTGCCTTTCCCCCCAGATTCCACTAGGGGCCAGGGCAGCTCTGGGCTCTGCCCACCCCCCAAATGAAGGAGAGCAGTCCTACAGATGCTCAATCCTCCACCTCCCACACTGGCCCTCCAATGCCCTGAGTTCACTTTCGAACCTGGGTCATCGGCATCATAAGCGGTAGCACCACCACTGTACCAGCAGGCCAGCCACCTCTCCCTCTTTCCAGTAACACACGCAAGATAAAAATTCTGGGGTGGGCCCAAGATGAATAAGAAGAGTCTTTTATTTCCACCTTCCTTAGAATAGACCCCCCCCACACACACACACATACATACATTTTTGGGGAAGGGCCTGCCACCCTGAGCCCCCCCACACAGGTGCTTATTATTCTCCACCCTGAGCCCCCCCCACGCAGGTGCTTATTATTCTATCACCAATATTTAAAATGTGTGACATGGGCCCTCTAAATGTAAGGAACTGGTCCTCAAAATATGGGACAAATCACTAGACATGGAGAGACCAGCTCAGAACATTGTGGAAAACAGCACGTAAGTGCTGCAACTTTTATTTTATTTTAGCTTCACACATTATTCTGCACTCTTGCTTTTCAAAAGTCTGAGTTTACACTGCAGAGCAGCATCTCCTCTGTGTGTGACAGCAGCTTTTTCATGCCAGAAGGAGGAATTCTGATGAGTAAAAATAAGATATGTCCCACCTAATGTGGGTCAGTTAAGTGGTACAGACAGTGGATTCTGAGGGTTACAATGAGGGCCATCCCTCCCTAAGGCGAGACTGTTGAAAAGTGTAGACAGAGGTTTTCTGAGTGTTAAAATGAGGGCTATCCCTTGCAATGTGGGATAGTTGAGAAGTATGGACAATACAGAGACATTCTGAGGGTCACAATGAGGGTTATCCCTCATAATTTGGGATATCTCCCATAATGTGGGAAAGTTGCTAGGCATGTACAGTACAGAGGGATTCTGAAGGTTTACATGAGGGATATCCCTCGTACTTGAGATAGTTGAGAGGTGTGGACTAAGGGGCACTGAATGTTAAAATCAGAAAGACAAGGACGCAGTAGTATTTCCTCATATCCCTCCTAAACGTCCTCCCTTTTAGCTTCACTGCATGCCTTCTTGTTCTATTGCACTGTTTCTCATTTGACACAGGCTCCCCACCTGTACCCTGTTCACCCCTGTGAAGTATTTGTAGGTCTTTGTCCTGTCCCTCCTCTCATTCCTCTTCTGCAGGGTGCACATTTTGGGATCCCTCAGTCTCTTCTCGTATGGTTTCTCATGCAACCCCTACACCATTTCAGTTGCCCTCCTCTGGACTATCTCTACCCTGTTTATGTCCTTTCTGAAATGCGGCTTCCAGAACGGGACACAATATTCCAGGTGTGGTCTCACCAATGACCTATACATTGGTAGGTGCAGATGAAACCATTTGGAGGGAGGCAGGACACTGTCTGGCTCTGGCAGCGATGGCACATTCTGTGCGTGCATGACCATGAAACTGCCATCCACAACATCCCAAGGGCTGAGTAAAATGGAAGGTGGAAAACCCAGTGGCATGAATCCATCTTCTTGCATATGCATATGCCAGACCTGCTGTGGGGGGGAGGAGGAGAGTTATCATGTTCACCTCTCACAGAAACTGACCAACACACAGACATAAAAGCCCCATGGACTCCCGGTAAAATGGGTAAGTAGTAGAGAAAGGAAGGACATGCCTTGCAGGTGGCCAAGCTGAAGTGTATAGGTCTGGTGTAAGGAGGAAAATGGACCCAAGTCTTCAGAATTCCCTACCAAAGTGTATTAGAACAGCACCGTCACCACAATGTTTCAAATAACCTCTAAAAACAGCCTTTTATTTTCAATAGGCATTTTGTACACCAGAATAAGTGATTGCTACTGTCAATGTTATAATATATAGACTTGTTTAGATTTTTTTAAGTTTGTATTTTATTCCCAGCCTGCTCCACTCCTGCTTAGTCATCATTCATGCTTCACTCTGCTCCAATGGCCTCTTACACATACCTACTTCCTACCAAACCACTCAATACTCTTGTGACGAGGCCCTCGCTGGCATGGAGCAGGCATCCAATCCCAGAGGAGATTAATTTTGTCGTAGCACCTTCAGCGGAGGAGCCTAAAGGTTACAAGATGGGGAGAGCAGATGCAGAATGTTTTCATAGTGGGAAGATGTATTTTTCCTGGGCTAGACCCTCCCTCTATACTAGATACTACCTATGGGGAACCCTGCATACAAGTTGCAACTGCGCTTAAGTGGAGCCAGGGGGGTGCAGTGCAAGGGTGGCTAGCCCCAAAATAGTAACAATGGAAAACACGAAAGAGCCACACTCCACTCATAAATGAAGCTCAGTCAAGTGTCAAAATTGCACTACATGTATTTGCCAGTTACAGTATTACTTACTGAGTTAAAAGCCTAACACACTCATGGGAGCCACTTGTTGGTGGCGGACGTTGCCGCGGCATTAATGCCACACCTCTCCCTGCCCTAGGAGGCACTCTTGCTGCCAATGACCCTGCTTGCCCTCCCCTCCTGAGGTCAGTGCATGGTACTTATGTAACCCCTTTGCTACCCGGGGTTACTAGAATCCCAGTAAGACCTAGTGGTAGGCAGGGAAGGCAGCTTGTGAAACTCCAGTTAAATGGGTTTCACACTGTCTCACTCTGTCCTCAGTCACAGCTGAGACTTGAGAGATGACATCACCATAGAACTGTCGCAGCTGCATGAGCCACATTGGAATCTACAGCTCAGGGAGTGAGTTTAGAACTTTGGGAAATTTCAAAGTCATTCTTCAGTTTGTCCTAAAGCAAACAGGAAGGAAGTCAGTCAGTCTTCAGTTTGTTTCAAAGAAGAAGGAAGTGTTCCTGTGTTTACCTTTTTTTTTTTAAGTGGTGGAGACCGCCCCCTCGAATTATACTTTTCTCCGGAGGGGAGTTCTCTGTGGGTTCCAGGGTAGCCCCTTCTCCCACCATGAAAGGAAGCTGCCTGGTTTTATTTAGTCTGTTCTTGTATAACAGCAAAGGTTATAGTACTTCGCCTGTGGGGCACCTGCAACGAATGGGTGAGTGTTTGGCTCCATTTGAAGGGGCAAACAAATTGTTTTCTTCAGTTGGGAAATGAATGTGGACTGCTATCTGGGAGGACTGTGTTTACTAGGACAAACAAATGGAGCAGTCAAACAGTCTAAAGTTTTAAATGGATTTCAAGTAATGGGGACTGCTATTTGGGAGGACTATGTTACTAGGACGAACAAATGGAGCAGTCAAACAGTCTAAAGTTTTATTGGATTTCAAGTAATGCTGTAGAGGGGGTGCATCAGGTCATCCACCGTTCAATCTACATTTTAAAGTTGAGAAATGGCCGGGTATGGGCTGTGGGAGCTGGAGGTGGGAAAACCCCCCATCTTTAGTAACCAGGTCCACCTCTACGGATTTCTTCTGTGTTTTGCTACTTGCCTCATGCACTTGGCCAGTGATGGGGTGGGTACCCAGACGTGGGTGCAACTGAAAATCTCTAGGAGTCGCAGACTCTAAGTGGTGTGGGGAGCCACAGGATGGGAAAATTACTCCTTGTTGGATGGGAGTCTCCTTGTTTGATGGGAGTTGATTGGAAGTAAAAACAAATCTCTCTAGGAGTCACAGACTCTAAGTGGTGTGGGAGCCACAGTTTGGGAGTCTCCTTGTTTGATGGGATGCCTTTCCAAGTAAAGTTTGGGTTCATTCTTCAAGTGGACCGTCAGTGAAGTGGCGGCAGGGGAGCCGGGCCAGTCGGGCTATGTATCCAAAGCGCATGCAAAGTCGGGTTGAGTGCCTGGTGGGTCCAAAGCCAGACAACAGTAGTAATGTGTTCATTCTTCAAATGGACCGCTTTGTTAACTCTAATCTGCACATACAGTGAACATAGCCCTTTGGGGACCATGCAATGCTTTGTTTATGTTCAGTTAGTTAATAAATAAAGCTACACTGAAAAATCCCAATTCTGGTTCTGGACATTACAGTTATTGCTTCCTGTAGTTGGATTTACTTGGGTGCCCCTGTGCAGAGTAGCCAAACCTAGGTCGCTTGTGCCAGGTAACCTCATCCTCCCCGAACCCAGGTCCCCCACCAGGTATTGCTGCCAACGCCAACAGCATGCCACCTGTCATTTTAGTAAAAAGGCAGGGGTGGGGTCCTTACACTTATACATTGTATTCTACACCCCAACGACCCAAGACAGAGGATTAGGGATCAGGACTCGAACTCTAGTCTTTCCCATGACAATGCAGTATACCAGCAGCGGAACTCAGTTTTTTTTTTTTTAAGTTTTTTTTTCTCCCAGTCCAATTTAGGTATCACTTGATGCCTGAGGACCTCAAAGCCCCATTAGCCACTAACTCCTGGCCCTCTTCCTCATCAATTTATCCACCATACTGGGGTTGAAAGGGGGCACCAGTGCCAGCCCGTCAGTGTAGCAGTAGTGCTACTGTGTGCGACACTGGTGACACATATTTGAGAATAACCACAAGCCATCAGGGGCCAGCCACAGAGGAAAGACTGAGTTTCCCAAGTACTGCTTGCCTTCCCCTGGGGGTGTGTGTGTGGGCACACAATGTTCCTTCTGCATGACTGCCATCTGGTGGCGACTAGGTGGGAGCACACCTGGGAGGCACAAGTACAGAGAGGGGTAAGTACCGGATGCCTGGCACGCATGTGTGCTTGTGGCACTGCACATCGGAACCTCTGTGGAAGAAAACCGGAGATGGATTAAAAAGTCCAGTGTGGCCTTATGCTCCCCCCCCCCCCCGGCTCACACACGAACGACACCACAGGCCACCCACACCTACAAAGGTAAATGATAACCTGCAAGTCCATGAGAAGGTCGGCGATCAGGCTGAAGGGGTGCCGTCAGGCAGAATCACAAATGAGAAAAAAAGGGAGGGAGCGCAACAGGCAGCTCACCAAGTAGCACCAATCATGGGCGGGGCTCAGGTCCACATATCACTGTTCACCAACAGCTGCTATCTTTGTCTGAGAATGTTGCATCCTCCTAATGGCCACCATCCATGGACACATACAGAATCTTGCACCATAATAGTGGATCCTAACCTCTGCTGCAGGTGATGTCGTTCACAGACAGGACTAAACAGTTTTGCTAGTAGAAGTTCCCGCAAATATGTCTGTCAGAGCTTTTCCAAAAGTGCTATTCCAAAAAGGAGATTTCGGGGAACAGTGTGTGGAATCGTGCAAAGGAGACATGCTCTATACTATTCACAAACATTTGGTATTCTATGTGTGTTGGTTAACAGAGAGGGAAAAAAAAAAGGGGGAAAAAGGCCCTCGTATAGAAACAGAGAAACACAGAAGTTGATGGCAGATAAGGACTGCAAGGCCCATCCAGTCTGCCCATTTCTTGTTCTACCTTATGAATGTGCCATCGGCCTTTACTCTGTCACTGGCCTATCTATTCATACTCATCTGTATTGCTCCTTTATGCCTATCCCGTGCTTGTTTGAAGCCCTGCACTGTATTCATATCTACCACTTCCTGAGGTAGGCCGTTCCATGCATCCACCACCAATTCTGTGAAAAAGAACTTCCTCACATTACCCCTTAATTGGCCTCTCTCTAATCTCATGCTGTGTCCTCTTGTCCTGCTGTTTTCTTATATTGAAACATGTTAGACTCTTTCACCTTGTTAATGCCCTTAAGATGTTTGAATGTTTCGATCATATCACACCTCTCCCTCTATTGCTGTAGGGTATACATATTGAGCTCTGTTAATCTGTCCTCATATGTTTTCTGATGCAGTCCCTGCACCATTTTGGTTGCCCTTCTCTGGACTGCATCCATTTTGTTAATATCCTTGTGCAGGTGTGGCCTCCAGTACTGCATGCAGTACTCCAGATGGGGCCTAAACAGTGTCTTGTAAAGAGGGATCATTACCTTCTTCTTACGACTTGTGAAACCCCTATTAATACACCCCAACATCCCTCTAGCCTTACCTACTGCTTTAGTGGTCTGCTTGAATGATTTCAGGTCGTCTGTGATGATGATGATGCCCAAGTCTCTTTCTTCCCTTGTGATTGCCAGCAACTCCCCTCCCAACCTATAGGTGGCTTCAGGGTTTCTCTTCTCTATGTGCATGATCTTGAACTTCTTTGCGTTAAACCCCAGTTGCCACTCTTCTGACCATTTTGCTAGTTTATCCAGATCTCTTCTCATTCTGCTCACCCCAT
Source organism: Neoceratodus forsteri (assembly GCA_016271365.2). Lineage (NCBI taxonomy): Eukaryota > Metazoa > Chordata > Ceratodontiformes > Ceratodontidae > Neoceratodus > Neoceratodus forsteri. The sequence continues at coordinate 97,086,451 of JADMNL010000029.1, read as the reverse complement.
CTGGATCATCTGCTCTGTTGTAGATCTTGGTGTCATCTGCAAACAGACAAATCTTACCCTCCAGTCCATCTGCAATGTCACTGATGAATATACTGAAAAGGGCTGGCCCCAGGACTGATCCCTGAGGTACCCCACTTGTGACTTGCATCTCTTCTGACTGTATACCGGTTACCACCACTCTCTGTTTTCTGCCCGCCAGTTTGCCACCCAGTTGACCAACTTTTGACCCACCCCGAGCCTACCCAGCTTATTAATCAATCTTCTGTGTGGAACAGTATTGAAAGCTTTGCCGAAGTCAAGGTAGGCAACATCAACTGCACCTCCTTGGTCCACCACTCTGGTTACCCAGTCAAAGAAAGCTATGAGATTAGTATGACGGGACCTTCCTGTTGTAAACCCATGCTGTCTTGGATCATGTGCTCCTATGGTTCAGGTGTTGCACTATCATTTCCTTAAGGAGTGCCTCCATAATCTTGCCCATACTGAGGTAAGACTGACTGGTCTGTAGTTCCCTGCCGCCTCCTGCTACCACTCATGTGGGAGCGGATCACATGAGCCATTCTCCAGTCTTCTGGGACCTCTTCTGTGCCCAGAGACTCGCTAAACAATTCTGATAATGGCTCTGCTAGTTCCACCCTTAGCTCCTTTAGTACCCTGGGATGTGTGCCATCAGGTCCTATTGCCTTGTCCACCCTGAAGCTTAGCGAGCTCTTGTAGGACCCTTTCTTTGTGAAGGAGTTGTGCACACACACACCCCACCATGTCCATGGTGTGCTGAACTGTGGTGCCCTACCTTCTCCTCAGTAAATACTGAGCAGGCGTATCTATTTAGGATAGATGCTTTTCCTTGGTCCTCCTCCACACACTTCCCCTTATCCCCTTTGATCTTAGCAATACCCCCTCTGGACTTTCTCCTTTCACAATGTATCTACAAAAAGTCTTATCCCCTTCTTTTACTGTTCGTGCTAGTGTTTCCTCGGTTTGGGCCTTTGCCTGCCTTACTGTCTTCCCTGCTTCCCTTAGGGAAGTTTGGTGTGCCTCCCTATCTTCATCCACTGCATTCCCTTATATTTCCTGAAGGCCAACCTTTTGGCTCAGATCTTTTCTGCTACTGTTTTTGAGAACCAAAGTGGTTTCCTCCTCCTTTTGCTCTTGCTTTTCTCCCTAACACAGTGGAATGTTGCTTCAAGTACTGCATCCTTAATGCTTGCCCACTTTGCCTGTACCCCCTCACCTGTATTTCTTCTTGCCAGGACTAGCTTAACTCTGTTGGCCATCATATCAAAGTCAGCTCCTCTGAAGTCCCATATTTTTGCCTTGGAATGGGATGATTTAGTTCCAGTGGCCAAACTGAACATACCATGTGATGGTCACTGGCCCCAGCTGACCTTCTACCTGGGAGATATGTGATCCTTTCCACATTAGTCAGTACTAGATCTAGTATAGCCCTGTCTCTTATGGGTTGTTCTACCAGTTGTTTGAGGCCCTCCCTGCAGGGAATCCACTATGTGTCTAGTTCTGAAGATGTTCCTGCTGGTATTGACCAGTCTGTATCTGGCATGTTGAAGTCTCCCATTATCAGAACCTCCCCCTTAGCAGTCATATTTTGTATATCTTCTAACAGTAATGTGTCTATGTCCTCTCCCTGGTCTGGAGGCCTGTAGACAACCCCAGTTCGTATGGCTCTCATTTCCAGGGTGACACACAGTTCTTCTAGCTCCTTATATGTATTCTGAATTTCTGCAGCTTTGATATTCTCATTGACATAAAGGGCCTCCCCCCTTTTTTTTGCACCTCGGTCTCTTCTGAACAGTACACAACTGGGTACTAAAGTTTCCCAAGTGTGGTTACTGGTGAACCATGTCTTGCTAATGGCTACTATGTCCAGTTTAGCCTCTATCACTGTAGCCTTCAGGCCTGGGATCTTGTTTCTCAGGTCCGGCATTTCCCCTGTGTGTCGTATGGGGAGCCAGAACTTTTTCCTTACCTGGTGATGCAAATGAACTACAAACATGCTGAACTCCTGTGTGAGCACTAGCAGGGGAGGGGGGGATAGAAGATCAGTTTCCAAAAAGCCTGGAATTACTGTACAAATGTAGTACAAACTCTTAGGGTCCACGGAACTACCCCACTTAGGTAGACAACAGGGTGTGGTGGGCCACATCAGTTTGAGCTAGTGGTGAATTTGGCCACTAGTTTTCAGAATCTGGTACCTGGAAGGTCTGATACCTTTTACTGGAACAACATATATATTGTACAAAGATGGTATAGTACACAAGCTTTCAGGGCCTCACAGGTCTCTTCTTCAGCTGAGCGAGTGTGCTACCAGTTTTTTTTTTTGTTTAATATTTACTTTATTCATTTTTCGGTCGTCGTCCCCCCGGCCATGGCACACACCAGGATCCAGTGGCCTCTTCCGCCCCTCCCCTGACTTTCATCACTTTACCGTGCTGCCTACACGCCCAACAGACCTCCTCTCGGTGAGAGTAGAACTACAGACGGGCAGGCATCCACCCTTTTGGAGGGAAGAAAGAACCGCAGCTCAATCCTGCTCCAACCCCCGAGCCGGCATCCCAGCGACCTGAGGTAGTTTTCAAACCCTGGTCGCTGGGGTAGTGTGAAGTAAGGGGCCAGTGCCTAAGCCCTCTGTGCTACTGGACTGGCTTGTTTTTTCTTTGTTTTTGGTTTTTAATTGTTGCTTTTTCTCAGTCCCGGTTTTGCCAGATGGCACCCCTCCAGCCTTGTTACTGGCCGCCTCACCTGAAGAAGGGACATCTGGGGCCCCAAAGTTTGTGTATTATACCATCTTTGTACAAGACATATGTTGGTCTAATAAAAGGTATCAAGCCTTCCAGTGATTCCTGTTTTCCAAGGACCAAAACAGATAAAATCTTTTTTTACAAAATCCGGTAGCTAAATCCATATTGTTAGTGACCATCATTTTTAAATGCTCAAAAAAAAAATCACTCTATTGGCATCTACCAGTTGACTGTTAACTTTCAAAATCTGGCAGTCAAATCAACTCTTTTAATGCCCACTGCCGAGCCAGCTACCTGATTTGTCCCACCTTGCAACTGGGCAGAAATGACAGACCATGATGCCTTCTTCTGACAGTTTCTATCAACACCTTCTGTGCACAGACAGCAAAAAATACATACTTGGCACTCAGACTGACTTAACAGCTTGTTTGGAAAGCAACGTCTTCAATGATAATTTAGAACAGCTAGCCAGCTCAGTGCTCCAAAGCTCCCAAGGCCAAGGGTCACTCATATTCAGTTGTGAAAGAGCAAATTGTGCCTGGGTAGTAAGTGACTCTAGTTGCCTTCGTTCTGTGGAACAGAGGTAGCACACATGACAACGGTATAGACATGAGGGTGACCCCTTTCAGGGTAGTCAACAATTTTAACACTGAGATGGAGGGAGAGATGGAACTTATTACAGGGTGATCATGGAATGTATAACACAGAGAATAAAGTATGGGTCGGGGTGTGTAACGAGATTTTACACACACCCGAGCTGTGGGATGCTACATAAACCCCGAGGGCGAAGCCCAAGGGGTTTGTGAAAAGCATTCCACAAGGAGGGTGCATGTAAAATCGAGTTTGACACACATCCGACCCATATTTTATTTTATATAATTGCTGGGTTTCCCTTTTTTGACTTAGCAATTATGTAAAATAAACTTCCGGTGCATCCGCTGTGTGGCTTCTCAGGTGCCGATTTGAATCTGTGTATTTTAAAACATTTTGTTTTTGTCCTAGCTTATGAGGTTTTCACTGTGTAGGAGGGAAAAAAGAACTTCCCGCCGAGTTCTTCTGGCAGTGGTGGTGCTGTTTTGGGAGAGATGGAAGCGGTCAGCGGTCTTCAGTGGTGGCGCTGCTGCATGAGGATGCGCACAGCAAGGGAAACCGTGAGCATGTTTGCCATTATAAACACTCCTTTATAACAGCAAATTACGCCACGGTTTCCCTATGGGAAAAAGGGGAAGCTGGTTATTACGTTATTTAGATGCCTGAACCACTAATACCCATGAAGCTGAACCTTTTTTTTTGTGTCACCCAGCAAGGGGAGTTAAGCGATTTGAATGCCGATGATATCTTATCACATTATAGAGTCTAACCCCACATCAGGTACCAGGGTAATACCCAACAAATGACACTGCACTGCAGTACGAGGGGGCTGCTGCACAGAGGAGGTACCATCCTTTGGATGAGATGTTAAACCAAGGTCCTTTCTGCCTATCTCTAGTCACTGTTCCAGTGGAATTTAATGATCCCACAGCACTGCACTTACTGAAGAAGAGTAAGGAAGCGTCCCCATAGCAGCAAAACAGGTCCATGAAACCCACCTGGTGTAACTGGAAACAAGCTATCATAGCTTAGTGTGCCTAGCCTTGTCAAAAATTACAAATAATAAAAACAAATTAAAATTAAAACCCCGAGGAACACCCCACCACAGAATCACCAAGGCTCCAGAGAATTTTTATTTATTGATTTATTTGAAAATTGGTAACCAGAAAGGCACGCTGAGCCAAAACTTATTTCCAGGTGCAACAAGGAAAGGGTATACAATAAATCAAAAACAGCAGTGAGAAGCATTCTAAATATAAAGTCGAACAGTGAACAGTTCAACAAGATGCAAGTGTAAATATCAATAAAGCGGTGAATGGAAGTTGGTTCTATGAACAGCGCCAATACCAATTAAAAATGGCCACTAGTTTTCAAATGGCAAAAGTAGGTTGATACAAATAAATTGCAACAGTTGTAGTGCTGTGAACTGATCCCGAACATAGTGGGGATGAAAAGGGCACGGGGATCTAAAAGATAAAGTATAATTTAAAATGTATAGATTCCATGGCTTACAAGATATAATTGATGTTGCTGTGCTTGGAGGGTGGGGAGGTGGGTGTCGGGTGGTAGTGCTGATAACCCTAACACTGAATTTCCAATCTTTTGTCGCTGTAATAGAAACCCTAACTGATGCATTAACAGAGTTTTTTGCAATGAATTTCCCTTCTTTTTGAGATAGTATAATAGTATCCCTTATTTAACTGTGGGAGTACACTCCAATTCTCCGTAGACACGCATATGTATGTAGGTGTGGAAGCGCACAACCCTCTGGGCCCTGCATTTCCATGTGTCGAACAGCAGTGACCCAATTGTCACACAGCCATCTTACTACCCCACCTCATATACCCTGGTACAGAGAAATTGTGAAATGCAAGGCAAAGCGTAATTATGAGCAACTGCAGCATCCATTCTGCATTACAGGTGCAAAACACATTTTGGGCAGGTGTAAAAATGACAGCTGTACTGTTGATGAGGCGTGTGATAAAATGAGCTATTTTGAAAATTTCGGCAAAATATTGAAAAGCACCAAAGTTATGCTTGTGAGTAGAATAAATTCAATGGGCCATGTAACTCGGGCATTTTCAGGAGTTTTCTCACCAAATTTTCAACATGGCTTTTGGGGACCCCACCTCATGAACACTGGCACCGTGATTTTGTTAATTTATCCCAAACGTTGATTTCACACAGCGACACGTGCCATTTTATGCCACAGATAAACACATTTCGGCAGGATGTGAAAAATGACAGCTGTACTGTTCATGAGGATGTGTGAAAAAATGGCAATGTTGAAAATCTGGAGTGAAAATATTAAAAATTGGCAAAGTTACGAGTGTGTGCAGAAAATGTGGAATTAATGCTCTTAATGCAGCCTTTTTTTTTGGATTTTGTGCACCAGATTTTCAACATGGACTTTTTGGGACCTCCCCTCATGACCACTACTACTGTCATTTTGTTACTCAGTCCCGAAAGGTGATTCCGTGCATTGACCGCGAAATCACCTTTCGGGACTGAGTAATGAGATGACCGTGACAGTGTTTATGAGGTGGTGTCCCAAAAAGCCCATGTTGAAAATTTGGTGCAAAAATGTTGAAAAATGCCCGAGATATCAACATAAGTTAAAAACGCCATAGACAGCCGTTATACGGCACTTACCTGATTCTTCAGTTTGCGGTTGGGCTTTGAAAAGTGCAGACCTCCGGAGGTAAGTATAGGGTGGCGGAGGTAGGTGCACAGAGGGAGGGTGGGATGGGGAAGTGGGACGGAAGATGATAAGGGACTTTTCTTATTACAGGATTTAAAAAAATAAAAGACATTGGGGACTGTTTTCTTTTTGCAGGTATACAGTACTGGAAACCATTTTGTGACACTGGGGTGGGCTCCCTAGTGTCACTCAGTACTGAGTGTGGCGGGTGTAATATAACTGGGGACACTGGGAGTGGGCTCCCAGTGTCCCACCTGGTGGGGTGACTGCCGACACGTGGAAAGGGCACCCTGTTGTCGAAAATGTAGGGGATGTTTTTTTCTGTTGGGGACACTGGGAGTGGGCTCCCCACTGTCCCTTACTGGCACGGGGTGTCTAGTGTCAACACGGGAATTGGGCACCCCAGTGTCGGCATAAACATTTATTTTTGGGATTTTCGGCTCACGACCTAGAATCCTGCATCATATCTCGGCATATAAAGTAGGATTCTAAGTTGTACTACACTGATACGACCTAAGATTTAAATTATGAAATAAAGCACATTTCTGGGCATATTGCCCCAGTACAAGTGCAGAATGCACCTAATGAGGTCCCAATAAGCAAGCTACATGTGTTGTTTCTGTACCAAAATATCATTTTGTGCAGTTTCAAACTTTTTTTCACGCAAAACTGAAAACACAATGGCGGCCATATGAAGTAGGATTTTCTCCATATAAAGTAGGATTCCTACTTTGTTTCATACTTCTATCTTGAAGTGCTTACTGGGCATGCTCAGAAACCTTTTTTCCCCAAATTTTTAAATTGCAATATCTTGAAAACAGCTTATTATTTTTTCACCAGAGTAACAAAAGGCACATCTGTGGGGTAGTCCCTTTCTGTCCTGAAAATTTAAAACCCAAAAACCAAACCCTCTGGACTGTAGGCTAGTTCAAAGAAAAATCCCAGCACAGTCAATGAGCAAAAACATGTTTTATTCGCCTCTCCGTAACTCGGAGACCGCATATCCGACCGGAACATAACTTGCCAAATCAAGAGATATATCCCACAGGGCCAGGTGCATACCAAATTTTGTGCAAATCGTTGAACAGTTGCAAAGTTATTCAACTACAAAAGTTTGAGTTTAACACTGAACTGCCAACTGAACCCTAACTGTAGGGCACAACTGCGCCCCTATGAGATATATTACACATATGATAAATGATGGGTAACTGTGTTATACAAGGAAATAAATGCATCATGAGGGCTAACTAGATCATAAGAGCCAAAGGGCGAGAGCTTTACAATCTCGTTATCCCCCTCGATGGGTTAATTTCTGAGTATAGCAGACATACCCGGTTTTCATTTTATATAACTCATTTGGATGGTTATTGCTAATTTAATTGTGGTTAAAAAAATTTTACATTTATTTATTTATTTAGTAATCAGAATTACAACCTTTGAGCTGAAAGCTCATTTACAAAGAATCATCGTCACAAGGGTAGGGAGGGTACATAAGTTTGGAGTCAGCAGCTTAATCGGCATTGTCAAGAATATCTAATAGAAGAAAATGTGAACAGGAGAATTCAGTAAATATTGGCAATAGCATAACAATGTAGAATAACATAGGAAATAACACATAACAAAACAAGGGTAATAGTTAATGGGGTTGGGTTCACACATCATGCCATATAATAAAGTGCTTAAGTCAAAGTTAGGTGCTAGTTTAGGCTGACTCGTCAACACAGCTGCTGATTTCCACTCATGACCCCAGCAACCGGGTTCGAGAACAAGCCCGGAGCTGGAGGGCTGGCCAGGGAGAGGGCTTGAGCATCCCAGGGACTCCTTGTGCTCTCCGGGGCAGGGGAACCAGAGCTCAGCTCTTGTCTGATCCTGGGTGGAGACCCGAGGACAGCAAGCCCGCGTTTAACAGGGGTGAGGTGCTAGACTTCTCGCGCCCAGCCTTTGACATCAGGGGACAATGAACACTGTGGAGAACACTGGAAAAACACCTCGCAGCCTCCCCAGTAGATGTAGCATCAGGCCCTCGACCTTCACTGCCCCTACCAGCCCGGAGACAGCATCCTGACGAAGACGGATGCATCGAGTGTAAGGATTCCCCACCCCTGCATCTCGCCTGGGGGCTACAACCATGGCTCCATGGGGGATGGACTGCACGGTCACCAGGTAGGGTGAGCGAGGCTGAAAAAGCCGTAGAGTGCCTCCGAAGAGGGAGAGCTGCGAGGAGGGAGGAAAAAAAAAAAGGTGCTAGTTTGAGAAAAAAATCAGAAGTGGAAGGTAGGCAGGTTCTTGTATTGGGAGGAAACAGGAGATGGAGCTGTTCATCAAAACTGATACCTAAAGGTTACTAGGCTATAGCCAGAGGAGTCAGCTTTGGCACAGTAGTCAGAAAGGGTAGAGGGAACCAATCGGGATTAGGTAGGAGAAGAGGAATCAAAGGAGGGGGATGACGGTAGGCTCAAAGGTGGGTGGTGTAAGGAGGTCAGCGGGTAAAGGTTTGTCAGGGAAAGTATGAGAGGAGAAAGGTGAGCAGGCAGGTGGGCAGACATGGGCAGGTAGTGAGCAGGGAGTTTTGCGTCGAATTGTAAAGTGAAAGAAGAACCGTGGCAAGCCTAAGGTTCTGGTACCTGCTAGGCTAAGAGTGGATGTGGCAGTGTACAGGAGGGGAGATGGTCTCTAGGAGCATGGCTATGGGGAACAGAGGCATGCTGGCTCATGGGTTAAGAGCGGCAATAGCAATATCTCAGACTTGAAAGGCCCAAGTTGGGTAAGGCTTGTGGTGGCGGTTGGTAGCTCATTTATCCAAGCAGGGGACCTGACAGCAAAGGCTCGTCTCCCCAAAGCAGTCCTTCTGAATGGAACAGCTAATGCATGTTTGTTAACACTTCTTGTGGCATGTTCATCTGGAGCAGGATGGAATAAGGCTTGTATAGAGGAGGTGCAAGTCCAAGTTGGGCCTTCTGTCCCAAGATGCAGGCATGGAGCTTAATGCGGTCCATTGGTAGGAGCCATTCAGTCCGTATGTACAGTTCACATGTATGCAATAGGCGGTCTGCCCTAGCAAACCTACAGGCTTTATTTAAGGAGGCGTGCACTTTGAGCAGGCTAGTTTCAGTGGCGGCCCCATAGACTACATTCCCATAGTCCAGGATTGGAAGGATTTTTTTTTTCCAATTGTTTAATCAGGAGTGGCACACTAAGCTGAAAGCTTGTTTACAGGTCCGACCTGGGAGCACAGGGAAGTTAAGTGACTTGCTCAGGGTCACACAGTATGCAAGTGGAGGCTGTGGGATTCAAACACAGGTCTCCAGATTTACAGCTCAGAGCCTTAAACCACTGTGCTATATTGCCTCCCTCGGGCCTTAAACCACTGCACTATACTGCCTGGATTGTACCTCTGAATGCCTGTGCCCTGGCCTTGGTACTAAGACAGAACTGGTGCCTGTACAGAGCCCCTAGTTTCCTACCGACCGCCGTGGTAATATTGTGTATTTGTTCGTCGAGTGATATTTATTGTGATGTTGTCTGCTCTATACCTTTCTGTACAACTGGTTACTTGTGAAACATGCTCTGGTCAGAGCCAACATGGCTGCTTCAGAGCGGTAAGCCCGAGTGAAACAGTACTCAGAGCTCCTGCTGCAGCTAATGCCGTACTTGCGTGACACTCGCGCATGTGCAGTGACCAATAATTGTGCATGCGCGAGAATCAGCCCACCGTGCCAAAGATGGCTGCCGTGACAACAGTGTGCATGCTGCGATACTCGTGTATGTGCAGTGAACTCACAGTGGTCGTCTCGGGCATGGTGGGCTCTTTTTTTTTCGCCCACAACTGCGGAAGTAATGGGCAGAAAGAAAAGAATGCACCTGCGGAGGGTGGAGGCTACTGCAGCCACGGAGGGAGGGATGGTGGAGAAACAACACTACAGCCCTGACCACACCACACCACTGTGGAAGGCCACGATGGTGTAAACGGTCACATGCTTCCAGAGCCCTTTTCTCCTCTCTAGCAATACATCCGCCCATGCAGCTGTAAAAAGAGCTATGTAGCTCATCTTGCTCTTGGTATGAAAATAAAATGAAATGTAAATAATTGCACTTGCAGATGCAGAGAAATGGTATATGTAAGCAATAAGATACGACAGGGTGGTGGTTGTTATGTGATAACAGCACACCTAGGTGTGTGTAAGGCATGAGGCACTCATCTTTAAGCTTCTCTATGGCTGTCAACTCAGCATCAGAGTGAGATGCTTACCCACAGATAACAGTTTTTACTTCTGTGGGTTCAACAGTTTTTCTGGTGGGAGGTGTAGTTGTTGGTGTCTCTGCACTTTCACGCTCTACTTGCAGTATAGGTGTGATAACTGAGGGAGCTGCTGTTGGTTCATTAGTTATTTCTATCTATGTACTGGTAGTTGTGGTATCTGTTTTTTCTTCTGCTTGCTGTAGTATTTCCTGTATTCTAGGATGCTGCAATAGTGAGAAATCTACTTGAGGGAGTTTTGACATGGCTGTAGATTTTTCCCTATTAAACAAAAAACACACAATAAACAAGCTAATTTTTAACTGTTTTGATGTCTGTTTAAGAGGCACTGCAGCTACGTGACACTTGTTGTATTAGGGTTTTTACCTTGACAGTTATACAGTCTGTGGGCTGCTAATTGTTTTCCTTTTTTTACTGTGAGGTGATTTTGAACTAGTTTGCCATTGCTGGGTTCGGACTGCCTACTTAGTTGTCATGAGATCCTGTCATGCTCACATTTCCTTTTTGTTGTTTGTTGCTTGGGTAACAGTGGCTGCCTTTTTTAAAGAAACAAATGTGGTTGCTGTTTCAGGTTTGCAATCTTGTGGGACTTATGAAACATCTGTGCAGGGTTTAAATTGCCTCCCTGTTCAGCATGGTCACTGTTGCTTTAATTTGGGCTGCTTACCATCATGCATCATGCACCGACATCGCATACTCGGACCTGCTTTAAACATTTATGGCTGTGGGCTGCATTTAACGATAGTTTACTACTTACTTAACTACACTACTGCGTTGCAACTCTGCGATGTTTGTTGGTGCAGTACTACTCTAGTTTACTACGATCGCGGCTACCATTAGACAGCTGGTATCGGGGGAAGGAGGGTAAGTGGTCGTGTACTGCCTTATGCGGTATGCCGTGTCACCAGTCGAGTTCTTGGATTCTGATTGTACTACCACCTGATGGATCTGTGGCCTAAAAAGACTAGTGGTGAAGGAGCTCTCACAGAAGGTCAGTGCACAAAGGAAAATGTGGCACTAGGTTCCTATTTTCTGTATATATTCCGACTACGGATTCTTCTGTTTAATTTCGTTTTATAGTCCTGGCGGTTACAGGGAAAGAAACTGTTTCACCTGACAAAGATGCTGGGTTAACATTCTGTGTAAGAATGTTTGGGGGCATTAATATTAAAGTGGGCTCTGCATTGATTGCCGAAAGGGTTCCTAATCCAGTGGCTGTCTCCACTTACACAACTGAATTCTAAGCCCTTTCGGCCAACCACATTACATGAAATCTTTCCTCCATTTTATAAAAGAAAATAACTACTAACCACCTCTATAGGAACAAAACCCATCCATATATAAGGGATACGTAACAGGGACCTGTGGAATAAATTATTTATTTGTACAAGAGCTGTTTGACCTTGCGTAATTTCACGAGTGGTGTAAGCCATGAGTGATGTGCCCAAGGGCAAGCAGCTCAAGTGAAAATCATTTGTTTCACAAGGTTCACATTAAATATTTCATGTATGTAACAGGCAGAGAGCGTGTGTGTGTGTGTGTTTAAAATCAGTTTGTAGTTTAATTTTAATTTTTTTTTTAAAGGAAAAATGGGTGGTTTCTTTCGTGAAGTAGTGCTGCTGTGCTTTCAAGGAGCTCAGCTGGCATGGCCGTTGCCATGGACACCACACTGTGGCACCCACACTGACATGGGACATTGCCACCAATTGGTGGAGCTAGTGGATTTCTGAAAAATTCTTGTCTAAACATGGTGGCAATTGTCCATGATAGATTAAGCTGTGTTGCAGCGGTAGCTTCTGCGGAGAGAGGCACGTGATAAGAAAACTGCTGTGGTTAGTTTTTCTTTAACAGTAGCTTTTGCAAAAATTATGTTTTTTTTTTCAATTTCTGTTTCTGCCCCCTTCTTTTCAGTCCCTCCTGGATCCTCAGGCCAGCTGGCAACCCCGTAGGCCCCACTGGACGTGGTCACCTACCTCCATGGAGCTTCTAGCTATGCCCCTAGGTGAGGTCAGGGTGAGGATGGTTCCTGAAATTCTGCATTTTGTCAGGCGACGCCATATTACCGGCAGGAGATGAAGTCCCGAGGAGCTCCAGCAGGTTGTCATTGTGGAGGTGCTGTGGCCATTTTCTTGTTTTCACCACTCCTCATGGGACATCACATACATGGACATCAATTCAAGTCCATGCATCGTCAGCCTGCCATCAGCACCGTTCCCCCCTCCCGATCCACCTCCCAGTCACACCACCAGCTGTGGTCACCCAGGTGGCCGTACTGTGGTGGAGGACAAAACCCTCCTCTCCCAGAGGAGGTGAGCATCTTCTAGGATGCTCAATCTTCCTCCCTTGATGGCCCCGATGACCCAAGCTCATTCCCAAACTCGAGTCATTGGCGTCCCGAGCAATAGCGCTACTGCTCCACTGACGGGCCAGCTATTATGAGGTTTTAGAAAGCGCAGTTTATTTCCGCACAAGTAATGGAGCCAGCAAGTGAGCAGTGGAATGCACATGCAGGGAGGCAACATTTAGAGCTACAAAACATAGGAAAAATTAATTCAGAGAGGAACTCAGGACTGAAGTTTACAGAAAAGGTACTTTTCTTTTTCTTTTTTTTAATCTTACTTTTTTCCTGTGTGGCCTCTGGTCGGCTCCTACTCCTCTTCCTCTCCCTCTGGCCGCCCGCTCCAAACTCCTGGGTCACCACCTTGTACTCCCCCACGGCTTACCCCCTGTGGTAGGGAGACAAGGGAGCCCCCAACTCCCCCGCCTGGCATGGATCCAGATCAGGTGATGCCCCCAAGGAGACAGCACGCGCTGGAGGACGGCCATCAAGCCGCATGACCTGGCTGCCACTTTTTCCGTTATCTCCCCTTATGGAAGTGTGGCGTGCAGTGACGCCTGCGACGGGGCCACATACGTTCCCATGTGTGCCCTCATCAAGCGCCTGCCGCATTCCACCCCACGTTCTGGCAGTGCCGTGCCGTCGAGCCCCAGCCTCTGCTAGGGGTTAGGTGTGAACCGGCTGCAAGTCTCCCCCATCCTGGAGATGGACAGCAGTCTGTTGGAAGCTCAATCCATCTCTCCCTGCCGACCTCTGGTGGCCCATGCTCGTTCCTGAACACGGGTCGCGGCACAGGCGCAAGGTGTGGTGTCAAGCGCCTCGACCCTCACTGCCACCAGACCAGCTGAAAAGGTACCTTTCTAAACAAAATGCAAGTGTTTTGCCATGGGAGAGCGCCCGTGTTTGAGGAGATCAGGAGGCAGGAGGTCAAGCAGGCAGGACTGCATAGCACAGATCAAAATCTGGAGCGTTAACAGAAAACGTGGCATATGAATAAATCTGGGAGCAATATTAAACTGCTTTTTAGTGTTGTACCGCTATATGTGGTTGCAACAGACAGGTGTTTGTAATTTTTTTTTTTCCTAAATCCGTGGGCGTTTGGTTCAATTGGCTGCTGTTGAAGTGTACTGTCTTAAGAAGAAAGTGAAAGTTTAGGAAGTAGCACCGGCTGCTGGGCGGGGAAGTGATGTGTCTACAATGTACTGCACAGTGACGTGTCTATTATGTACATTTATTTATTTTATTAATGCATTTATTAACTGGGTAAATACACTGGTCCTAGGGACTGTTTTCATGTATGCCTACCAGCTGCTTCCCCTGTGAATGGCATAGCTTAACTGGGAGTTGCTGCTGCTTGGAACCCTCATATGCCCGGCATTTAAAGTTGGGGCTGTGCCATTCCCCTGGTAGGAGTGCACTATACCCAGTAATAATGACTTCCCATTGACACTGTGGAGCACTTCAGAAAGCAGTTACATAAATGCTGATATCTGAACTACTGTGTAAATAGATGTTGTTTATGTACACAGTAGATGTGTCATCATCATTTATGTTCATAGTAGGCACACCACTGCATTTATTTAATCATATTGTCAACAGTTGTTGTAATCTCTGTGATGTCCTATGTTATTCTGACGCTATGTGCCATCTAGATTGCCTGAGTTGCACCTGAAAATAAAATGTTCAAGTATATTTACAAAAACAAATGTTTATTTCCATGTATGTATGTATGTCATCAACCATTGTGCCAATTAAGAGTAGCAGTTTGTAGGCTAGCCCAGTGGCGCTGAGGGTTAAGGCGCTGGATGTAACACCTCGCACTGTACCGGCGACCCGGGTTCGATAATGAGGCTGGGTCAGTGGGGGTTGGAGGGGAAGCTGGACCGAGCCGCTGTCGGGCAGCTCTCCTCTCCGGGGGAAGGCTCGGTACCGATCCAGCCAGCGGACAGTGTCACGAGGGGACAGCGCTGTTAGGTGCCTGGTGGTAAGCGTGTCTCTGCACAGCTTTCTGCCTGGACTTTGGTCCTTGCACCAGAACCCTCTAGGAAGGGGTTAGGCTTCCAGTAGCTTCTTCCGTAACCATGGAAAACCCACACCCCCCGCCGTGCTCCTGTGATCCCAGCAAGGAGGGACGGAGCGGATGGGTGGTACACCGCCTGAGCTTCGCCAGAAGTCAGGGAAAAATGTCCCCATAAAAATTAAGAGTAGCAGTTTATGGACACTATCAGGTCATGAGAGGTCTCCCTCATGCAACACTCCTCCCAGTTGTAACCAAAAAAAAAAGACAGGACAGCAGGCAAGCCCTTGGGGAAGCACTGCATTTCCTTCAGCAGGCACCATCAACAGGAAGACCATTCCGTCACACCACAAATCACTAAAGTCAAAGCGGACACAGACAAATTATGCTTGGAACAGACTATAATTGCGCTCACCTTACGCCAGCATTATTACGAAATAGGGCCAAGATCCTTATGCCTAGCAGCCTACCAGTTGAGCAAGCAACGCAAAGCTGCAATGATTTCGGCCATACAGCACCTAACTACGGGTACCTGTTTAACTGAATATCAAGATACAGCGCAGGCCTTCAGGAGCTGCTATGAAGCACTGTACACCCAGAGACATCCCCACAGCAGCAGCAGGCAGACAGTTTCCTACACAGACTGAAGCTGCCCAGACTCTCACAGGAACACGGTGACCAATTACTTGTTCCAGTCACACAGGAGGGTGGATCAGGTCATCTATCACACTAAAACCATGAAGGCCCAGGACCAGACAGCTATGGGCCGAGTTTTACAAACTTGCTATGGAGCTCCTATTACCCTCACTACAGGTCACATATAATGAAGTTCTGTAGGAAGAAATCTCCCTCCCTCCTGGGTATATGGAGCCATAATAGATATCCCCAACACTGATAGAACACCTCCTGTGCCCTCCACCACCCTATATTGGTGTTAAACACCGATTATAAGTTTTATATGTCAAGTATAAACTAGGCACCTGGATCAGCTCCTACCTCTCCTAATCCATAGGGATCAAACAGGGTTTGTCCATTCCTGAACCATAATGGATAGTACCTGGCACTTACATGTCACCTACCAAACACAGCAGTCCACCCCATCCTTATTAATTAGTTTGGATGTCATAAAGGCTTTTGACTGGGTCACCTGGCCATTCTTGCATGCAGTACTCTGCTCGAGTGGTTGGGTTTCCGATCCCTCCTGTAGAGCTCTTACAGTAGCTTACACCTCCCCAAGGCATATGTGAAGGTCAGCAGTCATCATTCCTCTGACTTTCCGTTCTGCAGAGGGACCGTCAAGGCTGTCCGATGTCTCCCCTATTATCTGCGATGTATAGAGAGCTGTTGGTGCAGGCCATAAAGAACAGTTATGTAAGAACTTACCGTAACAGTAGATCTTCGAGAGAGGCTCTTGCAATAGGTATTCACAAATAGGACTAAGCTGCCAGGTGTCAGGACCCCATGGAAAAATCTCTAGCTAGCAGTCTCTGGTGGGGGACCGCCCCAACGTCAGCCTACGTCAGTATAAAAGGGCAGTCTCCCACACCCGCCTTCCAGTTCTTTCCCACCAGAGGCCAAAGGCATGACAGGAGAAGAGGAAATACCCCCCAAAAGAAAAGAAAAGAAAAAACTCAGGGGGACGGAAAGAAAGCATTACCTACTGCAAGAGCCTCTCTCGAAGATCTACTGCTACGATAAGTTCTTACGTAACTGTTCTAGCTTACTTCAAGAGGACTGTTGCAGTAGGTATTCACAAACAGAACTGAGCCCCAAGCAGTCAGGAACAGAGAGGAGGAGAAATCATCCACAGGCAATCAGAAAGGCAGGAGAGGGATTCATCAATCAAGCAGTCAGTCAGTCAATAACTTTATTTTACCAGGTATAAACACCATTAAGCAAGCTCATTTTCAAGGTGGTCCTGGACAAGAAACAAAGAACATTGCATACAATACAATAAGTACATAAGCAGAGATGAATACAGTAATTTTACAGGATGTACACAAAATGCTCAGCAACAGCTAGTTTGTCAATATTCCAAGCTAGGCAATTAAAGTATATGAATGTGTGGAAAAATAATAAGTCTCAACAACCACCTCTGTTAATAGACAGGATAGGAGAAGCAAGAAGCAGCTGTGGAGGGCAGGAGGAGGAGAGAGAAAAAAAGAGCCAGGGTAGGTACAAGAACATACTGGTTCCAGATTAATAGGAAAAAAGTATGGAGTGTCATCTTTGTCTGAAACAATTGCAGTTCTCACTCAGGAAGGTAGTAACTAGCTTTTTGAATGTGATTGGGCCTGGAAGTGATGGCAGTTTTAGTGCGCTTTGCATGGAGTTCCATAGGGATGGAAGAGAGAAGTTAATTGCTGCCGAGTCATAGTTTGTATTCACTCTATGAATCTGAAAGCAGAGCATAGAGAAGCGTCTTAGTCAGGGCCCCTGGTGTTCTGCGGCAGAATTTTCTGATTTCTGCGGCATGATTTATTAATTTCTCTGGCAGAATGCAGTCCTGTCATTGGATAAATATGATGTGATGTCATCGATGACATCATATGCTGAGAATAGAGGAAGGGCTTCAGGATAAACGAGGTGGGAAAGAAAGCCTGACACTATGGAAAAACAGTATATTTATATGAAAATTCACCAAAAAACAATGAATTCTGAGGCACTATATATATTCTGCGGCATGATGCAAATTCCGCAACCGCAGAATTCCAAGGGCCTTGGTCTTAGTCCATAAAAACCTTTGGCATGCACAAATAAGCTAGATATGTATGAAGGGAGCTTGTTTGAGAGTGCTCTGTGGAGCCAAAGAAGAACATTTCTTTTCCTCCTAGCTGATAGAGACGGCCAACTTGATTCCTGGTATAGTAGACAATGATGAGTACGTAAGGGTAGATTGTGAATAAATCTGAGGGCCCGGTGATATAAGGTGTCAAGTTTACTGAGCAACGTTAGTGGATAATGAGAATACATAAGTCAGCATAATCCAAAATAGGTAAGAAAGTAGATTGTACTAGCCTCTTTCTAGCATCTAGAGTTAGGAGATGTTTAAGCCTATAAAATAGGCCTAACCGCTGCCTTAGTTTCTTCGTGATTTCATTCAGGTGGCATTGGAAGTTCAGTTTGTTGTCCAACCAGAATCCTAGGTATTTAAAGGTTTCTACTAATTCTAGAGGTTCATCTAGGAGTGTTAGAATCTGACAAGTGGATGTCAATCCAAGGCCAGCTTTTGGTGCGAGAACCATAACTTTTGTTTTTTTTTTTGCATTGAGAAGTTTGTGTTTAATAAGATTATGTTGAAGCGTAATAAAGTCTTGCTGCAGCTTCTCCTGCGCCACATCTAAGGGGGGGTTTACGGTGTATAGTACAGTATCATCCGTGAATAAGTGCATATTAGCTGCTTGCAGGTGACTGTCCAGGTTATTGATATAAATTGCGAATAGGATCGGGCCTAATATGGAGCCTTGGGGAATGCCTCGCAGAAGGGTTTTTTGAGATGACAGGTCACCTGCAGCTCTGACTTGTTGCAGTCTATTAGTGAGGTAGTTAGAGAACCATTTGATAGCAGAGGTGTCAAGTCCAAAGCTGCTCAGAGCCGTAAATAGTATGTTGTGCTCCACAGTATCGAAAGCTTTGCTCAGGTCCAGGAAGAGGACAACCACATATTTCTTAGTATCTAGTGCAGTTTACCAATCTGTGGTTACTTTCACAAGTGCTGATGCCGTACTGTGTTTGGCTCTAAAGCCAGATTGTGCTGGATTTAATAAGTTATGCGTATCCAGGTGTTCTCTTAATTGGGCATTAACAATTTTTTCGAGTAGTTTCAGACAGTGCAGGCAGTATAGATATAGGTCGATAATTGTTCAGATCGCATGGGTCTGCCGACTTTAACAGAGGTAGAATATGAGCAGTTTTCCACAGCTGGGGAAGTTCTCCACGCATTAATGACAAATTAAATAGATGTGTAATGGGGGCGGTCAAGTAATGATATCCAAGCTTACGAAAGTATGGTTCTAAGTTATCTGCACCTGTGCTTTTTTTATTATCCAGTGACAGTAGTAAGTCCTCAACCTGTTTAAAAGTGACTGTATTGAAGGTAAATATGATGATTCTGTCGGGTTTCCTTCAACTACTCTAAGTATGTTCCAGAATTTGGCAGAGTTGTTTTTACTGGCTTCTAGTTCAGCCTGGAAGTACTTGTTTTTTTCTGGCCTAGCTAATTTAGTGCAGGCATTTCTAGACGTACGGAATGCTAACCAGTCTGCCTCCAATTGTGATTTCCTCGCTCTTTTCCACCAGTAATCCCTGTCTCTAAGTGCCTTCTTCAAAATAGAAGAGAACCACCCAGGGGATCTTTTCTTAGATCTCATCAGCTTTAGTGGGGCATGTTTATCAATTAGCTTAGTTAGGAGGCTATGAAAGATATCGAATGCCTCGCTAATGGAGGAGGCTAGATAGAAGCCCTGCCATCTGATCCTGCTTAGGTCTTCCAGAAATTTGTTCTGTGAGAACTTTTTCATGCTTCTTTTCAGTATAAATTTTGTGGTCTGGTTTAACTGCAGTAGGTGCCTAATACAGGCAGTAGCACAGTGGTCACTTGTATCATTAAAGAACATACCTGAATGTGAAAAGTTGTGTGGCTTACTTACAAGCATAAGGTCCAGTAGGGAACTACGCTCTGGGAATTTTCTATTCGGCCTAGTGTTTGTAGGAGTCATTTGTGCCAATCCCATAGTGTCACAAAGGTCATTCAGGCTTTTAGAACTGTCATCATTCCAATTCATGTTAAGGTCCCCTAGAATGATGCACTCTATATTAGCGGAGGCAGTAATGTTTTTAAGATGAGGAAGGAGGGCCATACCACCACATGGAGAATGGTAGCAGGCTATAATTAGAAGCGATTTCTCCTTAGTAAGGGATAGTTTAAGGGTCAGGCATTCAAATTCTTTGAGCTTTGTAGTAACATCTACGACCGTCAGTGCAGATTTCCTCTTTGCATATATTGAGACCCCTCCCCCTCTAGTCTGTCTATCACAACGGTATGTATTATAACCCGGAATGTTAATGGATTTATCTGGTAGTGATGGTTTAAGCCAGGATTCCGACATCATGAGGAAGTCAGGGGCAGCAAGCCTCTAAGCACTCTCCTTTAACACAGCTAAGCTCCAGGTACAGTGGGCAGAACAATAGGCACGGCTGGTCGTAGAGCGTTCAATCAGCCGATAGTGGGTAGGCTGGCTCAGTAACGAAAGAGCATTTAATAGAGGCCGGGTCGGGCGGGCGGTGTGGGAATAAAATTCACATCGGGTATAAGCGTGGGCGGGCTACGGCACAGAATCAAGCTGAAGGGAGCAGTGAGTCTGTGGGGCCAATGGCAGAAAATGCCGTAAAGGCAGCAGCCAATCGCTAGCGATCCCGGGAGTCCTTTCTCCAATCAGGGCTCTCTTTAAGCTCCAGAATTACTGATTAGGCTTACCCAGCACAGGAGGCTCCCTTGCGGGCAGGTGAGGTGCGCGCAGCCGGCTGATTCCTCCAGCCGTTGCCGCTTCAGGGCAGACGGTGGCCCGATCAAGGGCTCAGGAGCTGAAGAGAAAAAAAAAACAGATTGGGGAGGTTTAGATATAGGGAGATGGGACAAAGGGAGCAGAAAAATAAAATTGTTAGCTAAATCGGGGTACAGGGGTGCGAAAGCAGCTTCTGCAAGTAAGACAAAGGCCAGGAAAAGACTGAGGGGGGTTGTGGGAAGTATCGGACAGCGCAGTACTTTAGTTAGGCGCCATCCTGCCCAGATAGAAAATTTGCAAAAAGTAGGAGAAAAAGGGCGAGAGTGGAGACTTCCAAGACAAAAGATGTAGTACAGAAAACAGGGTCAAATCACAGTGTACAGGTTCTTAGTAATTTAAACGACTGTGTTCGTAATCAGCATTCCCCAACAGTAATTTTGCCACCCAAAAGTAGAGAAGAAAAGAAAATAGTAATTTTAAGCAGTACATATCCTCCACATTAGCAAAAATTCACATCAGGTATAAGTGTGGGAGGGCTACGGCACAGAATCAAGCTGAAGGGAGTGGTGAGTCTGTGGGGCCAATGGCAGGAAAAGCCGTGAAGGCAGCAGCCAATCGCTAGCGATCCGGGAGTCCTTTCTCCAATCAGGCGCCTCTAAGCTCCGGAGTTACTGATTAGGCTTACCCAGCACAGGAGGCTCCCTTGCGGGCAGACGAGTGCGCTGGCCGGCTGGTTCCTCCAGCCGCTGCCGCCAGGGCAGATGGTGGCCTGATCAAGGGTTCAGGAGCCAGCACAGGAGACTCCCTTGCGGGCAGGCGAGGTGCGCATGGCCGGCTGGTTAATCTAGCCGTTGCCGCTTCAGGGCAGACAGTGGCGGATCAAGGGCTCAGGAGCCAGCACAGGAGGCTCCCTTGCGGGCAGGCGGTGTCCGGCGCGGCTGGTTCCTCCAGCCGCTGCCGCTTCAGGGCAGACGGTGGCCCGATGGGGGCTCAGAGTCCCTGCAACACAGCCAATCCAAGCCTGCCCTGCGGGCGAGAGGCAACATCCAAACTGTAATGCGTTGTAAAGGTGTGGACAGAAGTCCAAGTAGCGGCTGCACAAATGTCAGCAGCTGACACATTCCTGAAAAAGCAGTAGAAGCAGCTACACCTCTAGGGGTGACCTCTAACTTGACCCGGGAGAGTCTTGTTGTACTTGTCGTAACAGAAAGTGATGCAATTAGCTAACCACTTGAAAAGGCACTGCTTAGAGATAGCGTTGCCCTCTCTCTTGGGTGCAAAGGAAATGAAAATTCGATCCGTTTTTCTGAGATCCTTGGTCCTATTAGTGTAGTATCTCAGAATTCTGTGGACGTCAAGAGTGTGCAGAAGATACTCTCCGTGATTCAAGTGAGCCGGGAAGAATACCGGGAGCTCAATAGATTGGTTGAGTGTAGATTCAGCCACCAGTTTAGGGAGAAACTTAGGGTTCAGTAATATGGCCACATCGGTCCCTGTGGAAGATCAAGTAAGGGATCTTACACATCAGGGTTTGAAGCTCAGAAATCTTCCTGAGTAGAGGTAATGGCCACAAGGAAAAGAGTATTCCAAGAAAGGAATTTTAACTCAGTCTCCACTGCCGGCTCAAGGGGGGCATGAGTTTCTCCAGAATGAAATTAGGATCCCATGGGGGAGCAGGGTTGCAGATAGGGGGTCTTAAATGAAGGACCCCTCTAAGAAAGGTCTTGGAGACCTCTAACTGAATGATCGTCTTGTCCTGTAATGAAACATAGAAACATAGACTTTGACAGCAGATAAGGACCGCTGGCCCATCTAGTCTGCCCATTTCCTACTTTCAGGATAGGCCACAGATCCTAATTAACCAACAGCCTATTTCTTCCTACCCCCACAAGAATTGCCTTATGTCTGTCCCATGCATTCTTGAATTTCTCCCACAGTTTTAGACCCCACACCTCCTCAGGAAGGCTGTTCCATGCATCCACTACCCTCTCTGTGAAATAATACTTCCTCACATTGCCCCTGAACAGCCCCCTCTATCTTTAAATTGTGTCCCCTTGTCTTGCACATCTCTTTTTCTGAAAGATGCTACCCTCTTGGACTTTGTTGATTCCACTGAGGTACTTAAAAGTTTCTATCATGTCCCCCTCTCCCTTCTTTCCTCAAGGGTATACATATTAAGCTCCTTTAGTCTCTCCTCATATGGCTTCTCTTGCATACCCTGCACCATTTTAGTTGCCCTCCTCTGGACTGCCTCTATCCTGTCTATGTCCTTGCGGAGATGGGGTCTCCAGAACTGGATGCAGTACTCCAGATGGGGTCTCACCAACTGTCTGTACAGAGGCATAACAACTTCCTGTTTTCTGCTGCTGATGCCTCTCCCTATGCATCCCAGTATACCCCCAGCCCTCCCTACTGCCTTCTCACATTGCTTGCTAACCTTAAGGTCATATGATATGATTGCCCCAGGTCCCTTTCCTTTTTTGTTGTTGTTACTACCTCCCCCCCATTGTGTATTCTTCCCCTGGGTTCTTGTTTCCCAGGTGCATTATTTTGCACTTCTTTGCATTGAATCTTAGCTGCCATACTTCTGACCATTCCCCCAACCTTGCCAAGTCCCTTCTCATCCTTTCCACGCCTCCTTGTGTATCAACCCTGTTGCAGATCTTTGTGTCATCTGCCAAGAGGCATACTTTTCCTTCCAGTCCTTCTGCAATGTCACTTATGAAGACATTAAAAGGACTGGACCCAATACTGAACCCTACGGTACCCACTAGTAACCCCTCTTTCTTCAGAGTGGACTCCATTTCAATTACCTTCTGTGTCCTGTTGTCCAGCCAAGGTTTAGCCAGGCTACCACCCTGGGACCCACTCCCAGGCTGGTTAATTTGACTATTAATCTTTGTGTGGGACTGTGTCAAATGCCTTGCTAAAGTCTAGGTAGGCCATGTCCACAGCCCCTCCCTGGTCTACTACTTTGGTCACCCAGTCAAAGAAATCTGTAGATTCAGTCTGACATGACCTTCCGCTGTGAACCCATGCTCTCTTGGGTCCTGTGCCCCACTGGCCTCTAGGTACTCAACTATTCTTTCCTTCAGAAGTGACTCCATCACTTTCCCTACCACAGAGGTCAAACTGACAGGTCTGTAGTTTCCTGCCTCTGTCTTGGTCCCACTTTTGTGAAGGGAGTCGCATCCCTTCCTCCAGTCCTCGGGCACCACACCATCCTCCATGATTTATTAAAAGAGTAGCCAGTGGTTTCACTAGTTCCCTCTTAACTCTTTTAGAATTCTGGGGTGAATTCCATCAGGCCCCATTGCTTTGTCCACCTTCAGGTTTAGGAGTTCTTGCAAAACCCTTTCTTCTGTGAAAGGACTGGGATCGACCCCATCAAGAGTGCTTCTGTTAATTGGATTAGACACTTCACCCTCCTCTTTTGTGAATACTGAGCAGAAATATTCGCTCAGTATCCCTGCTTTTCACTGTCCCCTCTGCCCACCCACCGTTCATTCTATTCAGCCTCACTATCCCTCCCTTTGTCTTTCTACTCGCTGATGTACCTATAAAGGTTTTATCCCCTTCTCAACCGAGTTGGCTATCTTTTCCTCAGTTTGGGCCTTTGCTATTCTGATTCTCCCTGCTTCCTTCTGCCTTAACTGGTACAGCACTCTGCCCTGCTCCTTCTGTGTTTCCTTATACTACCGGAATGCTATCTTTTTCTTCCTGACTTTCACAGCCACCTCTTTTGAGAACCATAGTGGCTTTTTTTTCGCTTTGATTTGTTTATTTGCTTCACACAAAGGCTTGTTGCCTCTGTGATGGCAGTTTTGATGATTCCCCATTGTTGCTCCACGCCTCCTTCTAGCCTGTTTGCTAGTGCTTTTCTGAGGCACTCTCCCATCTTGCCAAAGTCAGCCCTCCTGAAGTCCAGTACCCTCACTTTTGTATGGCTTGACTTTGTAGCTGAGTTTAACGTGAACCACACTGTTTGATGGTCACTTGTTCCCAGATGGCAACCCACTTCTAGATCTGAGATCCTCTCACTGCCCCCGTTTGAGAGTATGAGGTCTAAGATTGCTGCCTCACGAGTGGGTTCCGAAACTAGCTGTCTGAGGCCTGCTACCTGCAGGGCATCAAGAATGGCCCTACTCTTGGATGTGGCTGCAGCAAATGTGCTCCAGTTAACATCTGGCATATTCAGGTCTCCCATCAACAGTATCTCCCCTTTCTCTGCCATTCTGAGAATGCTTTCTATCATATCCTTGTCTATTCCTCCCTGACATGGGGGTCTGTACACAACCCTATAGGATTGTGGTGCCCTTTCCAGTCTCCAAGGAGACCCACAGTGCCTCTTCTCCTCCCTGTTTACTCTTTTGTTCAGTTGCTTTTATCCTTCCTTTACATAGAGAGCTGCTCCTCCCCTCTTCTCCCTGCCTGTCTCTCCTGTAGGTTATGTACCCTTGTATGTTAACATCCCAGTCATGGTTGTCTGTGTACCATGTTTCTGTGACTGCCTACGATATCCAGGCATCCTCTTCCATCAAGGCCACCAGCTCAGGAGCTTGTTGCCCAGACTACGGCATTGGTACTCATTACCCTCCATCTCCTGATGGCCTTACTCCTTTTGCCCCCATCCTGTCCTTCTTGCCTTTGTCACTTTCTCCATTTACCCCTGCCCTTCTCCCTATCGACACCTCTATGTTGGTGTTTACCGCACTTACTACCGTGATTTTTTGGGGGCTAGGATTTCCCTGCTCCTTTCCAGTGCCTCCCCCCTTGGCTAGTTTAAATGCTTGCCAATGAAGCATTTAAACCTATCACCTAGGATCCTGGTTCCCCTCCTGGACAGATGCAGCCCATCATGCCAGTATAGGCTTGCATCACTCCAGGTGGACCCCCAGTCCCCAATGAAGCCAAATCCCTGAGCTCCACAGCAGTTTTTCAACCACTGATTGAATCCCATGGTGCGGAACACCCTAGCCTCTCCTACACCATAGATGGGCAGCACCTCCAGAAGGTTACCATGTGTGCTACTTGTCTAAGGCCCCTCCCCAATTCCACAAACTCTTCCTGCACTTCTCTAATCCCTTTCTTAGCCCGTCATTTGTCCCTAGGTGGACAATGACATCCAGCTCCCTCCTGTGCAGCTGCTCTGCAGTCCTGAGGATTCGCTCCCTGTCCCTCAAGCCATGGCGCCAGGTAGGCACCTTACCTCCTCTCCCTTCCTCCCCAGTTCTATCTTCCTAACAATGAAGTCCCCCACCAGGGTTGTTTCCTTCCCTGTAGGGTCCCCTGCCACCCTCCCTGGGTCTCCTTTGTGGAGGTTCCCAGCATCCTCCTTGGTCTCCACTGCAGGTGCCTCCATAGAGGAACCACACTTGCCAGAATGGCATAGAATGTGGAGAGGTATAACTGGAGGGATGTACTCCATTCCATCACCCACACCCTCCTGAGCCCACTGTGGTCCAACCACTCCTCTTTCTTGGCAACCTCTGAGGCAGCGGCAGTGGCACTGGTGGTCCCTGGATGGAAGAGGAGGTCCCACAAATCCTGGCCAACTCAGCCTGGAGATGAGCAACCTCCTCCCTCAGCCCAGAGGGTGCCTGCAGATGGGACAACACCGCATCCTCCAGAATGTCTCCCGGAAGACTGCTGCTCCACAGCCACTGCACACCAACTCCCATCATGTGTTATTTCTGGCCCCTTAACTGTTTGCAATCCTTACTCATTCCTCTGTTTTTTTTTTCTCTCTCCTTACTTTCTGCCTGTGTGCCCTTTAAGCTCCTGATTGTCCTGTTCTGAGACAAGAATATCCTATATTTCTCAGTAGACCCCTTACTTGCTCAGAGGCAGACCTCCAGCAGCTAGAGGGTGCTGGAGAGCTACTCTTGCCCTTCTAGGATGGTGGGTCTTTGGTGGCTCTGTGATCACTCACTTCCTGCTCCCAAACAGGAAGTTCCCATTGTCATTCAAATCCTGTGCCTATAAAAGTAGAACTAGCTTTGGGGGTGGGGGCAATATAGTCCCAGTAGATAAGTCCAGTCACACAGCAGCCCTTTCTCATGGTGTCTTCTGCCAAGCTACTAGCAGAATCTTTCTAAGGCAGTCTTTAAATGTAGCTTCCTCTAGCTAAGCCACTCCCCCTACTTACTAGATCTCTCTACAAGTAATTTAAACCTCACAGCTATCAAGTCCTTTCAATCACCTGAGATTTACACCTAGATAACTGTTCAGATAACCATTCAGTTCAGTTAACTCAGACAAACACACTTTTTTTTGTTTAGTTTTTTTTTTACCTAAATTATGATAATAATGGAATATGGTAGGCGAAATGGCAGCCATATGAACCTTCATAGAGGAGTAACTGAGGCCCAGATCATTAAAGATGGACGCAAGTAATCCAGGATCCTGGCTGCCGGACAGGAAAAGGTTCCAAATCCTTGGAACCAGCCCAAAGGGAAAATCGCTTCCACTTCATGGCGTAGGTGGATCTGGTGAAAGGCTTTCTAGCCTCAACCAGAATGTCTGCAACTAGTGGAGACACGCTGAAGTGAGCAGTGGCTACATTTGTAGGAGCCATGCATGAATGTGGAGTGAAATGAGGCCTGGATGGACCAGGGTCCCCTGATCCTGGGTCAGCAATTCCTGCGACAGAGGAAGAGGCGGTTCCTCTGAAAACTGTTGCAGAAGAGAAAACCAAACTTGCCTCAGCCAGAAGAGAGCGATGAAAATCATTCGCACCCCCTCTGCCCGAAGTTTGTTCAGAACCCTCGGGATCGAAGGAAAGCATAGAGGAATCTGCCTTTCCAGCACAGAAAGAGGAATCTGTCTTTCCAGCACAGAAACAGCACATCCTGCCAAAAACATCTCACCCTGGGCGGCGAGCACATGGTGGGAAGCTTGGCATTGTGGAATGTGAACAGGTCCACCAGAGAGTCCCCATTGCTCAAAGATGTCGTTTACGACTTCTTGCTTGAGTTCCCACTCGTGAGACTTGGCTGACGAGCGACTGAGAGCGTCCACCAGGGTGTTTTGTATGCCTGGCATGTGGACTACTGTTAGATGTAGATTGTGCTGAGATGCCCAATACCATACCCTCATTGCTTCCCTGCACAGGGGATAGGAACGAGTTCCTCCATTTGTTGCGGTACCAGACAATGCACATGTTGTCTGATTGTCTCAGAAGATGTCCGGGAAGAATGAAAGGAAGGAGAGCCTGTAGGGCACTACAGAACTTCCCTCAGTTCTAGAATGTTGATGTGTAATCTTTTCTCAAAGTGAGACCAGTTTCCCTGAGTCTTGGGAGACCCTAAGTGGGCTCCCAGCCTGCACCGATGTGTCCATGGTCAGGGTGGGATGATCGGTGCAGAAAGGGACCCCAGACTGAGGTTCTCCTGAACCGCCCACCACTGCAAGTCTCTGATCATCAGGTCTGACACTGGGACCTCGTGGTCTAGTTCGTCCTGGGACTGGTCCCATTGAGATCGGAGAGTCCACAGCAAGTCTCTCATATGGAGTCGTGCCAGAGGGACAGTTGGGACGGCTGCTGCCATGAGGCCGAGAGGCGAAGGACCTTCCAGTCAGCAACCCATCTGAGGGAGACAGGGAGCAAGCTTGGAGTTGAAGAGTCTCGATTCTGTCCAGGGGCAGGAAGGCCCTGCCCAGGGTCACATCCAACACTGCCCCAATGAACTGCAGCCATTGGCAGGGGGCCAAATGCAACTTGGTTTGGTTGACCGTGATACCCAGGCTGGAGAAGACCTCCAGGGTGAGGGAAAGGAAGTGTTGAAGACCCTCCCTGGACGGTGCCACTAGGAGCCAGTCATCCAGGTAAGGGAAAACATGGACTCCCCGGGTACGCAGGAAGGCTGCCACTACCGCTAGGCATTTGGTAAATACTCTGGGGCCGAGGAAAGTCCAAATTGAAGGGCTGTGAACTGGTAGTGCACCCCTGGAAACAAAAATGGAGGTATTTGCGGTTGGAAGGGTATATGGTGATATGCAGGTAGGCATCCTGCATATCCAGAGCGCAAAGCCACAGCCCTGACCTAAGCAGGGGAAGAAGGCTCTGTAGAGAGAGCATTCTGGAATCTTTTGTACTCCACATACTGGTTTAGAGTACTAAGATCCAGGATGGGTCTCAGATCGCCTGTTTTCTTCAGTACTAGGAAGTGTGACTAGTAACCCTTCCCCAGGTAGGGTGTGGGAACAGGTTCTATTGCTGCCTTTCAGAGAAGGGAGCTGATCTCTTCGCGTACCAGTGGTATATGCAGAGGGGAGTACGAGGACAGAGGAGGAGGCCTGTAAGGTGGTTTCTGGGTAAACTCTATTGAGTGTCCCATCAACACCAACTGTAGGACCCACGCATCTGTCATTATTCTCTCCAGCCCATCAGAAGGGAGGAAAATCTTCCCCAACCGGTTCCTCTGGAGGTGCCAGAGGAAGAGGAGAGGCAGAGGAGTCAGAAGGCTGAGGGCAGAGTCTCGCCGTGGCTCCGTGAGTCTTACGAGACTTATTTGGGGGAGCTTTAGTCGCTGACACGGATCAGCATTTATTGGGATGTTTAGCCTGCGTCTGCTTCTGTTGTCAGCGGTTTTGGTGCCGGAAAGGATGTTTCAAACAACATGAAGTCCTGCTGTATTCTGACTATTGCAGTTAGGTCCTGCCTTTCAACTGCCCTGGAGAACAAAGAGATAACTATCCATGGCCTGCATGGGACGTTCAGCGCAAGCTTGGTTGAAGCCCCTGTCTGCTGCTATTTAAACTCCAACCGTCAGATTCTTTACTCCGCCTCACTGAACAGTCGCTCCAGAGATTTCGCCTTTGCTCGGTTCAAAAAAGTCGGTTAAAGTGTCGTTTTTCGCTCGGTTTCTACCGAATTTCTGCTACCGAATCTGTCAGTTTAAGCCTCTGTCTGTGGTACCATGAGTACTAGATAGGTTTTACATTTAGTTTCTGTGTGGAACTTGTAAATTTCAGATCGGTTCGGCTGAACTGATCAGTTTAGTCTTAAAAAGTTTGTGAAATTACTTAGAGTGTGGTAATCGGTCCGTATCGGTTCTAAAAAAAACGGATTTAATTACATTTTTCCAGACCCGTAACACGATCAGGAACCGATAGAAGTCTTACTGATTGCGAAAAAAAGGTAAAGTTTTGGATAGGATTGGCCATGTCTGAAAACCCAAAGAAAAATGGGCCCACTGGGTTTCAACACTGCAGCGTGTGTGGGAAGCCTTTGCTAAGGCTGATCCCTACACCACCTGTGTTGATTGTCTGGGGTTTGACTACCTCGATTCAGACTGCCAAATTTGTAAGAATTTTCCCAAAGCTACCCTGGATAAGAGAGTAGGTAGACTGAGGAGAGGGAGGCCGAGAAGTCCGCTGACCCGGATGGCCAATCCGGTTCGGTTCGACTGAACCAGAAGGAGTGCCCTCTGACCAGGGCGAAAGCGTCTTGGCAAAGAAAGAGCCGATTCTGAGGAGTCGTTCTGGTTAAAGGAAGAAGAAGAAAAAATCATCTGGTTCGGATCAGAAATTCATACTCTGACCGCTGATGAGATAGCCAAAGCGATAAGGATAGTGCAATCACTAACCCGGTTCCGCTGAACCAGCACCATCTAGCAGGGGCTTGGTTCGGTTGGTTCCCCCGGTTCCAGATTACACTTCAGAAGAATTTTATGAACCGGAGGAGGAGGGAGAGTATGAGGATGATGATGATGGTGATTATGAAAGTCTGGATGTGCCTATTGACCCGGACATCTCCCCAGACAGACCTTCAGGTGTTTCTCCTCCTAGGCTTTCTGAGTCCCCTTCCCACTTTATGTTTTACAAGAAAGTGGCTGAACCCCTCCAGCTTCCAATGGAAGAAGCAGCAGAGGATCAGGAGGAGCCTGATTTTGTTGAAATGATGGATATCTCAGAGTCCAGGAGACTGTCTATTCCCCTCCATAAATCTTTTGGGAAAGAGACAATTAAAATTCTAAAGACTCCTAACTCCATACCTCCTGTGGACAGACAAATGGACAAGAGGTACACCCTTTCAGGCTCGGACACGGAGTTCCTTACTCAGCAATGCAGCCATGTTGGGGTAGTGCAGGCTGCTGCCTGTGATAAGGCAAATATTCCCTTGGCATCACACCTCCCAGATAAGGACTCCAGCAGGAATGATGCCATGGCAAAGAAGCAGTACAGGGCAGCATCTTTGGGACTCAGGCAGGCTAACTATATGGCCTACATAGCTAGATACCAGAAGTCCAGATGGGACACGGTTCTGGCTCTGGCTAAACAGGCCCCTGACCAGCTTGCCAAGAAGCTGGAGCAGGTGACTGCAGATGGGATTGAGGCATCCAAGGTGCAATTTCATGCTGCTGTGGACTCCAATGATGTTTCATCTAGAGTCATGGCTACATCTGTGGCCCTTCGAGAGGTGGCTTGTCAGATGTACTAGCCTATCACAGGATACCCAGGCTAAGGCTATGGATTTCCCTGTCATTGGTATTTCTCTGTTTGGGGAGCAGACAGAGAACTACATGAAAAAGATGGACGAGTACAGGACCACCTACAGGAGTGCTCAGGCCAAAGAAAGGCAAGCCACTCCTCAAGGGCAGCAATCCAGGGGCAGGGGCAGGCCTTTTCAAAGGCCTTTTTACAAGCCCAGGCCTCCTCTTCTTCCTATGCTCAGAGGGGGTTCTTCAGAGGGAGAGGCAGACGAGGAATGAGCAGGCCTGCTTCCACCCCTCAGCCTAAAGCCCCTGCCAAGCAGACACCCTAATGGGTCTGCCCGGGCCGATTCTCCAATACCTGTAGGGGGCAGGCTGGCTTACTCTGTCCAGGACTGGAAGTCTCTGACATCAGACAAGTGGGTCCTGGAAGTAGTAAGCCAGGGACTGGTTCTCAGCTTCAAAAAATTTCCCAAGATGAGAACCAGATGCTTTCCTGCAAATCCATCAGAGACCCTTGCCCTGGAGGCAGAGGTTTCTTCCCTCCTGGCTCTCAGAGCCATAGAGAAGGTTCCTACCCTACACAAGGGCAAAGGATTGTACTCCAGGTACTTCCTAACCCCCCAAAAAACAGGAGAATGGCAGCCCATCCTGGATTTAAGATATCTGAACAAGCACCTTTTAAAACCAAAGTTCAAAATGGTGACTCTGGGAATAATTCTGCCCTCTCTAAGGCCAGGGGACTGGCTAGCCTCCCTGGACCTCAAAGATGCCTATTTTCACATTCCCATCAGGTGCTCCCACAGAAAGTACCTCAGGTTCAAGTTGCCCTCAGGCCACTATCAGTTCAGAGCAATGCCCTTTGGGCTAACATCAGCCCCAAGGGTGTTCACAAACTGCCTGGCAGTAGTGGTTGCTTTCCTAAGGAGAAAAAAGATCTCAATCTTTCCATACTTGGACGACTGGCTTATAGTGGGTCAGTCTCCAGACCAAGTCAAGTCACATCTGCAAATAACTCAGCAAGCGTTCAACTTCCTTGGATTCCTCCTCAACTTTCCAAAGTCACTTCTCGAGCCAGTACAGCTCCTCACCTTCATAGAGGCGGAGCTGGATACAATCAAAGCAAGCCTTCCTTCCCTGGACAGGGTAAGGACCCTTCTGGAACTGGCCTCTTCACCCTTCATGTGTCTCGACCAGCAAGGCATTTCCTGCCGCTTCTGGGCCACATGGCAGCTCTACAGCAGTGGTTCAGGGAGCAAGATTTCAGATGAGGGACATTCAGTTCCACTTAGAGCCTTCTGGTCCCAAAGAAAGGATTCCCTTACCAAGCTAGTCCCAGTGACTCAAACTCTGATCCAGGCTTTGCAATGGTGTCGGGATCAGGACAATTTGAGCAAGGAGTTCCTTTGTCACTCAGTCTCATTCAGTGATACTCACCACAGATGCCTCCCTGCTGGGCTGGGGAGCCCACCTGGGGGATCTTACCACCCAAGGGCTGTGGTCACCTCAAGAATCTCTGCTTCACATCAATCTCTTGGAACTCAGAGCAGTGTTTCTAGCACTGCAAGCCTTTTCCAAATCTGTACAGAACAAGGTGGTCCAGATCAGAACAGACAATACCACCACAATGTGGTACATCAACAAGCAAGGAGGCACTCGGTCTACGGCCTTGTGCACAGAAGCAATGAAGTTGTGGTCCCTGGCCTATTCCCTGCAAACCTCTCTGATAGCAGTTCACCTCCCAGGGAAGGACAATGTCCTAGCAGATGCTCTCAGCAGGATATCCCAGGGCCATCACGAATGGACCCTAGATCCCCTAGTTTTGAAAGTGATTTTCTCGAGATGGGGCACTCCACAGATAGATCTTTTTGCAGCCCCAGACAATCACCAACTTCCTCTCTTTTGTTGCAGACCCCCAGTCTTGGGCTCAGTCCCCCTGGATGCTCTGATTCTGGATTGGGAAGGGAAATTTCTGTATGCTTTTCCCCCTTCCCTCTCCTGTTCAAAGTGTTAGTCAAGATCAGGTCACAACCATGCAAAGTGATTCTGATTGCTCCAGACTGAGCCAGACAGCCCTGGTACCCTCTGTTGCTGTCCTTAGCAGTCCACCTTCCCCTGTCTCTTCCCAGGAATTACAACCTGTTGACATCCTCTCAGGGGAGGATTTGGTATCCGAACCTCAAGTCTTTCAATCTCAAGGCATGGCTCTTGAAGAGTTAGAGTTTGCTGATCTGCACCTTTCTCAAGGGGTTCTGGATATCCTTAAGGCCTCTCGAAAGCCTTCCACCAGAAAGACTTACAACTCCAAATGGAAAAGGTTTACTATTTGGTGCTCTAATAAGCATTTCTCCAGAATCTGCCTAGTTGCCTACAGTTCTGGACTATAAGTCACGTCTTAATGGCTTAGGACTTAGGCCTGCTACACTTAAAGTGCATTTGGCAGCTGTTTCTGCCTTCTTGTCAGTAGGCAAGCCCTCTCCTCTGTCAGCTTATCCTGTGTTTTGTAAGTTCTTCAAGGGATTGCTGCACACCAATCCCCTTTAGGGACCCTGCTCCTGCTGGGACCTTAATGTTTGCATTGCTCAGCTTATGCAACCTCCCTTTGAGCCTTTGTCCTCTGCAGAGCTTAAGTACTTGACTTGGAAAACTGTGTTTTTGGTAGCCATTACCTCTGCCAGGCATATCAGTGAATTGCAAACCCTGTCAGTGGAGCCTGATTTCATCTCTTTCCACAGAGATGAAGTGGTCCTAAGATCTAACAGGAAGTTTTTGCCTAAGGTGGTTTCAGATTTTCACCTTAATCAGTCTATGTCTCTCCCTGTTTTCTTCACTGACCATTCCTCCTCTGGAGAGAGAAGGCTGCACTGCTTGGATGTTAAAAGGTCCCTCAGCTACTACATAGAGCGCACCGAGGGTAACAGGTTTGAGTACCTCCAGTTGTTCCTCACATATGGAGAGGTCGGTAAGGGCAAACCTGCCACTAAGAGATCTATTGCCAGGTGGATTGTCTCTTGTATACAATTCTGCTATGAAAAACTGGGTATAACACCACCCTCAGGCCTGAGGGATCACTTTACTAGAGGTACAGCTGCTTCCCTGGCTGCTGCCAGGGATATTCCTATCTTAGAAATTTGTCAAGCAGCCACCTGGAAAACAGTCCATACATTCACCAAGCATTACTCTCTGGATATCCAGGCTAGGAGTGATGCTCGGTTTGGCACAGCAGTACTTCAGAGCCTATGCCCAAAGTAGGTTCTGTCCCTCCTCCATGGAGGTACTGCTTGGTAGTCTGCAATAGTCAGAATACAGCAAGACTTCATGTTGTTTGAAGAAAAAATTACTCACCTTAGTAATGTTGTTTCTTCTAATGGAGTCTTGCTGTATTCTACCTCTCTGCCTCCCCTCTCAGAACCTGGTTTTTGGGATGTGGGTGGGCAGGAGCAGTGTTGGCACCCTAGGGGTGCCCCTCTTTTTCACCCTCCTTTACTTTGGGTGTGTGTTGTGTTTTGTTTTTGGGTTTCCTGACTTGAGTCTTTGCTCTGAAACCAAAAAACCCTTTTTAATAAATTTAGTTGCCAGTTGGCAGTTTTCACACAGAGCTTCTAGTTAGTATTGCTCGTAAAGATCTGACAGTTGGAGTTTAAACGACAGCAGACAGGGGCTTCAACCGAGCTCGCGCTGAATGTTCCATGCTGGCCATGGAAAGTTAACTCTTTGTTCTCCGGGGCAGTTGAAAGGCAGGACCTAACTGCAATAGTCAGAATACAGCAAGACTCCATTAGAAGAAACAACATTACTAAGGTAATTTTTTCTTCTGGCCCTGAGAGAGTTTGTACATGGTCTGGACCAACTTTAATGCCAAACCCTTCTCCTGTAATTCAGTGATGATGTCTTTAACATCACCCCGAACAAAACTGATCCTGAAAGGGGCATCATGTATGGCCGTCTGTACCTCAGGGGCCAAACCTGAAACATGAAGCCAGCCATGGCGAAGTGTAAACTTACGTCGGCCCAGGCTTCTGCCTGCAGTGTCCACCGCATTGTAAGTGTCTTGGAGCATTGCCTACAGGCCAAACAAGCGGAATGGACCAGATCTCCCAATTCCTGCTTTGTTTGAGAATCTGGGAGAGAGTCCAGTTAGCTTCCACCTGACGAAGAATCGACTTCTGGTAATCTCCCATCGTCCTACATAATGAAGGGGTCTCAGGCCCAGGAAGAAGATGCATAGATCTTCCTGCCATATTGGTCCAGAAGCCTGGATTCTTTGTGGGGGTTTAAGCTAAGATGTTTAGAATTAACAGATCTGTCATGGGCAGCTCTTATGACAACAAATCTGCTTTAGGGTCTTCACCCTTGGGAGCCTGGTAAAACCTGTCTGCTTTGCGAGGAGGAAGGGCTAATGAGGAAGGTTGCTTCCAAATCATAGAAACAAAATGCTCATGATGCTCAATTCATGGAGGAATCGGTGTGGGAGAAGTTTCAGGAAGATCTAGGTGAACAGCTGATTTTTTCTGTTGTGGGTCTGGTTCCACTGATTGGCATTCATAGGCAGCCTGGATTTGCTTTAATAGCTCCAGGAATGAGAGATCCTCTGGAAGGGATTTGGGAGAATCCTTAGGCCTTGGGGTCTCTGGAGTGTGGGGCTCGTCACCAGGGTCGGAGGGTTCGGAGTCTGAGTCAGTGTCTGAAGGCGAAGAAGAAGAGTCCTCCTTATCGGGGGATCGACTGTTGTGAAGGTACCCTGAGGGTGCTGTCCTCCCCAGGGCGAGAGAGTTCTGGTCCAGCGTACGGTAAAGGCGGAGGATTCACTTGCTGCCGACGAACGGGGTCTGGCATAGGAACTGGCGTCAGCTGATGTGTTTCTGCCTCCTTAGTGAGCTGGGACTTAACCTCAACCCACCAGGAAGCCAAAACCTCCTTAAGGTGCACCTGCTGTTGTGGAGGGGGAGGGGGAAGGGAACTTGGATATGGGTAACTGAGGAACCCATAAAAAGGGTACCCATAACCTGACAGTGGAAGGCCCAGCATTGGGTGATGTGGCATCAGATACTACGGCGTTAGATACTGTGGCATCAGGTAATGTGGCGTAGGATACTGTGGCGTTGGGTACTGCAGCATCGGGTATCCTGGCACCTGGGGCTCGAGGAAGAACCGAAGGACCTAGTGTTGGCCCAGCCGAGGTCTGGACAGGTCTGGCGTCGGCCCAGAAGGCATAGGGCCAGTGTGGGATATCCTAAAGGAGGTCCGGAAAGACAGGCCCTCGCAGTGCTCTGATGGCAGAACAGCTCAGTCATCAGGCACCGGTATGCGGAGGGTTTACCGATATCATGTCCAGCATCTGAGGTTCTGGCAAAATGGGGGGCACCCCAGGCGGCTCCTGAATCCTCAACCCCGGCCAGGGAAGAGGGGCAGACTCCTGGTGGGGAGGCTGCGGGTACGGAAGAACCATGGACGGCAGCTGATCTGGCATCAGCTGCGGTGATTCCTGGGCGTCAGGTGTGGCATCAGAGCCTGATGGGGGTGTCGCGAGCTGGGCGTTCATCGGACGAACAGATGAGCAGCTGAGCAGCCTTGTCCCGGCGGGCAACGGCAGAGCCGGAACCCGACTTATCAGACACACTCTCACCGGTAGGACAGGAGGTTGAGGCAGCTGTAATGAGAGTGGATGCCTCCTTTGCCCTGGTGGCTCCCATCGGGCCCGAGCGCAAGTCCGATGGGGCGGCGCACACTAGTGACCATCGGCGGCAGTGGAGAGTGATCCCGGAGAAGATACCCATAAAGCCGCGACTCCAGCTGAAGTTACGGGGGCTGTGGATGACAACCCCAGTCCCAGTGCATTTTGTCCGTTTCTTCTTATGATGGCCTTTGGGGAGGTCAACGTCTGCCTG
Organism: Neoceratodus forsteri; assembly: GCA_016271365.2. Taxonomy (NCBI): domain Eukaryota; kingdom Metazoa; phylum Chordata; order Ceratodontiformes; family Ceratodontidae; genus Neoceratodus; species Neoceratodus forsteri. The sequence goes on along the minus strand of JADMNL010000029.1, from coordinate 97,049,959 downwards.
AATTTCTTCAATTCTTTTTCTATGGAGGCCATCTTTTTCTTCAAAATGTGGGCTTCCAGGGACTGCTGTTGCCTTTTGCGGGTGACAGAACTGAATTTCTGGCAGTGGTCGCACTCCTCCACGTGGTGGTTCGGGCCTAGGCAGAAGAGATACAAGGAGTGGCCGTCCTTGTGAGGGAGCTGGGATCCGCACGAGTCGCACTTGTTTTTATGCGGTTGGGAGGGTATCGGGGATGACCTACACAGCCGATTATAAAGAACATAGATAGTGTCAGCAGATAAGGGCCTAAGGCCCACCCAGTCTGCCTATTTGTGCTTGTAAGTTTACTTTGTTTTCCTAGAAGTCTGTTGCCCCTTAACCCTGACCTCCAGAATTCCTTTATGTCTATCCCATGCATTCTTAAATCCTGTGATTGTTTCAGCCCCCACCACTTCCTCTGGCAGGGTGTTCCACTTGTCCACCACCCGTTTTGTGAAGAAATTCTTCCTAACGTTTCCTCTGAATTGACCTCCCTCCAACTTCATCCCATGCCCTCTAGTCCTGGAACATCTTTTCAGCTTAAAAATAGTGTAGTCCTGCACCCTGTTCCTCCCAGTAAGATACTTGTATGTCTCTATCATATCCCCTCTCTCCCTCCTCTCCTCCAGGGAGTACATATTTAATTCCTTCAGCCTGTCCTCATAGGACTTGTGATGCAATCCATGTACCATCTTTGTTGCCCTCCTCTGAACCTCCTCTACCCTGTCTATGTCCTTACGTAAGTAAGGTCTCCAGAACTGTACACTGTACTCTAGGTGGGGCCTCACTAGTGTCTTGTATAGTGGAATTATGACCTCTCTTTTCCTGCTGGTGATGCCCCTGCCTATGCATCCCAGCATCCTATTTAATTTTAAAACACTTCAAAGAAAAACTGGTAAGTTTAGAGAAATGAGGAATACTCATCCAGAAATGGTGAAGAAGTAACACTGATGTACCGTGAGGTAGTTTCGCAAGCTGATGGCAGGAAAGAACAGGAAAGCAGGCGTGGGGGACCACCCCTTTATACTAGACGTAGGTCAGCTGACATGGGGCAGTCCCCGCCAGAGACTGCTAGCTAGAGATTTTTGTGGGGTCCTGACACGTGGCGGCTTAGTCTTATTGTGAATACCTAAGGCAAGAGCCTCTTAAAGTAAGATTGGAAGCTACTACATTGCAGGGAATGACAGCAGAAGGATAGGAACATCGCACTGCACTGTACCCAGATGATATGCTACTTTACCTTGAGACCCGGAGATGTCTCTCCTGAAGGTATTTGACATGCATACGCATTACAGTGCACTGTCTGGCTATCACCCGAACACATCTAAAACCAGAACACTACACTTCCACTTCTCCCCTTCACATCCCCTCCAAACTGCCTTCCCATTCACCTGGGATTTGAATAAATTAAAAATATCTGGATATATACGTAGCACATATGTCTGCTGTGGCTTTTGAGGGTAACTAGGTTCACTTTGCTCAGTCCATGACACAATACTTTTAACTGGTGGGAACACTACCTCTATCTCTGTCCAGAAGCATACAGGTGATGCGCATGCCACACTGCCCAGGGCGCTGCACCTCTTTCAGAATGTTCCGCTGGTCCTCCTGCATATTTGTGGAACAGAGAACTGGATTGGAACAGAGAACTATCTACAGTAGATGTATCTGGGCAGTTCAAAGACCATGCAGCAAACTGCAGCGATTCTTTTTACCCAAGGATGGAGGGGGATTAGCCCTACCTAATCTTCAAGAGTACTGCTGGGCAGTTCACATACATACATACACTTACTACTCTTTCACCATTTAGTAGTCACCATGCCATCTGGTTGGATCTGGAAAGAGCCTTATTTCCTACCGAGCACTTTGTCCAGGCCATGCTCCACCAGGTGATAAAGTCGACAACGACGGATACCTTAAACCCCTGGTTAAAGTACCAGGTGAAAGTGTGGTTCTCCATTATGACAGCAATGCATCTAACCCCATTTCTATCCATGACATGTCCTATGGCACACTTGGAGGACTTTGGCCCTTTAACTGCTGCAGTATATGTACCAGTTTTGTCAGGAATGCACTTCAGTCCCTCCAGGGCCTGCAAAACCCAATAACTGCTCTGGAGCACGGAGCATTACTGATACCTGAAACACTATATGTCCCTACCACTGGGAGCCTGGACTCGGAGACATATCCAACACTCATCACTTATTACATCCAATTCCTCAAAAGCGGGTGCTGCCCCATGGTTTCACAACTCTATTGTGCTTTGCAGGCTCGACACGTAATAATTCAGTGAACATTGCTGTAAATGGGTGCAGGAACTTAACCTTCCTATGCATATACCGCATGCTCAGCCTCCACTAAAGCCACTAGTTCCACCAGTGGCAGGAATACGCTTGAAACACCTAACCAGATTTTCCCAGATGCTGGTCATAATGGTACATTACGTCCCTACACACACGCCAGCTTGTTGGAAGGGTTGTAGTAACCCATGGCCACATATACTGTATTATGTGGGCAAGTCCCCACTTATGACCATTCTTCCAGTCCCTGGAATCCAACCTCCAAGAGGTATTCATTAAGTCAGTTCCTCCCTCAGGCTCATACTGTCCTTTTATCGTCTCCTACAGTACCCTAGAGCCCTTAGAGACCCCAACTCAACCTACCTGCTAGGCATTCTCATTACGACAGCGAAGAAAGCAATAACAAAATGTTGGCTCACCCTTATGATTGCAGATGCCCTGGAGAACCTTGGTCACTTATATTTATCAGGAGGAAAAGATACCACATTCCTTTTACCCATTGGGTCCAATAGCTGCCATATGGCATCAGAACCATCCATTGCTGAACCCAACCCAAAATGGCCACCCAGACTCAACGAGTTAACAAACATGTGGACGTGTATTTCTCACTCTGAAATTCCTGGCTGCTTTATGATACAGTATGTGCAAAGGCCCTACTATGGTACCTTGAGAAACCCTTAGATAGCGACATACCCATAGCTGCTACCACCCATTGCCTAATACCGCACCTCAAAGACAGTATTGCTGTAATATATAGGGACACGGTAACGTAGTCAAACTGTATTAGAGAAGTGAAATATTCCTGACAGATCTGAGTGACCTGCCCCTCGCTGTACCCAAAGGAGGTGGTTGCGAACATGTACCCAGCCACAGTGTCTCATAGTGTATCCCAGACTGGAATGGATGCCTTCCAGACTTCCGACTAATATTGCTTATTGCAAGTGTAATGTACTGTAATGACTTGAAAATTTAATAAAGATTATAGTTACAAAAGTGAACGAGCAACTCTTGATTTAAATTAGCAACGCAGCTTTGTGCTGTGTAAATCTAAAAGTTGGCAGCTGACAGAAGTGAGAATCCTAACCAGTAAAATAAACAAAGTAGAATTATTGTGTAAATATCTATTAAAGGTGTCAGCAGACAGAAACTTGAGGCTTTACAAGTAAGATACATGAAGGAGAATTAAAGGAATTTCCAGAACTTTACCTCATGGTAATTGTCCCAGAGTTCAATGGAATACATGATCAGAAACACTCCCGGGTCTTTCAGCAGATGAAATTGTCTGTTTAGCATCTGGTTAATCCAATGTCCATTTTTTTTTTTAAGACCTCCTCACTAACTTTGCATTCTGTTATCATTCTACCTCCCAGGCCCTTCAGCTATGTTTGGAACAACCAGCAGGCCTTTCCCAGAGTCCTTGCTAGAAACATAAGTGGTTGAGTACGATCTTGTTTCCAAAGGGAGGGCATTAAAATACCAGCTGCTGTGGGAGATGGGGTGGCGGAGAATGTTTCTGTAACTAAGCCATTGGCCCACGCAGTGGACCAACAGGCGACAGCCGCATTGCACGCTGTCAGTCGGCAGGCGGAGCTGCCACCCGCCACTGACCGAGGGGGTGCAGGTTACGGGAGTCTCAGTGGGTGGGTGGGAGGGGGTACCGTGGACCACCACGAGTTTGTCACATGCCCGCAGGCAGGCGGGGAGATCGGTCCACTGGACCACCAGGGAATATATCATTACATGCCCGCGATCGGTCAGAAGATAGCGGTCCACTGGACCACCAGGGAGACGATATTCGTATGCCCGTGATCGGGCGATGGGGTAGGGTCCACTGGACCACCAGGGAGATCATACACTTATGCCCGCAATCGGGCAAAGAGGTGAGGTCCACTGGACTACCAGGGAGGATCTACACTTATGCCCGCGATCGGGCGACGGGGCAGAGGGGCCACAACCCTCCCTGGGCAGGGGTCATGGGGTTAGTGATTTGGGAGGTTGGGTGACCACCCAAGGCAGGCAGCTGCTGTTGTTGCGCCCAGCAGCAGCCCGCCTGGGTGTCCCAGAATTATTCCAGTTTGTGGAGCCAACATTACGCCCTGGTAGCGCCAGGCAGTGTTGTGCCTGCATATCGCTGCACATCCTGGGCTGAATATCGGATGTGCCGCATATGCATGGGCACGCCCGCTCTTGCGCTGCATACATTACAGGTGCATCCTGCCAGGCAGGGGTTGACAGCGAACCCGCCTCGATTGGAATATTGTGCTGGGCGTGATTGGTGGGTTGCACATGGTGCAACACCTTGAATATTCCACCCATTGTCTCTTCAGGTTCCTGTAAACTGGCCTGCATTTCAGGGCCTGGCCTTGTGGGTTGAGAAGTCCCGGACTGTTTGTTGCCCGCACCATCACCTCTGTCTTTACGAGGATTACCCATTTTAGGTTTTCAGGGCTCCTCTTTCCAGTGGCATCCGGGGTACTCCGCATACACCTCCGAGGGGCTCGGCCTGGGTTCTGGCAGTGGTGGTGCGGTTCCTCCACCCGGGGTAGTGGCAGGGACTCCTGTGGACAAAGAACAGATTACCACCCCCCAGGAAATAAGTGAGCTGCTCCTGCAAGGCTTACCCCACAACCACAGTTTTCCTACAATAGTCCCCCCCGCAATAACACTTTTTGAATAACCACAGTGACAATAAATGGTAAACCACAACCTTTTTATTTAGGGACAACACAAGGAGGGCAAGGTCAATCACCTGTACTTTCAGATAAACAGAACTGTCCCAGTAGAAACCCCTCTTGGTGCACCCAGATTGTCCCTTTATGGTGGGTACCTCACCGCTGTAAGCTGCAGGCCTGGGGTCTTTCGTTGGGGCCCAGATATTACAGAAACACACTTGTACTTAAATTCGAGTCTTTCCAACCTGGGCGTCCCCTTCATCTTGATTGTGAGGACTTAGCCCCAGACCCTAACTGACTAGCCAGTAACTTCCCAGAGCCATGGCTTGGGGTACTCACAGTTCTCTCGCGGGTCACTGGATGGGACTCTCTGCCCAATGATTTGCCAGATACCTTGGAGGGTCTCCGTCTGAGGCTACACCACTGGTGGACAGCTGGAACTGGGGAGTTTGTGACGTGATGAACTTCGCCTGCCTGGCCTTTCCAACTTCGCTTAAAGGCCTTTATAAACGGTGTTCGCTCAGGCAGGCTTGTTCGTCCTTCTGCTCTGGGGCATCAGCTGCTTCAGTCTGGGGGAAAACTTGGCATGGTTCCCTCACCCCTCCTGGATAACGCTACCCCTCCCACAGGACATGAGCAGGGAAGCCCGACTTCCAGGTCTCTTCCCCTGGCTGAACTTCCCTGTTCCTGCTCAGTTTATCCCACGGGGGTCCGTGGCTCACTCAAGCTCAGCAACCCACTGTACTTTTCAGTTCAGTCGGTCCAGCTGCTTGAGCCTCAATGGGACCCGTCTGCATGCAGTCCCACAGAACTGCTGTTTCCCCTCCTGTACTCAACTTAAAGTGTGGGTAGCCAGGGATCCCACAGCCAGGCAGACTTGATTTCCTTGGGCAGTCTCTCTCCCCCTGCCACCCTGCTGCTCGTCTGGACTACACCACTCCGATCTCCCTCTCCTTTCACGCCAGAACCTCTCTTATATTTCCCTTCAGCAGCTCTGTAATGATTGACTGTAATCCCCCATGTGACTGTGGAGCATGCTGTCTGCCCCTAGCTGGCTGCCATTTTTGTAGTTTTTCCAGGGGGCTTCCATGTTTGCCTCCCACAGGACTCTTTCCCAGCCCGGCCCTGCTTTATATAATTTGGACCTTCCACAAGGCTAACGCTTGTCTCCCCCTTTTACGGGAAGTAATCTGGTGGCTCATCATGTGGATCCCTGGCTCTCCTGCTCGCTCTAGAGCCAGGGATACACTTTGTTTGCTCATGGTCGAATGGGAATGGGAGTGTAGCTCCTTTTAAATTTGCAGTCTGATGGCCATGCGTGCGCCAGAGAAGCACAGCTGCAATGTAAATTTTCTTTGCGTCGTCCCAGCTTTCAAAACACCGGGACCGCAACCCACCATGTCCCCACAGCGTGAACATTCTGCTAGGTCCTTGGCCCCCCCTCCTAATGGAACCCCTCGGGGCTGAGGACAGAGCTAGTGACGTTGCATCCCGCCGGAGGAGGCAGGACCTAGCAGGTGTGACTCCCACCTTGGATGCTGAGGCTCACAGGTAAGTCAAGCCCAAATTGGGCTTACAACAGTATCTATGATTTTTAGGTCCACACAGAAATTAGCCAGAGCACCCCAATCCCCAGCCATTACCTCATTGGATGGGACCTCGCTGGACACTGTCTCGTCATACAAATACCTAGGCGTATGGCTTGACCCCCTCCTAAATTTCTCTACCCACTGGCCTGTCACATAAGCTCCGTCCCAAGCTTGGAATGTTATACGTGGCTACAGACTCCTCCCCTCTCAATCAGATGTGAAATATTAACAAAAATGATCACACCAATCTTTGACTATGCAGATGCAGTATACAGCACAGCCCCCCCGCCACTTCTTTGTCCAGGCCTGAAAGCCCCCTAAATGCCTTCTGCTGCTTTGCCACCAACTGCCCCCTCAGAACTCACCACTGCTGTCTCTACTCTGCTTTTGATATATCTCCCTCATCCCACTGCCACTACATCCACGCTGTCTCCCTAATATCCAAATACTGGTTCAGCATGCTAACTCTATAAGATGTTATCTTCCAGCGAGCACATCTCCATATGCCCTACGCACCAGGGACACCTAACTCTTTCTCCCTGCCCCGACCATTCTCGTCAGCTGGCCAGTCTGCATCTCATACAGGCTTCCTTCCCTATGGAACCGACTGTCCCCTCTCCTAAGGAACTCCCCCTCGCATACCTCAATCAGACAGCAACTTTGCTTACTCCCAGCCCCATATGCTCCCACCACTCCTCACCCCCTGAGCCTTCTATCTTACCCATGTAGTAAATAGCTAATGAACGGTTAACTGGTCAATACTTGTTACTAAATAATCAACCTAACTGTACCATGTATGTATTTCCTTACTTAATTCTGTTCTCGTTGTAACAATTTCTGGTGCAAAACAAGTAATGTAATTGCACTGTACCCAGCACTGCTGAACCAATATTGGCACTTGATATGTATATTGTATGTGGATATGTACAATGTTTGCATGTATCTCCTATGTATTGTATTGTTTACCCCTCCCTGGGTCACATCTAGAAATGAGCTTTGGCTCAGTGTGCCTTTCCCGGTTACCAGAATTTGAAATAAATAAATAAATAAAAATAAATACATTATTTGTCACAAATGTGACCCATTATGTATCCCCCCATATATATTTATGCTTCAGTTTCCATATTGGTATCTTCACAGCTTCTTACAGAATTTTCTTCTAGGACATTTCTCAGTCACTCTTAAGTTGTTAGACTGGAGTTTTGAAATGCTAGACTCGAGCATGTCTCCCTCTCTCACTCTCAAGGGTTTCATGGCCCTGCATCCCATACATGACACACAGCCGTCTTGATGAAGTGTTTTTCATTATGTTGGGTCCCCGGGACACGATGCTGCTGTGTCAGGATGTACGAGATGCTCCCCCGCACTGTAGCGGGATGCTCCAAAGGGTGCCAAGGCAGATGTGTTAGAACTTCTGGATTTGAGCCATGGACCCCCCCAACTTGCAATTGTGGGGGTACAGAATCACTGAGATCAAATTCTACTGCGAGCCTGCTCTGTGTCCCCCCCAATGTCTCACTACCTGTCCCTCTTGCACACACCTCTTTTATAATAAAGAATACGAGAGAGTGTTTGTAGAGTTCAGAACTTCAGCTAAACAAGTGGAGAAGGGCAGTGGCTTCAGTCCGGCACATCCTTGAAGTAAATTCCAAACAAGGCAGCCAGCCCGGTGGCGCTGAGGGTTGAGGCGCTAGACGCCACACCAGCGAGCTGGGTTTGGGAACGAACTCAGGTTGGCAGGGGGAGGAAGGATTGAGCATCCATAGACAGCTCTCCTTTCTTGGGGAGGGGGGGATAGTGTGGCACGCTGTAGACTGACACCCAGCGGTGGCTGGGTACTGGCACGGGCGCGTCATCCAGTAGAGGAGAGGGCACCGTCCAGGGCATGTGGCTGCTTCTTCGGAGGCGGGGGCAGCTGACTTGCCCATTACATGGCTTGGGTGCCCAGGGGAAAAAAGCAGGAAAAGGCCAGGAGCTGATGGGGTCCATGATTACCCGACACGTTAGGGTTGGAGAACGTCCATCAGAGGAAGGCCCAGAGCTACCCATCAGCTCTGCGGAATGGCGCTAAAAACTATAAATAAAAAAAAATTCCAAACAAGGCTCTAAATTCAAGAATAGAGAATTCTAAAGTCATCACCGACATCTATTCATAAATCATTTTTGGATGTCTATGCCGTTGTTGGTTTTGTAGCAACAAGGTGGGCAGAGTGAGGAGGAAAACTTTGACTTTCTTCAGATCTGCAATCATTCGGAGTGAAGTAACAACAGAGGTTGCAATTTTATTTTTTTTTTAACTTCCTCCTGGTCTCTGCCCTGAGCAATCCTTTTCCTAAGTCTTTTCGGCTTGGTCCCGATGTAGCATGGACCCAGCGCAATTCTGCGTGAGACTGGGAGATTTTCTGCCTTTGTTTTTTCTCCTGGTCCCTTCCCCCTGAGGGCGCTGATGCAGAGGACCTTGGTCCAGATGAATGACATGCTTACGCACTCCACAGTCAAGTGTCCGCAGCACCCTCCCCACCCCCCAACTCCTGTAAGGAGCCGTTGCGCCTTACTGCCCGTGGTTCCACAAGCGGGAACACATTTTAGGGCATCGCTGCCCTGTAACCTGCCCCCGAGGAGGACAGCATCCGCTGGATGCTTATCCTACCTCCCAGGCCGACCCTGGTGACCAGAGTCCGCTCCCGAACCCAGGTTGCTAGCGAAGCGCGAGGTGTGGCGTCCAGCACCTTAAACCTCAGCACCACCAGGCCGGCTAGGTTGCAGATTTTTTTTCAATGAATGCCACAATTCATCATGGTAAACACCTAGTGTTGGTTTGGTATGTGTAACTCATACTGACTTTCTTCAGGTAACATTAACTGTGGCTTGAAAGAGACAATGTCAGACCATTTTTTTTAAATGTAACCATCCCTTTTTCATCCGTGGTTATAAAGTGCCTATGGTACCTTTCTCCACACTTCATTTATGTGTCCGAGACATTTTCCTCCTACTTTTTTTTTTTTTTTGTTCCTTTTGACAATAAGCCCTGGTTTTCTTGGGGTGAGGACTTGAGTAAAGATGGCCGACTAGATCGTCATTGTCACTCGACAATTTTGCATATTACATATGCTACGCATTACACATATGATAATGTGTACAACTACAAAGTTGAGATTTCAGTGTCATCTACAAATTTGCAGGAATAGTGTTTTAATTTACTCTGTTTCTTGAATAAAAGCCGCTAGGAACAGTCTATGCCGTCGTTGGTTTTGTAGCAACAAGGTGGGCAGAGTAATTTGCAGATCCATTTCTTGAATAAAAGTCTACTACAGGAATACGTTTCTGTGAATTATCAGTGCTGCCCTTACTGATGAAGACATAAATAAAGTGAAAATTATTTAAGGGGTTTAGGTTTATTTATGTGACACCCCCCACCCCCTTGACTCACCTTACCTGTCACAACCATGCCTTGAAGGGGGGGCATAGCCTTGGGTGACTCCCATGTGTACTTTAGGGGTATTGGGATGGTGATGTCTCATGGGGAGCCAGGAGCCACCCCTTGCAAACAGTTTAGATGTGGCTGTCTTCTTCTACCCTGCGTGACCACCAGGGTGCTGCATATAACTGCCCCATGCTGCACTGGGAGACCACCCGCTGTCCTCTTCTTCCTCCTTTGCCTGGTCTGTGCCGTGACACCTATTTCACTCACAGGGTTTTTTTCTCCGTTACAGTCTCCATCCCTTCAAGGGTGCTGGGGCCACCAGCACAGTGGCTCCCTGCAGCCACCCTTTGGTTGGTCCAAAGATAGAATTAGTTCACTCAGGCTGTCAACTTTGGTTGCTCAGAATCCACTGAATTGAATTGGATTTATCGGATTCTGAACTTTTTTTGGAATTTCGGCATCATTGCCGAAATTCTGAATCTAGATAAATCATTAGATGCCGAATCGTAATTGTAATCTGGGTCCACATTCGAGTAAAGAACAAAGCCCATCCCATACCTGCTCCTGGGGTCCTGGAGCTGGCGGTGACTTGAAGCAGCAGTCCCTCAGTTTTAGTTCAGCCCAACGAGAGTTGGTCCACCGGCCCCTTTGACTGTATTAGCCCCCCCAGCCGCTCCTCATCCAGCTTACCCTGGCCCCTTACATCCCCCCCATCAGTCCTTATCAGTCAGTACTTCCATCCTTGATCACGTCAAACAACAGTCTGTCCTCCGCTTCCTAAGTGCTAGCAGTCGCCTAGCACATTAAGTGAAGCAAACCTAGCAGCAGTGGGCTGGTAGACAGCAAGAGTACACTAGTGAAAAATAACATTAAAAACATATGTCTTTGTCTCCCAGTAGCCAAAGTACGCTTACCACGACGAATCTCTGATGCATTACAAGTTATCCCAGAGTGATCTGGGAGATGGCCAACCTAAGCAAAGTCCTGGGAGCAGGTTCGGCCAGATGCATAGTAAAGTAAAAGACATCTGACGCAGCCTGCTCACAGGGCTTTGCTTAAGTTGGCTCCCTCCAGGATAACTGTGGGAAAATGAAAGAACTGAGGGGATATTGGTTAGTCATTGCAGGTTGACTCGTTGTGGAGGGAGGAGAGTGGCAGAGTTCAAGGGGTGATAAATTGGAGTCAGTCAAATCAAATGTCTGACCAGTATTTGAGTGGACGCTTTTTTTTTTTAAAATGGTACAATCGGTCCGTGAGTATAAGTGACACCTGTAGTTTTTCTGATGCTGAAGTACCGGGGTGCTCATCTAAGTGGCCAGAGAGGGAGTCAAACAGGGGCGGCTGGGCAGGGGTCAGGCTAGGGGCAAGGAGCAACTGGGTTGGCCCTCAGTCTGGATTACAGTTTGCCACAACAAGCTGAGGCCGCCTGGGTTGAATGTGGCTGGACCGGACTGCTATCAGGATGATGGAGCGAGGCGGTGATCAATCAACAGCACTGCAGCATGTCACAGAGAGGAGAGTGGAAAGGGCCCCCACCCACCCAGCAGCACAGAGACCAGCCTCCTCCACTCACATCAATGCAGGGCATGCACCGAGGTAAGGGAGGAGAGACAATTTGGGTGGATGCACAGTTGCACATACAGGCACATTACAGTATAATCGGAGAAGGATGTGGATTCTGAACTTCCGATGACTTTTACCATTCCGTGCCTGCACCTGGAGTTGGAACGGAATCAGAATTGGAATTCCTGAAAGGCTGATGGATTCACATCAGGATGAGTTTTAGACAGTCTGAGCACTCCTACTGTATAAAGACCCCAGCACGGAAACTGCAGGAATATATTAATTTAGAACTTATTGTAGGCATACTTTCTTTGGATTTAATTCTGCTCACTCTCTTTCTATATGTACAACATCGACAGAACACCACAGTTGAGGCAGAACTTTAATATCAACGTATATTTACATGGCGGTATGCGCCACATATGTTACAGTGACTTGGGATTGCGCATCTGGAACCCTGACCACAACCCCACCAAGGACCCGTGTAAATCAAGATGGACAAGTCCTGAGCGCATAAGTAGCAAGAGCACAGCTAGTAGCAGTCTACGCATAGCAATATAAATACAGTTTTCATTGTGTCCCCTCACAGCTGTGAGAGATCCCAGGTTACCACGGGATGTACAAACATTCTTATAGCACAGTTGCTCTCTAAACTTTCAGCAGGACAGCAACAAGGTAGAGGTGTAACCAGTGTTGGAATTCAACTTTAGAGTGGAGGGGCCTAAGGATCATATCTTAAACTGAGCCCCCTTCTCATTTTAAGTCAGTAGCAGTTATGTGTGAGAATTGGGGCTCACTTCAGAGCTGGGGGGTCGAGTCCTGGCAAGCTGCCCTTTAATTCCAACACTGGATGTACCATTCTAGCTAATACAGTGCGATAATGAGGGAGCAAAACAGCTTGCATCATCTTACCCCTTCATGGGCCCTCGATGTTACAGTGCCAAAGTAGTCACAGCTACAAGGCTTACAGGGCTCACCACACCATACCCCTTCATCTGGTCTTGATGCCACAGTGCTGTGTCCTCAGATCTTTTTAAAAATTCAATCTTCCTTGAGGGTGGACCACCAAAGGGTCCATACGGTCCCCAACCTCAGCCCTGACAGGGATCTGAGCTTCTGGAGACCCAACTGGAGGGAGCCAGTGCCACACCAGACCCAGAATGCTGCCACCATCCCAAGCCTACAAGTCCCGTCCATCGAGTCACTGCCAAAGCAAGCTCCCCATGGGCTCCGAAACTCTCAAGCCACTTCTAACTCGAGACTAGTGAAAGCTGTGGACTGGTGTCCCTTTTATAAGTTCTGGGACGGTGGGCAGAAAATCGCAGGCAAGCGCTAAACTGATGACTAGAAAGTGTATTGTGCACCGGAACAGCACCCTGTATGTGGGCAGAAAACTGCAATAACAGGACACAAGCATTTTTATTTCAGAAACAGGCTAGAACCATTAACCCTTTAGTGCATATCAGAGCCATGTGGAATTTTCAAATTCTGCATCCATTGGAAATGTGCGGAAGTTCATCTGAAGCAGAATTCCAAAAGCAAATTAAAAAAAACTTCTGATTAGTATTAAGCGGTTTACATAGACACCAGAATAATGTTCTGGTTACATAAACCACAGATTCATTTTCCACAAATCGGGAAATATTATTCTATAGATTACGTCATCCACGGAATATTATTACATGGTTTTATATTGAAATGCTGTTCAGGATTCCATGAGATTACAAAAAAAGGAATTCTGAAAGGCATTTCAGAAGCAGAGTTCCCATTCTGCACAAATTCTGATGGCAGAATTCCACATGGCTGGAACTGCCCACTTCCAGCACGATGCCGGGCAATGCCTAGGCAGTCCTTCTGCGTGTACAGCTTAACCTTGTGGGAGGAAACAAGTTCCCCAGTCCCCCACTGTATGGGGTCCTTGCGACTGTGGAGCCATGGTGCTGTCCCTCTTCAGCTCCCTCTACCTCCCTAGCTAGGTCCCTAGCAGGGCTGGTGATTTTATATGGAGAACACTGGTAAAAACAGAGTTTGACATTTTTAAACCTGCACTTGGGAATCATTTTTTCATTAAAAAGCTCTATTTGAGCCAGCACAGTGGCATGGACGACTGACGCATTTTGCCTCACCTGCTGCCACACTAGCGACCCAGATTTGGGAACAGAACCAAGTCACTGGAGGTTGGCTGTGGAGAGGAAGATCAAGTATCTAATGGACTGCTCTCCTCCTCTAGGGAGGGACAGACATGGTTTCCAGCATACATCTGGCCTCTGGCGACGGCTGGGGGTACAGCCACCCAGGGACTGCAAAGTGGGGGAATGGAGGAACGTCAACCAACGAAGCATGCATAGGTACATATGGACGACCTTGCACGCCCATTCCTCTGGGAGAGAAAATTCGTGGAAAAATGGCCAGGCACACTGTACAAAGCAGAAAGACAGACTGACCCTCCACAGACTCCACACCGGGTACAGGGCCCTCTCCTGGAACCGGATCCACTAGCCAGAGAGTGAAATCCGCCAACCCCTGCCATGCAGATGAGTCTTGGGAAAGCACCAGGAATTGAAGGCAAGTCCCTAGGACACTGGGTGACAGGGGGCAGTCAGAGGAAAGCCTGCACTGGATGAGGAGGAGAAACAGATTGACTACACAGAATAAAGCTCAATTTGCACCACTTTGTTGTGCAAAATAAATAGATAAATAAAATCACGCACCAGTTTTTTGGGTAATCCCTTCCATTCTGAGGCAAATTTTTGCTAAAAAAAAAAAAAAACACGTCAAGTTGCCTGCAATTTTTGTAAAACAAAAAAAGTGGATTTGTTTAATTTTGCCAAATGGAATTAACCATTTTTGAAAATGGAAAGTCATTGGCTCTACCCTAGTCCTCTGTGTAACCTAGGGTGCCAGAACAGTACACCCCTAGACTCGAGGCTCTGCCAGATGGTGGAAGAGGAGGATCAACAGTTGTGCATGAAAAGCAGATGACACAAGTTGAATGTTTGTTTCAGAAGCACCCTTGCAAAGGAACTAAATGTACATGCAAAAAATAGATATATTTATTTTAACTGTCTTTAATGCACCCAGGAGGCAGGGCATCCTTCTGGGGTACCCACATGACGAGGGCCTCTCACTCCCTGCCTGAACCCCACCAGGAACTCCCCACCCAAACAGCCCAGTCCCCCGGCAACTGAGTACCCTCGGGAAGGGTTTGTCCACCCTTGGCGACCTTACAGACTCAAGGGGCCCTACCTGACTGCTCGAGTTGGTGCTTTGGGGAGGATCCTGATGTGCGGGCCGGTGCTGGGATGTGGGCCGTATCACTGGAGTCTCCATCATCTCTACTGTCCACCAGGGGGATTTTACGTCCTTCCAACATCCCCCCAACTATCGCTTCGTGCAGTCACGTACTGGTGCATGGCAACCCTGCCAATGTTGTCGAGTCGCCCCACTGTTACGTGCCAGTTGTCCTGCAGTACCCCCAATCTCCATCAGGGGTCACTGGGATACCGGACACCTTCCCCGGGGGAGGAGAGCTGTCTTCCGGACGCTCTGTCCTCTCCCTCTCCTGCCGACCCCTGGCAACTCGAGTCCACTACCGAACCCGGGTCACCGGCATGGCGCGAGGTGTGGCATCCAGTGCCTCAACCCTCAGCGCCACTGGGCCAGCCAAAACAAATTATTGAGTAGTGCCATAGTGAAACATAACTGGAATGTTGATGTGCTCCTTTATCCGAATAACTTTTAGGAATGAAAAACAAAGTGCTTCCATGTCGAACTGTGTACATTCATCATCTTTCAGATGGGAAATTTGTTGTTTCTAGGAATTTCTCCCTAAACTTCATTTGATTGTGTTTTGCTGTTTGTGAAGCGTTTTGTGACACA
Organism: Neoceratodus forsteri; assembly: GCA_016271365.2. Lineage (NCBI taxonomy): Eukaryota > Metazoa > Chordata > Ceratodontiformes > Ceratodontidae > Neoceratodus > Neoceratodus forsteri. The sequence goes on along the minus strand of JADMNL010000029.1, from coordinate 97,034,514 downwards.
GTGTGAAAGGCGTTAAGTAAAATAAAATTGAATTGAACTGCTTGTCATAAGGTATACCTAACACTGGGCCTTTAGGATATATGAGGTTAGGAGAGAGAGACAAAAAACTGTGGATATTTCCACATATGTCGCTTCCAGGGGTGCTGAAGTCCTCAAGCACCCACAGTGTTGACTTGAGCACCCTCAGTGTTTTGAGGACAGTCTACAAAAAAGGGTTGCCGGGGAACCTGGCCCTAGGAAAAAATATGATCTACAGTACCGGCAGTGAATATCTGCAAAGGGTCATACAATTTGGCATTCCTGGATATTTCGTCTCTCTTAGCATTCTTTAACAGATCCAGTTCCACAACTCGGACAGCGATACAGCAGTGCAGGTATGGAGGGCGACCTGCCCCACACACAAACCAACGGTTCTAAACAACCTGCACTCGCATGAAAAGCCAAATCACTCAAGTAAATGCTGGACTGTGCTAATCGAGTAACAGCACAATACTGACCATCTGAAGTAAAATAATCGTCAGGGCGAAGTTCATAGAACGAAGCGCAAGGGTAGTGGACACAGGTCCTTGCTGCACTTATTTTGTATCTGCATTTAACACGGTGTCACCGTTCATGCCTCTGCTGGATTATTTTTAACTTAAAATTGTCAGTATTGTGCTGTTAATAAATAAATAATTTATTTGAAAAGTTTCACCAGAAAGGCATACTGAGCAGTAATAGCTTGTTTCCAGGTGCGTCCTTGGGGAAGGGGATGGGATAAGTACAACTGATCTTTTTATAGAAGAACAAAACTGCACAACAATAAAACTTAATACAGTGATTTACATAACAGTGAAAGCAGCTATGTACAGTAGGGGGGAATATGGGATAACCAAACATAAGGAAGTAAAATGTAATCATAAGAAGGGTATGGGAGGCATGTCCCTGTTAAACGTAGAAACATATAATTTGATGGCAGATAAAGACCGCCTGCCCCACCTAGTCTGCCCATTTCCCTTCTGGATGCACATATTCACTGCTGGTAAGAAAGGAGAGGGGGACAGTGAGTGATAAAACACAGGGAGGGAAATAGGGGAAAGGGCGCAGATGGGGGGAGCAATAGTGTGGAATGTAATAGAAAGGGAGGAGGAAAAGGAGGAGGGAGGAGAATGGTGGAGAAGAAGAGGCAAAACCATTGTTCCTCTGGGGTGCAGACCCCACAAGGCACAGGTGTATGGGATAGGGTGCAAAATGTGGGGAGAATAGTGTGGAAAATAATGGAAAGGATGGACAGGAAGAAAAGGAGGAGGAGGAGAATAGTAGAGAATAAATAAGCACTCCCTAGCATTGACTTAAGTTGCCTTTTTTTCTCTTAAGTGCACATTCTGTGGAACTGTTCTTTTACAGATCCCACATACTGCTCTTTCTGCAAACTACATGATCATCCTCACTTGTCCCACCCATTGAATTATTACTATTATAATATTTTTTTTTGTCCTTTGCCGTTCATCGTCTGGGATATACCATTTAAGTCTAGTGTTCTCCTGTCCCATGGGTACAGTTTCCTCCAGCAGCTGTCATGGCTTCCCTTCTCTGGGTATGGGCTCTCCCAAGGCGGTCTACTAAATGGACAGGATCTAGTGCCTTCTGTACTAGGACCCAGGGAAGGGGGGATGTCAACGTCATATAATCGTGGTCATGGGATTTTATCCCATTTTCTCCTCTGTCCTCCCTCCTTGCTTGGTGTGAGTGGAGCCTTCTGACAGCCTTGGATGCAACGATAGCTGTGGAAGGAGCAAGCACCCAGAGAAGTTGCTGTGGTGCAGGGAGCCTGACGCCTTTCATCCTGACCACCAGACACCGCTGAGCAGCGATCTGACCCTTGTCCCAGTGCGGCCTCTGGGATACTTAACCTTCCCTCTACCCCCGGCTGGCCCTCAGATGACTCAGACTTGTTCCCGAACCAGAGTCACCGGCATCTTGAGTAGTATCGCTACTGCTGTGGCGATGGGTGGCATATCAGTTCTTAACAGTTGGTTTCATTGTACTCGGGACGAACAGAGAGATGGTTAAAAAATACAGATCCAAAAAAACACACTCCCGTAACAGACAGTTTGAGTTGTTTGAAATGCAAATTAGTAATCTGTATGTAACTGGCAAAGAAATTAGCATGCAGATATATGCAAATTACCAGGTTCAGATACCAGAACCCTTGGGAATCTTTTTGGGCCTTAATTAGACCCTCTTTAGCGGAGACTATCTCTTGCTGGTGCTGAACTGGTGCTGTCGGTCACCAGTACCAGCCTGCAGTGGGTCTGAACAAACATGGGAAGTAACAGTATCAACTGAACAGGATGCTGCTTCCCAGAATGCCGTTCCCTGTAGATGTTCTGTACCAGAAGAAATCATTAGTAGTGCTGAGTTATAATAGTAGCCTGACATTGCTGTGGGTCTCAGAGGAAGGCAGCATAAAGCATTTAAGTCAAACTAAAAAACCAGCCGGGTGCAGAAGTGTTTTACGAGTACTCACTGATTTAGCTGGCGATAGATGACTGTACATATTAAGGGAACAAGTAGTGACACGATGGATTTTACAGAAGTCAAAAACAAAAAACATTATTTTCTCTTAACAATTGTAAATTGCTGAAGGTAATTATTAAAATGATTTATTTGTATCTTGTTAACCCCTCTCTCGTCGTTCACTCCCTCATCATCTTAGGTGCTGGCTGCAGATCTTGCTGCCTGCCTCAGGACCTGGTTCTAGGCTCAGGAAACCCTCCATTTGGCCATTTTCATTGCTCCTTTACTGTACATCACAAATTAACCCCATCAGGGTCCCCTTTTACACCTTGTGCCTGGTGTACTTGCGGGGGAGCAGATCCAGAGTAGGGAGTGGACTGAGCCTTCGACAGCCATCAGCACTGGTATCGATTCACTGCCCTTTACTCTGACAGCCAGCTGATGCTGTTCTTCCCTGAATGTGGCCTCTCCCACCACCCTGCAGCTTATGGATCCCACCTGTGATGCTCCCGAGAATGGGAGTGGGAGGATGTCTGGCAGTGCACTGTCACATGTGTTGTCAATCACAAGACCGCTACCGTTCCATAAATGTTGCGTGGCTGGCAGCATGATTGAACTCTTCTACCTCTCTTTACCAGCAACTACTCCTTTCATTCTGGACTCAGGCAGGAATGGGGGTTGCTAGTGTACCAGGCAGCTCTATACTGTCCACTGCCAGACAGACGGTTCATTTTTTTAAAAATTATTATTATTTTTTTTTCCATATAGCTGTTTGGCCACCGGTACACCACCTCTGACTCCCTCTGTCATGTCCCCCACCCTAATGACCTCTCAGTCCTATCCACCACTCCCACTGTCACTGCGGCCGATGGGGCATGCCCCTAGAGTGCCAGTGCCATCATTCTGGAGGTCAGTGGGCATTCAGATTTACACTTTTTCCATTTCTCCAGGAGCCTCCCACTTTCCTGTGGTGCTAATGCAGCCGACTGCTAGCCTTGCATGCCACAGTGCACTCTGGGCATGCAACACCCCTTGCGGCAGGGCACGCTCCCCAGCCAAAAGTGGGGAGCCGCTGCATTGCCAGATGTCAGGTACCTCCCTCCCTGGGCTGCTTGTGCTGCTGTCAGCAGCACTTGCCAGCCCTGGACCACACCGACCCAGCTCTGGTTACCGGCACAGAAGCATATCATGCTTCTGCTAGGGCACTAATGGGTGGCCTTTTTTTTCTTATATTTTAAACTAGTTTCTCCAGCTACAGCCCTGATTTGTGCTCGCCTCGAAAACGACAAGTGATTAATGTTTGTATCTGGACAAAGTTAACACAAAGAAATTTCACTATGCCTTGCTGTTTTTATATGGACCAATATCAAGCAATCTGAATTTGGACTTTATTTGGCATGAACAAAGATTCTGGCCTTACATCTACTGTGTGTGGCTGTCCCTCTAAGTGATGAGCTGTATTTAGGAGGCATCCTGGCAACCATTGCTTTAAAAGTGGCAAGAAATTTGTGCAACTGCCCAGCTGCTTGTAGTGTTCCTATTTTTGGAAATGATCTTCACCCCCCCACCCCCGTACATAGGGGAAACAGTGTGGTCTAATGGTTAGAGCACCGGCTTGGAAACCAGGAGACTGCAGGTTGAAATCCTGCTAGAACCAAACACTCACTGCTGTCTTGAACAAGTCATTTAACCTCCCAATGCTCCATTTCACTCAGCTGTGGAAATGGGTAGAAGCAGGACCCCACTGGAAACGAGATGTTGCATCTCAACTGGTCTGTCCTCGGGATTGCATTGTAAAATAAATTAGTAATAAAATAAAATAAAATGATCCCTATGAAACTGTAGCTGAATAATTGTTGATATGAAAACTGGGGTTTAGTACTGTTTTCTTTTTAAGCTGTACGGTGACTCGGGGAATTGCAGGACCTGTGAGGTGACCCCCACCTCAACGCCTAACCTGTTGAATATGGTTTGTCATGGATAATATAACCTGCAGCCTGTAGCAGTGTTTAAAATTGCAGAATTTCGTAAAGGACAGTCTCAGCCTCTGGCATCCACTTCCAGCAGATCATTTCATTTAGGCCCTGTGAATTCCTTCATTTTTCTGTCAATACTTTGTCAGTATGATGGATCGATTTACGTCTGCACAGATCAGGCCAGGCATTTTTTCCAGCTGACCCATTCGACTGAGTTGTGCATGGAGTTAATTTCTTAAAGAGGACAGGGAATTATTTCACACTGGCAGTTATTTACAATGTTCCTTCTTCCAGAAATAATATCCCTGCCCCTAAATGATCCACGTTTAACTGTACCTGAATAAAAAGACTTGTGAAAAACTATATTTTACATTGGTTTGTTTTTACGGGGTGCATTTTGTTACAGTTCTCTTCATGGAACCAGTGATCTGGAGTTTTCACTGTGTCACAGTTTGTGTACAGAACGCTGAGCATGGTCCTGACAGGTGAACAGCACGTGCTTAGCGTTCAGTACACACATCATGTAACAGTCAAAATTCCAAATTACTGGTTCCACCAAGAGCACGGTGCAGAATGTTGGCTATAAAAAGAAAATAGAAAACACAGTGTTCACATCATGTTATATTTAGGTACAGTTAAATATGGCTCATATTGAGGTATGAATTTAATTTCGGTAAATGGGAACATTACAAATAGCTGTCAATTAGCACACATTTCCTGTCCCCTTATAATAACACTTTTTTTCTTACTGATTTAAGCAGCTTCACTTTAACTCTGTGACATCTCAGCACAGCAAAAAGCTATAAACTGTAAGATGACTTGATTTCTAGAAAATAACCTGGCTTGCTTGCCGTCATTTTGATGGCATTCAGTAAGTTGGGACAGATAGGTAACAGCATGCATCTCTGTTCACATTTAGTTCTAATAAAAACCCAGAAATGTTCTAAAAGGTTCTTGCTTTTGGACTGTTGTTCTAATGTAGGGATTTTCTACATATTAAAGCAATCAATATGTTTATTTACTCAGGGATGAAAAGGATGATCCAGTGATCTATAGTTCATTTTAAATGGTGCCCTCACAATTACTTAGGACGATTCAGAGAGGAGATGCAAAAAAAATTCTACCCGCTATGAGAGTTGACTTATAACCTTCCATTTCAAAGCCCAGTTCCTTCCCCATTATACTACAGAAGGTTCAACAAAAACTGTTTGGTGGAGGTTCACCCAGTGGTCTAGCAGGTAGCGTCTTGGGTTCCTGCACCAGCGACCCACGGTTGGGAGCCAACGTAAGAGTTGGGTCGGCAGGTGAGGTGGCTGGGGTGGAGCTGCCATGCGGCAGTGCTGCCATCCGGGAGCGATGGCACTGTTGTGCCACAGCGACCCCCTACGGTGGGGCAGGGAGCTTGTGTCCTCTGCAGGGTTGTCACTGTGTGGGTGCAAGGCCTGATGGGGCACTATCCTGCATCAGGGTGGTGGAAGGTCTTAAGGGGACTATGGAGAAAAATAAAAAAACACTAGTATTTTACTGGCGCCTGTATGGCAGCTACTTAGATGCCACCCTGTGTAATCTTCTTTGGCCTCGATAGTTGACAGAGTGGCAGATAGGGCTGGGAGGTCACTAGCATAAAGTCTTGATGGCTTCCAACTTTCGCTGAATGGCATAAATACTGGCAGCATTACATGCTTAGAAAATGATCACTAGCGTGAGTGATGATCGTCGTCCTGTTGAGAAAAATGGGAAAAGTGCCATTCTTTTTTACTTCTTCACTAGTTCCTCAGGGGTCCAGCCTGTACTGGCTTTTCAGCCCAGAAGTATGACAAGACTGTTAGAATAGTACTCACTTTTCTTAGATGCTGATACGACTAAGTCTAATGAATGTACCTGCTGGATTGTACTGGTGGGTCCTTTCTGTGTTATTGTTATGGTTTTGTTTTGGTTTTCATGTTTGTTGTTACACTTTGACATTTTCAAAAATAAATAAAACATATTAAATTAAAAACACTTGGTAAGCTGGCCCAGTGGTGTGGAGGGCTGAGGCAGCAAAACCTTACCTCCTGCCATATCGGCGACCCGTGTTCATGGTGCGAGCAGGTTGTCGGGGGCCCGACTGGCGTGAGAGAGGATCGAGCGTCCAGAGGACTGCTCTCCTTTCCTGGGGATGATGGGGAACAGAGGCTGGCGATTGCCTGACACCTAGCCGAGGCTAGGTGTTGGCACGCCTGGCCCTGTACAGTGGGGCAAGGAGGTGGAGCAGCCAGCCAGGCATGCGGCGTGTGGGCCGTGCGGTAGCCGCATGTATCCGTCGGCATTGCACGCTCTGCCGCCGACAAGGCAAACAGCAAAAATAGCAGCCCTGGTTGACACGGCTTGATGACCGTCTGTTGGGAATGCACCACCTCCAGAGGGCATCACCGCCAATACTGGATCCGGTCCTGGTGGGGAGATTGATAGATGTATTACTGTTGCATGTTTTTAGCTGTGTTAAATGCAGGTCCATCTTGTAAATGAGTTCTCCTCAACAATGTTTCACCTGGATAAAGAATTGATTGATTGATTGATTGAGGGGCTCTCCGCCACAGGGGGTAAGCCGTGGGGGTAGGAGCGGTGATGGCCTGAAGTGTGGAGGATGGTGCAGGATGGACTGCGGCCAGAGGATACGGATGCCAGGTAGAAAGAGCCAACCAGGGGACGGGGGACAAAAATCACCAACAAAGAAAAAAAAAAAAAAAAGACTTGATGGCAGGCATAGGTGACAGTCTGGGCAAAAACGCTATTTCAAACCTCGTCTGTATGCTGATTTCTTTTTTTTTTTTACCTTATGTTTATCCACCTACTTGCACCGTCCTTCCACTCATTCAGAACTCCTCAATTCACCGTTCCGACGTCCCGTGGTGCCCCCAGGAGTCTGCTCCTACAGTGTCCGTCCGCTCAGTGAAACCCTCAGGCAGCCCGGTATACCCCCCCGGCCGGGGCGAGGGAGGGTAACTCCAAGCCTTCCTCCTACTAATGGCGGAGCGAGCAGGACACAGCAGAGTCTGCCCCAGTGAGCACTGGTGACGCGGTCTGGCTGTGGAGGAGTCATCACCTAGGAGTGACGGGCTCCATTTTCTCCTGTTCTGGTCCCTATCCCCTGCAGTTACTGGCACACTAGAAGAGCCAATGAGGAGGCATGCGTAAACGCTGCTCCTCTCCGGGCTCTCGGCCAGCACTGCCCCTCCCGTTGTGCATCCTGATCCTCATCGCCATTCCTGGGTTCATCCAGGAGGTGACGATATAGCGGCAGGACGGACCTATAACCCTCCCCAGAGAGGGAGAGCTGCCTCTGCGCACCTGATCCCTCTCCTCTCCTCTCCTGCTGACCCCCAGTGGCCCAGGCTCGTTCCCGAACCCGGGTCACCGACGTGGAGCAAGGTGTAGCATTCAGCGCCTTAAACCTCAGCGCCACATATACCGATTTCTACTTTAGAGGCCACAGACAGAGCCAGGTAGCTACAGGACCTACATGTTAACAACACGCTAATTACGTGGTGATGCTTTATTTGTATTTCAGACCACTAGATCTCTTTTTTTAAGGGGAGGATCTTTTTGATCATAAAACTTCAGAATCGATTAGGTTGTAGGAAGTTTTTTTTTCTCAGAACTGGTTCTGCCTCATCTTCAACAGTAATGAGGTTAGGGTATGGGTTATGCTACGTGACATATTTAATAATAGTTTGCGATCTTTGTTCTGAGACCTGTAGTGATTTACAACTGCGTGTACAAGTAGCCCCACAAACTGTTCGTAATATTAAAAGGGGGGTGGGGATGAGGGCCAGTCAGAATAGAACAACATGAAGAGAAAGTTACCTACCTTGTAATTATGTAAGCAGCAAGACACGACGGGATATGTATTAGACAGTTCTAACACATGGCCGGGGTGTACTAAAATCTCTTGTTAGTTGAACCCTGCCTCTGACTTAACCAAATGTCTAGTTATACATCTCAGTACAGCTTTTGAAAATCATGCTCCATACATTTGCATAGAGTGTGGCCCCACACTCTCCCTATAGTTGCATCACAAAACGTTGGCACATGGGGGGTGGAGCCGGAGATAAGGAAGTGGAAAGGATCATTTTTTTGAAATTTAAGTTTATTATTTTCACAAAAGAAAGAAAAATACAACCATACCATAGTATTAGAAAGCCAATCAGTAAACCAAAGTCAATTCAACCCTCTGCTATACAAATAGCAAATAACAGATCTATTAGTATCAAAAAGACATCGAAACATGTTTATCTATGAGCTGAGAAACCCCAGAAAACCAAAACCCACCCCCCCACCCCAAGGTGCACCCGCTCAAACATAGCTAGCAACTTTCAAACTCTGGATACCACATTTAGGCAACCATCTTTTACTGGCTGTGTTTATAGGTCTACAATACAGTGAGAGAGACTGTTGTATCACTTTAAATCATATACTAGGATGGCAATCGATATACAACATAGAGTAAGGGTCCAGGGATCAGATCACAAAACTTTAACCTCCTGGTAAGTAAAAGGACTGAAGTTTACCCCATCTTTTATAAAATAAATCCATACGCTGCTTGTAGCTGGCAATCAAACTTTCGGACTGGAGGTAAGACATTAATTCTTTTAACCAATCCACAAGGGATAATACCAATTGGTCTTTCCAGTGCCTTAAAACCAATTTTTTGACTGCCATCGAAATCAAAGCCATATGGTACCTAAGCTCACGCAGTCTATCTGAGAAAAGTCCCCAATCACGCAGATACCTGGAGAGAAAAACCTGCTCAGACCCAGAAGGGGATCTAGACTATCCATAATAGCAGACCACAACGGGGCCACTTTAGGGCACTCCCAGAAAACATGAATCAAGTTACCCTCATCCCGGAGGCAACGGAAACACCGTGAGGAAGAGATCATCTTACGCTGAAAAAGCTTGACTGGAGTATAGTATAAGTTATTGACAATATTATACTGTACTAACCGGAACCTATCCTGAGTATGGTATTTGTGCAGGTTAGGCCATAGGGTTCTCCAAAATGGCACCTCTTCAGGAAGAAGTTGCGTCCAGAGCAAGGGACCAGTTACCTCCTCTTCAAGTTGAAAGTCAATAGATAAGAGTAGATCATGAGATGGAATGGGTTGAGATGCCAGCCTGATGATATTAGAGAAAAGGGTGTACCACAGACGGTTTAAATACCAAACCAAACTTGTTACAGACCAGATGACGGAGTTGAAACACTTTAAAGTCTCTCTACCTGGGATACAAATTTGGCGAGGATATCGCCTGATGTGAGAAGAGAGGTTGAATTATACAAATGTTCTACCCTGAATCTTTAAGTTGTGGCAACCAAGTTACTCCCACCCTTGAGTCACCAATAGCAAGATTGGGATTAGAGGTAATTGGTTGTCCTAAACTGCTTGGTTAGAGATCCGAAGAACTTAAAACATTGGGCCCACACTTTAAGAGAAACCGCCACCATGTTATTAGAAATCAAGCGTGAAAGTGAACTTGGAGTAAGATAGGGTAAGGTAGTGTCAAATTTAAGCTCAGAAAGAAAGGTCGATTCTAAATGAAGCCATGTTGGGAGGAATTCTCAGGTTTTGCCAAAAACCACTGTCCCAACTTGGATAAATGGGCCGCAGTAGTAGAGCTGAAAGTTGGGAAGTCTCAGACTCCTTGTCTTTGGGGAGCGAGAGGGAACTATAAGAGCAGCTGCACTTTCCCTTTCCAGATGAAGGTAGAAAACATACTATGGAGCTGTTGAAAAAGGAAAGAGGAAGCCAGAGATTGGTGAGGTTCAGTGGGTAAAAATCCGGGAAGAACGTTCATTTTAATAATATTGATTCTGCCCATCAAGGAAATAGGAAGAGATGCCTAGCGCTGCAGATCCTGACTAACCGAGTCTCTAATCTTATTTAAGTTTAATTTCCTGAGCAGAAGTGGGTCGGTGGAAAAGTGAATCCCGAGGTACTTAAGGAACTGAAGTCCATCTCATTCCAAAGGGTAGGAAGCAGCTCTTGAAGGTATAATTATTTAAAGGGAAAATCTCACACTTTGATACGTTTAATTTGTAGCCAGAAAGGGAACTAAAATGCCTAATAATATCTAGAGCTGCTTCTAACGATGCAACCGGGTCAGACAGATGTAACAGAACATCATCTGCATACGCAGAAAGAACTAGCTCCCTCCCTAAGATCCTAACCCCTTTCACCCGAGGCGAGGATTTAAGCTGAGTCAATAGAGGTTCCAAATACAAGTTAAATAATAAAGGAGAGAGGGCAGCCCTGTCTCTGTGTCGCAAGAGATTGAAAGGAGGATAAAACCTGTTGCAATAGATTTTAGCAGAGGGCACTTATATAGTACCTGAATCATATTTAGGAAGGAGGACGGAAACCCATTTCTTCAGAACAGCCCATAAAGGACCAGTCGACCCGGTCAAATGCTTTTTCAGCATCTAAAGAAACCAGAACAAGTGGTTCTGAAACTGACCAGGCGTATTGTGAAATATGGGACAGTGTCCTTAGATGATCAGCAGCAGATCTCCCTGGGACAAAACCTGCTTGTTCAGGGCTCAGAAGGTCCGTCCAGATCTTTTTAATCCTTTCAGCAGAATTTTAGCCAGTATTTTAATATCATAATTCTGTAGGAAATAGGATGGTAGCTAGCTGGGTCTGAGGGCTCTTTGTCTGCTTTAGGAATTAGGACTATGGTAGCTCGAACAAGGCCGAATCAAGATCCAGGTACCTGAAAGTAGTTATATAGTTTAAGCAGAATAGGGTCAAGTCCTTAGAGAAAGCTTTGTAAAATTCGCTGGAAATCCATCTGGACCCGTGATTTGTCTGGGGCAAGGGAGGCAATAGTGCTCTGGATCTCCTCAGCTGAAAAGGGCGCCACTCAGACGTGCCTGCTGGGAGTCCGGTATGCTAGGAAGAGCCAATCCACTTAAGTAACCCTTAAGGTCAGCTACAGAATGGGATGTAGAAGGGGACTATAAAGACTAGAACAGTATTCCCAAAAGCCCGAGCAATCTCTCTGGGCAAGGAGACCTTCGTATCGGATGAGGAAACCAGAGAGGAATAATCCTCTAACTTTCCAATGCTCTGAGACGTAGCCAGTAGTTTCCAGATTTCTCACAAGGTCTATATATTGGCCTGGTTTTGACCAGATAATACTCAATCTTATCTTTCAGAAGATCCGAGTACTGCTTTGACTGAGAGCAGATCCTTAAGATCTGACAATCAAGAGGATAGTGAGTACTTACTTTCCAGATCTCTAATCTTACCAACCAACTCTAACGCCTCTAGCTAACGTGCTTTCTTCCTGAGGGAAGCCATCTGAATAAAGTCCCCTAAGATAGCACTTTAATGCCCCCATACCATGTCCACTCTAGGGTAGAGTCCAGATTGTCTGCCAGAAACAGAGATATTTTCAGACTGATCTCCTAAACACAGTGATGGTCCTTCAATAGCTGGGTATTCAATCTCCACATGGAGTCGCGAGCAAAATCATGTCTAATAGACAAACGTATCTAAACCAAAGCATGGTCTGACACCACGATCGGTTCTATACCAGAGAGAGAGACCATAGGAGAGAGGAGACACTCACTAAAATCATATCCAGTCTTGATTTGGTGCCGTGGATTGCAATGGAAGGAGAAGGCCCTAAAAGAAGGGTTAGCAACACGCCACGGGTCACCAAGACCTAGCAACGAGACCATCTCACAGAGGGCTTTCTGTGCTGGGGAAGGTGCCTCCTGTCTTGGGGGTCCCTATCCAAGAAAGAGGGAAAGGTACGCTCCAACTCTCGCCCAGCACACATTGAGTCGGCAGAAAGGCAGCCAACTTGTCTGTCAACCTCATAAAGAAGTCTGGATTGCCTCCCACTGGTCCATACACCATCTCAGTACCACATTCTCTCCATTTAGGTTACCCTTTACTAGGATGAATCTCCCTTCCGGATCTGAGCAGGTCGAATCTTTGATGAACAAAACATGTTTTTTAATTAAGATAGCCACCCCTCTGCTAAAGTGAGAATTCCCAGCAAGATAAACTTGAGAAAATCCAGACCGGGAGAGGAGATTAGCTTCTTCCCGACCCAAGTGTGTTTCTTGCAAGAAAAGAATATCAATACCAAGCAAGGAACAGTGATTAAAAATCTGCAGCCTTTTACCACGATCCCTGAGCCCTCTCACATTCCAGGACGCTATACAAACTAACGCTTCTAGCCATTTCAAATAGAACTTACAATAGCCTGGTACCCAGATAGCATAAATCCAACCACTAGTAGCAGGGTGCACCTCCCAAATCCCTAGTCCCACACCCCAATCTAACCTCCCTCCCCACACAAAGAAAGCCCAATCTATAAAGATGACAGGAAACAGCAAACCCGACCCCCCAAAACCCACCCCTCCACCCACCACCAAAGTTCCATAACAACCAAACAGGAACCCCATTCAACAGAGTGTCGAACCCAAAATCTATAACCAAAGGAGAAACACCATTCCTCCTCAAACACATCCCCCCCAATCCCCAAAAACTATACACAAAGGGAGACCCCAATACCCACAAGCCCTTATCCAGTCCACATGCCAGGTTACGAGCCCCCCGGATCCCCATGCGAATCCCAAAACTCCCAGAGCCAAAACCCAATAGACGGGGCCATAAAGACCAATATCTCCCATATCCAGATATAGGTCCTAACAACGATCCGCCAATTATTATACCAGCTAGGCCCAGGGCAGGGATTAGCCACCCTCAACCGCAAGCAGCTCATGTATCCCACATCCAACCCGCCAGCTTGCCCAATCCCCCCAGCCGCCCCCAATGCCCATTCCCCGACGTATTCGCAGAAGCAGAGACCAAGATTATAACAGAGCAGAGAAATGGGGAAAAGAAAACCAAAACCCAAAGAAAAGGGAGCTCCTGCTAGTTAAGGCCTCTAAAGCCTCTTCAGCCCTGCTGGACCCTCCACAAATTCAGTCCAGCCCAGTCCCCCCACAAGCCCTGCCACTGGACAAGATAAAATGGGCCACTTACCGACGCCAGCATGACTCCAGCTCAGGGGACCCAACCAGACAGCGACGACCATTCCATAGGCAAAGGGAAGAGATACCGAAGCATTAATGTGGATGTTGTTTCGGGGACCCTGAAAGCAGTCGGACCCAAACAGCGAACACTCCCGGAAGTTCCCCAGAAACCGCATCTCATACCAACGCCTTACCCAAAATCGGGCCCAGCAGCAAGGGAAGGCCCAGATTCGTCAGACCAACCAGGGCCTAGGTCAAACCGCCCCCACATCGCGATTCCCGCCACAGACCCCTCCGAAGGACCAACGGAGACCTCTAAACCCCAGACCACACAACAGAAAGGACAGACAGACAACACCAACCGAGGTAAGTGACAGGAGGGGTGGGGGGGGCACAGGACAGGAACAGGGGGTCAGGGGGAGATAGCAGCCTCATCACCAGCAAAACAAAAACATAACGAAAGACCACAGAAAGGGCACACAAAGCAGATTGTAACAAATTAAAAGTCCACAGTAGCTATTCAGCCAGAACCCTTGAAAAGATCAGGCAGTCTGCCAGCCAGTTCCTTGAGAGCCGCTTCAGGGGTGTCAAAGCTCGTGGCCATGTCTCCAACAGTTACCTTAAGAGTGGCAGGGTAAATCATTTTAAAAGGTATTGCAGCTGCTATAAGTTTTTGCACAATATGGTGATAGGCTGCCCTCTTTGTTTGGATCTCTTTGGGAAGGTCCTGGGTGATCCGGATCCTTGAAACGCTCCACAAAATCTCTTTGAGGTCTCGAGACTTCAGAAGGACATGCTGTCTGTCTAGGTAACTCAGAAATTTTATAATAATCGGGCGAGGGAGAGAACCAGCTGGAGGTCGAGGTCGAGTAGTGGTGGCCCTTTCAAGATGATAGGAGGCAACTGATAGGTGATGGGCCCACCACCTTCATCAGAAACTTTTGCAGAAAAGCCATGAGGTCTGGGCCTTCTTCCAGCTCTGGAAGGCCCATAATTAACAGATTATTACGGCGACTGCGCCCTTCGAGGTCCTCTGTTTTGGCTTGAAGCCTCTTCACGTGTTGCTTAAGCCCAGCCATTTCTTCCTCAGCCCTGGTTTTCCAGTTTTCAACAGAAGCGACCCTGGCATCAACATCCGAGACCTTCCTGGCAACATCAGAGAGGTCACTACGCAGGGATTTTATTTCACCTGTCAAACCCATCAGGAGATCCTTCACAGAGCCAAGCTCTTGAGAAATCTGTCCTCTGTTAGAGTGTAGGCTGCCCATTTTCTCACTGCTACGATCCGCCTAGTTGGGGCCTGGTTCCTCTGCTTCTTGCGGCCTTCTCAGGAGATGCAGGAGGGGTGTGTTTAGTTAAGGCCTGCTTCGATCCACCTCCATCACGATCCAGCAAGGGCTGAAATATCCCAGATCGAGACACCAAATCGATCACTAGATGTTAATAGGTTAGATTTTAGGAAATTTCCTCAAAGTCCGGTCAAAGTATTTTTAAATAGGAAAATAGGCGTGCCAGAGGGGAGCTCAGGATACCAGCTGCTGCTCAGATGGATGCCATCACATGACCCTCTGGAAAGGGATCATGCGGCTAGCCCCTCGGGAAATTATGACCCTTCCCATCCTTGGGAGGTATGCTGCAAAATTCTCAAAGTGGCACAGAGGAGCTCCCATGGAGGTAAGGGAGCGTCCTCTTTTTACACTGTAGCACTGAGAAAGGTTCTGTTTAAAGAGAGTCACCAAGATAGGCATATGCACCACATACATCGGTGCCTTACCTGCTAAGACTGTGGTCTATTCATATGTGTCTCATAAATGTTCTGTAGTTTTGTTATAATTTCACATCTGGCACTTGGGTTCATATCCCAGTACTGATACTGTAGTGCAGCATGAGATGGGTGCTGCACTTCTGAGGTGCCGTCTTTTGGATGAGACGTTAAACCGAGGTCCCATCTGCCTGGATTGGTGGTAGTTCAGGTGGATGTTAAAGATCCCATGGCACTTCTCGAAAAGAGTAGAGGAATTTTATTAGACAAAGAAACATAACATCAAGTGTATATAAAGGAAACAAAAGCAATGAAACATTATAATACATGAAAAGCAAAGCATGTCAACACGAGCACAAAGAAAACTTTGTGAAAAAAATAAGAACTAAACAATAATAGACATGCTATTAATACAAAAACTTAATATTTGTCCATAAAGAATTAAAATAGGAAGCTGAAAGTTTACGACTCTCTGATTCTCTAAGAATTGACAAAGTAGTTTCTATGTGCTGAATAACAGTTTTAGGAGACAGCCATATCTGTTGCAAAGTATATTGACAGCGAGCTTGCCATAAATAAATTTACAAACTGAAAAAATCACTCTGAGTGTACTAGGTGACATGGCAGCCGGGAAAAGAGAAATCATTCAATATTAACATTTGATATGTGATATGGCTGATAAATTGCCATTTCCATTTATTGGCTAATGTTTTCCAGAACAAAGCGCATCCGGACACTCAAGATAAAATGAGACATGGTTTCTCAATCGTAGGGCAAGAAGGTTTAGGGCAGTATCTCTCCTGTGATGATTTATGCTTAAGGTTCCCTTTTACCGGTAATCGGCCATGACAGCATAACCATGTAATGTCCCACATATGTAAAGGTATATGGGTATCTTACAGCATTAATAAAGTATTCCCTGTGCTAGAAGGGGGACAGAATGGGAATTGTATATCAGGTCTGGAAAGGTTAATGATAGCATCATACAAATGTTTCCGAGGAAGTAATATTATAGATGCTTTAGGAAGTTTCCAGCTACGTAATTTCTTAAAGCTATCTATTACATAAGTAGGAGAACCAGGGATACGGGCAAGGATGGGGGGAGTAAACCCCAGTCATTCCATATATCATGCATGTGATAAGTAATCCATGTATCACAAACATGAGTAGTAGAGCGAATTCTAGTAAATAGTTGAAAGAGAAAAAAAGACAGATAAAAAATAATAGGGTTTACCATGTCAAGTCCTCCCTGTTTTACAGGTAAATATGTGAAGGCACGTTTAACAGGGTTTAGACGGTTCCCCCATATCATTTGAAAAAAGATGCTCAAGATTCTGGCATCTAGTGCATGGGGTGGGGCATATACATAGCTAAGGTATAAAAAAAGAGTGGAATAACAAATTGTTTTACCACTAGAACTCTCTTTCTTTCCCAATTTCAAGATTTCAAGAGCAACTTTAGCTTCTCCTAAACCTAAACATTTTTCCCAATTATATATTGACGGATATGGGACATTAAACCAAATTCCCAGTATACAGTGGGGGGGTTAAACATAACTGAGTTCCACCCACATCAGTAATTACAACAGAGTCAGGAGCTAAAGGGATAGTAACACTTTTGTATAAATTAAGAGTACCACCAGAGAGTTTGGAAAATGAGTGAAAAACATCTATGGCACGGTCTCCTGATTATTTATCTTGAACAAAGAGTACAACATCATCTGCATAAGCAGAACTTTTAACTGGAGGTAGTGTCTGGTGGGGTGCAATGCCCACAATAGAAGAACCCCATAAAATATGTCGTATGACAGGGTCTAACGAAGGCATATAATAATGGGCTTAAAGAACATCCCTGACGTAAGGCCTGTCTTCTGGAGTAAGGTGATGCCCATACGACCATTAAGTAGAGGTATAAAATATGCCATAGAAAACAAACGTGATCCATTGTATGAAAAGAGCAGGGATACCATAAGATGTCAAAATATATAGTAAGTAGGCATGCTGTACAGAGTCAAACACTTTCGCTTGATCCAGGGAAAGGATAAACCGAGAGAGCACGATGATTTTTGCCTCAAAAGTTCTCAAGAAGAAATAAATTGTTTTGTATAGAACGCCCTGGGACAGCACAGGACTGAGCAGAATCTAACAGGTCTGGGGCTAGGTATCATAATCTAGAATTTAAAATTCATGCAAGTAGTTTGTAATCTATATTAAGAAGATGTAAAGGTCTCCAATTCAATAAGTCATGGGCATCACCTTTTGTAAATAAATTTAAGAAATGACAAAACCAAGTTCTGTGGTGACTTCAGGACAAAGCAAGACATAGTTGAAAACTTGTGTTAGAATTTCCATGAGACTGTCCTTGAAAGTCTTATAAAACTCATGGGTTAATCCATCAGGACCCGGAGAGACTTGTAATGATAAATGAGCTATAGCAGAAGCCACTTCTTCCTGTGTGATGTGAGCAACGAGAGCCTGGGCACAATGATCAGGGAATTGAGGAAACGGGGCAGAAAAAAACGCAGAAAAATTTGGAGGCAAAGGAGAAGGCCTGCAAAATAGAGTCTGTAAATGAGACTGAACTATAGTTAACATGTTTTGTGTGGTATAACACCATGCTGATTCAATAAACCATTCATCACCGTGTTCCGAACCCTATCTTTGTGTGCAAAAAAAGGGTTTGTAGAGGGCAGGTGTGAAGATCCTACTCTCATTAAAAAATCCAATGTGTGGGCACTTTTATATTGATATGAGACCATCTGACGTTTAATGGAGGCTATTTGGGAAGAGTAATCTATAGAAGACGTAGCAGATAAAGACAACAATTTATATAAGTGATTTCTATGAGATAGGTATGTAATATATGCATCACGGGCTATCCGTTTTCCCATTGTCTGAAAAAGGTTTTTAAGTTCCAACTTAGTATCCAACCACCACTGTAGCAGGGAATCATAAAAACATATGACTGAAATCCGGGCACGGAAGAGTAGGTGAACATGATCTTGCATTTCTAGTGAAGAGATGAGAGAATTGTTTAATTTCCAGCTACTAGAGGGAGAAGGTAGAAGAAACAGGGGTTAACCGATATAGAAACTGCATGTAAGAAAGAAATGGTCTGATATCTCTAAAGGTCGAGGATGGCTGTTCGTCTACACAGTGTGGAAGAGAATAAATAATCAATTCATGTATGAAAGTGTGACCTATAACACTTATAACCAGCAGTAGTATGTAGTGAGCGGTAGGCATCAGTAAGACTCATCCCTTTCACCAAATCAGATAAAGCCAGGGAGTCACAATAAATTTTCTTCCTTCCATAGTTCGATATTTAACATCTAATGAACAGTTAAAATCTCCCCCAGATAATGTTTTGTGGTGCATAAATATGGTTGAAATAATTTATCAAAGCAATACGGATGCCTTTGTTTGTGGGCCATATATATTAGGTAAACGAAGCTGACAATTATTGAAAGTACAATCAAGAATTATAGCCCTGCCAGGAGAAATATCAATGATACGTGTAATAGAGAAATGTATGGAAAAGAACAAAATAGTTATCCCATCAGCAACACTGTTCCAAAGGTCCAATAAGAGGGCCCTTAATCCAACTGCGTTAAGATGTTGTACCTCAAACAGTGAGAAGATATGTGTTTCCTGAATAAAAGGATGTCAATGTGTAGGGAAGCAGCTTAGATGAAGAAAACCATTCTCCTTGTAGCTTTTAATGCTACAAACATTAAGTGTAGCTACGGTAAGAGACGCCAGGAGAAATTATAAAGTCACCCACTGCCATCAGTGATCGCTATATTTTTCTGCTTTTGCTACCTTTAAGAGATTTACCAGTTTTTACGGGATACATCAGGAGGTTTGGGGTGGAAAATTCTATGTCTGAAGGAAGAAATGAATTGTCCTATTCACCATCTGACTCTGCTCTACTACCTTTTAGACAGTCAAAAGGATTAGAAAGGGGAGGTCAAAGATTTCCAGTCTTCCGTGCAGCAGTTCTAGTGACCCGCCTGCTAGGCTTAAAACCTTCCTGGTCTGTAGAAGGGTTACTGAGTTAGCCTCAGAACAGGGTGAGGAAGTGGATGCAGGTAGAGAAGGTATAGGGTGGTCCAGTATTATAGGAAGAACCTCACTAATCACATGAGGAGGAATTGGGGGGGGGGGGGCAGTATCCATGAGGTGTGCCTTCTGTACTAGTACATCAGGATCCCATCCTTCCTTACGGTTTTTGCTTGCCCAAGGACACTGGTGGTAGGCATGCCCTGTTTCTTCACATAAATTACACTTAAAAACATTCGGGCAAGACACACTCTGGTGACCATACCCCCCAGAAAGACCACATTTTAATAGATCACATGTGCTACTTAAGTGCGTGTGCGCCCCACATTTGTAGCATGCCCTGGGCTGACCTCCATAGAAGCATACACCTCGATCTTTTCCCAAAAAGAAACTGTTAGGTATGTATAGAAGTTCGGAGTTAACTAGAAAGAGTTTAACTTTAAACTTCCATCCCCTCGTCCAGAGGCCTTCTTCATCTAAAAGTGCCTCAGGAGGGGATAACACTGTGCAATGTTTCTGTAACCAGTGATTAATGTCACTGACACTAACCCCCTCATTCCTAAACATGATGGTGACTGTAACAATGGAAGGTTTAGTGAGGGGAATGACATAAATGGAGTCCAGGGAGAGGTATTCTTTAAGAAAGCATACTTATGCCAGAATTTTTCTAAACCAACAGTGGTTTTAAAACTGACGTCAAATGTTTCCTCCCCAGAAACATGAATCAAGGCATATATGTCAGAAGCTTGGAATTGCATGGTGCCTTTCAATAACGTACGAGCTACATAACACCTATCTGGGAACTCCTGCAGCCCACCTCTATAACGTCGACGAACAGCATTTCTATGTGGGGCTTGTTCAAGTTTGTTCTTAAATAAGTCAGAAAGCATAGGACCAGTGCGGGGAGCTGAGGGGGGCATTGCTGGGGAGGGTTGTAGGGTGGGGGTTATGGAGGAGGTACCCTCTCCAGGATCATCTAGAATGGAGAGTGGAGGAGGTAGGGTAGAGTCCAGGAGACTGGATGAGGGCCGTACAATTTCTATGGCCTGGGCAGGGGAAGAATGGGCGGATGTGAAACCTTCTCATCAGGATGTGGAGAAATAAGTAATAAATCAGTTGGGTTATCCTGTACTGTAGGTGGCTTAGAAGCTAAAGGCGTATTCATATCCATAACATCCCCAGGCTACCTTAGGCATAGTATTCTCTCAGTACACACAGTAGTTAATATAGAAGTGTCTTCTTTCAGAATAGATACCTCGTTGGAGCTCATAGTAGGTGCAGGCCTGAAGGGGGAGAACAAAACACCATGTCTTTCCGCATCCCAAGAAGGGTCAGGGGTCCATGAGCCAGATGCCGTCTCTGTCCAGCCGGCATTTCGTAAGGCTTTAGAAGCAGTCCAAGGAGGAGCACAAGCTGGGTCATCTAGCGAAAGTCCAAAGCGAGAGCGTAATATCTCCAATGTGGTAGAAGATGCAGGAAGAGGTAGTTTAGCAGGCAGTTGTATCAGGGAGTTTGTGGATGCATGAGATAGTTCTCCCGAAAGCGACGAATCTGTCGCAGCTCTGGTGGAAATGGAAGCGCACTGGGGAAGATCCAGTTGGAGACACCGCGGCTGCGGAACAAAATGTTCCGGTGACTCACTAGAAGCAGAAGGCAAGTCTAGAGGGAAAGGATCCATAACGCAAGAGGTACCAGGTACAGTGTTTTTTCCATCAGAAGGTAGCGATACACTGACATCCGTTAAGCCATGATTTTCCGGCGATAAAGCAGTAGAGGAACGTGAAAGCAAACCAGTCTCAGGCAACATAGGAGGCTCCGAAGTCGGTGCAGCACCTTCATGATGCTGACACCTCTCTCCAACATCCATGTCTGCGTGACGAAAATCCCCTACTGGAAAGAGTAAGGGAATTTCTCTGGTGTCCTGGCCAAATTTCCCTCATTTACTAAAAATACCACCAACAGCTTAATCTGGTTCAAGGTCAGCTGGCATTCATCTGTATCCCCCTCCCCCGGGTTGTGCCTGAAAATAGGCAGGATTTGTCTAGTGCACTTACCTGGTCAACAAAAAAACTAACTAACTCATAATCTTATCTTCACTGAGATACTTTTACACTTCCCAGACTTTAGATCCGCCCCTGCACCGCACTGCGCTCAGCCAATATTATGACATGACAGCAGGGAGGCGCAGAGGTCAGCTTACATTATAGTCTATGGGGGTACCTTTAGCACCAATTTTATATGTTACAGTGATTATGTAGTGATTAAACAAGGGCACCAGGTGACCAACAAGGCCCTTGAGTCAACACCGCTTACCACCACCCTCTGTGGTCTCTCCTTCAATCAGTTTCCTGCCTATCTAACTAGGTCCGCACCCGCACTCAGGTCCTCCAGCTTTTTCAGCGATCCTCTGTGTGGCAGTGAGTCGAAGCCTTGCTGAAACTGAAGTGGAGTAAATCCACAGCATGGCCCTTATCTGCTGCCTTTGTTACCCAGTGAAAGAAACCATCAGGAAGGTCCGACAAGCCTTCCCTGCCATAAACCCATGGTGTTTGCTGTCCTGCAGACTGTTGTTGTCCAGGTAGCCCACAGGGTCCATTTTGATCAGTGATTCCTTCACTTTACCGAATAGTGAGGTAAGGCTGACAAGTCTAACTGCCAGGTTGCTCCTTATCCTCATCTCCCCCTTGTGTAGTGGGACTATACCTGCCACCTTCCAGAGATTTGGAACTACCCTTGTGTGAACTGAGCTACTGAATAGCCCTACCAGGGGTTCAGCCAGTTCTGCAACAAATTCCTTGAGCACCCTTGGGTGCATCCTGTCTGGCTGTGGGGCTTTATCTACCATTAGGACTTCACGTCCCTTCTGGCCCCTTTCTGTGGTAAATACTGGCTGCCTCATTTCAGGAATGCCCCTGACAGCTGCCTTGACGCCACTTTCAGGCAGGGGCACACTGTCTTCCCTTGTGAAGACAGGGCAGAAGTAATCATCAAGGACGGCTGCGTTCTGTTCATCTTCCTGTAGTACCCCACTCTTGTAGCCCAACAATACGCCCTCCTTGCTTCCTTTTTTCCTTAATATATCTGAAACGTTGTTTTTCCCCACCCTTGTCCCCTTCCACAATACGCAGTTCCATGTCTGCGGCTGCCTCCTTGACCATTCTGTTTGCTTCCCTAGATTTTGTTTGTTACTCTCCCCATTCCTCCTCAGCCTGCTTTTCCTTCTACCTGGTGAAACCCTTTTCTTGGCCCTCACTGCTTCTCTGACCCTTTCCAAAACCATATTGGTCTCTTGTACCCGTTTCATTTTGTAACAGTTCTAGTTCATGACTTTATTGCCTCAAGACTGGTACCCTTCATTGTCCCCAGTCTGCCGTCTACACCTCCAGTGCTTTCCATCCTGGTCAGTTTGTCTTGGACCAGCTCCCTCATCCAGTTAAATTCCGCTCTTCTGAAATCTAAGACTTCAGTTTTTATAGGGGCATTATGGTCCCGAGGGCTGGCCTGAATCAAATAGAGTTATGGTCACTGTACTCCAATGGCTCCCCTACCCTGTCGCTACTCACCATGTCTGAGCTGGGGAGCACCAACTCGAGACAGGCCTCCTGTAAAGTACATTCCTTAACCAGCTGCACCAGCAGGCAGTCCTGCAGTGCATCTTAACAGTTTCTGACATGTGGTGCACTAGGTCATTGAAATGTCCCAGATGCTATCCGGCAGGTTCAGGTCACCCACCATCATGTTCTCCTTTTTTACTCCCCCTGCCAGCTCTTCCCTGAGCTCCCTATCTCTCTCTTCCCTTTGTCCTAGTGGTCTGTAGATCACTCCACCCATGTTTTCTTGCCTTAGGGTGATATGAGGTGAACTCACAGCGATTGTTTATTGGAGTTTGTTTACTAGGTAGGCTCACCAAGACTTGTGTCCCTTTTCCAGGAGTGATCCGGGATAAGTTGCATACAGTTAATGGTATTCACTTGATAAAATCATCTACAATTAAAATGACAATTGCAAGTGGCATGGAGAGCTGAGGCATCCTGCCTTACCTCTTACCACAACAGCGACTCCTGTTCACGGTGCGACCGGGTCGCTGGGGCTTGGCTAGGGAGGGAGAGGATCGAGTGTCCAGGGGACAGCTTTTCTCTCCCAGGGAGGTGGGGAACAGAGACCGTCAACTGCCTGATATCTAGCGGTGGCTGAGTATTGGCATGCCAGGTCCTGTATAACATGGAGCGGAGGCAGAGCAGCCAACCGGCATTTGTGGGCATTGCATGCTCCCCCTCTGGTGTAACTGCGAACAAGTGAAAATGTCCCAGGTGCATTGGATGGCTGCTGTCCTCCCGGGCTCCGCCCCTGTCAGAAGACCTCCCGAACTGGATCTGGTCTCAGCGGGTTGAGGAGACTCTGTGCCACCCTGCCATGGAGGGCAAGCTGTGCGGGAAGAAAGGAGGTAAGTCCTGTGGTCTGGGGACAGGGCTGGAGATGGCACTAACGGGCTGACCAGGACGAGGGGAAGAAAAACAATTACAATTGGAGACATAGTGACAACAGTAGTAACAATAAGTTCAACAGTGAGGACCCAATGACTGGTATAATAAATTCTATGTACAGATCGATAAAGGCTGCATTTCTACAATATTACAGAACACAGTATAGTACATTATGTTGTGTTCCATGGCTAATTCATGGCAATGGGGGGTATAAGCAGTAAAGCAGCTTAGACACAGCAGAAACAGAGGTGGCTCAGTGGAAGCAGAAGCAGTTATGCTTAGGGGTAGGGCGTTCTTTGAGTAGTCCCTTGAAGGCCTGATAGGTATGGCATTCCTAGCTAGGGACAGGTAGCTCACTCCAGAGTAAGAGTGCTTTTAGATGGACCGTTGACCAGTGTTGGAATTACACTTATGAGCTTTGGCGCTAAGGGCATCTTTGAGGGTCCTATCTTTAAATTTTGTATTGAAGTGTGCAGCAGCCGCCCTTTACAGTAAATGGAGCCCTCCCAGTGTCCACCATATTCTTGGTTTGCAGACTTTCTGGAATAAAAGTAAAGTAAGTGGCAGTGTGAGAAAAACTCGCTTTTCTAAATAAAAAGCTGATTTGGGGAGTAAGTTTTTCGGGGTTGGGGGGACATAGATTTAGACAGTTTTCCTTTAAAAGTCAATGGCAGTGATGCCTGGGCTACTGGGGCTCACTTCAGAGCTTGGGGAGTGGGGACTGAGCAAGTCCCCCTGTAATTCCAACTCTGCCATTGACTGAATGTGGTACAAGTCTTGGGAACCTTTAGAAGGAGTAGGGGGGAGGAGGAGGAGGAGGAGGAGGAGGAGGAGGAGCGGAGACACTTTCTAGAGGCTTTCCAGACCAGTAGATCACTGAGACTGGGAAGACAGTTTGTTAACATCTTAATTTTTTAGTCTCCCTATTTTGGAACACGCTAAGCCTTGAGGGCAGATCAGACTTTCTGCGGGCACCAGGAAGTGGAAGGATTGTGCAGCTGCATGGAGCCAAATTACATCCCTTCCTTCCAAAATAGGGAGACTAAAAATTTAAAAAACAAGCAGCATTGCCATAGGTGCCAGGTAAGGCTTCTATAGTGTCCTGGGGTGGGGGTGGGGATTTTATAAAACCAGGATAGTTGCTCTTAAATCAGCCAAATCTTTAAAGGGGAACAGTCAGCACCAAGGGCTCCATACCCAAGTTTGGGGCTGTTTCCGATTGCACTGTGCAAGCAGAAGCTGTTTTTGCTACTTACAGTTTACTGCTATATAGTAGACTTTATTATGAGATTAATTTTCCTTACTTCAGGCTGACTTCTTTTGTAGCTTCGTCCCAGAATCTCCTGCAGCTGACATAGAGTAGGGACTGCAGCAGTGAGAAATTCAGTAGCCTGCAGCACGTCCAGAGCTTTGTAAACTCTGATCAGATGTTTTCAGTCTGCTGCTCTCCCAGGGCTAAGTACAGTCCTCTATGACTGCACTTAGCCCCGGGAGGACAGCAGGACCAGCAAACAAAAGCTCAGAGCATATATAAACTCTAACATTCACTGCAGGTTATTGAATCTTCCACTGCTGCAGCCCTGCTGTGATGTCAGCTTCAGGAGATTCTGGATTTGTAGTTACAGAAATTTTCAGCATAGAAATAAGCAAAATTAGTCTGATACAACCTACTATATCAGTAACAGAAGTATAGATCGTGTAGCTCCATTTATTGTAATAGTGGCGCAGCACCGCCACTTACACTGAAGCGAGCCGCAGCGCCACACTGTTACAGTAAATAGAACTGCACACAGTCCGCCATATTTCCGGTTCACGGATTTTAGGAAATAAAAATAAAGCATGTGCCTGCTGGAAAAAAAAGAGGGTTTTCACTTGCAAAAGCTTAATCAGGAGGTAAGCCTTCCGGGGGTTGGGGAGCTTAGTATTGCCACAGTTCTCCTTTAAAGCATAAATTATGACCCTTGGTCTTCGGAACCTTACCACCACAGCCCCTACACTTTTGAATGCTGGTGGGCCTGTGCTTGAGTTTCTGTGATGTAAGGTTTTACAAGAAAACTAAATAAAACTTTAAAACCAGCTGAGGTTTAGAACTGAAAAATCCAGACTGCAATGACGAAAAAAAAAAAACTTTCAAAAAGGAACTGAAACTGACTGGAGGAACTTGTCACAATTAGTTCCCAATAACTGAGAAAATAAAACCGATTCTCCCAAGAACTGAGAGAGTAAGAGTCACCCAAAACTGATCAGTGTCTGAATTAGAACAAAGTACAAGTCCAGATGGTCTTGGAAACAACTGTCTTTACGAACCAAACTAGGATATACGCAGAGCGAAGTCTGGGGTGTCAAGTCTGTACTGCGACTTAAAAGGATTGGCAGTTAAGGCTCAGGGGTCTTGCCATCAGCGCTTAGATTGGTTCAGACTATTCTGACGTTCTGGCACAGAGAACATTTGCAGACTTTCTGCCTAAAGTGGTAAGCAGCTAAAAACACTGATGTTATTAGAATTATTCCTTTGCAGACCTGGACTTGCGAACTGCCCCGGGAGCAAAAACTACTTACAGGCTGCTGGGTATATGTCCTCATTATTACACAAGGTCCCCTTCCCCAGTGCATTGTGCCTTGCTGTCAAAACGTTCACCCTCTCATGCATGTCAGGATGTTACAGGCCTCGCAAATGATTGTCTGCCTTGCTTTTTTTCATCTGGAAACGGATGATCTCCAGTGCGTGTGAGTTCAAGCTCTCTACAGCTTTGCATGCTTTGTGTGTTTTTGCTTTCAGACACGGCCTGTTACAGTGTTAGTGCTGGAATGTAGGCAGGATAAAAGCCTCTTCATCCCAGGAATGCAGTTTTTTTATATTAAAGGGTATATAAGAGATCTTTTTATACTGCGGAATGTCCCCAGGTTAATCATTCCATGTCAGTCATGCGCTTTGATAAGCTTTGACCATTTTTGCTAAATTACCGATCCAGCTTTGCACTGCCCTGAAATCAACATTGTGCTCCCTTCTTTGCAGCAGCTACTGCCTTTTCTTTTCATATTTGCAAGACATTCCATGACATTGTTTGCGCCATTCTATGCTGTTCATCTGAATGGCCCAAAATGGCACAGTAACCGATAGGGGTATGTGAGTAACGGTAAGTATTTCTCAAATACCAAATGCCACAAATAATGGGTCAGGAAAATGGCTCGGACTCTGCAGGTACTGGGATCCTGTACTGCCTCGCGTACAAGCTCAGCCCCACTCAACCAAAGAACAGGAAGGGTGCACGGAAATGAAACGGCTCACACCATACATACTGCAGAAAATAACTTTATTAGGAAAACATCCCAAAAGATCCATATTCATCAGCCAGTAGCAGAGTACCACTGCCACTCTTCCGATTCTTTACCATGAGTAATGGCCTGTTTGCTATTGTGATAGGGTAGTACAAGGCCCTGTCCTATTAGTTATGCTTGTACAAGGATCTGTTCTATCCTCTCCTTTTATGTCTCTTCTCTGTCTGGTTGCGCAACCAAATTTTCTTTCGAGACCTAGGAACTGATCACTCCGACGGTTTTGCAATTCTCCGCCTCTCGCGATCTTATTTATTTATTGAAATGTTTCACCAGGAAGGCACCCTGAGCAATAAGTCGCTTGTCTCCTGGTGCAACCTGGTTGGGGGATTTGGATGAAGAATTAGACATCCAGTTTAACATTTAACATAGCTGAGAAATTAAACATTCAGTTACATTTGTAACAAGACATACAGTTAAAAAATATAAATAATCATACAGTTGCATTTGTAACATAACACCCAAGTAAATATATCGTATCTGTGGAATATGCATTTAATTACAAGTGGCATATCTGAGAAACACAGTACAGAAATTTAATGTAGCCTTGTAGCCAACTCCTTGCAGGAATGGATCATGGTTAATAGGCAGATTATTTAGTAATTATTGAATGAATGAGGTCCAGTGAGGAGACATCAGGGAGGGTAGAGGTGCAGACAGGGGAAACCAGCTAAGGAAAAGAGAGGATAAAGATGGGAATATTACCGGAGAAAAGTGAGAAAAAAAATTTAAAAATCTCTCTGCCTTCCATTGCTATTTCTGTCTTTTCTTCCCCCTTGCATATTTGCGGGTATAAAACTTTATGTGAATCTTTATGTGGAAATGTGACTGATACTGAGATCCCTTTGTTTAAAACTGTATATAGTTATACTGTTGAAATGACTGCAAAAACTGGAATTCAGGGGGTTAACCTGAGATGCTGGTTTGAAAAATATTCCCAGAGTTGTCAACAAGAGGCCAGTTCTGGGTCATTATGTTCTCTTTGCTGCACCTGCAAGAACATTGGAAACTTACAAGAACATTGTGTGAGAAGCATGCTGTTTTCCTAATGAGTTTCCCAGGCACAGACTTATAAAAAGAGCAGCAGTGCTTTTGCTAAAGAGACAAGGAGAGTGAGAAACTGAGAGATCGAAACTTGGAATTAAGAGAAGAAACACTCAGAAGGATGACTTTGTTTTCCCTGTTTGCACTGCCTTTGTAAATAGTTATACTAAACAATTTTTTCATTTTGCTGTTGAGAAAAATAAAATGCTATTTGCAATTTTGAAACTGCTTCTGGATTTCTATGTTTCCTGACCTGTGCCTCGCGACAGTTATTTGGCAGTAAAGAAGAATAGGCGCTATTCGCTTTTTATGAGAGTCACTTCATTTAAAAAGTTAAAAATACTCCTGGCTGGCCCAGTGGCTTAGAGAGGGTGAGGCGCTGACGCCCTACTCTCGTATACGCCGGTGATCCGTTCAGGAATGACCTCGGTCACCGGCTGGGGGCTGGGGATTGAGCCATAGCTCTCCTCCAATGGGGTGGATGCCCGTCCGTGATTCCCGCTCCCCACCGGCTGGGGTCCCGGTGGAGTGCGTGGGTAACAGCAGGCGGCGACAAGGGAGGGAGGAAGGGGCCACCAGATCCTGGCGTGTGCCTACACGCATGTGTAGCTGGTCTCTGGGGGAGTGGGAGTAAACAAAAAATCCTAAAAATAAAATTGTTTCTCACCCTCCTCCCCCTTTCCTGGTGCCCCAGAGAGAGTGTAAGAGTAAAGACATATTTTTTTTAAATTTATTTAGTTTTTGTTGACCGGGTGGGGTACACTAGGCGGTCATTTACCTGTTTTCAGTACAACCCGGGAGAGATACAGTACAATACAAATACAATACATTTCAGAGATACAGTACAGATACAGTGCAATTCAAAAACTATACAATACAATGAGATGCTATGTAAGCATAAAAGGACAAGGCAGCGAATCAAGTAAGAGAAGAATTGTACAGTTTACTAGTACGATTTTAACCAGGGCAAAGCAGTAGGGGGAAGAAACTAAAAGACAATCAGAATCAGTACATATTACATAGAGAGGCAACATAAATTGAAGTGCACAAGGGCCAGAGCAGCCAAGGATTGTTAAGTAGCAACGTTGGGTAGGACAGAAGAAACTAGATTGCAAGGGGGGGGGGAGGGAAGGCAAGAGAGGGGCGAGTGGTGGATGAGAACACGGCAGGACTAAGGACCGGTGCAGGTGGATTGGGCAATTAGTAGGGAGTGGAGCAGTTTTTTGAACGCGCTTATAGTGATGCAGGAGCAAAGTGCTGCTGGGAAGGAGTTCCATTGCATAGGAGCTGCAGAGGTGCATGCCACAGACCCATACTTGGACCGTGACCTGGGGACAACAAGTTGTACCGTGTCAGAAGAGCTGAGGCATAGTGGCACAATGTGGGAACTAAGAGGGCGGCCAGTGAAGGTGGTTTCTGTGAGGTTATGATGTTGTGGAGCGCGGTTGTCTAGTGAGTCAAGGAGGGCTGTCTGGGAGGGCCAGCCAAATTTGCTGCAGAGAGACCAGTGGTGTGTGAGATGGTTGCAGGCTAGGGCTAGTCTGCAGATAATATTATAGCTTACAGTCCACCTGTGACGGAGAGAAGCAGAGGATAGAGTGAATACAGGCAGGCCGTAGGACAGTCTGGGAAGGAGAAGGCCTCATGCCACTACGATTCGTGCCGAGAGGGAGAGAGAGAGAGATAGCTTTTTGCACTATAGGCAACACCCAGACTGGAGCTGACACCCTTACACACCGAGTAGATGTGAGTGGAGAAATCAAGGGAGGGATCAAGTGTTATTCCAAGGTACTTGAAGGAAGTGACTGTATTCAGGGGGGTACCATTATCCGTTATGATCGACAGGGATATCAACAGATTATTTAGTTTATATGGAGTTCCAAAAAGCATGGCTTGGGATTTGGAGTAGTTCATAAGAAGTTTGCTGTCCTTGAGCCAGGACTGTACAGCGGCCAAGTCAGAGGTAAGGTTGTGGTTTATGTGAGTTAGATCGGGGGGTGACAAAAGAACAGCAGATCATCTGCATAGAGAATGGGGATCGATTTGTTGAAGCAGTGTGTGTGACTGAGTTGATGTGATGAGAGAACAGTAGAGGGCCGAGTATAGATCCCTGTGGGATACTGAGGTAGGGAGGTATTCAGAGAAGGTAGAGCCAATTCTGGTGCGTTGATTCAGTTGTGCCGACAGCATCATGCTCACACCACCCCCACAGACACTTTTACCCCACTTCCTCTCTCTCCCATCCCTGTTAATGGTGATAGAACCCCCGCCTTTCCAACTCTGTTTCAAATAAATACCCCTTCCCCCAAAGTTTATAAACCCTAGTTTCAGCTGTCTGAAATACCTGTAAAGAAGAAAACTGTCCCGTGGTGGAGCAAGCGTCTTCGCTCTTCATTGCCTGAATCGGAATGAGTGGTGATTGGTGAGTGACATAGTTCCTAGTAGTGATACCTGATTGGCTCCCAGTTTAAAAAATAAATGGCCAGAACTTATCAAAATTATAAGATATATGCTAAACAGACAACAGCAGGGCATGTAAACGTTTTTACGCTTTTCCCTCTCACTTTTAAATAACTCTTGTGTATGGGTACACACATGTAAAAAGTACACCAGGTTAGGTTTCTTTGGATATGAAGATACCTCACAAGTGAGGGGAAGGCCAATGGTGTAGGAATGTGTATCCCACGTAAACCACAGCTTATAGGTGGATGGTCGGGGTGCATTCTGAACCCTGGCCAATGATTTTAGCTGCCTCTACTGCCTGATCCCCAACCCCTCCCCTACTGGTGCCATAATATGTTTGGTGTGTTCTGCATGAATTAAACTTAATGGTGAATGTATAGAAAGATAAAGTATTGCTGTAAATTTTTTGCTCTTACAATGCAGTTTCGGAAGTACAACAGGGGGTGTACAAGGGGGTCGAGCAACCCCCTCACCGCATTCGTTCAGGCCCACAACTCTGGCCCCACTACCCAGCAGATTTACCCCTTGCTTCCAGCATGGAGACCTTCCCAGACCTGTAGCCATACATCCTGGGCCGGCATGTCGGTGCCGGTGGCCCCTCTGACTACTGTCTGGGTGCATCTCCTGAACAAAGTGGGTTAACTTCCTGTTCCTGAGTGCCGGCTTGTCCCTTCCAGGGGCCTCTCCGCAACCTTGGAGGACAAGAGAGCTCTAGTGGATGTGGATGATGGGTTCCATAGCTGGTGCACCAAGGGGTCTGTGGCACAGGGGAGGGAGGCACCATAGGGCTGTCATCTGGTGTACCAATGTGACATTTCCACCTTTTTCTCCCCACCTTGTCCCTGATCTCCTGGCCTGGGGGTGTGCCTGATGGCATGTGGTCACCCACACCATAAAGGCACTTCCACATAACCACCACAGGGGGTCTGAGAACCATCTCCCCCAAAAGATGAGCTTCCAAGGGATCCCCGGAACCCTGCCTGCCGGCGTCCACTCCTGGCGCCCCGCGACTTGATTATTTAATTGTCCTAATTGCAGCACTAGGGGAAAATAAGGTATTCAACAAATGAGGTATAGAATAGAAAATTACATGTATTTTTTTTTTTATTTGGTATTTTCATCCTGTTTTTTTCTGCCCCCCCCAGCCATTCCCCACTCAGACAGTTTGGAAAGCCATGGCTGCTCCCCACCTCCAGTCAGGAAAGCAGATGAGTAGGAGCCTTCACAGCTGCAGCCATGCCAGTTTGTGATCAATGTGATGTCTGGCTGCCCATATCTTCCATGTCTGGCAGCTGAATGCCTCACACATATGGCACATCCATCCCGAATCTGACGTGTACTGTACACAGCATTTGTCAAGATGAAGTATCTCACAGCATTTTAGGAAGGCAGTGACCTCATTACTGAGTGCACAGGGATTGTGCAAAGATGAACACAGTGACTGTGATACACAGGGAAGCATTCCACACACAACCATGCTACAAAAAAACAAAACTGTTCCTATTATATTTTTGTTTTACTTTGTTTATTCCCCTTCGCGATGCTCACCTTCAGGTTTGTACTGTTGCATGCTAGCTTCCGTCATCCATGATGGTCCTTTGCCGCACCCTGCTTTCCAACTCTTGAGCAGTCTCTGATGTCCGGTGAAACCCCCCTTTTCTAGCCCATTTCCCTACCACCAGCTGTTAGCCCTGTAGTCCCACGAAGCTCTTGGTCCCTGTCCAGGTCCGAGTGAGGCAGAAGCTGTTTTGGAACACCCCTACCACACCTAACTGTAGTAATTCTGCAGATAAGAGGACATCATAAAACTATGTGATTACCTCTACAAGGGTCACCATGCTTTTTACATGGCCCAGTGGGCTATTTGAAAGGTGATCTCACCTCTGTCTGCCCCCGCACTGTTGCAACATGACTAGTGGCCATAAGGGTTAAACTGCTGTGCATAGCACAACAGGGCGCAAAACAAGGTACTCTTGCTAAGTGATCATGGCAACTGCTAATTACAGTCCCTTATAACTGTGTATGGGCCCCTGGAGTTCTACTGGATACTCTGTCTGGAGTATGGGGCCCCTGGTGTTGTACTGGATAGTCTGCCTGTGTATGAGCCCCTGGAGCCCTACTGGATGTTCTGCATGGGGTACGGGGCCCCTGGAGTCCTAATGGATAGTCTACCCTGCGTATGAGGTGCCTGACGTTTTACTTTTTTGCCTGCCCTTTTTTTGGGTCCTCTGCAGTTCTACTGGATATTCTGCCCTATGTATGGATCCCCTGGAGTAATACTGGATCTTCTGCCGTGTGTGTGTGTGGGGGGGGGGGGGCCTGGAGTTCTGTTGGCCATTTTGCCCTGTGCTTGGGTCCCTGGAGTTTTATTGAATGTTCTGTCCTGTGTATGGGTCCCTGGGTTCTACTGGTTATTCTGCCCCATGTATGGGGCCCCTGGAGTCCTACTGGATAATCTGCCAAGTGTATTGAGCACCTAAAGTTCTACTGGCTAGTCTGTCCTTTGTGGGTCTCCTGCAGTTCTACTGGATATTCTGCCCTGAGAATAGGGCCACAGTAGTCTTACTGGATATTCTTACAAGTTATGGGGCCCCAGGTGTTCTGCTGGACATTCTGCCCTCTATATGGGGCCCTTGGAGTCCTACTGAAATAGGCTGCCCTATGTATGGGGAGCCTGAAGTTCTACTGGATATTCTGCCTTGTGTATGGGGCCCCTGGAGTTCTGTGGGATTTTCTGCCCTGTGAATGTGGTCCCTTGAGTCCTACTGGCTATTCTTCTCAGTTTTGGGCCCCTTGGGGTCCTACTGGATATTCTGCCTGGTATATGGAACCCTTGGAGTCCTACTGGATGGTATGCCCTGTATATGGGGTTCCTAGAATTTTACTGGATATTCTGTCTGGTGTTTGGGGTTGCTCGGGTCCTACTGGATATTCTGCCCAGTATATGGGTCTCCTGGAGTTCTACTGAATTATGGGGCCACTGTAGTCCTACTGGGTATTCTTCCCAGTATTTGGGGACACAGAGTTCCACTGGATATTCTACCCAATATATAGGGCCCTGGAGTTTTACTGGATATTCTTCCCAGTGTATGGGGCCCCTGGAGTCCTATTGGATATTTTGCTGGGTGTATGGAGTCTCTGGAGTCCTACTGGATATTCTTCCCGGTGTATGGGGCCCCTGAAGTCCTACTGATATTCTGACTGGTGTCTGGGGCCCCTGGAATCCTACTTGATGACTGCCCTGTGTATGTGGTCCCTGATGTTCTAGTAGATATTCTGCTCTGTGTATGAGCTTCAGAGTCTTACTGGATATTCTGCTCAGTGTATGGGGCCCCAGTCCTGCTGATACGCCTCTGGGTCCTACTGATATTCTGCCCAGTGTATGTGGGCCCTGGAGTCCTGCTGGAAATTCTGCCCTATATATAGAGCCCTGAAGTCCCGGTGGATATTTTGCCTGGTGTGTTGGGCCCTGAAGTTGTACTGATAGCTTGCCTGGTGTACGGGCCCTGGAGTTCTACTCGGACGCTCTGCCCAGTATATAGGGCCCTTGGAGTTCTGCTGGATATTCTGTCCAGTATATGGGGTCCTTAGAGTCCTACTGGATTCTCTGTTTCCCCGAGTATGATTTTGAGGGCTGGGGTGGGTGCAGAGTCTACAGCAGCAAGCTTGAAAAAGGGACTTTACTGCAAACAGAAATTAAAATAGCCAGACAAGAAATGGCTTAATTACAGTAAGTGGACTCAACTATTAGCCGCAGCAGCACTATTCTAAGTTTTGTAACTGTAACACATTAGGAGGGACATACCTCACATACCTCTCAATTGTCCTTCTTAGATGTGTTGCACTAGTAGGTAACATCTCTTATTTTGACATTCACAGCTCCATATGGAGAAGGTGCTGTCCCACATGCAGAAAGTGTCGCCTCATTTAAAGCAGAAATTCCTAAACTATGACGTTCAGTTCCTTTTCGTTTTTATAATCCTGAGAGCACCAGTTTCCAACATTGTTTTTTTCGTACATGCTGCAGGCTTGGAATGTTGGAAAGACGCATGTAGTCCTGGGGGTTAGGGGTGCTGGTAAGTACTAGCAGGTACTAGCCCTTTACTAGCCCCCTTCTCATTTTCCTTCTACTAAATGCCTACCTGTGTCTCCATACGACTGTTTTGTTACCGATTCTGAGCCTCATTGTTGTACCGTTTCCATGTATCAAAGTGTATGTTACCTTAATTTCTGTAGTGTCCAATCTATGTGACGGAACCTTTGTAAATGAGTCTCTGATTCAAAGGTACTTTCCGAATCATGAATAAATAAATAAAATGGAGTCATGAATCCACAAGGCAGTGTGGCTCATTTGCTGCCCAGCTTGTTGGCGAGGACCTAGTGTTGTCCCAGTGGAGGCTGAAACAAAACTCATTCCCTTAGATAATGTGCAGGAAAAGGAATGAACCTAACTGTCCCAGCTGGTGACGTTATAGGGGTACATATTGCCTTTGTTCACGTATATAATGAAAATGTAGAAATACAAAAATAAACATGCTGTTAACAAGAATACAGTATGGATAAGCCTCTACTTTATGGAAGCAATAACACGTGATGGGTGGGGTTATGCTCTGATAAATGCATGCCTAGGGTCATAGTGAGCCGTGGGCGGCCGAGTGCCTTACTGCCCCTAGAACTGTGTTTATCAGAGCATAACCCACACCCCAGAGTGTGTTATTGTGCTTATAAAATGGGTATATGTTGAGAAATATTGTATGTTTTTAGAAAAAAATAAATATTTTAAATTATCCTTTTCTGAACCAAAATAGTCCCTGCGCTTCATTGTCAGTAGGGGTGCTTGAGGGCAAGCCGATTTTCTGAGTTTTCTCTTCTCCACCACTTGTGTACTTATCCAATGCCACTTTCTTTTCCTGATACCGAGTTTCCCGGTTTTGTTTCCGACCTGCCACTTCCTTTCATTTACCGCCAACTTCCCTGTCTAAAGAGTGACTGCGGCGGGTCATTTGGCTGATGGCAAGACCTTGATTGTCTTGTGGTCTTGCCCGCAGCACACTTCATCTCATGCCGCGGGTTTCTTGAAAATAGTGGTCTTCTTATGCAAGCCGCAGGTCAGGAGGGGATTAAGAGAGCACAGTCGGCTGAGGGGTTGTTTTGAAAGTGAGTGGCTCTGGAGGGACAGCAACAGGAATTAAAAACAACAAAATAGCCAGCCCGGTGGCGCTGAGGGTTGAGGCGCTGGACGCCATACCTCGCACCACACCGGCGACCTGGGTTCGGGAACAAGCCCGGGTTGCTGAGGGTCAGCCGGAAGGGAGAAGGATCAAGCGTCCTAGTGACTGCTGTCCTTCTCCGGGGAGGGTAGGACAGGGATCTGCAGCTCTGCCGGCTCCTAGCGGTGGCTGGGGGTCGTTGCAATGGGGCTGCTCAGCGTGGGGACGACATGGGCAGTGTCTGACTTGTGTTGTGCATGGGAACACGCACCACTAGTGTTAGTTGGCGCCACTGCACGCCCATGTCGGGGGGGGGGGCACTATGGAGAAAAACACCTCACACGCTACTTGATGGGCGGTCTGGCGGCGCCGCCCGGCTCTAACTCTGGATGCTCCCCCTGGATCTGGACCCCCCTTCCCCGGCTTCCGGTGGTGGTTGCGTACCCGGCCTGAGGGGGGCTGTGCAGGACAGAGGAAGGGGTAGAGCGTGGAGTGTGGGGGCTAGAGGTCAAGCTGGACTGGGGAACCATAGGTAACACCCCCCAGTCACAGAGGAGATATAAAATATATATAAAAAAACCAAAAAACATTCTTTTGTGGTGGAAACTGCTCAGTTTTTGTGGTTTGCGGGGGTTGGAAAACAAAATCCCTGGCCAGATCATTTTGTTTTGGAAGTGTTTTCTTGGTGGTAGAGAGATATTTCAGGTAATACGGGCACAGGTATTGGCACTTGTTATTTTGTGCGCTTTAAACTAAAAATCAGACATAGCTGGTGAGGGCTGTTAGCCAATCAGAGTAACCAACTACCTCTACCCATTTTATAATTTTATTTAATCCTGCCAGGGAGGATATTATTTTGGCTACTTGTTGGATAAATGGCAACTGTCACAAGTAGAAGCAAAGAGGAGGTCGGGGGAAACCGGCACTGTGTTTGCAGACTGTCTGAGAAATGGAGAAGGTGCTCAGTTAGGATCTTCATATCTGGAAACTTAAAGAGCTAGTGGAGCCAAAACAGGCAGACAGGAAAAGAATACAAATTTTAAGTGTAGTCAGTTGTAACTTATTTCTGAAGTATTTTTCTTTTTCCTTTTGCTCATCAGAAAGTCTTCTATGTGATGATATTGTTCTGGATGTGTGGAACAGCTCTTAGCCTGGCAGCTGACTTATCTAACTGTACTGCCCCACAGTACATCATCAGAATTGTGATCTCACTTACTGACATCACAGGTGAATGACCTGACAGTCACTCACTTGCTGTTCCTAAGTAGCAGTGATGTCACAATGTTGATGATGTGGTGTGGGGCAATAGAGCAAGATTTGTCAGCTGCCAGGCTCAGAGCTGTTCCACACATCACACCTACTAACATCAGATAAACAATTTTCTAATTAAACAAAGGGAAAAGAAAAAGTACCTCAGATACAAAAGGTAATGGTAGGCTGCTGTTAAAATCTAGTATTAGTTTTAGGCAGTACACTAACTCTTTAACCTTTGCAGACTGGATGAGAAACCCCTTTGAAAGCTCATCCTAGTGGCATTGTTTTGCATTGGATTGGGGGGGGGCTGTGTAGCGTGTTGTAATTTGCATTGAACTGCATTCAGTATCTTGAGGACTCAAAGCAACTGAAGAGCCCCCCCCCAACGATGCTCCACTATCTCCCTCCACCCCCCTGCTCCTCCCACCACCATCATCATTCGCAGATTATCATGAGAGACTTTGCCTTGGTGCTGACAACAATTGGGCTGCATCCATGGGGAGAGGTCAGGGGTGGGAGCCCTTTACGGAGACTATTTGTGACTCCAGGAGTCGGAGTTCAAAGGCTGAGCCACGACTCCTTCCTTTCACTGTATAATTGCTGCCATTCTTATTATTCATCACATTAATCGCTGAGCGGATTTCAGCTAAAGGAGCTGCACCAGTACCTCTGCCCTGCATCTTCTTCTTCTCTCCCAACCCTCCCTCCCCCCACATTCAAATATATCTGAGATGGCTCTGTAGTGCCTACTAGAATCCCATCAAGACGCCATTCGCCTTGCTTCATGGGGGGGGGGGATGGGGGCTCCTGGAGAACCGGACTGACCTGTGCGCGTCCATATGATTTCCTTCTTCTCTTTTTGCTCCTGAAAGCTGCAGTGGCAGCAGAAGAGTGGGACGCATGCTGCAAGCTCCGGCTCTTAGGTCAATAGCGATGCCAGACGGCGAAGCTGCGGTGCACCCCATGGAACGACACCATCAGGAGCCATCAGGAAGTGCCCACCTCCCCAGTGGCTTGGTAAATATTCCATTTCTTTTGTGCTGCGGCAAGCTGCATGGATACTCTGCTTTTAGTGTAACCTCTCTTGTAGTTGCATTCATCCAAGTGCAGTATTTTAACCCTGTCCTGACAAGAAATTGTGAGATATGCAAAACCCAAAACAAAGCACTTGGAGGAGTGTGTGCTTTTTTTATATACTATGAATAGCATGATAAAGGCTGTTCCTCTTCCATCCCTCCCCCAAAAGCCCTTTAGTTGTTCCATACTTTTGAGGAATGAAGAAAATTGGGGGAAGGGGGCTTACCATTAAAGGACTGATGTGCATTGGCTCTATATTAAAGCAGTTCTCCAGTTCCCCACAAAACAGTGATTCTTAAATACCTCATCGGGGAAAACAAGGTACAAGGGAGAAGTATTTTTCAGAAAAAAAAGAGCTCAAGGACAAGAGGGCATGATAACAAGCTGGAGGGGGGTAGATTCAGAGGAGATGTGAGGAAGTACTTCTTCACAGAAAGAGTGGTGGGTTCCTGGAACAGGCTTCCAGTGGAGGTGGTGGGGGTGAAAACAGTGGCGGGGTTCAAGAATGCATGGGAAAGGGAAGTGAATGGGCTGCAGATCAAGAAGGATCTGCGGTGACTATAGGCAGGAAAAGTGGTCAGACTAGGTGGGCCAAGCAGTACCTATCTGCTAGCAAACTCTATGTTTCTGTTTCTTTGTCTATGACAGGAGTCAAATCTCATAACATTATCAAAAAATGTAATTTCAGGACATTGCATTTTTAACTGATTTTTTTTTTCAGTTCTGTTATTTGCCCCCTGGTCTCTCTGTCAGGGCCTAATTTGGCCTTTGCCAGCACCATCTCCCATCATGTCAAGGTGCCTCTCACCTTGTTATCTTCAGACTCCTTGGGCCACCTGAGACACACCACTGAATTGCCCCCTCAGATTGAGATTCCCAAGGTAGGGCCTGCATTCAGCTCCCATGGCTGCTTCACCCCACCAACCCCGTATCAGCAACACTATCCAGCCGCCCACAGCGGAGGGGAAGCCCAGCAGCAGACCAGAAGCCAGAGGAATGGGCCTGAAGTTGAATGTGGGGCAGGCAGCACATCATCTGCCCAACCAGTGGACATTTTTTTCCCATTTTTGAAGCTCACCAGCAGGGCTGCAGTAATGGGGGGGAAGTGGGGAAGCTGTCCGGGGCCCCAAGTTCAGGAGGGGCCCACCTGAGGAGCAGGTATTACCCCTGGCATTAGCTGGTTTGGGAAACAGGGGCTCATTTCAAGTGACTTGTCCAGGGCCCCAAATTTCATAGCTGCAGCCCTGCTCACCAGGATGCCGCTGTGATGTATATAGGCGCACTCCTGCACATGTGAGGTCAGCACTGGATCTGCCCTGTCCAGACCCTACCTTAATCTGCTGACCTTGGCCAAACTGCTGCCTGGCCATCGCTAGCTGGCAGTCTAACAGAAGGCCAGAGAAACCACCCTCTCAAGGGAGGCGAGCAGTCTCTAGGTCGCTAATCCTCCTTCCTCCAGCTGACCTCTACTGACCTCGAGCTCACATCCAAACATGAGTCGCTAGTGTAGTGAGCTTTGGCTACCACTGCGCTACCAGGCCACCACATTCCATTCTTTATTAGTGAAGACATTGGTGCAAAACCAGGCTGTTAGCCCTAGATGTCATCTGTTGCTAGTGCTTTTCGTGACAGGAAATCATAATCCTCGGCTAGTGACATTGCGGACCTGTTTCCATGGCAACAGGTTGTGATGTCATAAGCAGAAAATGTATATAAATTCACAGCAGTAATAAAACAGGAACAGATGAAGTCTGTGGGAAAAAATATTTTGTTTTAAAGGAAAACTGTCCACATTTGCAGCTCCCTATCCTCCAAAGCCTTACCCCCCCCCCCCCGATTAAGCTTTTCACAAGGAAAGCCTTTGGTTTACATGCTAGAACTTACTGTATTGAACGTTGTAAAGTCGCGGTCGAGAACATGGCGGATGCTGTACAGTTCCATTTAATGTGAAAGTGCAGCATCACACCACTAGCTTCAGTACATTTATATTGAAGCAAGCGGTGCAGTCTTGACGCTACTTTCACACTAAATGGAACCCGCATGGCGTCCGCCTTGTTACCGACTGCCAGCTTTACAAAATTAAAAAATAGTAAGTTCCAGTAGGAACCAAAGGCTTTCTTACGAAAAGCCTAATTGGGGCGGGGATCTGCAGATTTGGACAGTTTTCCGTTAATGAAAGCAGCAGTATTTGTTAGCCATCAAAAAATGTTGTCATATAGTTCTCAGCCATATTTCTGACATAATTAGATTTGTCTTCAGTGTATTTTTGTTTCTCTTTGATGTTTTCAAAACAGCTTTTTTTACTTATTTTATAATTAATGTCTCAAGCCGTTAAAGATGGATGCCACTGGAAGCGTGATGACCCAGTGGTAGTACATTGTGCTACCATGCTGACAAACCCGGGTTTGGAAGTCACGTCGGGGGCCAGGCCATGGCCAAGACAGCTACCACTCAGCAGTGTGGCTCAGCCAGGAGTGTTGGCAGCAGGTTCCGCCACTGAAGCAACTCCCTACAGCTGGGCAGGGAGCTTGTTTCTGCCATGGTGCGAGCTGTGATTGGCGAGCCGACAAAGGCACCGTCCCCACCTGGGGATGAAGTGGGGAATAGGAAAGTAAAACCCCTGCCATCTGAATGACAGTGTTAGATCGCCTGAACAGATTGTATCCCTGGTTACAGAGTACATCACTGAGGCTGACAGCAGGGCAAGGGTACAAAAACCTACATGAAAAAAAGATGGATGCCAGTAGGAATTTTTAAACATCCCGTCCCTTGAGGTTACTTTTTGACTTTACATGCTGGATTCATACTGTGGATACATTAGGAGGGTACTGGAATGCATTTTTTATGGAAAAGATCACAGTACCACACCACGATGTTTTAATTTATTCGTAGTGTGTGTGGCCGAAGAGCAGGGACTTTTAAAACTTTCAAACCCCGTATCTCAGGCTTGGAGTCAAAGGCACTGAAAAGAAAAAAAGTGGATACATTTATGTTTTTGCCAGAAATACATTATTAAAAGAAAAACAAACAAAAAGGAGTTCTGCTTTAGCCCTCTTGGGGTAGAAGGGAAGTTTTTAAAATAAAATTA
Organism: Neoceratodus forsteri; assembly: GCA_016271365.2. NCBI lineage: Eukaryota > Metazoa > Chordata > Ceratodontiformes > Ceratodontidae > Neoceratodus > Neoceratodus forsteri. The sequence continues at coordinate 96,993,229 of JADMNL010000029.1, read as the reverse complement.
AATGTCCACAGTTTAAAGTTGTGTTTGTTACACTGAATTAAGATGGAGAAGACAGGATGGAATCTGGGTCCCAGAATGCACGAGGGATTTGCTGTGCCATCAAACCCCCTGTATTAGCAGGTTAACTTAGGTCTTTGATGTTCGGCTCCCTTTAAATTTTTTTTTTTTGTAATGCAGATTTCAGCTAGTCTCGAGAGTGGAGGTGAAAGGCCCGTTCCATTTAAACTGAAGCTGTAAAACAGAACTATAACTCACCACCCCACCATTGTGTGTGTGTGTGTGTGGTCTGGTATTGTTACTTGTGGGGGGTGTATTCTGGTAGACTAGTTGTAAGATTAGGCAACAAAGAATATTACCCAGAATCCTTGTTGTGCAGTACCAGAACAGTGAGAAACTCCACAGTGATTTTTCAGAGGAAAGAATTTAAAACAACTCTGCACTTCAGCATGTTCTATTTGATTGTCTGGTTGGTCTCAGTTATAAATAATTTCTCACTGTGCCTGTATACTCTGTGTTCAGGTACACCTAATTGTACATACGATTTGCTTAGTTATAGTTCTCTGACTTTTATCCCAATACCAGTTTTGGAGATGTAACTTAATTTACTGCCTGTGTGACGTTTTGCTTTATTATGTATATTTTTGTAAACGTGTCTGCATACACTTACTGTGTGCTATTCTTTATTGTATCACTGTTCCTGCCTTTGTAACCCTTTTCCCTGGGTCACCCCTGAAAAAGGGACATTCCGTCTCAGTGGGACTACCCGGTTACCAAAATTCAAATAAATAAATTTCAGCTGTTACAATTTACTAGAGAATGCATTTTTTATTTTCATTTTCAATGTTCCTTTCCAAGATTTACAGCACATTCGGTAGTCCATCTAAAAGGTCTGTATTGAAAACATTTGAAAACACTTGCCTGTCCCCTGTTAACCTCACAGTGCCTTTGTTTATGACATTACAGTGCTCACCAGGACAACAGACTCTGATGTTACAAACAGCAATTGTGTGGATAGCAGGAGAGAGTCGGGTACATTTGCAAAACTCTGAAATAATTGCTGTAGTATATACAGTATTTAGTAGACCAGCTGCAGGGGGACGTTAAAAAAATGATCTGAAAACAGCAAAGTTAAAACAAAATTGCTGTAACTCTAGTGTTAAGCTTTTTATTGTACTAGAAAGTTGCCTTTTAAACTATGTGTCTCACTCAGTCCCCTGTCAGTGTTGAAAGTCCACATGTTGTGTGTGGGTATGCCGCACTCTGTTAATAAAACATAAGCAACTTTCACGTTGATCTTGGCATTTATATTCTCAGCTCTGTAGGGCAGCTCCATGAGCGTACAGCAGTTCAGCTGGAGTCTGTGAAGTGTTTGCAGAAAGATAATCTTCAGTGCCGCGACACGTAAAACGTTAAAAGAGCCTCTGACACATTGAGAAGAACTTTGAAAAACATAATATTTGGGCACAAAGCAGCTTATATTTCTCGTTGGCTCTGTATTTCTTATTCCTATTATTTATTACTGAGGCTTCTTCCCAACCTGATATAATAACCCTCTGCTTGTGACATCACTGTTATCCCTCTGTCAACAGACTGTGATGTCAAAACAGAACATTACGATTTCAAGTAGAGAGTAAGCTATAGAGGCAAATGAACTCTATGGGATAAAAATCTTGTTTTGTGGGAATTTCTTCAGTAATAAATAACAGAGAGGAGAAATATATAGAAGATATATGACATACAAGTTGAATTGTTTCCAACCATTGTGGTTTTCAAAGTTTTCCCAAGGGCATCAGCTGCTCTTTAAATCCACAGACGTAGGCCCAACATTACCCTGCAAAAAACACAGCAGGATAAGGGATAACCACGTGCACTGATTGCACTTTCACTGGGGAGTTCATCATGGCAGGTGAATCACTACTTTGGAAAGGAAGGAAAGGAATTTGTTATGTAGTGCTTGTCATATAATCTGAAACCCAAAGTCCTTTTCACCCCGGGAAAGGGAGGGGAGGGAAGAGAACGTTGCTGCCATATCTGGTGCAGAGAGAGATTCAAACAGTGCAGAGCTAGGTTAGCGAGAGATTACAGAGAAGTTAAGCACAATGGGATAAAGTAGCTTGCGCAGAGTCACACAGTGAGTTGGTGACAGTGGCAGGATTCAAACCTTCACACCTGTATGTGATAACTTGTAGGCCAAAGTGCCTCCCATGTGTCTGCAGGTAGTCCACAATAGCGATTACCATACATATTTGAATAGAAGCTGCTGCTTCTATGAACATTCTGTACTTTGGCTGCAGTTAGTATTTGAGGGTGGCATGTATTTGACATATCCAGGATTTGATCAAATATAATGTTAATGGTTGACGCCACAGCAAACAAAACATAAACATCAACTAAGATCAAATGAAATACAGCCAGAAAAGAGTGTGCTTATTCGTTGGTATAACAAACACTAATATTTTCCGACCATTTCCAGAAATAATCTTTTATTAGTTTAGTTAGTTTTTGTTGACTGGGAAAAGAGGGCTAGACAATTCTGCCTATTTTCAGCCTCATCCCAGGGAAGGGGGGAGATATAGATGATACCCAACTGAAATTGAACCAGATTAAGTTGTTGGTGGTATTTTTAGTGAATGTATGTTCTACAGTGCTTTAAATTATATTACAAAAGGTGTCATTTTAAACTGTTAGGCACAGAAATGTAAGTTTTTTGGTTTTTTTTTTCTCAAATGAAAGCTTGGAGTCCAATCAGCATGAATAGATGCAAGTGGTACAGTTCTAATGCATTGCTACATCTATACGTGTTTATGTAATATATCAAAAATAACAGGACTTAATTAGTGAACCATTTTATGTTTTTATATATATAAATCTATAGTGGCTGTAACAATATATTATCGCTATATCGGCATAGCTGACGGACTCCAAGCTTTCATTAAAAAACATTACATTTCTAGTCCTCATGGTTCCAAAATTATCCAGTTTTAAAGAAATTAACTTTTGAAAGCTCTAATTTTGGAACCATTGGGGCTAGACATTTTTTGCTTTTTTTTGTATGAAAGCTTGGAGAACAGCCGTTAGGGACTAGCTCTGTCGATTCTGTTTTTGTGTGTCGATAAATATTGTGAGCATGTCAGCACTATCCAAAACTGCTTTTCTGCAGTATCTTGATACCATTTTTTTAAGTTGCCACACAGCTTAAAATGGGAAAATATTGCATGACAGTATATATTTTTGAATGCGATAGATAATGTCAACAGTAGTTTTTGCATCAGCACTATGAATTACACCTCACTAGCATTAACAAGGTACAGGAGGAAGTCTATTTCAAATGAGGAAGTGTACCTGGACAAGAGGACATGCAGTGAAACTTGAAGGGGGGAAGTTTAACTGAAAGAGTGGTGGACACCTGGAACAGTTTGCCAGCAGAAGTGCTGGGTGTGAAAACAGTGGCGGGCTTCAAGTATGCATTGGATAGGCATGAGGGAATAGGGCGGGAGGAGGTTTGACGGAGATCACTAGGGTCTCCGGAGACAGAATAGGCAGGGAAAATCTGGGCAGGCTGGGTGGGTCATGCGATCCTTTTCTGCGGACAGTTTCTGTGTTACTGTATTTCCAGTTAGTACACTATCTCTTTAAATGCAGAACAAAATACTTCTGTTTCTGGCAGCGCTGCTTTTTTCTCCCAGTGCTATCATTAGAAAGGGAAACAAAAATGCTTAGCTGGCATAATATATTTATCAGAGAGAAAGCGTCTGTGTGTGTGTGTGTGTGTGTTGGATTTGTTTTTGTTTGTATGGCACTAGGGGTGTATTTACTGAAAAATCAGTCGCAGGCTTCTACAGAGCAGCCTCGCAGGGGTTCTGCAGCTGCGGCTGTTATTGACGTTCTGGTAATTAACGATGTGCACTCCAGTCCAGCACTGTTGAATCCCTAAGGATGAAGGATAACGGCATGCTCAAAATCTCGGAGCCTCGTCTTAAGTTTGGCATTCGTTTTGGGATGTCTCTCAGCAAAAGTGGCTTGCTTTGGTTGGGGGGGTGCAGAAAGAGGGAGTTGCTGTGGTGTGTGTGTGACTGTGCTAATTAACACTGTAGAAAATCCGATTTCCAGGTATAACCCCTGGTGACCTTAAACTGCATATGCAGCAGCATCCCTGATCCCACCTGATTCGGTTCATTTCACAGGTTTAAACGAGGACAGAAACAGAAAAGGAACAGACGGGAGGCTCCATGGTCCTAGTGCTCGCCATGTTATTCACTTTCTGTCCTCAAAAAAATCTTATTATTGCATGGGGGGCGATCTACTGTAGGTAGAACCACCACAGTGGTTAATGGTAGTGTGTTGTGCTACCATAAGGACAACTTGGGTTTGAGCGTGAACCCAGTTCCCTAAGTGCCTGATGGCCCAGAGACAGACATGCTACCATTAGCAGTGGTCTCCAGTTTCTGTCTGAGCTTGGGGCATGCCACTACTGCTCCAGCAGAGACAACTGGGGCAAGCCAAGGAAGGCTTCCTCACTTCCTATGTGTAGACTATGGGGCACCGAGTAAATGCCACCATCTCTGGCACAGAAACATACTAACATACTAAAATGGCAGCAGAATAGGCCTATTGGTTTTTTCGCCTCTGCTCGTTTGGTCAGCGCCCACCCTGGGAACTGACCTTGCTGCCCCCCTCGCCCTCTCAGGCTTCTCCCTTCCCAATCCCGGATATTCTCGCTGCACTGAACTTTGCTTCTAGAACCCTTCCCCTGTACCTGTCCCACCCCCTCTTAAACCCCTCCACTGTCTCTGCCTCCACCTGCTCCCCGGGCAGCGCATTCCATGGCTCCACCACCCTCTCAGTGAAGTAGCACCTCCTCCTTTCTCCCCTGAATCTCCCCCCACTCCAGCTTCCACCGATGCCCTCTAGTTGCTCCCTCCTTCCTTCAGAGCACCCTGACTTCGCCTCCCCTATTTCCCCCCCTCATGTACCTGAAGACCTCTATCATGTCCCCCCGGTCTCTTCTCTCTTCCAATGTGTACATATTTAGCTCCACAAGCCTCTCCCCATAGGTCCTGTCCCCCAAGCCCCAGATCATTTTGGTTGCCCTCCTCTGGACCCTCTCCAGAAGTTCAGTATCCCTCTTCAAGTGTGGCCCCAGAACTGTATGCAGTACTGAGAGTGCGGTCTCACCAAGCAGTTTTACAGAGGTAGTATCCTAGTAGAAACAAAAGGTAGTAGAAACATCGGGATTAAAAACAATACTACCACCTGCACCTCTGCGCGGTGGTAACACTACTGCTCATGACACCAGTGACTTGAATTCCGTAATGAGCCAAGTCACTGGATGACTGGCGGGGGAAGGAGGATCGAGCATTCCAGAGGATGCTTTTCTCTTCAGGGAGGCAGGGTATGGCAAATCCACTGTGCTGCTGCTACTTAGTGACCATGGGTGTTGGTGCAAGCTCAAACTGGAGCACAGGGAGGGAGGATGTCGACAGGGCGCATCAGTATGCATCTGCGTATGGGCACGAGTCATGCCCATATGTCTCCATCCCATGGGGATGGTAGAAACAAGTGGCAAACCCCCAGTTGTGGTAATAGGACGCTACCCTCATACTCCTGTCCGAGGTGCCCACCTCCACACCAAGCATGACATCCAGTCGGGGAGATTTTGAGCACCCTGATGGCCTCACGTGGAGGGGACAAACCAGGGAAGAACAGGAGGTGAGGTTAGTCCAGCAGAAGGCGGATGACAGGGCTGAGGATGGTGGCATGGCTGAGATGGGCAAACTAGATGACGAGTGACAAAGTGAAAGTAAAGAAAAAAATAACAATGTCCACACTTCAGGCTCCCACAAGTCTATGGTTGTAGTCCTTGTGCTTCTTATTTCCAAGATTTAGTCATAATCCTATGTTCCTGGTGTAGAACAGCCTGTTGCCATGTAAATTGTTACCATGCTGCAAGTAGGGATCATGGCCCCTGTGGGAATGTGAAGCAGGAGTAGATGAATTCTGGGGATCCTATTTTCATGTAAATGTCCTGATTAGTACCAGCCTGGTGACAGGTGGTAGCTCTGTCACCACCACACCAGCGACCTGGGATCGAGAGTGATCTTGGGTTGCTGGGGGCTGAGCGGGGAGGATTAAGCTCTCCAGGGTGGGTTGCTTGTGCCACTGAGTGACTGTCACCAGGTGGAGGCCTGGTGGTAGTGCGGAACAGGAGTGGCAAGAAAGGATGGATCTGCGAGACTCTGCAGCGCACGTGTGCCTCCACAGGCGTGCACTGGTGTGTGCGCCCCAGCAGTGGGTGGAAGAAAAACTGGTGGAAAATGGCGACGAGGTGGGCATGAATGAAGCTCTGTATGTCATGCCCCTCCCCCACCCGCTCCGTCACTGGGGTTTACAGATTGTTACTAGATATGTTCTGGGGGGAGGGGGAGGCCTTCCCTCTCCTGACCTCCACTACAGGGGGAATCCAAGGGAATACACTGGACCACAGGTAAGCCCAGGGAGATGGCAGACGGTGGGGGACGGCAGGGGTGGAGCTGAAGGGAACCAAGCCAAATGTCCTGATTAGTGAAGAATCAAGAATAGAGAAATGCAGACCATATATGGCACAAATTCTGACATTTTTCAAAGTTTTCTCAGAGCCCACAGATTCTATATTTTTGTTTGTTTGTTTTTATGTTTGTTTACAGTTTATTTATCCTGGATAGCCCAGCTGGTTTGAAAAAATATTGTTTTCAGTGAGGTCCGGCTTCTGCCCGAAAACATTTGGGAGCTACTGAACGGGGGGTCAGATATCTAAAAATCGGATCTGTCATTCCATTTTTGGATCTTCAGAGTGTCCCATTTCAAAATCTGATTCTCATCCAAGTTCATCACAGTTCAAGTTCAACTGCAAATTCCCAAATCGGAGTTCTGATTTTGGAATTTCGTAATTTTTCCTGTATATTTTTTTGGTCCTCTGGAACATCATTGTGCGATGACGCTGAACATCTCTCGACATCCCAACCCTTCGGAGTCTCCCGTCTGCCTTGACATCCAACCTTCTCTAGGTGTCGGGCACACTGCAGGAGGTGCAGCCCCGGAGAGGACAGTGTTCATTCAATTGCTTGATTCTGCTTCCTTCCCCAATCTACTCCCAGTGACCCAAATTCGCTCCCAAACCCGGGTGACAGGCACAGCAGGTGTTGGCGCTACTGACGTGCTACCAGTGTGGCCATTCCCTTTATTTTTTTTGTTGCGTACAATTTTTACTGGCACCTGCTGTCACAGGACTCCCCATGGCACACCTGGCTCACCCGCATCTCAGCGTCTCGACTTTCCCTCCACAGAGCAATGGCTTTGCCGCCAGGTGACTTTGGAGGCAGGAGGGATATACCTCCAGTTTCTAGGGTCTCATCAGGCAGCTGCATGACTGACACACAGGGCTCAGATACACAAAGGTCCTTCACCTCAGGTGCCGGGGTCATATTCTGTTTTCTCCCCAGTTTGTCAGTATACTAGGGGGGCAGGCAGGAACGTGCACAATGGCATGTGATCCCTACACCCAGTTGAATGCCTCCCTTCCCCGCCTGCTTGTCAGTGCACTACCACCTATAGTCAGTCAGGTGGCAGCCCTGCGGAGCGACCCTCCCTACCCGGGAGGAGAATGTCCTCTGTGAAGCTCAGTACTTTTCCTCTCTGCTGGCCCCGATGACCCAAGCAGTAGCCCCAGAGCTGCACCGACAGTCTGGCACCAATTCCTAAATAAAGAAATACCACTGGACTACCCAGCCTGTGTTTAGGAACCAAATTCATATTTAAACATTCCTGTCCGCATTCAAACAAGGAGGCATTGTTGTCTAGTAGATAGGGCACCAGCTTAGGAACCAAGAGGCTGCAGGTTCAAAGCCCACCAGAGCCAGGTACTCAGTGCGTGACTTTGAGAAAGTAATATGTCAGTGATCCAAAGTAGAAGTACCACACAGCGTCACTGCAAAGCACCATAATTTTCCAGATTGACACTCTTTCTGATGTTGGCATATATCAGTGATCAGGTTCATGTAGCTGGGAAATGGCTGGAAGCAGGACCCCTCTGAAAACAAGCTGTTGCATCTCAGCTGGGCTATCCCAGCTAAATAAACTGTGTAAAACAAACAAACAAAAAAAACAAGAGTTAAACAGCTACGCAGTTGTGCTGTGGTTTTACCACCAAGCACTGCTTTTGAATGTTAAATTGTGTTCTGGGTCGATGGAAGGGGGGCGATTGTCCCAACTACCAAGCTGCTACACAGTGCACCATTGGGAGCTTCAGTCAGGGATGACAACACTCATATCCCTGACTTAATATCTGATTAGTTCCATCCGTCGTTACCTATTGGATCCCCAAGCTTCCAACACACTTTGCCTCTGTCAGGTTGCTTGCTACCCCTCTGTGTAATCTGGTTTATTATCTTGTGACACTTCCAGTAGTGCTACATATCACAGCTGCATAAGTATGAGAAGAAAAAGTAAAAAAAAAAAAAAATAGTAAGGCTGTGAAAGTGAGGTGAGAATTCCTTCTATTACTGGATTTTGCTGTGAAACTGACATCTCCAACACGGACAAGATCACCTCACTTGGGAAAGGATGATTTTTAGACATAGTTCAGCTATATTTCTCATTTTCTCTGTGGTTATCTAACTACCCTTGCTCCTGGTAACGAGGCATATTAATGTGAAAACAGGACCCCTGCCCCTAGTCTTTGTCTGCTCTGGCTGCTTGTGTACACCCTGACATCACTGTCCTTTGCTTGTGACATCACAGTCTGTCACTGCAGCTGGAAATGAGAAAGGTATAAAAAGTAGAGCATTGAGGGGGCGTGGCCAGCAGCCATCCAGTGCAGACATATTTTGCCTGGGCTGTTCAGTGGCACAGTCAGGAATATTATGAATCTTTGCGGGTGCTAATTGCCAGTATTTTTCCTGTGACCAAGTTCCCTAGTAATCCTTTGCTGCAGGCTGCCCTTGAAAAAATGAGGGTGCTTATGTCAAATTTGTGGGTGTTTGAGCACCCAAGCATCCATGGAGTCAGCTCCCATGGGCAGTTTAATACCATCCACCGAATTGTTATACCTATTTCTCGATCTGCACACACAGAATTGTTCCCTGATGTTAACTTTGCAGCTTGATGGATTGTGAGGTCTGGATTGCTCTGGGAAATCCCAGAAAAGCCAATGAGGGGGAGGCTGTCGGGGTCAGCAGCCTAGGCCTAGTGATGGTGGAAAAGCAGTGGCTTTAAATTTGGTTGAAGAGGTCTCAGATGAGTGCTCCAACAAGGACTTATTACGGGCCATTCAAGCTGTGCATGAGACTCCTTGCTCTGGAACAAAAAGTAGTAGATTTTAATACTCGCATTACAACATATGAACTTATATGTGCACAACAGTAGTGTTGGCTAAAGAAGCCATCGGATCAGCTTTGAAAGCAGTGACTGCAGCAATGGGGTTAATAAAAAATGACAAACTGAAGAAATCGGGCACTCACCAGCTATAAAGCAAGACTACTCAGCTTCACTTATAAAAATAATAAAATGTTTATTAACTTAATCCATGACACAGACAGTTTTCTGGTGCACACCTGACGGATTTTGAATAGTGTGATCCTTTATCAAAGGCTGATGGTCATCTCTCATTCAACCACATTTATATCCAGAACGGGTGAACTGATCCCTATATTTATTTTTTATTTAGTTTTTGTTTACCGGGTAAGGTGTCGTAGCCACAAAATATGACTTATTTTCAGACACGACCTAGGAGGTTACAATACAAAATTGGCAGACAAAACAAATAACAGGTATAGTTCAGAGGTAATCAACCATACAAGGAAAAATCTACACGATGTTCTGTGACGTGAACAGTATTGCTAATATGACAGAGACAATGGCAGGAAAATACACAATAGTACAAAACATAATAAGCATACAATCATAGTGCAGTAGAGTTTTAACACATAATCCATGCTAAGTACTACATATAACAGTAACAAGGGGTCAGAGCAAAACTGAACATTTTGAGAGCTGAGGAAGGGGATGTCAAGCACCTTATGGGGGTTAAAACAGGAACATAGGGCATGTTTGACGAGGAGAGTGTGATGCATCTTTTTAAAAGCAATATGACTAGGTGCAGAGCGAACATCAAGAGGTAGGGAATTTCAGTATTTTAGAGCCAGGCACGAGAAAGCTGAGGTTCCTTTTAGGGTTCTGCACCAAGGGCTGTATAGTAAAGAGAGTCCAGTAGAGCGGAGGCCATAGGTGGGGGACAGAGGCACCAGCATGCCTGCAAGAGAAGTAGGTAGATTACTTCTGATGATGTTGTCCAGCAGAGTACCAAGGGCAAGGAGTCAACTGGCAGATGGAGAAGGCCATCTATGGTCTGCATATAGCAAGCAATGGTGCTTCAAACGTGGGGAAGCCGAGGCATAATGACAGATACTATTATACTTTGTATCCCACTTACTTAAGGTGGTTTTCGAGGCATTTATGTAGGTGACAGCACCATACGCAAGGGATGGAAGTAGGATACCCCTAGAAGTAGCCAGTCTAGCTGAGGGGGCAAGCATCCGAATAGTCCTATAAGCTATTCCGAGTTTGGAGTTTACTGAATTGCAGGTGTCGATGATGTGTTGCTCAAAGTTGAGAGTTTCATCAAGCAGGACACCTAAATACTTGAATGAGGTTACTTTCGTAAGGGGGAGCCATTTGCACAGGAGACATTGAAAAGGTTGCGGTTTGTTCTAAGTTTGGTTACAGATCCGAAGAGCATACCCTGAGTTTAACTTATGTTTAGGACAAGCCTTTTGTTGTGGATCCATTCTTGCATTATGAGAAATGCAGATGTTAGTCGACTATTTATTTCTTCTATGTTTGCAGAGGAGGTGTAGAGCACTAGATCATCTGCATACAAGATTGTTGAGCACCAAGGGGTGTTGGAAGATATGTCATTTATAAAAATGGAGAAGAGAAGAGACCCCAAGATGGAGCTTTGAGGAACACCAGCATTGACAGGCGCAGAATCTGACACCGCAGAGTTAAATTTTACCTGTTGTCTTCTATTGCTTAAGTAGCTCTGGAACAAGTTTGTGACTTGCTCTGAGAAACCAGCGAAGCTAAGGCAATCAAGCAGAAGAGGGTGATCTACAAGATTAAATGCCTTTGAGAGGTCAGTGAACACTGCACCAGTCATGAGACCATGATCCACAACACTAAGGGCATCATTTGTAAATTGTATCAGAGCAACAGAGGTGCTATGCCCCTTGCAGAAACCATGTTGAGCAGGTGATAGGAGGGTATATTTAGAGAGGAACTCGATGACCTGTATAGCCACTAATTTTTGAGTATTTTGTTTAGTATTGAGAGAATGGCTATAGGCCTATAATTAGCTATGTTCTTCTTGTCACCTTTCTTAAAGACTGGGGTGACTTTTGCCAATTTCCATATGTCCGGAACATGACCATGGCAGAGAAACAGTATAAAGATTTTAGCCAATGGGGCCGCAATAAAAGGAGCAGCCAGCTTCAGGAGTTTAGGCTCTAGATAGTCGGAGCCTACACTAGTACCGTCAGAGATTGAGTTTAGTAGTTTTAGAACATCAGCATTTGGAATAGCCTTAAAATAGAAGGGCGGATGTATGGGCATGTTTGTGTGAGTAACAGGCGTCAGGATGTGATTTGCTGTGAAAGAGGCAGTGTATTTGATGAGATCAGTAAAGTATTTGTTGAAAGAATTTGCAATGGTGATGGGGTCATTACAGTGCATAACAAGCCTGATTTGTTTTTTGAACACATTGCACTGCTTTCTATAAGTGTCATATTCACTTTGCTGACCCAAGGTTTTGTAGCGTTTCCAACTTTTGTCACGTGCCCGGAAGGAGGCGAGAAGTTCCTTGTGCAGCCACCTAGTCTGTTTGGCCCTAACGCGTCGATTCCATTTAGGTGTATTTATGTCCTGGAGGGGTAAGAATATAGAAAGAAAGAGATTGAGAGCAGATTCAATGTCTTGGGACTGGATAATAGGGATCCAGTTCACAGAAGAGATGTTATGTAGAAACTGCTTGATCAAGTTTGGAAAATCCTGGAAGGTGATGTAGCGTGGCGAGGGGCTTGAATCACCAATGTTCCCCATATGCAAAACACAGGGAATGGTCAGTTTAGAATCAGGAAGCACACTTGGTGGTAATTCTATCAGGTCGATTTATGATTATCCAGTCTATAAGTGTTCCAGCAGCAGGTGACTGGGTCAGCCTGGTGGGATCTTCAGTTACCTGGTGCATGTTAAATCCATGTACTAGAGATAGCAGTGCACTTTTATATTTACCCAGCCAATTTAGGTTGAAGTCACCAAGAATAATAAGTTAATTCTGGACAGCTGCAGAAGTAGAGTACTCAAGTAGTTTGGAGCATCCTAGTTGACCTGCTTTAGGAGGATTGCAGGCACATATTAAGTGAAACTTTTTGGTTCTAAGTAGAAGCAGGGTATGTAAAAAACTCGCAGTTAGAGGCAACCGAACGTTGCATTAGGGACATATTCAGGTGGTTTTTGAAACAGAGCGCAACTCCACCGCCCCGCTTTCCAGATAGCCTATCTCCTCGAACTAGGGAATAGTTAGGAAGACAGCAAGAAGAGTCGGGAGTAGAGGGCTTTAGCCAACTTTCAGTTGGACAGAGAATGTCAGGTTCATATATGGATATCCATGCTTCAAGTTCAGTAAAGTTACAGAGAAGGCTTTGAATGTTTAAGTGTGCTATAAAGAAGACCTTTAATATTTAACCAGTTCATATTCAGAGAGGCAGTGGGTAGCTGGGGGCCAGGGTTTGTTTCGATGTCCCCAGATAATAACAAGGCTAGGAGCACAAGAAACCATAGTTTCCGTGGGAAAAGAGGTGGTACCAGTAGCATGTTCTGCCAGAGGCGTTTAGAGGTAAAGTCAGCAGCCAAGTATAAGAGCTGCCTAGTGAGTAACAGAGGGAGTCACGTCATGCTGCTTGATCAGTGATACAAGTAGGTTCGAGTAGGTAAAGTCAGATAGTGTGGAGGTCAGTTTATCACTGCCAGGAGAGCAAGGTCTAGCAGTGAGAAGAGTCAGTAAAAAGAGAGCAAGGCTCAGTGTCAGCAGGGGCAGTATTCTTCCAGCCATAGCTATCATGGAAGAATTTGTGGACAGAGGCGAGTAGCAGGGCTCTGAAAAGAAACACAACACAAGATGTAGCACATAATGTCACGTACTTCTAGCTGGAGAAGAACTTGAGAGCAAATGTGCAACCTTATGGGTGAGATTGTTTTAAAGGCGGTAAGAGAGTGGGTCAAGTCAGGTATTGAAAATAGGGAGGCCAATAGCTGAAGAATGTGCAGCAGTGGAGTGACCAATCAGCTGCTAGGCTGAGGAAAAAGGCGGGCATGGGTTGCCACCTGTCAGGTTTTTACCTGGTGATCAGGTATTCAGGGTCCCTATCAGGTAATCCGGTTTTGCTCTGTGCTGGTCAGGTTTTGAGCCCTTTGAGTGGTCACATACTTTTGAAACAAATTTTGTCATATCATTCATTGTTTCAGCTACATGTCCAGGTTACAGACAACTTCTGTTGTCAGTATATCCTTTGTTTGTGAAAGCAGTCAGCCTGGGAGGTGTAAAGTATGGCCATGAGCACTTATTTAACCTAATCTTTTCCACTGCATCTTAAAGTAGCATAGCAGCAAAGCCCCCACCTTTTGTAATGGTAACAAAGCCAGCTGTCTTCTACTTTCATTTGCTGGTGAACATGTTATTCTCAAACATAATTTAAGCATTTTTAAATGTTTTAAATTATTTTTTTCCCTCAAGAAAAAAAGTATGGTCACTTCTTTAGCTTTGAAATAGTACTGTGGACATGAACAGGAAATGGAGCCAGAAAAAGATATAATGTACACATTACAGGAAACAATGTATTATGTATTATTATATACCATGTATACTGTTGTATGTTATTTATAGTGTTTCCCTTGTCTCCCCCAGATCATATCTGTAAATGAGATTTCTTTTATCTCTGTATGTTTACCTGGTAAACCAATGTCAATAAATAAATACATAAGTAAATAACTAGGAAGAATCTAGGAAAGTAACTTTAACAGGTACAGTACAGTATCTTAACATTTTTGTTGAACTGCTGCTTTAAGCATTGTCTTTTATTGATATAACAAATTACTTTCTAGGAGAAGCAATGCATGATGAGTCATGAATAGGGGTGGAGCTAGGGGCGGAGCTTTGGGTCAGTTTTTGCCTCATTCAAAGGTGGCAACCTAAGCGGGGCAAGGTCTATTTCATACTGTGAAGAGGGGGGGAGGTGTGTGTGAAAAATTCAGTCCAGAACACAGCACAGAAAGAGATTTCCCCGAGATCAGGAAGCGCCAAGAGTTGGAAATTCAACCGAGGAGCAGAAACTGCCAATCAGTGCCTGGCTCCTCCACTGGGCATCCAGTCAAAGCAGCGGCATTCAAAACCACGAGTTTCAGCGGGCCAGTGTGTACCTGAATCTGTCCGGGGGTCAGTCAGGCGGTCTGTTAGCTGCGGCCGGCTCTGAGAGCGCCAGGGCCACAGCAGCAGCTTGGGAAGCCCGCAGATGGGCTGTCTGTGGAACAAGAGGGCAAAGACAGAGCATTAAATACAGCTAGAGTCCAAAAGCAAGCTCAGTGGGGGCAGGCAATGGGGAAAGACAAAGCATGAGGTAAAGAGGTGGCAAATGCAGGGCAATTATTTAGAGATAGAAGAGGAGTTAACGGGGGGGGGGGGTTCTGTGCTTTGGCGCCAGGATGTCTGAGGAGGACAACAGCAGCAGGAGGGGGTGTAAGAGGAGGGTTTGTAAGTAAGGCAGAGAAGAAATTAAGCTGTTTAGAGAGACAGCATTGCAAGTGGGGAGGAGAAATTAATAATTAGCAGAATGATCAGCGTAGGACAGGAGACAGGGTTTGGCAGTAGAAGCAGAAATGGAAAATGCAGCAATCTTACTCAGTAGCTAGGTCTAAGCAGTCAAACATCAGCTACTAAACAATACACTCTGTCCAGCACTAGTCTCACAACATTCACAAGCAGCATGCCAGCTGACCACCTGGCGTGCTGTTTGTGAATGGGACTAAACGTAAAGAATTAAATGTTCCAAAGCAATATTCCTGCAGTATTTTTGTGCTATTGTGATTTTTCTTCATGCACAACAGCTGGGTAGAGTGCCACATTGCTTGTTTCGTACCTTGTAATTTCGAGCTGGCTGCCTCGCTTGTGTGCACTGGGTTGTTTTTTCTGTTCACCGTTTTCATTTTGAAAACTAGTCTCACAACAGCAAGTAACACCGAGAGGCTAGACAAGAGTGGCTAACAGACTAGCTAAACTGGCAGGTAAGTAAGACCAATTGATGCATAACATAAGTAATTACGTTTACAAAAATTCAGTCCAGAACACAGCACAGGAAGAAATTTCCCAGAGATCAGGAGTGCCAGGAGTTGGAAATTCAGCCGAGGAGCAGAAACTGCCAATCAGTGCCTGGCTTCTCCACTGGGCGTCCACTCAAAACAGCGGCATTCAAAACCACGAGTTTTGGAGGTCCAGTGCATACCTGAATCTGTCCGGGGGTCAGTCGGGCAGTCTGTTACCTGCGGCCGGCTCGTATATGATGACACATGTTAATTAAATCTAATTGCATAATGGATAGACAGATTTTTTTCATACCACATCATAGGCTAAATAACCACATCATAGGCTAATACACAGTAGATGCTACAGTACAAACTGAAAAAACATACATATCCTAAAATGGTGGGAGAAACAAAGCTTTAAAAAAATACCTGAAGGACTTCCAGTGACGTCAGCAACCGATATGGCAGCTTAATTTTGAGCTCCGAGGTGGCAGTGCGATAATACATCAGAATCCAGTGCTTTCAGTAGTCAGAGTGCAATTCTTGCCGACAATTTGATAAGAAGAATGAGTCAGCCAGTGAATCCGAGGGGTAGAAGCTCAAAAAAAAGTACCACAAGACGTAGATCGAAATCGGACCGTAGCCCAAGTATCCCTCTGTCTAGGGCCTCAGAGTCGGCTGCTGGCTCTGGCGGGGAGGAGGAGGAGGAGGAGGAGGAAACCACTTCACGGGGAAGCTCCCTGATGGCCGTGCAATGGCACACATACTTAAAATGCTTCAAAGGATCGACAGTAATGTAAAAGATATTAAACAGGACTTAAAACATCTTAAAAGGAGAACGGAGGATTTAGAATCAGGCCTGGACGGGCTCCGAGAAGATTCTATAAGGCTCACCAGGGCAGTGACCTACTTGGCCAGGAGAGAGGAACTGTAGGGGCGAATCACGGAATCCAGGGGCGTAGAAAAACAATTACGTATTTTGGCTTCCCAGAGGTGCTGAGCAAAGACGACCGGTGGAGTTCACCAAGACCTGGCTTAGGCAGGAGCTCGACATTCCCATCTGGAACCCCTGGAGCTTGAACAGTTCACGGGCCCTGGGCCCAAAACCAAAAAGATGCCCCCTCGGTCGATCCTGGTTAAATTTACCCGCTATCCGGTAAAAGAAATGGTGCTTCGCAAGACGTGGAGTAAGAGGGACTTAAATCTTGACGGGAAATGAGTATTTGTGGATCACGACTTCCCCCCGCCAATATGTTGAGACGGAAGCGGGTTCTGGCGGTCATCAAGCAATTGAGAGAGCAACAAATCAAGGCCTACCTGCGGTATCCGGCAAAACTACTAGTACATTGGTCCACGGGCAGTAAATTGTATGATTCCCTCCTACATGCCAGCAAACCGCTCCAGAAAGCAGGAATTACTCTCCCCGATCTGCAGCAAGACCTCTCGGAACAAACCCTGTTGCAATTACGTTGGTCCAAGGTGGAGAAAGGATATGCAAGAGGTGGGGTGCTTAAGGGGTCAGGCCCTAACGAGCAGCTTTGCAGTGACCTGGTGCACCTCAGTAAAGGTTTGCAGTCTGTTCAGTGGAAATGAAGTTTGCAGTGAGACACAGTCTTGTCTGACTTTGTCGTTCGTCCCCGCTACCTCTTGGGACAGTTGCTGAATGTTGGGGATGATTTTGCTGCCTGGTGGTCGGGTGGGTAAAGGCCACAGGGAAGCCGGCTATCAGGCAGCTGGTATACACATTGGGGGAGGGGAAAAGGAAGGAGAATAACGCTGATCCAAGAACTGAACTTCTGAACTCTAACCTAGTAAGGTGTGAGACAGTTTCCCTAGCGGCTTAATCACCAGAGTACTTGTGGGCCTTTAAACAGGCTCAAGGTCGAATCGTCAGTTAAAGTGGCCTCCTGGGGAGAAAACAGTTTGGGCTGGTTCACGTTTTTCTTTTTAAGGTTTAGACATAGATTGTTGACTTTTCCAACCCCTCCTTCGGGAAGATTGTTATATGTTAAAATGGTTAATATGGCAAGATCTCTTGAGGGCTGACAACTGACCTGGGCCCAACTGAAGGCACAAGGACGGAGCTCCCGTAAATGGGGTCTGATAGAAACCACTAATGCACTCTAAATGGTTTATGGGGTGGAACCTAACTAATAATAGCACTGGGCTTGGTTCCCAAGGTGGTGAGGCGGGTGTACGGTTTTTCTTTCTTGAACCCTCACCCGCCTTGCACGTAATATAAGCACTCGAACTGGAAGCCCTCTCAGGGGATAGGTCACCCATAGGAGGTCAGCCAGTCCTTCTCGTTTTCTGTTTTTGGACGGTGCGGCCCCCAGTGGGGAATTTTGCCTTCCCACTGATAGTCCACCCTAGGAGACCACCTTTCCGGTCACTTCCAATTGGGAGCGCTGGGGGTGTGGGGCTAGTTCGTAGCTCATGCTCCTGGGCGGAGGGAGTTTCCCTCCGAATGAGGCCTTGACTGGCCTACCTGTAAATAGTCTTGTTGGGGTTTTTCTTGTTATTGCAACGCAGATGATGGGTTGTTATAAGGGGAGGGAGTTTGGGTTATGGGAGGAGCGGGGAGGGTAGGAGGGGTGATGGTGAAATACAGTGTGCCAGAAGAGGGGGGGGCTGGTTTGGTGCGCCATCCTCCAAAGAAAAGGGGGCCTTAGAGGTTGGTATTTAGGTAGGGAGTATGAGGAGAGACTAGACCCAAAGAGACTTAGTTCTGGCTCACTATGGGGACTTTGAAGTTGGTTTCGTTTAACGTCAAGGGGCTAGGATGGCCGGTAAAGAGGTATAATATTTTAAGGGACTTAACGAGGGTCCACTGCGACATAGGTCTCCTGCAAGAAACCCACCTTTCAGTAATGGAGCACAAAAATTATGTCGTATGTGGGTTGGGGAGGTCTTTGCCTCATCCCATAAAAAGGACGAAAAAGGCGGGGTGGCTATCCTGAATGCGGAAAGGCCTGAGCTTTACCCAGTTGAACTCCTTTCAGATGAGGAGGGCAGGTGGGTGATCCTTCGGGAAAGGTGGTGCACAGGGTAATCCACATTGTGACTATTTATGCCCCTACCCTGCTAATTCTGAATTCTTCAGGCATGTTTTTGGAGTGATTGCCTCACTCCCGGAGGGCCAGATTATCATGGTGGGGGACTGTAACTGCGTAGAAGATATGAAATGGGATAGATCTACGGGAAGGGGGAGCCGGGATAAAGGAAGGGGACCCAAGACCCTCTCTCACTTGCGTACTGAGGCGTGTTTGGTAGATACGTGGAGAGACAGATATCCCTCCAGTAGGGACTTCACCTTTTATTCGTATTCACAGGACTCATACTCCCGGATAGATAGATTTTACACCCAGAAAACATGGGTGGGTTCGATAGTGGACCAGCAGATCTACCCTATATGTTTATCAGACCATGCAAAAGTTAGTCTCACTGTTGACCTGGGGCCTCAACACAAGCAATCTCTGTGGCGCCTGAATGCTGGGCTCCTCGGGGACAAAACCTTTGTCTCCAGGACCAGAGAGGTGATAGAAAATTACTTTAAGGAGAATTCAGGATCAGTGTCAAAGGTGAAGTTCCTCTGGGATGGTTTAAAAGCTGTAGTGAGAGGAGAGATAATCTCGTATGCAGCTCAACAGAAAAAGGTTAGGCAGCAGAAATAAGATAGGCTGGAACAGAAAATCAAGGAGCTAGAGGATATACACAAAAGAGGGGGCCACCATAGTACACTAACAGAGTTGACGTTAGCAAGAGATCAGCTACATCAGCTCCTCTTGATAAAAACCGAGAATGCCCTTAGGTTTACAGCACAAAAGTACTATGCAGGGGGAAACAGAGGGGTAGGCTGCTAGCGTTCAGGCTCACGAAAGCAAGAGGGATAGGCACATTCCGAGTCTATGACCCAAGAGTGCCGGGAGGACTGATTACGGGGGCTCCCCAAATAGCGGATTGCTTTAAAAAGTTCTATGAGGACTTGTATAAGTCAGAAGCCTCCACTAACCAAACAGAAATGATTAAGGGGTTCTTCTCTCGATTAAAGTTGCCCAGTCTCTCTAGTGCTGTCCAGAAGGAGCTTGATCGGCCCTTCTCGCAGTCAGAACTTGCAGAGGTAATTAAGAAGCTTAAACACAACAAAGCCCCAGGCCCGGACGGGTACATAGCTGAATACTATCAAAAATTTAAAGACGAGTTGTCCCCGCTACTGCTTCAGGTATGTAATGTTGCCCACATAGCCTCCGAGGCTCCGGATACTTGGGCTCAAGCTCTAATTTCGGTAATTCCAAAACAAGACAAAGACACCACCTTGTGTGGGAGCTATTGCCCTATTTCACTGTTAAATGTGGGCGTTAAAATTCTGGCAAGAATGATAGCTAATAGACTTCAGAGCGTGGTGACTCAGTTGATCCATCCGGATCAGTCTGGTTTTATGCCAGGGAGGCACCTCCATGATAATGTCAGGAGATTGCTCACAGTAATGGCCCATTCTCAATCTAGAGGGAAGGGAGACACCTCATTGGTGATTACTCTCGATGCTGAAAAGGCATTCGACCGCCTCGAGGTATTTGGGGGAGGTCCTTAAGAGATTTTGGTTTGGCCCTAAGTTTCAAGCATGGGTGAGTGCCCTTTACAACAACCCCTCAGCGAGGGTGAGGCTGAATGGGGTATTTTCCCAGCCACCAATACAGGAGGTACAAGACAGGGTTGCCCCCTCTCACCCCTGCTATTTGCCCTTAGTATGGAACCACTAGCTGAGGCATTTCGGTCTCATGGGAGTATCTCTGGAATTGAGGTGGGAGGAGTGGACAATCGTATATCCCTCTATGCCGACGACACCCTATTGTACTTAAAAGAGCCCAGCTCTTCCCTACCAACCGCCATGAATCTTCTTAGAGAATTCTGCTCCATTTCAGGATTCAGAATTAATGAATCCAAGTCTGAGATAATAACAATGGGAGCAGACGTTCCTGCGCGAGTGAAATCTCTCACTAACCTAAAGTGGAGTACCAGCACCTTTAGATACTTGGGGATACAGATCCCGAGGAACCTGAGCAAGTTATTCCAAGTTAACTATGTGACGCTCTTAAACAGGGTGAGAGAGGACTGTGAGAGATGGGCGGCTTTACCTCTCTCAATTACTGGTAGGGTGGAGTCGGTAAGAATGAGACATTCTTCGAGGTTGCTCTTTTATTCGTCTGCGCTCCCTGACCCCTCCAAGGAGGTTTTGGCAGGAATCCCAAAAGTTGATAAGCAAATTTATATGGGCAGGGAAGAGACCTAGCTAGTTGGGCTCTCTTGAAACTCCCTAAAGGGAGGGGCTGGGGTCCCGGATTTTAAGATGTGCCACAGAGGCCCAATTGCAATACCTAGCAGCGTACACTTCCTCAGGGGAGATGCAAAGCTGGATTAAAATGGACCTGCAACTGCTAAAGCCACTTACCCTTACATCCATCCTATTTAATAAGATTACCCCTAGGGTAATACAAGGATTGTGGAATCCGGGATTTAAGACACTGAATACACTATGGTCACATACTGTGAGGGACCTGAGAATACAGCCCTGGATGTTAAGGCAGGGTAAGATCCTTGAAAGAGTAGACTTCTCGCCGGGGAGAGAAAATCCACTGTTTACACGCTGGCATGGGCTGGGACTTGAAAAGTTCTCACAGCTTTTCATGGGAGATATTATTAAAAGTTTCACCCAATTGCAGCAGGCGTTCAGCATCCCAACCTCAGGTTTTTATGGCTATTTACAGATCAGGCATTATATCCAGGCGGTAGACAAGTGTAGTTCAGAGCAGAGGTCAGCTTGGCCTCTTCCACTCCTGGATCTGCTTCAGGAATTACTTAATGGGTTAGCGCCCCAGACTCACCTGATTTCTAAACTATATGCGGCGGGAGAACCGGTTAGCTCGGAACCTAGATTTCGAATTCAAGCCCGCTGGGAAAAGGAACTGCGACTGGGGAAGGGGGTACCCGGCTGGGAGGTGATATGGAGGATGGCGCACAAAACCACGGCCTCACCCTCTTGGAGGGAGTTCAGATGGCAAGTGCTTACAAGATTCTTTAGAACACCAGTGGTAACCAAGCACTTTGGCCAAACCGGTTCAGATAAATGTTGGAGGGGTTGTGGGCAAGTGGGTTCGCACGAACATATGTTTTGGAGTTGCCCTGAGGTTAGGAGTTACTGGAGCCTAGTGACTGGGATTAGGTCAGATCTTTCAGATAGAAATTCGGAGCGGCCTTGCTATCTTTTGTTGGGGACCTCCTCCAGGCCTGAAAGGTTCAAAAGCCAAATACTTATTCCCAATCCTGCTGGCAGCAGCCCAAAAGGCAACTACGAGGCTGTGGTTAAGTGAGGCATCCCCGGGGGAGGAGCAGTGGCTGGCCTGTTGTAATCAGATTAAAATAATGGAGAGGCTTACAGCCAACCTGAATTTAAGGCTCGAACAATATAAATCTCTTTGGTTTCCCTTTTTTGAGTTTCTTGGAGCCAAAGAAGGGGTTGCCACCTCGGAGATCCTGGCCAGAGAGGCTCTTGACTAAGATCTAGAAAGGGTTTGTAGTATAGCACCCCCAAGGCGATTGTAAAACTGGAATATACTGGTATGGGTATGGAATTAAGATGATTGTTATAGATTCACCATCTGTTGTGGGGGGGGGGGGAGGGGGATAAAGTTTGATTAAGTTGTCACTATTTTTGCTTTACTTCTCTACATGTGTGTCTCATAGTGATTAATTATAGGAATGTTAATCTAAAATAGGGCAAGAGTATTTTCTGTCTATGAGAATGTATTACTCTTTTTAATGTTTCCTCTTTTTCTGTAACCTGTTCTTCTTTGAAAAAGTGGAATAATAAAAAATTACCATTTCAAAAAAAAAAAACCTGAAAATATTAAAACAATAATTTCGATAACATTCTGCATACACTGTAATAATTCTAGCTGAGAGTCCTTGGTCTGGAACAAAAAGTAGTGGATTTTAATACTTGCATTACAACATACTGTATGAACTTCTATGTCCACAGCAGTAGCATTGCCTAAAGACGTCACAGCAGTAGCGCTGGCTAAAGACGCCATCAAATCAGCTTTGAAAACAGTGGCTGCAACAATGAGGTTAATAAAAAAATAAAAGCCATGTGTATGGCTTGAAGCACTGAGAATATTACCAGATCAGCCAAAATTCAATTTTGGGACTTCCAGACCTGAAGGGGATGATCCTGCAAATGTTGTGGTCTTGGTTGAGCTATAAGCTTCACCTGGAACCAGTCCCATCATATATCAGGCATTCAAGATCACACCCCATAAAATACAAGGAAATGACAACCTGCCCCAGACATTATTTAATACCTTAACTGGCCCCCATGAAAGAGACCGGTGTTGGAAGCAGCAAAACGCACAGGGCCTCTCACTACAGAATCCGGAGATAAGATTTCTTTATATCCTGACTTAAGCTTTGCCACATGTGAAAGGTAGACCTAAGCTTTGTCACATGTGAAAGGTGGACTTGCTTTGCCACATGTAAAGGTGAACTTAGCTTTGCCACATGTGAAAGGTGGACTTAAGCTTTGCCACATGTGAAAGGTGGACCTAAGCTCTGCCACATGTGAAAGGTGGACTTAAGCTTTGCCACATGTGAAAGGTGGACTTAAGCTTTGCCACATGTGAAAGGTGAACTTAGCTTTGCCACATGTGAAAGGTGGACTTAAGCTTTGCCACATGTGAAAGGTGGACCTAAGCTCTGCCACATGTGAAAGGTGGACCTAAGCTTTGTCACATGTGAAAGGAGGACTTAAGCTTTGGCACATGTGAAAGGTGGACTTAAGCTTTGCCACAAGTGAAAGGTGACCTTAGCTTTGCCACATGTGAAAGATGGACTTAAGCTTTGCCACATGTGAAAGGTGGACTTAAGTTTTGCCACATGTGAAAGATGGACTTAAGCTTTGCCACATGTGAAAGGTGGACTTAAGCTTTGCCACATGTGAAAGGTGGAAGGCTTTTGATGGCACGAGCAATTCTTCAGTCTTTTGGTGTGACCCATAACCTGCATTATAGAATGGGTAGAGACACCAAAGCAATCTAATTGGCTGCCAGCTATATCTTTTTTTTTTTTTGCTTATACCCCACGAAATAAGTGCAACTGCCTTATTAAAAATATCCTTGTGCCACTGCCTGCCTTTACAACTTGAAATTTGCCATCTTGCTTGCCTGCTTAGAAAAAAAAACTGAAACAGCAGTGGAAATTGAGCAAAATGGGAAGCATAAAGTCACTAAACACTCATGCCGGCCCGCTGGCGCAATGGTTAGTTCCGCTTAAACTGGCGGCAGGGTTGAGAGCGGACTCGGGTGCTGGAGACAGGCTAGGGAGAGAAGGCTTGGCGTTGGCTGACGGCTCGCCTTCTCATGGGGAGGGTGGGATCGACCAGTGGCCACTGACCTAGCCGGAGGCTGGGGGCAAGGCAATGCGCGGGGTCCCACTTACTAAGGAGGCGTGGTGAATGTTGGCGCCAGCCTACGTCTGTGGCACACCATGCCCGGGAGTAAACAGGAAAAGAGTCCCATAGCTGACCGGATGATGGTCGCCCAGCTCCCACAGCCACGAGACCGAGGACAGTGCACGCCATCCCCAGCAACCCCGGAACAGGTTTGGCTAGGTCGCTTCCCGCTACCATCCCCCAGAGGGGGGACCACCCTCTGGAGGGTTACATCCAGGGGTCACCGGGACCGCCATGGGGTGAAGAGGGCTGTCTGAGGCAGTGCGGCCTGAGGGCGAGGGTGGCCTGGAGAGGCTCATGAGGCCGGCCCAGAGCTGGAGGGTGCATAAAAAAACACTCACAGCACTTAAAAAATGTTGTCTAGTTTAATCCTCTCACTGTCCCGACCGAGCTGCTTCCTCTCCCTCCTTAACCCCAAGTATTGCAGAGTGCATGAACTCCCTCTCAGCCAACAAGCAGAGGGAAACCGCTGGGACTTCAGTGAAAAGTGCTACTGCAGATGGTGGTGTGCTGCTGGCAAGACAGTCAGGAAACCGTGATCTTTGCCTGTGGCCCATGGCAGTGACGCGCAGCACACTACACTGCCCCTAGTGACAGCAGTAAGTGGAACAGCACCACAAGAGAAAGTGAAGTAACTATTTCAAATAAAATAACATTTGTTTTTTATTCTACCGATTTTTCAATAAATTTCAGTTTCTCAGCCTATGCACATTTTATAAGTGCACTAACATACTCTGTGGAGTGGGTTGCACTCGGATGAACGTACTTCTGGGGCAGTAAGGCACTCAGCCTGTGGCCTCTTGCCCCAGTACACTCCTAGGCGTGTATTATCAGAGCATGACCCACACCCCATCTAGTATTATTGTTTACGTATCCATCCCCTTGAAGCGTTGAGGGAGGGACTTAGTTGAGGAAAACCTGTCCTAGCCCACCTGGATGATGACGCTTGTCCTCCCAGGCCCCACACTGACCTACTGGGCTCCCCGACCAGCATCTGAACTAAACACCTCCTGGGATAGCTGGTGGGTCCCTGGGGGACTCCGCCACGGGGGGAACCATGGGGCACTGTCAGTCGGTGAAGGTAAGTCCCGGAGATGACATGGTGATGGGGCTGGGGAAAGAGCGGCGGAAGGACTGGTGACTGCATAAAGTGTGGTAAATAAATAAAAAAAAGTTAAAGGTTGTGCACGCTGGTAAACAATACCTATTTAGTGATCTGAAGGATGCGGGCATGTTGGCAGAGAAAATAAGTGGGACTTTGTCACTGATGGGAGCAGATGGTAAGGAATTGGACAGAGGAGGATAGGTGATCTTTGGGGCTTGTCGCTGCAAGGGGTTTGGGCAGGCAATCCAGGGCCGTGATCGGCAGTGGGAGAGGACACAACCACATCAGTGATTGACAAAGGAGCTTTTGTTGTGGGGGACAGTCCAGGCAGACCAGAGCTGCGCCGGTGGAGAGAGAGAAGAGCTGGAGATTTTCAGACTTGCCAGCCGAGCCAGGGCCAATCACTGCTAAGGCGCAAATTTTTGACTGTGTGACTGGGCTACAAATGGCCATTAGCCCAGTCGCAATCAGAGGAGGAGGAGTGATCTTTGCCCACCACCCACCCTGGCCGACCACTGACCTCTATTAAATGATCGGTGGGGTGGAGCCTTAGAGAAGGCAAGGCGAGACTGGGTGAGCAGGTTTGTTGATGACTGGGGAAAAGGGTCCTATATGCTGTGCTGTTTGGGCACCATTGGCTATTACGGGAAGGGCATATTGATGCAGATTGTAAAATTGACTGGGTGCTAACTACAGCTAAGGGAGGAGGCAAACTGTGTGAACTGATTACTGCAACGGCTTCTGAGCTGGTGAACTGGTTGTTGCTGATTGGGGACAAAGGGTCCTGTATGCTGCTGCTTGGCCAACATTGTCTACTGCTACCGGGGTGGGGGGCATATTGAAGCAGATTGTAAAATTGACTGTGTATGCTAACTACAGCAGAGGGAGTAGGCAAACTGTGTGAACTGTTTACTGCTACTAAACACTGTGGGATGGGCATATTTTGCTTGTGAACTGACTACTAGGGCTGGAAAACTGGCTGTGAGGGAAAGAGGAGAATTGCTGTGATCTGAGTACTGCTGGGAGAGGGCCAATGGCTAGGATCTTGTGTAATACTGACTAAATTAGTTCTGTTAGAGGGTTGTATGACTCACACCAAAATGAGGGTAGACTTGGGCTGGCTCAGAGCGGGCATCTTGATGGCGTGATTGGGTGTACAGGGTGAGAGGCGGCAATAATATAAAACTGGGCATGGAGGTTTGAGGATGCCCAGTGTGTTTTCAGTTGGCAGGGATTTAGGAAGGAGGTCGAGGGGATCAGAAGACAGCTGGAACGCGAGAGGGGGAGGAAGGTGTGGAAAGGACGTCCAATGAGAGTAGACGAGGCCAATATGCTATACCCCAGGGAACAGGTGGACATGGACCTATGGTTACTCCGGGAGGGCATGATACAAGCAACATCGTAACTCACTTCTTAGGAAGGTGGCTGACAAGAGGGAGCCAAGGAGGAGGGGGGACAGGAGAGAGCAAGTCGGGGCAAACAACACACTTAGTAATCGAGTCACCCGGCTATATCGGGTGGAGGAGACTGGTGGGAGTGAGAGCAGGCGGACGGAGAGGGTTTAGTCGGCGGGCCGGGATGGGCGCAGGAAGAGGGCGGAACAGGCGGGGAGGCGGGTGGACAGAGAGGGTTTGGTCAGCGGGCGGGGTGGGGGAATGGGGCAGGGAGGAGGCTAGATCCACGGAGGGGAAGGGACGTGGGCCTAGGTTGGAGGGAGGCATGGGGGTGCAAGATGGGGCCGGGGAAGGGAGAAATAGGGTCTGGCAAGCATCCAGGTTGGGGGGTCAGCCAAGCGGGGGTCAGGAGAACTCTAGAGGGGCCAGCAGGCGGGAGAGATCTGGTGAGGGAGGGGGAGGAGGGGTAGGAGGATACAGCTGAGTGGGGTGGAGGATACGGGGATGGAGGCAAGGGGGGAGGCAGTAGAGGGGTGCCTGCGTGGGGGAACTGAGGGTTCTGGCCCAGAAAGGGAGTTCAGGGGAGATATGGGGGGGCAATCTTTGCCACCCAGGAGGTTGGGGGGCAAGGAGCAAGCTGGGAGCTGCAGGCAGAAGAAAGAGCACGGTAGGGCGCGCACAGATTTGTGATCCCCGGGCTGAGGCGGGTGGGAGGAGTAAGCAGGGGGTTGATGACAGAAGGAAGAGCCTGGAAGGAATCAAATGGGTCAATAAAGTGGGGAGATGAAGGTGATCCTGCTGGGTGACTCCATGACCAGGGGCATCCAGTGGGAGGGGGCAGGGGAGGGGAAACAGCAGCCCAGTCAAGGCTAAATGTATCCTAGGCCTATCCGTACACAAAGCCAAATTCCAGCTATACTCGTTAGCACTGGAATGTGGGGGATCCCCAGACTTCTTAATACATCTGGGAACAAATGACTTGGAGGGGAGCAGTGATCTGGAAATCCAGGCGAGATTCCGGGAACTGGTCAGGGTCTGCCACTCTATAAGAAGCTCAATCTCCTTCTCGGAGATTCTACCAGTACCTAGGGCATCCGGGGAGACCAAGCATAATCTTAGAGGGGTGAACCAGTGGCTCAGGGACTGGTGCAGGGCAGAAGGGTATGGGCTGATGGGAGACTGGGAGGATACACGGGAGGACAAGGGGTTATATGCCAGGGGATAGGATACACCTCAAACCGGAGGGAAGGGAGATCTTGAAACTAAAACTCGCTGGATTCATAGTCGAGAGGTTGGGTTTAAACTTGTAAAGGGGGGAGGGTTAAGTAAAAGAATGGATCCAGGAGGGCTGTTCAAGGGTCCAGGTCTAGGGCACGAAAGGGGGCAGGTGACTGCGAAGTAAATCCATTCAGAGCTGTGCAGGAGAGGGCGAATAGGGATTGCGCAGGGCCAAGATGAGGGGAGAGGGGTCGGGGTGGAGGACGGTCCTGATCAACACGAGGAGCATGGGCAACAAAATGCCCGTGCTCCAGGCAATGCTGGTTGAGGGCTCAGCGGATGTGGCAGCAATTACTGAGACATGGGCCACCCAGAAAAATGATTGGGACCTAAACTTGGAGGGCTACAAAATATTCAGGAGGGATAGAGAAGAGGAGGGGGGTGTAGTGCTGATAGTCAAAAATGACATAGTGGTTAGTGGAGTGGAGGTAAAAGATTGAAAATGGGGTGGTGTACAGACCCCCAGTGATGGAAGAGGCCCTGGAGGACAAACTAGCTGAGAACATCAAGGGACATTGTGACCGTGGAAAGGGTAGGGTGGTGGTCATGGGTGACCTTAATATGCCAGGGGCAGACTGGGACACTGTGACATCTGCTGTGGCCAGGGAACAGAGACTCATGGATGTGTTTCAGGATGCCTTCCTGGTCCAGCAGGTGGGGGCACCTACTAGGGAGGGGGGAGTATACTGGATGTTGTCCTATCAGACAGTGACCAGATAAGGGGCCTGGAGGTGTGCAGCCTGCTGGCAGGTGGCGACCACGCCATAGTCTGGTTTCTGCTGTGTCTGGGGGGTGAGGATAACCGCACTAATACAGTAGTAGTGGACTTCAGTGGGGGTGGACTTCGTGGGCATGGGCAGGATTCTACGGGGGAGCCTGGACAAAATTAGGCCAGACATGGATGCTGGTAGCTTGTGGGAGACCATTAAGAAAGGGGTGCAGGAGGCTACTAGCTCATGTACAAGGGTAAGGCGTAAGCATGGTACAGCCAACAAGCTGTGTTGGTGGACCAGGGAGGTGCAAGAGGCGATGAGGGATAAAAAGACTGCCTATGCACGGTTTAAGCGCTCTAGGGGGGATAGGGAGAAGGGTGAGTATGAGTTGACGGCTAGAAGGGTCACCAGAGTGGTGAGGGAAGCCAAGGCGAGGATGGAGCAAAACCTGGCTAGGGATATCCGGGGGGGGGATTCTATAGATATATCGGGGAGAAGAGAAAAGGGAGGGCACAAATCAGCAGGATTAGGACTGGGGGAGGGATGGCTCGGGCAGAGGTGCTAAATGTGTACTTTGCCTCGATATTTATGGAGGGAAACAGGTGATCCATACAGCCCGATGGAAGGGTAGGGGAGACAGCAGAGTCGAGAGGTCAGATGGAGTCTAGAGGACCGAAAGAGGCTGGGATACAGGCCGGGCCAAGCTTAGAAGGGGATGGGTGCTTAAATGGGGTGGACTGGGAGGGAGAAATCACAGTGGCTAGAGTGAGGAAGGCCCTTCATACGCTTAAAACTGATAAGGCACCAGGGCGGATGGGCTGCATCCTAGGGTTATGAAGGAACTAGCGGATGAGCTAGCAGCTCCACTAGCTGCACTCTTTACGCCTCTCTGCAGACAAGATGGGTGCCTCAAGACTGGATGGTGGCTCATGTGCCTATCTACAAAGGGGGGTCTAAGGAAGAGATGGGAAATTACAGACCTGTCAGCCTAAAGTCTGTGGTAGGCAAAGTAATGGAGGGCATTATCAAAGAGAAGCTCAGGACACAGCTGGAAAGGTTGGGGTACCTGGATGACAAACAGTATGGTTTCGTCCCAGGGAGATCATGTCAGACCAACCTCATAGATTTTATGACTGGGTGAGGGGACCCTGGACCGGCATAGACTGGTGGACGTCCCATACCTGGGTTTCAGTAAAAGTGTTGATCTGTACCATATCTGGGATGCTAACAAAGCTGGGGATGAGGGGTGGAGGACAGCTGCTCAGATGGGCAGAAATGTGGCCAAGGGGTGAACACAGAGGGTAGTGGTTGGTGGGATAATCTCCTCCCCTAAGAAGGTCATCAGTGGGGTCCCCCAAAGTTCGGTACTGGGGCCACTCCTGTTCAATGCCTATGTCTCAGATATGGGGAGGGGGTTAGGAGTAGGATGAGCCTCTTTGCGGATGACTCAAAACTGGGAGCACTGGCAGATGGGGATGAAGCGAGACAGTCCAGAGGGACCTGGAAACCCTAGAGGGGTGGTCAAGGAGGTGGGGACTGAGGTTTAATCCAGGGAAGTGTAGGGTGCTGCATCTGGGGATAACCCAGCCATGTATATACCTGGGGGTCTCACTGCAAGCCACAACGAGTGAAAGGGATCTGGGGTGGTGGTAGATGCCAAAATGAATAACACTGAAAATTGCAGAACCATGCAAAAGCAACCGGATTCTGGGCCTAGCAGCCAGGGGATTACGCCCAGGAGGAGGGAGGGGATCCTCCTCTGTATAATGCACTGGTCAGACCGCATCTTGAGTACAGCGTGCAGTTCTGGAGACCTCACCTCAAGAAGGATGTAGCATTGCTGGAGAGGGTCCAGAGGAGGGCAACCAGAAGGATTCAGGGCATGGGAAGGAGGAGCTATGAGGAAAGGCTGGAAGAGCTTGGGCTGTACTTGCTGGAGG
The DNA here is from genome assembly GCA_016271365.2 of Neoceratodus forsteri. Lineage (NCBI taxonomy): Eukaryota > Metazoa > Chordata > Ceratodontiformes > Ceratodontidae > Neoceratodus > Neoceratodus forsteri. Next base: position 96,962,912 of record JADMNL010000029.1, on the reverse strand, counting down.
AGAGACAGGGCGGACATGATAGGGGTCTTCAAATATGTGAAAGGGATAAACAGGGGCGGAGCCAAAGAGATGTTCAGACTAAAGAAAGGGGGCACAACCAGGGGGCATGAGTGGAAGCTGGAGGGGGAAATTACAGGGGAGAATGCAGGAGACATTACTTCACTGAGAGGGTGGTGGGGCCATGGAATGCACTGCCGGGCATCTGGTGGAGGAGGAGGAGGGCACAGTGGAGGGCTTCAAGAGGGATGGGACAGGTACAAGGGTAAACTGAAGTCAAAGATGACCCTTTCTGGGGTTGGGGGTGGGAGAGCGAGCACCACATTACAGGCTGGCTACCGAGCAGACACGACAGACCGTCAGGCCTATTCTGCTGGCATTTAGTATGTTAGATCAAGTGGATTGTGTCTTGTAAGTACTTTCTGTTGGGCTGAGTGGAATTGCTGTCCTGTCAACATCAGGGAGTAGCTTCCAACACACACAAGGGAACTGTGGAGTTTGAGAGGCTTCCAAGTCACTGAGACTGCTATGTTATTTTTTAATGTTGGATTGGATTACTTTTGTAGTGTTAGCCTCCAAATGCGCCACAAACTACATCAGACTAGTGCTAGCCTTGTGCCCCCTGGTCAGCGACTCAAACAGCCCTTTCGCTACTCGGCAGTGGCGTTGTTCACCATCTTCCTGGACCTGATCACAAAGACTCAGTAAGACAGATAGACAAAATATTTATGGTTCTAAGGGTTGCAAAGTTTAACTGTTATTAAAGCTGGAGTTATAAATAGCTTTTGCACGTCATCGGGTTTAACTTACTGTACATTGAACTGTGAATGTGCATTTATTGTCTCATGATGTTTACTATGTTTAGCAATTTATTTTAATTATTTACTTATTTATTAACCAGGTGGGTACACAGGTCCCAGGGACCGTTTTCAGGCACAACCCGGGCCATAGAGGTGGCACATATACACAGATACAGAAGTTGTAGATACATCAAGCGAAAGTTACAAGGATTTCACAGTAAAATACAATACACGAATACGTGAATACAAAGTTAATCTAGGACTTAACATTTGTGGTTTCATTTAAGAACACAACAGGGACATCTGAAGTTTACGATTTAATAACTCAACAACAGTATAATAGAACAGTGTGTTGGTGTAGCCACAATGTGGGGAAAGTGTGGCTGTCAAATGTTATAGGGAGCAAGTGCATATAGATTTGGATAGGGGATGGAAAGTAAATTGGATTTGAATGTTGGTGTGTTGCCGAGGTTGAGGACAGAGGAGGAGGCTATTCAAGCGTAGAAGCCGCTACTGAGAATGCTGTCTGCCCATGTTCGTGTTTGAGCGAGGTACACTTAGCAAAGGTTGAGACGAGGACTTCATCGTTCTAGTGCTCTGCTTATTGCAGAGGAATCTACTTAGAGGGAGGTTGAGCTGCACAAGGGTTTTATGGACAGAGCACCCAGCTGTAGGTCGTGGTCGGGCCTGGGAGAAAGAACATGGAAGCATAGACTTTGATAGAATCAAATCAAACTTTATTTTTATAGCCCTTTCAAAACCAAGGCACTGTATAATAAATCAAATACAACAAAAATAAATATAAGTTAAAACAAATGATAAAACAAATTAACCATAATTAGGGAAGGCCCAGTCTGCCCATTTCCCTACCTATTGGATAAGCTGCAGATCCTAGTTAACCAACAACCTACCTAAAGAGCGTACAAGAGCAGTGGTGGGTAGTTAGGCGGGCCGAGAGAACAAGATGCAGTTTTATACAGTGTTTAGTCGGTTAAGTTCTCTGGATGATGTCTGTGAGATGACAGGGGAACAGTACTACAGGAGGGGGAGCACTGTACCCCTTCCTATTGCTAATCGTGCCTCGGGGTAAGATAGTGTTTCAGGCGGTAGGAAGCTCCAACCTGCTGGTGCACTCTTTTGCTGGTTGAGCTTACATGTTCCCTGAACATGAGGGAAGGGTCCAGAGTCACTCCCAGATATTTGTAACTCTTGACATGCTCGAGAGGTGTGCCATCACGGGCAGAGATAGAGAGGGAGTTAACCATAGTTGCTGATAATTTGTGGAGCTTTTGACTGGAGCCAAATAGCATAGTCTTGGTTTTCTTAGCATTAACCAGTAGTCTGTTTGCGGAGAACCAGTTGTGTGTTAATTTGAAGTCGTGAAATAGAGAGTGGGTCAAGGAGTGGATACTGGGGTCACTTCTGTAAAGGATCAGAGCGTCCACGAACATGATTTTCAAACAGTCAGGGATTATGTGAAGCAGGTTATTTATGAAAAGGGAGTAGAGAATCGGGCCCAGTATGGATCCTTGCAGAACACAACTGGTCACCTCTAGGGGAGACGAGAGAGCACCACTGACATATACACTTAGAGACCTCCCGCTAAGGTAGTGCGGAAACCAGTTTGCCGTCCCTTCAGAGAAACCAGATGAGGCCAGTGTCTGAATGAGGAGGTTGTGGTTGACGAGGTCGAAGGCTTTGGATAAGTTGATGAGATGGCACCAGTTAGCCTCCCCTCATCCACAGATCTGAGTACATAGTCTGTGAAGCAAGCTGTGGTTGAGGTGGTACTATAACCCTTCCTGAAGCCATGCTGTAGGGAAGAGAAAAGGCCGTTATCTATGTATCCCAACATTTGCCGGAAGACTATCTTCTCCAACACACACATGATGATGTGGCATCCTCCAGGCCAACCATCATTATAGGTAGTTTGTTCATAATGTGTGGTAAACAAGTTTACCTTTCAAGTCATCATTTTGGTCCACAACTACCTATGGTATTGTTGAGTAGCCTCTGATGGTGACTCAGGTTTTAAACACGAATATACCATGTGTGTTAACAACCATTTATTGTGTGTGACCATTCAGGTGCTTTGATAGCCTGTTGTATTCTATGGGCTTTTATTTATCTATTCATTCATTCATTCTCAGATTACAATACCTCTGAGCACAGACAGTTTATTTAAAGGTTCCACATCAGTAGGGAGGAGACAAAACATACAAAGGAGGCAAAGTACAATGTTTCCAAAACAGTAAAGTGAGCAAATATATGTCTGTATGCAGTGTTATCGTTCTAATAGGAGGAAACGTAGATGAGGGGGAAGGATAAAGATGGGAGAAAGAAAGATAGGAAGTGGCAGCCATAGGCCTTGTCAAGCTGCTGTGGTAGGGGTAAGGGAGGTGATGTAGATGGAGGAGTAGCCAGGGGCCTTGTCAAAGTGTGAAAGGGGGGGCTCAGAATTATTGAGGTAACAGCAGAGGCACAGGGTTATCCAGTTGTGAGAAGACTGATTGCTAGTAGATGGGAGTCTCAGATGAAGCAGTCACAAGAACTGTTGGCCGTAAGATGTTGGCATAACTTCAATTTGAATGGTCCCAATTTAGGTAGGGTAGTTGTAGCACTATGAAGTGTATTAAACCAGTGAGGTGCTCTGTAGGCAAATGAGCATTGCCCTGGGCTGTCCAGCATCTAGGAACATGGAGATGATGGCTGTTCAGCGATGCGTATGTTGTGAACTACAATGAAAACAGGAAGTTGTTGTCCTCTGTACAGAAAGTTGGTAAGACCACATCTGAAGTACTGTGTACAGTATTGGATACCCCATCTCCACAAAGGCATAGACATGGTGGAGGCTGTCCAGAAGAGGGCAACCAAAATGGTGCAGGGTCTGCACCAGAAGACATTCGAAGAAAGACTAAAGGAGCTTAAGATGAATAGCCTCGAGGAAAGGAGGGAGAGGTGGGACATGACAGAAACTTTCAAATACGTCAAGGAAATCTACAAAGTCCAAGAAGGTAGCATCTTTCAGAAAAAGAGATGTGCAAGAACAAGGGGGCACAATTTGAAAATAGAGGGGGGACAGCTCAGAGGTAATGTGAGGAAGTATTTCTTCACAGAGGGTTGTAGATGTATGGAACAGCCTTCCTGAGGAGTCATAGAATCACAAACAACAGTGGGGAATTCAGGAATGCATGGGACAAACGTAAGGCAATTCTAGTGGGGGTAGGAGGAAGTAGTCTGTTGGTCAACTGGGATCTGCAGCTTTCCGTTAGGTAGGGAAATGGACAGACTAGGTGGGCCAAGCGGTCCTTATCTGCCATAAGATTCTATGTTTCTGTGTTTCAGTGGGGGCTTAGCAGGTTTGCAATGCCTGGTGGCAGGAGGCTGAGAAGTAATTTTTTGGCCAAAAGACTGGTTTGGTATTGGATCCTCCCAGAGAGCTGTAGCCAACCAGTCTCAGCGTAAAGATCACTGGTGTGGGTGAAACGTGTGGACCCCGTGAGTAGTCTGCATGCCTTGTTCCGAGCAACAGATATCCTGCGCAACAAGGACATGGGGGCTGCTCCACAGATTACAAGACCGTAGTCTACAATGGATATGATGGAGAAATATATATATATATAGCAAGTGGGAGGGCCTCTGGAGTAAGGCAGTGTTTATATCTATGTAGGAGACCAATCTTGACATTGACAGCCCTGGCTACGTTATCTATATGTTTAGCATAGGATAGACAACTATCTAAGGTGACCCCTAGGTATTTGAAATGTGTTATTTATTCAAGAGGAACTCCAAGGCAGTTTCTGATGGTAAGTGTATGGAATTTGTGCTTGTTTTGGGTGCAGCTGAACATCATTACTTTGGTTTTCTTTTAGTTGAGGATCAGTTTATGTTTAGAGAACTGGTCCTCCACTTTCTAAACCACTCTGAAGGTGAAGTTCAAGTTGCTTGGGGTTGTGGCTGCAGGAGTAGATGACTGCATAGAGGAGGATCCTTGATGGCAGAAACGAGGAAGGTTATTAAAGAAGATGCTGAACAGGAGTAGCCCCAGGACTGAGCCCTGTGGCATACCAAGCGGACTGACTGTCGGTCAGATATAGCGTTAGCTATTTTCACCTGTTGAGAGCGGTCTTCAAGATAGCTTTGAACCAAAGTGCTGTGTCAGCGGAGAGGCCAGTAGTGGTAAGCTGTTGGAGGAGTAGTGAGTAATGGACAATATCGAATGCCTTAATGAGGTCTATGAAGGCCGCTCCTACTAAGATGCCCTGATCCAGAGATTGATGAATAAAGCCAGTGAATTCCATTAGGCTGTGACCTTTCTGGAACCAGTGTTGCTGCGGGCATTGGATAGAGTATTTTTCAAGATAATCTACCAGTTGGTCAGCAACAATGCGCTCAAGTGCCTTGGATATTGGTGGGAGGATAGATATGGGTCTGTAATTTGCGTGATGGGTCCTGTCTCCACTCTTGTGCACCAGGGTGACTAGTGCTGATTTCCAAACCTGAGGAAGTTGTGAGAGTTGTAGCGATAAATTGATGATCTCAGTGAGGGGCATCAGCACTTCCTCAAGAGAGAGCTATGAGCTTAAGATCAGAGAGTCATCGTATTTCCGTGATTTACCCAACACTTTGGTAAGGTATTTCCTGACCATTCGTGCTGAGACTGTTTTGAAGTAAAAAGGAGGTAGTTCAAGGGGATTATTGGCAGGACAGTAGGTACTGGGCGAGTCCTTATCTGTGAAGAAGTCTGGAGGGAGGACACTGGATAGGTCCATGAATGCGTTATTGAATGCGTTTGCTATGATCAGTTGGTCCAGGGTTGGAATTCCATCAGTATTGAGCATGGAGGGTGAGACCTTAAAGTCTTTCCCGGTGACATCTTTTATGCTGCTCCAGAAGTTTCTGCCATTTCTCCAGGTACTGGCGAGTGTTTCCCTATGATGTTTCGATTTCATGGTACAGATTTCACGTGTACAGGTGTTCCTTGCCTTCTTGTATTCCTGAACATCTGCTTGTTGGCTTATAATGATGATGAGAACATTTATTTTTATACAGGATAAAAATTGTTAGGGTTTAACCCCCATTTTCAACAATGTCCTGTGGTTACAACAAACATAATAAAAGAAACTTTGACAATTTACAGTACTAAACACTTTACATTCAGACACGGTAAGTACAAATGTTCATAAATTCATTTAAAACAGAGAGAGCTGGATTGTTAAGTGTCTTTTTAAATATACTGTAGAAGTGGAATGTTTTTGTTTGGACTTTGTCATTGGGCAATTTATTCCAGTGGCTTGCTAAACTATTCTGTAGCATCATTTCACCAAGCCTGTTATATGACCTGCATGTCAAGACATTTAGGCTATAGAATCTCAGATTTATTTTCTTTTTACTCGGTGGTTCTAATATTACAGAGTTTCTTATGGGATGTTTTCCTTGATGATGTATTAGCTAGTGGCACCAAATCAACCATAGGTAATTCCTCTTCCTATCTGGTTGTAACCAACTCAATCTATTATAAATGTTACAGTGGTGGGTTCCATGTCTACTATTAGTAGCAAACTACTATATATTTCTGTAATGGGTCAATCACGCTCATGGCAATACTGGTATGGCTGTATTGCCTTATAGGCTCTTTTGTTGAGTTCCTAATGTTGCACGAACTCTCCTGCGGGGTACAAAGCTGGACTTACAAAATGAAACTCCTGCTAAAAAGATGTAGTTTGCATGTACTGTATGTGAATGCATGTATCAAGTATTTAGGTGTTTATCTTGTAAAAAAAATAACAACAAAAAAACAAACAAGCAGAGCATTTTGAGGTGTGGTGCAGACACACAGTTGAAGCAGCTGGAGTCCAAGCCCCAAACCCTTCCCCCCCAACAGCAGGGCTATAGGTTGTCGAGGCCTGCCCCAGAGCTCCTTGAGTCATCTTCTGCTAGCCTCCAGCCGTGCATGTCCCAGTTGCACGTGTGGAGCTTGCAGAGGAAGCCTCCCTTTATCCCATGTGGTCGGGGCATTTTTTCTGGTTGCTCCCATCCACCCCGTAGGACTTAGTTACGCAAGGGCCCCATGAGGACTGGAGCACACACATGATGGTGTGGCATTCTCCAGGCCAGCCATCGTCCACCCATCTGCTCTGCCTCTATCATGCTTCTACCCATGATCACCTAGGTGCATCTAGTTGGTGGCAACAGTCCAGTGGAAATAGCCATCCTCCCTCCCTGGAGGAGGAGAGCATCTTTTGGAATTCTCTATCCTTCTCTGCAGTGCTTGGCCCTCCTCTCCCCGGCCAGAACCCAATGACTCTGGCTCGCTCCCAAACATAGTTCACCATCGCCATGAGCATTAACCCTACCATTGTGCTGGTAGGCTGCCTTCTGTGGCACACATTGTTCACACCTATGGAGGTTTTCCATTGGCTAATGTACCCTCGGGTTAAACTGGGCAGGAGCCCACAGGAATGGAGTTCTACCACCTCTTCCAAGCTGTATGAGCGTTCTTGCATCTCTGTCATCTCACTCCATTGACTGCTGTAGAGTTCTACTACCTACAAATCTAGATGTGAGAGTTCCCCCACTTAAACATTTCCAATTTAACCACTGTGTACCACGTGATGTTCTAGCGGTGATATCAGCTGTTGAGCATGGTGGTAACCATGGGGATGGGGCATTAGGACAACAAAATGGGAAAACAGCACAAAACTGTATGAAACCTGTACTTTTCCATCCTCTTTTAGCTCTCAAAAGCCCTTGTCCTCCATTAATGTTGGCCACCTCCCTGCCCCATCATCACCCCATTTACCAGGAAGTGGGGATTAGTTGGGGAAGGGGCCCAAGAGTACCACTACATCACTGTGCAGACAGCGCGCTCTTATTTCTTACACTTATTTTGTCTCCCCTGCCACATAATACATCCCTAGCTGTGTGCTTCCCTTACATGACCATGAAAACTGCAGTGACCTTCCACCAGGGGAGGAGTCATTTCCCTGGCCCACCAAAAGGGTCTCTGCAACAGTGAACCACTGCGCCACTCTCCTGTGTGTTGGGATGCCCTGCCACGTATGGGGATTCCAGCAACCCAGGTCACTCTACTCAATATTTACCACCCGTGTGTTACCCCGAAACACTTACTGAGTTTACAAACAGGCTAAGACTGATCAGCACTAAATGGGAACCAGTAATTGAAAAAAAAAAACATTCTGCAGGAAAAAAATATCTTATAAGTTTAATGCAGTTCTTCTTTAACGCTGACAAGTGGGCTGGCAAGTTGACACAGCTGTAGGGCACTGCACATAACGCTAGCGACCCAGGTTCAGGAACATAGTCGGGGTGCCGGAGAACATGGGGGATGTCGTGTCACAAGGGACATGCTCCACCTTGAGGTGGGAGGATGACCATCCCCTACTACATGGGTGCCTCATGAAGGTATCCAAGTTGCACCCACTGGTTGGAAACAGCAGTGGGAGGGGAGGCACTCTGGATTTGCAGCATGCACGTCCGATGCATGAGCATGCGACTAAGTCACAGCCTGGCATCCCAGGGAAGGGGTGGAAACAGGATGACACCCTAATCTAGCAGGATCACGACAACCTGCCAAACAACGTGGAGCCCCTGCCACCAAATCAGAGATGTCCAGAGGAGGAGGTGCTTGCCTTAATACCCTTTCATAGGAGGGCTCCCCATGAGACAAGTAAGGAGACTCTGTGGGATCCGAGTTGTTGACGTGGCTGAGCAGTAACCAGGACCGATTGGGGTTGTGGTCAGGGAGACCAGAAGGTAAAAGTAATAATCCTGTATAGAATGATGTATGAGATATTTAAGCAATAAGCCACGAGGTGTGTGTTTTATCGGGGATTTACCACGGCTGGAGTAGTTTTACCTGGGTAATCTCTCGATAACCCTACATCCTCCGAGTGGCTTATTGCAATTATACCAAAGTTATTTTTACTATAATAAAATGCAACTTTTAAAGAGGTTGCTTTGTGATTTTTATTCTATTTATTCCTGGGCTGCAGAGGATTATGATTTGGGTAGAATTACAGTATTTGCTCATCAACAGCCATTGATTATCAGAGGATTTACACGGTGGTAAACTGCCAGTCTGACAATTTCATTGGCTGTTCATTTATGTCCATGGTATAATGTGCATTTTGAATATTTTTTTTTTTTACCACATCTAAGGTTTGTGATATCACTTAAACCACAAATGCAGAGCATGAGTGGTTTGTGATGGTAACAAACACCGAAGATGGGTTAAAAACAACTTATAATCACAACACTCCATACTTTATCTAATATACTTGCTAGTTCACAAACCAGTGTGTTGTAGTTCTATTTATCTGTTAATGAAGCCGGGCAGCCTCGTTTTCAGTTTCAAAGTGCAACTGCAATTTTTCCCGTATATTTCTGTCAGCTGTACAGATGGTAACGGGACTAACACAACACCAAGTAGCAAGCAAAAGACGTTGAAACAAGCAGTAAGTCCACTTACAGATAAATTCTCTTTAATACGAGTTTTTTTCCTGGAGTTTGTGGCAACTGTTTGTTTTAAATGTCTCTGGAGAGAGCGGAGGATATGTAGGGCAAGGTTTAAGAAAACAGTGGTTTGTTTACATGACTTCAGAGCGCACAAGGGAAAAAAATGCTTTTTTCAGTACTCTCGGTTTTATTGACACTTATTCTGTAATAACCAGCTGTGTAATATGGCAAAAACAGTTATTACGGCATTAGAAAGTGGTATCACTCCAGCTGTTAAATTGTCTAACCAGTAATTATTAAAAAAAGGCAGAAAACTGATTTAGCTGCTTCCCCTCCTCGTGCAGTCCTACTTGGTCAAGAATTTCATGTCCTGCGCTTTGAAAATCCCTTTTTCAAAACTACTGCTAGCAAGGCTCTTGGTCAGATTTTTATTTTGAGGGTCCGAGACTCCCTGTAGGAAACAATGACATTTCTGGAAAAATATGTGAGAGCCCTGGAGTGCACACTTGCAGTAAAAAAATGCTGAACTGCAAGGGGATACCGCACTTCATTTTTCAACAAGGTTGCATGACAGATTACTGCAATCGCATGAAAAGTTGCAGTAGTTATGGGGAATTGCATGTCCTAGTGAAACACCTCAGGGAAGCACCTGCATCCTATACTGCCAGCTGTGGAGGCTTGGTGGTAGAGTAGCAGGAGTGCCACAGAATTTGGGTTGGCTGGTGCGTAGAATGTGTGCGCCTCCCCACACATGTACAACTGTGTCATTGCATGCCATCAGGCAATGGAAGAAAACAGGAAAGTAGGGGCGGAGCACTAGGAAGTCCTGCTATCCCGCTTCGGCCCATGCCATTGCCCTGGGTCCATGGCAGCAAATCTGTATCTGGACTGTATTGGGGGAGAGCGGCTCTCCCCCCTCCTGGCCCTATCACAGGTGGGGGGAGTCACAGGGGACTTCAAGGGTGGCTGATTGGGGAGGTAAGCAGGGGCAAAAAGCCCTGTCAGTACCCCGAGAAGAAAAAGCTCAGTTGAAAAGACAAAAAAGTGTATTCATAGTCCTGGACTGATCGTCTGTTGGCAAATACTAACTGAATGTGTACTTAAAAGTCCAAGAGCCACTTTGAAGGTGTGGCATGATTCTGATATGCAGTCCATGGACATGACAAATATGTTGAAACTGCTGTGTGGCTTGCATTGAAGTTTTCTGTAGACAGCTTCATTCATCATGAAAACAGGTTCCCTCTAGTTAGCACAGATTGTGTATCCCTGAACTAGTTTTTTTTTTTTGTTCTATAAAACTATAGGCATACCCTACACTTAAAGGAAAGCTGTTAACATTTTATGCTCCCGCCCCAGCAAGGCTTACCCTCCAGTTAAACCTTTCAAGTGTGTTGCAGCATTTTTCTCGTATTGAAGTGAACGGTGCAGCACCATACCTTTACACATAATGGAGCCCTACTAGTGTCCGCCATACTTCCGGGTAGCGGACTTTTTGTAATTAAAATAAAGTATGTTGCGGTGCGAGAAAAATGCTGCAACATACTTGAAAGGCTTAACCGGAGGGTAAGTCTTGCAGGGGCAGAAGCATGAAATGTCGACAGCTTTCCTTTAAGGGAGGGATAGAATTAGTGGTAATTCGAGGAAACATTTTTTGAAAAAGCCTCCTGGTAGGCAAGCAAGCAAGGTAAAGGCCATCAGAATTTGTATAAAAATGCAGTGAAGGTGGAAGACTAAGGACCTTCCTCATAGGTTAGCATAATAGTGTACGGGGTTAATGTTAGCAGAACATGGGTGGACTAGAAGTGGTATGCAAGTGGAGAATATTTGCTAACTCAGTTTTTGAATTTTGTTTATGTTGGGTACTCTGCCCCTGCACCCTTATTTAAAAAAAATGAACAGGGGTGTGGAGAATGGAGCCCTCCCCAACATAAAAACATTAAAAAAAAAGAAACTCTCAGATATGAACGATCGCGTCGCTCCTGCTCCACGTACACCATGGCCATGGCCACCATAGCACAATTTTCATAAACTCTGATTCAGGGCCAACCTGCATGATGATACTAGGTTGTCCGCTTAAGCCAAAAGAGCAGTTGTACTGCAGAAACAGAATTTGAGTTTAGAATGTTTGGAAGTCTGGTACATTGATACGGTATAAGTGTTGTGCAACACCATCATGAGACTGGGGTTTGCTTCCAGTCACCGGAATCCCTGGAAGTCCATTGCTTTGCAAAGGGAGAGGCGCTCGACTGCCACGGAGAGAGGACATGGTCCCGTCCCCCCCCAGCAGTCATGCAGACTATGCTGGCCAATCACGAAATGTGGCTGGAGTTAGCTGTAAATGTAGACGTGTGCCCAGCTTCCTGGCTGGAGGAAGTGTGCCACTGTGGAGGCCTCACTTGTCAGAATGGGGGAAGGGAACCCGGGGTAAAAAAACAGAATAAGTGAAAACAAAAACAACGAACGTGTTTAAGCCTGCTCATTAGGACAGCAGTACTGCTACCACTTGCTATGTCAGCAACCTGGGTTCGAGACCAGACTCTGGTAGCTTGGGGTCTGGCCGTTGGGGGGGGTGGGAGGTGCATTGAGCATCCCAGGAACAGCCCTTCTCCCTCGGGGTGGGGGTGACACAGCATTACAGTGTTCATCTGCCACGTGGCACAGGCCAAGAGTCAGCATAGTGGGACTGCAGCAAAGGAAGAGGCAGCTGTCGAGTACGCGCTTCACTGCACACTGACACCCTTGGGGAGAAAAACAAGAGCAGGAGGAAAAAGCCATGGCCCATTGTGACAGCGCCCCTTCCCCCTGCAGGCCCATGCATGACAGACATGGTAAGCCACCACCACTGTTGTGGTCCTGAGCAAGTGAGGGATAACTGAAAAATCCATGAGGTTAGTGGGCTAGTTGGGAAATGAGAAAAAGTTTGGAAAGGAAGTGAAGGAAGGAAGGTAGGTAGGTTGGTTGGTTTCTGTAGCTAGACTGATAAATCACTGGCTTGCCCACCACTGCACTGCTTAAAATGACTTTGGGGTTCAAATTCAGTTAACATAATGAGAAACCAGGCATGACGACTCCCAGCTGTGCTACAGGAGAAAACTTTTCAAGGGTGGAAGGCTACCATTAGGAAGTTACCAAGTCGCTCATTACTGTAGCAAAGTTCTTGAAAAGCACTTGGAAGGTTTCTAGTTTTTAATGAATGGGAAACGAGATGAAACTTCCAACAGTGCTTGAAAGGATTCAAGAGGGCTTTCCAAACTATCGAATAGCAAAGTCGTATGTGAGAAGATGATTTATCAACAGTTGCATTCCGATTCTGACTAGAGACTGCTACCTTGAATACTGCGGCAGTTGGCAGGCACAGGTAGGGCTGAGGATGAGATCCTGGACAAGTTTTTAAAAGGGGCAGACATTCATATACTGGCCCACTGGAGCAGTGATGGGGCTTCCACTTGTGATGCCAACAACCTGGGTTCGAGAACAAATGGGATGCCAGGGGCCGGCTGTGAGTAACAGGCTCGAGTGAACCAGTGGGTGCTCCCTTCCTCCAGAGAGGGAGGGAAGAAACTCCCTCCTTTGCTACTGCCACTGTGGGTGTACAGGTGGTGGTTGGGCAGCTGAGGTGGGGGGAGGGGAGGAAGTCGTTAGTCACATGTCTTTGCTTGCTCTCGCACCCGGCAGCCTGGACTTCAATCCTCATGCCGATGTCCTCACTGGAGTAGGGAGGAGGGAGGGAAATTAAGGGGTTAGTCCTCTCCATCACAGCAGCATGAAGACCGAAATGGCCAGAAGGCAGTGAGCTTCTCCCACTAGTGGAGGAGTAAAAACAGATAAAGAAACATGAGGTAAATATTCAAAAATGTTGTTCACCATCTTTAGCCCCTTTAAAGATTATTGACAACTGCTAGTCCAGTGGCTTGGTGCTGCAGCGGTCAGTTGCATTGCCACCTGGGAGAGCGGAAGTCACATCTGTGTCCCAGAATTCCACACGGAGAACAGCTGGGGGCTGGGCACAGAGGTGAGGTGCTTCTCTTCCAGGGAGAGAGGGTGGAGGCCACTAGGTATTTGCAACCCTCGCCAGCTGACTGAGAAGTGGTATTGGTACTGACTGTGAATGTGGTCACTCTCCTGCCCTCCCAACCGGAGGAGGGTTGCAGCTATAGTGACCTCAGCTTTGGGTGGAAGACGGAGAGGAGAGAGGAGGGAAAAATGGGAGAAGGAACACTCAGTGTCCATTTTGTATTTATACAGCTCGGAGAGCAGTAGACTCTAAGACATCTTATAAAATGGGCTTCTTAATCCTAGCAACTTCATTGGCCTAAACACAGCAGCTGACAATTCATTAATCTTTGGTATACGCACAATTTGTAACCAAGTGACTCTAATCTACCTAGCAACAGCCTACCTAAATGAAAATAAAATCTTCTTCTGTTAAAATAAAAATGATTCCACTTTTGTTTTTGTGATTTTATTTGTGGCACTTAGCCTTTGACCAGGCACACCCTGTCCGGTCCGAACCACCCCAGCTCCGTCTTCCAACTTCCCATGGACGTATCGAGTAACCCTGCCCCTTCCCCCACAGCTTTTTTTTTTTGTCAACTCTTTTTCCCTCCGGTCACGGCCCCGAGGTGCTTTCTTAGGCATCCAATCCTTTTCCTGTCCGCCTGAGGATCCCCGAGCTGTGCCTCCTCTCTCCCTCCTCACCGATGCCAGCACCCCTGGCTCACCCTATCCGGGGTGGGTTGCCCCCCTCCTACTTGGGCGCTCTTAGTAAGGCAGACTTCGGCATCGGACGAGGAGCGGCCGGAGAAATTGAAGGCCAGTCAAGGAAGCCTGGCGTAGGGCATGTGGGATTGGTGTCGTCGCCTGATCCTTGGCACCGTGTTTTTCCGTTGTTCTGGTTGCCCCCCGATGTGAGACATGCAGTGCCACCAAGTCCATGGCGTAGGTGCTCCCACCCACGTCCGGGGACAGCTGCCCAACGTCGTCCCTTTTGTACTGTGCGAGCCTGAGTGCATAGCAGTGCCGCCAGTCTCCACCGGGGGCTGCTGCTGCACCGGGCTACCCCTGGATCCCTCCCCGAGAGAGGAGAGCAGTCCATTGAATGCTCGATCCTCTCTCTCCCCTGCCGACCTCCGGCGTTCCGGGCTCGTTCCAGACCCGGGTCACTGGCGTGTGAGAGTGGGCGTCCAGCGCCTCAGCCCTCAGCGTCACTGGGGCCGTCCCTCTACAGCTTAACCCCCATGGTGGTGTTGGCAGATCCCCAGCGTTCGGTTACAAGATCTTGTAATGGAAGCAGGCCATGTCACTGTTAGAGGGCCTGTGAGTGGTCGGATCATCATACTTGCCCTTTTGGTGTTTTCTTCCTTTATTATTGTTTGTTAGCCCATCTCCAGGGCAGCCCCCATTGGTGGTTACTGCCAGCCCACTACTGTGGCTTCTCTGGTGCTTACAACCCCCTTTAACCCCCTGCCTACCCCCCCTCCAAGGTGGCTCCCCCTTGACTGGGGCCATGGTCGGGGGACTACTTGGTTCCTCCATATAGGACTAACAAAGTTAGGGGGTAGGCATGGCAGTCACTGGAACGCAGCACTGAGCATGCTTCATTGTCCTGCCATCCTGGGGCGTTTCACTTACTTTGATTCCCCTCCGCATGTAAGCTGGCACTCAAGGAGCGTCAAGAACACGCAGACAAGCTACCCTGCATCACCACATAACACTTGACCAGTGACTGCTCCGCTTTTTTGTGGCAGTGTAATAGCAGGGGTTATGACCCTCCCAGCCTGAGGGACCCCGTGCAATGCTGAATCCTTCTTCCCCACTAGCCCTCTGATGACTTGGGCTCGTTGCTGAACCTGGGTTGCCAGCGTCACGAGCAGTAGGCCACCAATATTCCTATGGGCCAACATGTGTAAGAGAAGTTTATACATTAGGAGGAGGTGGGATGCTACATAAACCTGAGAGCAAAGCTTAAAGTATTTATGCAAGCATCACACCAAGGGTATGTTTAATTGAGTTCCACTCACCATCCCATGTCTTATTTTTGTATAATTTCAGTATGGTAAGTTTTTTGCCACCAATGATTATAGGCTGTCTTAATGTGGAAGAAATGCAGCAGAGAAATTGGGCACGGAGGGAAACAGAGTTTTAAAGTAAATTCAAGCGCATATTAGAGAGGTTTTCAATTAGAGTTTAATGTGGGAAATCTGTGTACTGTTGAGCGAGGGATGTGGTCACAAGGGGAGTTCATTGCAGTCATGTGGCATGTGAATGCTGTTCTGAACAGCCAGTTATAACGGCAAATTTCATTTTTCTTCTATGAAAAAAAAAACACCAATTTTTATAATTCACTTACAGCTGAAGCTTCTTCAGAACCAAAGTTAAAATGCCCTGTTTATGACATCAGTACGTGGCTGGTGGCATGTCTGTGATGTCACAGGCAAGGCATTATAGCTTCGGATCCAGAATACACCTCGGCCATACTGTGGATCAACTGTAAGGGGAAGAAGACCCTTTTTTCCATGTAAATTGGGGTGTGCAACAAGGCAGTGTAGGATACATTTTTTTTTATCTAAACAAGTTGTTGTGACCTTAGATGACCTCGCGAATGGCAGAGCGAAGCATGCTAGTGAAGTGTCTTCAAGGTCACCTCAACAAGTATGGATGAAAAATGTATCCAAACACTGCCCTTGTGTATTCGATTTATAGAATGTAGCTTGTTTTTTTGGTACCATTCAACTGATTTAAGTATATGTACAATTAATGATTTGAAACAAAATCTGCGGAACTATTTAATTTGTCATTGTTGTGCAGCTGTTTATACCAGTTATTGAATGGGAGGGATGTAGATAGTTAAAAATTTTTTTTTGCATGCTCTGTTTTTCCCCCAGTCATCTCGGCTGCCCACCCCTCCGGGCGGCCAGCCCGTACCCCTGCTGCTTCCCCGTTTCACCGTCTGCTGCCTCCTGATGTACGACTGTGCCAACATATCCCGTCACCAGGGGGGCCCCCCTCCCACCCGTGGGAGCAACCGGGAGGGGAGATCGAAGTGCCCGCAGGCACTTCTTTACATGTTGGTTGCGTGGAGGAGGAACAGCTCGGAGGCTTCCCAGCTTGCGGCGAGGGGAAGGTGGGGCTGCTGTCATCCAGCTGGCACAGGTGGCGATTTTCCCTTTTTCTGTCCTCCCACCACCCCTAATTGGGCCACACACTGCGGCGACCTGAGGTGGAGATGTGCAGGGGCGTGTTGAGGCTGCACGCCTCCAAGCACGTCCGCCATTCAGCCTCCAGGTGCCAGAGTCCCTACCCCCTCCAGGAGGGAAGCATCCAGTGGACGCTCTGGAATCCCTCCCTGCTGGTCTCTGCTCCTGACATCCAGGCTTGGGGTACGAACCTGGGTCACCAGCGTGCTAAGCGAACCCTATCGTTCAGTGCCACAGAGTCAGCTAGATCTTTTTAATAGTGCTTTTTCTTGCTTTGGTCATGTCCGGTGGCAGCCCCCCAGCCCCATCACTGACCTTCTCAAGGACTTTCAGGTTACCCACAAATTACCCATGACAACTATGTGGTAGTTGGTCAGCCATGTTGGTTGTGCGAGAGCCTACAAGGGTGCCAATTTGGACAGCTGGTATTTTCTTCCAAGACTCCTAGTTTTTTTTCTCTCCCAGGGTGCCAGTGTGCAGTGGCACGCATGTGTGATGGGTCTTCACCAGGGGGCAGTCATGCTGCAGGAGCAACTCCTTCCCCCGAGGAAGGAAAGCAGTCCCTGGGATGCTTGAACCTTTCTCCTTTGACTGGCCCTAAAACCTGCGCATGTTCCCAAACGCAAGTCGCTAGCCTGGCAAGCGGAAGCACCACCACTGTGCTGAAGGGCCAGCTGGATGTAGAGCTTTTTAATTGGTCCATGGGATGTTGGAATCTAACTGTGATCCGACAGCAGCTTCAGGAAGCGGAGGGTAGTGACGCGTGGAGTGTGTGGGTAAATTTACACTGAGAGAATAAACTGTTTATTCTCTTTTTTTTGTACTTTATGTTTATTAGATTTTTATCAATAAAACAACTGACAAAAGTATTCCTCATTCAAGGTAGTACATGAAAGTTCAGTAGGTACAGTTAATAAACAGTATTTCGTAAGCCTTGTATTCTTGTACAGTAGGAGCAGAGGGTTCCCTAACAAAGCTCTAAAGAAATAGAGCTAATGTCTGAAAAAATTCCTAATACATTGCAGCCTCTTCAAAGGAGAAAGGTATTTTCTCTAGGTAGTATTATTAGGTAGTGTAACACAATCCAACGATTGCTGTTTAAATCTGGTGTAGTGAAAATAAACCCAAAATTAGACCCTTAAGAAGTTTCCCCTCGTTAAGTAGATAGGCAACAATACTTAGTAAATTAGCCATCAACAGCAGAATTCAAAACTGTGTAGCTTAATTCGTTAACACTAATTACAGAATCTCTTAGCACTAATAAAGCTGTGCAGTAGTACAAGTGTAAGCCTTAAATCATATTCTCTCCCCGCTCTCCAGTAGAGCTCAATTTGTGAACATATAAAACTTATTTAAACCTACTTCGTATATGGAGGACTTAAAAACGAGAACAGATTCAATCAGGCTCTTAACTAACCCCAGTATTATTTCTGAACCCATAAAACTTTAGAGTCCAACATGCTAAATTATATTTTATATTGTCCCCTGGGAGTCACTGCACACAGTTCTTACTGTTCTGGGTCAGCCAAGGCCTTTTTCAGTCCTCTGCATCAGATTCATCGAGCTGCAAGTCCGGGGCATTCTTAAGGCCTGCAAACTCCAATTCCACCTGTTCAACACAGCGAGTTGTTGAAACTCCATGTCATTCCCCCATATACGACCCTTAGGCGGGCAGGGAGTAGAAACGAGTGAGTGATCCCCAAGGCCCTCAATCGATGGCGCACCATGTCAAGGCTCTTACGACGGGCCCTCGTCTGGTACGAGAGATCAAGGTACCCGTTTAATGTCCGAGGAGTTTATGGCCAAAGGGTAGTTAGCTCTTGGACCCGCAATCAGGACATCTCGAACTTCTGAGCCTGTGGTGCGCAGTAGAATAGTACGAGCCTGCGGTGATCCAGTTGGTCTTACTCTTGGACTGACCGGTAAGCTTTTTCAGAGTGTGCCAGTCAAAATCAGCAGGAATGCTTAAGTGCTTTGTTAGCCATATCATTAAAAAATGCAGAAGGTCTGTTACCTCGACTCCTTCGGGGACTCCTACTACGCGGACATTCCCTGAACAGATCTCGTTTTCGAGTGCTTCCATCCAGCTTCTCAATTGAGAATTCTCCTGGGTTAGGGTAGTAACTGTTGCCATTGTGGTTATGGATCGTTTCTCAGAGTCAGAAACTGTCCCTGTAAGTGTTTTAATTGCCTCATCGTGGGATTCTAGTTTGCTCAGAGTTTTCTCAATCTTAGAATCCGTAACTTTCATGGATTCCAACAAAGCTTTCCATGGAGGCTCGAGGTAGTTGTAGCACCCGCCTCTCCACATGCTGACGCAGCGCCTTGCTGGCACCTTGTTGATGAGATTCTTTTCGGCCCCTAGTGCTGTGCCTTTTGACAAACCATCCTGAATTAGGGTATCGTTGGACTCACAGAAGTGTCAGGAGTCTAGATCTGGTATTAGTTTAGTATTTAGATAAACTTTTACTGTTGTTTTTGCTCAATTTGCTTCTACTGAGGAGCTCTGTAAGGTGCTTCCTTCCTAGAAGATGGCTCTCTGGCACCCCTAAACTGTTTATTCTAACTGAGCATGTAGAACCTAGCTAGATTAATTATTTATTCTATGTTTTTTCTCCTACGTGCACTGCATGAATAGATTCTTTAATCAAGAATGGAATAGCTTGGGGCTGCCGGTTTTTCCAGTGGCAGCGTGTCCTGCACCTTGGGTTCCGGAGTGGACCTGGGATGGTCTCGGGGGGGTGGCCTGCCTAGGGGACAGTGCAGTTGACAGCAGCGGTTCCCAGCCTGGGAAGAGGATAACACTGCGTCTTGCACCACAGTGACCCCTGGTGGGGGGCTAAGGAGCTTGCTTTCCTCACATCCCCGGGGCTTAGCTATGGCATCTGAGGCTAGCAATATCTATTGCAACACCACCTAGTGTGTGGAGGGTGGGCAGGGTGGAAGAAATCTCTGCGTTATCTGAGTAACGTCCGGGATACACTTACGCCCCACATCATGGACTGAGACACCCTTCAGCTGGTAGTGGGCTGGTGGGACAGGAGGCTGAGTGATCGTCCCAGTTAAAGGAGGTGGGCGAATTCAGAGTGGGGATAAAGATCAATATGGCAAAGCCGGCCCAGTAGTGTTGTGGGATTTGGCCTCCACTTCCACACCAGTGAGGCAGGTTTACAGGAACAGATGCGCATCGCTCAAGGGTCAACTGGGGGAGGGAGGACTGAGCATTCTAGGCCAGGTCTTATCTTTTGGGGAGGAGGGTATGCAAGTCCCGCCGGTTGGCTGCCACCTGGAGGAATCTGGATGTGAGTGCAGCAGGATAGCAGATACAGAGGAAGTGGACCCAGGTCTTGATGTCGGATGCCACCTCTGTGGAAGGTGAAGCATGCACATTGAGTCATCACACACGCATGGGCCCCAGGAGAAATGGTCTAAAATCCTCTGGCTGAAGCTGGGTGACAGCCCAGTCCCCACAGATTCCACAACGATGAGTGGGCCTTTCACGGCAGTCCTGCAATCAGGGACACAGCGGAATAAGTCCCAGATATGCTGGGGGCCTCGGTCCAGATAGAGGCGAATAGACGACAAATTCAGGATCAAAATAAATTGATATGTCAAAAAGAAGTAAGGACAGGAAAGATGCTTTATACTTTTCATCCCCTCCCATCGTCACTGCTTTCCATTCTGCATGATCATCTGCCCAGCCCTGTACTTACCATCTCTGGCATTTTACACCCACCTTCTAGGGTGCCAACAGTGCAATGCCTGCAACTGTGGTGGATGCCTTTGGGGATGGTGACACGTCCCTTCCAGTGCATCTCGTGTATGGGAATTGGACTGGCCAGTCAGCCTGACTTGAGAGATGGTGTCATCCTGCCCGCTCTGTTGTTTTTTCCTCCTCCCTCCATCCCACGTGATACCAGCAGCTAGGGCACTGATTGCAGATGCACATGCTGATGCGTGGCTGTGTGTGACATCAGCCAGTATCCCTCCTCCTCTGATTGTACTTCCACCTGGTGCCACCCAGGTGGCAGTATTGCAGTGAAGATTACTACCCTTAATCCCCCCCCCCAACCATCTGGCCTCAGACATCCTGGGCTTGCGTCGAATCCTGTCAGCGGCGCTGGGTCAGAGAAGTCCGCTGCACCAGAGAGCCAGAACTGCACAATATTTCATTTTTTAGAATGGTGTGCAATTAAATTCTGCTGATGCTAACTGTGAATTTTTTATTTGCTGTTGTCCAGAACCCAGGGTGGCACAAATCAGGTGGTGAATGACCACTAAGAAAACTGGTTTGGCTACCAGATTTTTGAAGTTACCAGCCAACTGGCTACTTGCTCACAAAATGATTTTTGAGCCCTTAAAATGATGGACATGTAGTGTCAATTTGACTACCAGATTTTGAAAGCTAGTGGATAAAGCTGACCAGCAGTTTACAACGTCCCTGCTGGAGCCCCTCCTTAAGCAGCACTGTGATGGTCAATAATGGGATTTTCATTGCGATAAAGTGGGTCAGGCACAGCCGGGGGTGGTTGGTGGGGCAGGAGGGCAGCTCTGGCTGGGAAGAGCCCAGGGGGGCACAGGCAGCAGGTGGCACAAGGGAAGGAGATGCGTGGACAGGGTGGGATCAAGTGGGAGAAAACTGAAGGAAAAGAGATCTTTGTTTTTTGTTTGTTTTTCTGTGTTTGAATTTAGTGCTGGTGAAAGGTGGTAGATTGATAGCACTGGAACTTGAAGTCCTCTGTTTATCCACATGACAGGTACAGCATGGGCAGTCATAGTGCAAGCTTCCCCATACTGCCCTGCCTACGTGCCTCAACCCTGCCATGGAGGGACCACCACGTAGGTGAGGTGGTAGTTTGGACTCCATGCCATTCAGTCCTTGGCCTCTCATGTGAGATTGCCAACAAAGGTGCTAGTTGGTGCCAGTTGTGTTGGTTGTTTTTTGTGATGTGGACATCTGCCCACTGGGAACTGAACTGAGACCACCATAACTCATTTCACATAAGTTGGGATTAAGAGACAGAAGTGGGATAAAACAAAGGAGATGAGATCACTTTAAAAAATCTACTGGTGGCCATTTTTCCTGCGCAGTCACTTAAAAAAAAAAAGTGGCCTGTAACATGGTGAAGTAGACTTTATTAATCCCTCTAATATCCTACAGCAAGCTAAGTGAGCAGAAAAGAAACCCATTATTGGAAGTCCAGGAGACCTGACCTCAAAGATTTCATTACCAGCAGGGTTCTGGTTAATTCCGCCCACCTACCTTCTCTGCATCTCCTTTTATGTTGTCATTAGGAGAAAAAGAGCCAGCATGAATCTTGGTAGCCCAGTTAATGGGTGCACAGAACGTCAGGGCTTTGTTTCATTTTCCTGAGCTTTGATCTCCTTTTCAAATGCGACATCACAAGGTAATTAAGGAGTCGTTCTGAAGCATCCGTAGGGTGCTCGACCTAGCCAGTTTGGGAAGGCATGCCACTTTGCCCCTACTCTTGTTACACTTTTCTGAAACAAGATTTCCAGGACCACCGCCAATCATGTCTGTATGGGGGGTAATTTCTCCAAGAAAAATACAGAATCTAGCAGACTTCTCCTGGTGCTCATGGGTGATATACAGCAAATGTATGGGTTCTTTGATAGTGGCAGGGAATGCATCAGTGCAGATGAGTAAAACTAACAGACCCTTTTTTTTTTTTCATTTTAATTTATCCTTTTTTATGTATGCTTGATGACTGTCAACAGCTCTGTACGACACCAAAACGGTCTCAGTACTGGTCGTTACCAGCATTCCTAGGACTAAAGAGACCCATACTGTCATATTGGAAGTGACCCTACGTTCCTGCTGTAGAAAACTGGACTCGATATATGTTTAAACTTGCATTTAATGAAAGACTTAAATGTGGGATCCGTTTATGGGCCAGATTTTTCAAAGTGCTGAGAATGACGAAGCCCCAGCTGCGCCTAAACATATTGTCGCACAGGGAATGTGGCATTCTCACGGCTGGAGAACAGGATTTTTGATCCTGTGCACCAGCTGCCGCGAAGTTGGACCAACTTTCTCTGTTATAGCGGTGGCAATCCTGGGTACCCTGGTTACAGGGCTTGCGTCACATATTTGGTGCTAGCTGCTGTAAATTAGGTAAAGTGTCGTCACTGTGCCCAACCTACTAAAAGCAGGCACAGTGTGTGGTAAAGGTGTTGGTGCAGCTGTGCCAACAAAAGGGTTTGACATGGGGCTTGACGCAAGCTCTGCATCGCCCTTTTAAAAACTGGCCCTATGAGTTTTTATGGATAGGCCCAACTTCAGATAACATCAGCCACCAATATATTTGGTTGAATCAAACTCCATTTCAACTCTCTGTAATATCTCTTATTTAAGATTTCTTGATTGAGCCAGTGGAAGCGCTTCAGTCTGTGGCACTGACGACTAGGGTTTGGGAGCGGACCTGGGGGCTGAGCATCCCAGGGACTGCTTGCCTTCTCCAGGGAGGGAGGGAATATGGTACCTGGCGCTTACCGATCCCTAGTGTTAGCAGGTGGGTACAGCAGTCCAGGACCATACTGGGAGCCTGTCGGGACTGGGATTGACGTACCTCTGCACATCAGGTACAGGAGCATCCCCGATCATGTGCCAAGGTCATTGTATGACTGGCCTTGCCACAGACAGGTGGGGAGGACGGGGACACACACGGGGAAGATAAACCATCAGCTCGAGCCTCATGATGCCCGGATCATGCCGGTACCTAGCCAAAGAGGGGGCTGGATCTCCTCCCCCCGGCACCATCTGAGGGCTGAAAAAATGAGCATTAAAAAAATTTATTTTTTGATCACTCGTTACTGTTTTAAATATTGTAAGTAATTATGAATTGTTTTTTTGACAGCTTACAGCTGAATTTATGTATGTTGTGAATTTGTTGCTTTTTCAAAATTTCAGTATAAGTTATTAAAGCAAAAAAAAATGTTTTAGCATCTGTCTAATGAATGCAGATGCACGTAGTGCCAGGAGGAATACCTTATGCCCCTTCCCCCAGTGCAACTGGAGTGTGAAGAGAGAAACCGAGCATAGCTGGGAGCAGACTATACTCGCTAATGAATTCTCCTAACTTGCAATTTAACACTCTGTTGAATATTAATGGCATTTCTAGCAGTCGACAGGCCTGCAGACTTAGAGTTTAAATAGTTCATTTGCTAACATGCCATTTATTTATTTTATATTTTTAATGGAAACCTTTAAGGTGACATGTTGTTTGATATTAAAATGGAGCTGCAGTCACCAGTGACTTTGTGCCCCTTCTGTCTCCAGCAGTCATTCTCTCCAGACCCCTACAGCACATGCTGCCTCACCCGTATCTGTAACATCACCGCTGCCCCCTCCACGGAGCCGTGGCCTTGCCCCCTTGAGCGTAGTAGGGGGTAGACAGGGGATATGTGCCTGGAAATCCCAAGTCCGATCAGGCGGCAGTGTGATGGATATACAGAGCCCAGGTGTTCCATGGTCCCTCGCCTTGAGTACCAGAGCCTTTTTCCTGCCGTTTTTTTTCACCACTGGGTCATGGATGTGCTAGGGACAAAGGTGGGACCACGCATAATGGCGTGTTATCCACACAGCCAGCCAATGACCTCTCTTCCTTGCCTGCCTATCTCTGGGCTGCCACCATGTCACCTAGGTGGCAGCACTTCAGTGGAGGCAGCAACACTCCCTCCCCGGCGGAAGCGAGTATCCTCTAGCATGCTCACCCCCCCCCCCGGCCGGCCCCCAATGTTCCAGGCTCATTCCTGAACCCAGGTCGCCGGCGTTACAAACGTTAAGCTGCCCACCAACCCAAAATAAGATTGAATTCAAGCCAGTTTCATTAAAGATAGGGATATAGCCGGCACCTTGACACCAAGAAATGGGGGTGCTCCAGTACACTGGCCACTAGGGGTGTCACAATATGACCATTCTCATGATATGATAACCTTACATTATCACGGTTATCATATACTCCCAAAATTATGGAGTCTGTTTTGGGTTTGTAGAAGGGACCGTCCACACCCTAGATTTTGGGGGGCCAGGGTAGTAGACTAAGAAACTGAATTTATTCATGTGTTATCACGGTATGGCACAGTGTATCATGAAAAATGGATATCTTGGTGTAGGAAAAGAGACACAATATCGATATCAGTGAAAATTATTGTGGTTATCATGAAACACAACCGTTGTGACATCCCTACTAGTGACCTGGTTTTGCATGCTGAGCCCGAGACATTAGCGGAGACCAGTAGGGAAGACTGCAGAGCATCCACGTGGCCACTCTCCTCCCAGGTGGGTTTTGCCACATCGCTTCATTAGTGGCTCTTGGTGGTGGCTTGACGGTGCGACCTTGGCAACATGGGTGACCATATACTGTTGAATGCCACCTCTCCAAAATGCTGCTACGTGCTCAGTCACCTTTCACGCAACAGGGAAGGTGTCTGTCCACCAGTCTGGATGCCAACTTCTGGGACTTTCTGCAGTGGGAGCTCTACACCAGGGCATGTCCATTTTTCTGTTTGTTTTCTAGTGCTTTTTCTCGTTCTAGTCTTGTGTGGCGGCATCCCCCAACCCCATCACCAACCTTCGTACGGGCATACAGGTTATCCACCACTTACTCAGGACCACAGTGTGGTCGGTGGCAAGCCATGTCTTGGATGCTGGCTTTTACCTCCAGTGCCCTGATTTTCTCCCCTGGAGTTTCAGCATGCTATGACGCGAGTGTACAGCCACGCATGTGTGATGGGTATCTGGCAGTGGCCTTCCATTTAGGTTCTCCCAACTGTGTTGCTGACTGACCCCAACCAGTTGGTAGTCATGTTGTGCAGAGCAGTACCCCAAGGAAGGAGAACAGTCTTTGGGATGCTAAATCCTTCCTCCGTGACCAGTCCCCAGTGCCCAACGTTTGTTCCTAAATGCGGTCGCTGCTGTAGCAAGAGGTAGTTCTACTGCAGTGCTACTGGGCCGCTTGAGCACGTGCTTTGGTAAAATAAGTGCTCCAATTGGTGCTGCATGTGGTGCTGAGCAACTCCCATTGCAACAATCTGTCCATTTGTATAGGTGCCATGGCTGCCAGCTATTATCCCTCCCCGGTGCCCTGGTAACTGCCAATGAAGAATTATGCTGGTAGCCATTTTTATGTTGTCTTGCACCAGAAGCAACATTTTGTGGCAGTAGAAGATCAGTAGGAGAAATGCAAAGATGTGTCCATTTTGGCGTAATGCAGGCACGCTTTAGAAGGTGCTGCCCTCATTCGCCAATTAGCGAGCATGCTAGCGGTGACACAAGTGTTTTGCAGTGCCACCAACTTGAAACAGTTTCTCACTGCTGCAATCAGAGCCAAGCTCATCATGCAGCGGCACCGATGACACACCTCCACTACATGCCTTGCCTGATGTAACATTTCAATAAACATGGCGGCGCACGCCGTCTGCCTCTTGCAATCCCTAGAAAGCAGGCTCCGGGGGTGCCCAATCCCCTGTCGGCATGTGTAACCCCACCCCAAAGACTGTGTATCACACTGGGAGCCCACCCAGTGTGCCTCCCTGTGTTTGGAAGCCGACCGAGTCGGCATTTTTCTGTCCCTGCCCACCCCCATTGTGAGCCACACTGGGAGCCCACCTCAGTGTGGCAAACATCATGCCCCAGTCATGGGGCACACTGGGAGCCCACCCAGTATCTGCAACATTGTTTCATACACCTGTAAAGAAAGAAAACGGTCCATGTTTTTGGAACCTAAAACAAAGAAGACGGTCCCTCGCTGGGTGGGCCCCCTCCCCAACCTGCACCCACCCTCTATGCACCACACCTCCCCACACACCCCCCCCTCACCCCATACTTGCCTCCGGAGGTCCGGCGCCGTGATCTTCGGTGGAGTGGGAACATGTCTGCACTCTTCAAAGTCGACTGCAAACTGAAGAAATGCCGGTAAGCTGTATAATATGGCATCAATGGGGAGGTTTCAACTTAGGTGGATATCTCGGCCATTTTTTTTTTTACTCCAAATTTTCAACATGGGGTTCTTGGGACCCTCTTCATGAATCAGTCACTGTCATTTTGTTATTGGGCCCGAAAGGCAATTCCGGTCACTGTGCGGAATCACCTTTTGGGACAGATTAAGAAAATCACAGTGTCACTGTTCATGAGCAGAGGTCTGAAAATGCCTATGTTAAAAATTTGGTGAAAAAATTCCAAAAATATGACTGTATTCTGTGACGTGCATTGGGCAGTTTCCACACACTCATAACTTCGAGAAGTTTTAATATTTTTACTCCAGATTTTCAACATCGCCATTTTTCACACCTCCTTATAAACAGTACAGCTCTCATTTTCATATCCTGCCCTGAAATGTGTTTTCACACATCTGGCACATCATGTGATCGCTGTGGAAATCAACGTTAGTGACAGATTTAAAAATCACAGTGACAGTGTTCATCAGCCGAGGTCCTAAAATGCATATGTTGAAAATTTGGCTAAAAATCCCCAAAATAGTTGCATTACAGGTGTCTGTTGCCCACTTTTTACACACGCTTGTGACTTCACCAATTTTCCATATTTTCACTCCAGATTTTCAAAATTACAATTTTTTTTATACCTCCTCATGAACAGTACAGCTGTAATTTTTCACATCCTGTCCAAAATGTGTTTTCCCAGCTATGGCGCCAAATAGCGCAGTTGCTGTGCAAAATCACCTTTCGGTTAACAAACTGATAGTGCCACTGTTCATGAGGTGGGGTCATAAAAAGCCCATGTTGAAAATCTGGAGTGAAAATAACCAACAGATGCCTAGGCATTAGGGTTTCCAGCTGTATCGCCCCACCCTGTAGAGACTGACAGGCATCAGGGGTGTGACTTGGGATTTTCAGCTGTAATGCTCACGCCATTCCACCCCCAAGCCTGCAGCCACTGACAGGCATCGAGGTGTGCCTTGGACTCTTCAGCTCCAAAGTTCACCCCATTCTCCTATAGCGCACCCATCTCAGCATATTTCCTTATGGAATGGGGTGAGCGTAAGGCCCGAAGACCCCAAGGCACATCGCAACACTTGTCTGTGTCTGAAGTGTAGGGTGAGGTGAAATGGTATGAACGTTATGGCCAACAACCCAAAGGTACACCCCAGTGCCGGTCAGTCTCTGCAGGGTAGGGGTGGGGTTAGCGTCAGTTCAGTACTTCACTGCCATTCCTATTATGCATCTCTCTAACTTCTGCACTACCAATGCCAATCAATGCCAGCAAGACAACATTCGGCATTGACAAATGCTTGTTAACTCCCGGGACACCCATTTGAGGCATGTCACATTGAGAGCTGACTACATCTTGTAAAACCATTGCTGGTCTCCTTTAAGCTTTCAAATAAACAAACAATTCATGGTCTGTGCTTCAGTCTCAAAGATATGATGATGTATCCCACATTTTGAGGGGCAGTGTCCCCCATTTTTCCCACATCTGAGTGATGAAAGAGCTCTGATTGAAAGGAGCAGTAGAGATAGAATAGAGCCTGGAACTGTCTGTCTAGGCAGCTGACTGTCAGTAGCCCTTTTCTGACTAGAGCTTAAAGATTAGTAACAAGGGCCACCCGATGACCACTGTCGCATTGGCGACCCAACTTCAGGAGTGGACCCAGGAACTCGCTTGGGGGGGCAGTGCCACGTGATTGCGCTTCCAGTAGTGGAGAGCTGGCTTGCTTGCTCCATGGTGGGATGATACGTGCCCACAAGGCCTGTCAGGGCCTATCCTGGTGGGAGATAGACGGATCAAAGGGAAAAAAGGAAAACACAACTTTCTTAAAATTAATTTTTGAATTTTGGGCTGGGAAAGGAACATTGAGCCAATGCTTGTTTCCAGGTGCATCCTGGCAGCACGTGTACCATGAGTTGCAGTTGTTGGGACTCTCTGGCGCAGCTTGATGTAGAGCTCCACCGGGTAAGACAGGAACAGAAGCTGCAGGCGGGGATGAGAGGTTGCTGTTATGGAGACCTGAGAGCGTGATGAGGGTGGGCTCTGGGTCAAAAAAGCTACATGGCAAAAAAAAACAAAAAACGAGAATAGTTTAAAGGTAGCACCCCAAATATAATCTACAGTCCTATCAAATTCGTTTCAGCCACTATACAAGACACCTCCCCCTCCTTTGCATAGTGTTTTGCCAGGCTGTAATAGCTGTTTTCCACCCTCAGGTTTTGCATTGATTTTTTGCTTGTTACAGAGTAACTGCATCGACTGGGTAGATGTTGTGATTACACCACTTACCAGCCTGACTTCTGTAGTCTTGTTTGCATTAAAGCAAAATTGATGGCGTCTGCTAAACCTGCTGAGGTGGTAGTCTGCCTGGTTTAGATGAAATAAGCTTTCTGTCGCTGGCTCAAGGCTTTCGAGTGTTAAAATATGCATTCATGCCAAACAGCGAAACATCTTCCGGATTGATTCATGGATACTGCAGTTCTGCCGATCCATCTGTATACAGTAATGTGAGTGGTTAGGCTGGTAATTTGAAATTGATTAGCGGAGATCCGTTTTAAATAGCAGAGCCCTGCGGATGGGAGGAAAGGAGTGCACTCCATGTCTCTTCTCAGCAGTCGCTTGCATTGACCTTGATTGGTTGATGAGTTGGTAGAGTTCACAAATTGTTCTTTTTATTATTTTCTGCAGAGCTTTTTACTCTGGCTGTGTTTGTCGTTCATGGTATATACCCTGTTCTCAGGGATATACCTTGTTTGGGCTTGCCTGTCCTGTCCCACCAGGTCCCTCTAACCCACTGGATAACCCTACTGCTTTCCTTTCTATGGCAGGGGCTCTGGGGGAAACCATGCCCCCCCCTCCCCACACTGAGGCAGTCCAGGCACTAGGACCCAAGGGAATAGAGAAGGACACGAGTTTATCCTTTTTTAGGTCCTGCCCATTTACCCTGATGTGAGTGCAGCCTTTTGGGGGTCTTTCATGTGCACAGTTCATCCCTGCAGCAATAGCAAGCTCCCTGGCCCAACCACAGGAGTTCACTGTATCTCTGGACCTTGGCGTTAACCCTTCTTGACCGAGGTACACTGCTGTACAGCAGCTGTCTTAGCCTGGCCTTGCTGCCAACATGGTGACTCTAATTGTGCTCCAGAACCCAGGGCATCTGTGCGGCTAGCTACACAGTACCCTAGAGTCATGGGAGCAGCTCTGTGGGTTGTTCATTTAACCACAAAGAGGAGGTTGGTGCCACCAATGCTCTGCTGTACTTAAACTGTGTAATGGTATCGGCACAGTGCAGCGCAAGAGTAGGTGCTCGCTCTCCACTGCTATTAATAGGACATAGGTGGTCGACGTAGGATCTAGAGTGAGGCCAGGTTATCAGCGACCAGATGGCCATGTTCGAGACGTTGCTGCTAGCAGCAGAGGGTTCTAAGCAGGGAGGGTGGGCACTGCGCTGCATCTCCACAGTGATGCCTGTGGTTGGCCAGGGAGCTTGGAGCTTGTCCTCTGCACAGGGATAGCTGTGTGCCTGTGAGGATGTGGTGTGTTTGCGTGTGATGTCTGCAAGTTGGGGGAGAGAAACCGTGGAGTAAAATACGCAACAATCTTCCAGTGTTGCGCTTGTATTCTTGTTACCTGTGCATAGAGCATAGCCGAGTATCATTGTCAGGACCATGAGGTTGCCAGCAGCCAGAGAAAGGAAGATGGCTCTGGCGAGAGGAAAAGAGAACTTAAAAAAAAAAAAAAAAAAGAATCAGATCACATCCTAACTGCTTCGTAAGCTGTAACACTATTACCCCGTTTCACATCATGATCATCATTTGCCTCTTAAAAGAGATTTTTCCAGTTTCAGGCAGGAGGAGGAGGAGATTGGAGCATTTCGCAGGATGTTCACCTCCTCGGGGTGGGAGGACAAATGTTTTTTGCCATCACTGCGCCTTCTGGAGAAACTATGGGGCAGAGGTGTGCAGAGTGGCAGTTTTGGGAGGCGAGACATACTGGCCACAGTCGTGAGTATGCCCATTGCGTGCACCTGCAGCCAGTTGGTGCCATTGTTTCAGAAGGTGGAAGAACAGAAAAAATGTCAGACAGACCAGATGAAGAGCCCCACCTGGTTGTATGCTGGGGCCCTACATCAACCATCCCACCCAGCACGACAGGCCAGCACCTCCACTGACTTCAGATCCTGGGGTAGGGTGATGGGCTCCCTCGTACAACCTATACTGCGTCCCTGCTGCATGACCTCTGCCCCTTTGTGGATTCCTCTTCAAGGCGGAATCAGTGAGACGTTGCCAGGAAGTGGGCATTGATAGGGGACCGAGGGGCGTGCGGTGGTGTACTGCTGGTATATCGGAGGTGAATAATATCAGGGTGGTTTGGAATAGGAGACATCCTGGAGCTAAACGGAGCCTTGAGAGGGGCCTGGTATGTTTGGTTCCCATCCCCAGGTCTCCCACTGGACCATGTAGGCAGGTAGCTAGAGGGCTTGCAGTCTTCGCTAGTCCCTTGCGGGTGGTAATATGCAATACCAGGTTGATGAGGAACAAGACCGCTATTATAGCGGACTTGATTTCTTTAATCGACCAGGCTTGCATCACTGAGACCTGGCTGGGGGATGATGCTGGTCCAGTATTGGAGGCAGGTCCCTGACGGTATTTGGTGGTGCACTGCCTGAGGAGGAATGCAGGGGAGAGGAGTGACCATCTGTTTTAGATCCAGCCTGAGCGTTTCGTGCACCCAGTGGGTTCCACCTCATTGTTTGAATGTGTGACAGTGCATGGGGGTCCAGGTGAAGGTTGTATGATTCTCTTCATCCTCATTCTCCTCATTTACTGTCCTCCGGGATGGAGATTTCCTGCAGGAGGTAGCAGACTTCATTGCCGAAAGAGTGTTGGGAGTCCCTAAATTGTTAATTCTCGGATTTCAACACCTGGATCGATGATAAATCCTCACTTTTCAGTTACAACCTCCTCCAGAAAATTACATCACTGGGCCTGACACAGGTAATTACCTCTGCCACCCACCAACATGGCCACACCTTGGACTTGGCATTCTCACTGGGGCTTGATGTGACTGACATCAAGATTGACTGAGTCCTGCCGGTGGCGCTGAGGTTGAGGTGCTGGGCGCCACGGCGGCAACCCGAGTTCGGTGAGCTTGATTGGCAGGGAGGCAATGGATTGGCGTCCTCAGGACGACTCTCCTTTCCTGGGGAGGTATTAGGGATGGCTGGTGTCCCAGCGACCCCGGTGAGACCAGGGCACTGCTGGATAGCGGTCCAGACAGTTGCGTGGGTTGAGTGTGGCAGATGCTGGCAGGGTTGCCATGGCATCATTGCATGCCATGCTCGGGGTGGGGGGCGGAAGTACCTAGAAAACCTCCGCCAGCTGGATGGCGACGGCTCCACAGTGCCTGACCGCCACATGTCCGTAACTGGATCTCTGCCTCTGCCCTTGAACTCCCGTGGACCTAGGGGCCGGGGTCCCGTGGAAAGAGCTAACGACTTTGAGGAGGTTGGGGGTCTCAGTGGGCGGTATAGCGGTGGCTGAGCTGGTAGTCCGAGAGTTCCAGTCCAGTGGAGCGCCATAAAGAGAATCGGAAAAAAAAAAAAAAAAGATTGGGTAATTTGGTCTGATCACTGCAGGTGGCGTTCTTATTTGGGCCCTCACCTCACCCCCGTTGAGATAGTCTGCTATCGCCCTTTAAGGATTGTCCCCAGAGGACTTTTGGTGGTAGTAGATTTTTCTGTACGAGTGCTGCATGTGGGATTGGCAGGGGTGAGGCAATGGCAGCCTACAATGGGGCTGTTGCCAGGCTCTTGATGCCATTGCACCAGTCTGTATATGACCAAGTCTTCTCACTTGAGATCCCCATGGTTTGATGGGGCTCTCAAGGACATGAAGACCAGGCATCAGAAGTTGAAATGTTTTTGGCGGAGGAACAGGTCCATGGAGGACAGACTGTCCTTGAGAAATCATTGCAATGACCATCAGGGCAGTCAACCGTAAGAAGGCAGAGTTCCTGTCCAGGGAGATTGCTGCTGGGAAGAACAGACCAGCTCAGCTCTTTCGGACTGTAGATAGACTGTTGCATCCAATCTGTCTATAGCCAAAAAGAGCATTTTCAATTGCGTTGTGCGGAGAGTTTGCTGTGTTCTTCTCAGACAGGGTGTCCTCCATTTGGGCAGGGCACAGTTTGTCCTGCAGTGGTTGGCCTGGTCTGAGCAGAGGCACTCCTGCTGTCTGGTGGGAGTTTCAGACGGTTGAGGTGGCTGAGGTTCTTGAGGTGATTTCGAAGCTGTGGAACACATGCTGTGGACTGGACCCTGGCCCGACCCATCTCCTAGTGGGAGGGGTTAGAACCATCAGTCCAATGTTTGCCAGGATAGTCCGTTGCTCTCTCTCAGAGGGGTGCTTCCCTGATGCCTTGAAAGAGGCGCTGGTGAGGCCCCTTCTGAAGAAACCATCGCTTGACCTTGATGTCCTGGCGAATTATAGACCCATCTCCAACCTTCCATTTTTAGGGAAGGTAATCGAGAAAGTAGTGGCTCTGCAGCTTGAGGTGCACCTCTCTGCCTTTGACATCTATGAGCCTTTCCAGTCTGGCTTCAGAGCTAGGCATAGCACAGAGACGGCACTAGTTTGGGTGCAAAATGACCTCCTCAGGGCGAGGGATAGAGGAGAACGATCAGTTCTAGGGACGTGGATATGTTGTCCAATCCACACTTCTTGGCAGGTACCTTGCCACTTTAAAATGTGCTGGTAAGTCTTCAAGCTGGCTCCTCCCACCCACCTGGGTGGTAAAACCCTCAGCTCCGCCCCATGACGACAGATCTTCCTTAACACTTGGAAGCTCAGGTTCCCTCCTTAGCGCTCTTGCGTCTCTAGGCCTGGATCCTAAAATTACTGAAAATTGTTTTGAAGTTTACGCGACTTCAGTCTTCACCTTCCTTCGCGGCTGCGATGGACTGTAAATCCACTCCCAGCTTCCGCTGGTACCCGCGGGCAGAAGATGTCTCGAACCGACCCGCGCACGCCACACGCGCCTACTGCCTCGGTCTTGGCCGTGATCCGCAGGCCTGCGATCTGTGCAAGTCCCTTTCGTCATCTGTTCTCGAAGACCGCGCTGCCCGACTCCATCTGGGGCACCTAGAAAAATGGTTTCTGCCGGCGAAGTTGAAGGAGGCCCGTTGGGCAGGGTCCGCGGCGGTAGGCTCCGTGGAGCAGCTGGATCAGTTAATCACCCTCAAGGAGGAGGCGGCCCAGGCCGCGGCTTCATCATCCTCGGCATTGGCATTTATCCCGCTCTCCTTGGGCTCCTCCTACACTGCTTCCTTTCGGGAGCTTTGCCAGTCCCTTTTCACCAAGGGAGAGGGCCTTTGGGACTCACTTCTCTCAATTAGAGAGAAAGTGATCAGAAGAGTAAGTCCACGTCTACGTTAGTAGAGATGGGAGAGATCTCCTCCCGGACCATCCTCTTCGACTTGACGAGGTTGTGTACCAAGGCTGTTGGCTTCTCAGTCTCCTCCATCAGCCAGCACCGAGACACCCATCGACACGGTCGAGATCTTCCTCAACCCGTTAGATGGGCTGTCGACTGGAGAGGCTGACAACCCTACTTCACCGTTCCCCCGGTGCCTACTGAAGACTTGCCTCGGCCTCCCGAGCCAAAGTCACCAGTCAAGGACCCCGAACCGGTGGATGAGTGGGTCTCCCCGGCCCCTTTTTCGACCCACCGTCGGCGACCCCGATGGTCTCGGTCCTCTTCCATGTCGGGCAAGTCCAGCCGATGCTGGCGGTCTTGGTCCCGTCATCACAGTAAGTGGTGTCGCCGCTCATCCTCATCTTCTTCCTCGGAGGAGAGGCTCCGGAGCAAGTTGCGTCGGCGCTATGAGGATATGATGTGGCAACAGCTCTTATTGGCTGGCAACAAGCCGACTCTGTCGCCTTCCCCGGCAATAAAGTGGCTGTCGCCCAAGCAGCGGAAGCGATCTCCTGCCCTCGGTTCCTTGGTCGAGGCCAATTCCGGCACCGATTGCTCGGCCGAAACCGGCTGCTCCACCCATTGTGGTGGAACCCCCGACTCCTTAGCCAAAGACTGGGGCCCCAGCCAAGGATTCTCGGTTGGGTCAGGGCTTGCCCCACAGGTTGTCAGTAACCCTCACTTCCGATCGGCTTCCGCGAGTGGAGGGTGGCTCAGGCAGTCGGCAGCTGTTTGCGGACTCCTCTGAGTCCGATGACTCCCCTCTGTATTCCAGGCCCCTTGACCTGGAATCCTCCAGGGGTCTGTCGGTGGACGAGAGCCCATCCTCGTTCCTTGGTATTCTTTGGCTCATCTCAGAGTCTACTGGGATGCAACTCGAACCCGTGCAGAAACAGGCCCGATATCTCCTCACGGAGATTTTGGACTGAGGGGATTCCCCTACGGAGGCCTTTCCTGTGGCCGAGGCCACTGTTGGTCCGGCCTTGGAGTTGTGGCAGCGGTCTGCCTCCTGTCCTGCACCTTCAACCAGGATGGCCCGCAAGTACGCAGTCCCAACCAGTTCCCTCTCTGGTTTGGAGCACCCCTCGGCTGAAGGGCTGGTGACCGATAAGCTTTTCGGCACTCCGAAATGCCAGGGATATAGAGAACCCCCAGACGAGGTCCAAAAGCTGGACTACTCTGGGCGCAGAGTTTATGCTGCCGCCTCCCTAGGCCTTCGACAGGCTAGCTCAGCTCTACTGATGGCACACTTTTCACATGCCCTTTGGGCTCCCTGGATGAGGTGCTTCCATCTCGGCTGACCTTCAAGCGCGGTCAAGCAGGTGTGGGATCAGGGAAGGCGGTGGCCAAGCAACAGCTCTGGACATCGGAGACTCTTGTGCCCAGTCAGTGGCGGCGCAGTACCATGCGCCCAGAGCTTGGCTGCGGATCTTGACCTTCATGGCAGATACCCAGCACAAGCTGGCAGACGTCCCCTTCTTGGGCACCGACTTGTTCGGGCCTGGGGTGGAGGGCCACCTCCAGCGGATCGAGAAGTCCAATGCCACCTCAGACTCTGTCACATCTGCCCAGAAGGACAAAGGCCGCCAACAACAGTGTAAGCCCTTTCGCCCTTCCGCTCCTGCGGCACGACCAGCCCAGCAGCACCAGAAGCAGGCTCATGCTTGGCACCCCAAGGCCAAGCCTGCTGCTCCTCCAACAGGAAGCCTGGAGGGAAGGTCCAGGCGGCTCCTCAGCCGGCCCTTCCTCCAAGCCTGCCCAGTGACTGGTTGAGGGGTGCCAGCCCCAACCTCGTCACTCCTCCCCTGGGTCCCCCCGTGGGGGGCCGGCTCAGCTACTTCCTTTCCGCCTGGTCTGCTATAACCACGGACTGTTGGGTGTTGGAAGTGGTCGGCAGGGGTCTGCCTCTGGAATCCGAGCAGACCCCTCTCTCTTCTAAGCCAGCGCCCCTCGTGGGGGAGGCTACTGGTTCCGCAGCCTCTCTGTCGGCTCGTCGAGCTGACATAGCTTTGCTCCTCCAAAAGAGGGTGGTCAGCAAGGTGGCAGATCCTCCTCCATGCCCAGGGTTTGTGTCCAGGTACTTCCTGGTCCTAAAACGGACAGGGGGGCTGGCACCCCATTCTCGATCTGCATGACCTGAA
This sequence comes from Neoceratodus forsteri, assembly GCA_016271365.2. NCBI lineage: Eukaryota > Metazoa > Chordata > Ceratodontiformes > Ceratodontidae > Neoceratodus > Neoceratodus forsteri. The sequence goes on along the minus strand of JADMNL010000029.1, from coordinate 96,926,857 downwards.
CAAGTTCCTAAGGCAGCGCACCTTCAGGATGGTCACTCTGGCTCAGATCATACCATCCTTGGAACTAGGCATCTAGTTTTGTTCTCTGGATCTCCAGGACGCGTTCTTTCACGTCCCAATCCATACGTCTCATCGGCGATTCCACCGCTTCAGAGCGGAGAGATCTCTTTACGAGTTCCAGGCCATGCCCTTCTGCCTTTCTCCAGCTCCCAGCGTCTTCACTAAACGCATGGCAGTTGTGACAGCATTCCTGCAGCACAGAGGGGTCCAGGTGTACCCTTACCTGGATGACTGGCTGATAGCAGCCCCCTCCAGGTTGGAGGTGGAGCGGTCCAGAGATCTGGCCTTCCAGGTCTGCTGCTAACTTGGCCTCCTGATCAACGAGGCCAAATCATAACTTGTACCACTGCAGGTGATTCAGTTCATTGGGGTGGAGCTCGACGCCCTTCGAGCCAGAGCTCGGCTCCCGGCGGACAAGACCGAGGTCCTTTCCTCTACCCAATCATTTTGGGTTGGGCAACTGCGCCCTGCCTGGGACTTCCTGCGCCTTCTGGGTCTCATAGCAGCCTGCACCAGCGTGGTCCGTTGGGCCCACTGGCATATGCGCCCCCTACAATGGGGGCTGGCCCGCCAGTGGTCTCAGCGCTCCGGTCCTCTGGACCAGCCAGTAACCGTGACCCAGAAGATGTGGGATGGCTTGCAGTGGTGGCTCATCCCAGTTCATCTGCAGGAGGGTATCCCATTTGTCCACTCCGAGCCGACGGTCATCCTTCGACCGCGCCTCCTTGATGAGTTGGGTTGCCCATCTGGGGAGCTCTGGGCCCGACCTCTGGTCTCTCAGGAGTCCCGATGCCACATCAACCTGCTGGAGCTTTGAGTGGTACAGTTAGCCCTCACTGCCTTTGCTCCGTCTCTATGGGGTCAAGTGGTTCAGGTTCAGATGGACAACACCACGACCATGTACTGTCTCAACCATCAGGCGGGACACACTCCTTGCCCCTGTGCAAGGAAGCTCTCGCATCTGGTCTCTGTGATCAGCCTGGAGGCAGATCTCCTAGCCATTCATGTGGCAGGAGCCTCGAACAGTCTGGCCGATGCCCTCAGCCGGACAGGCAATGCATCTCATGAGTGGTCTCTCCTGCTGGCAGTAGTTACAGATCTGTTCTCCCATTGGGGGCACTCCTCAGGTGGACCTGTTCGCCTCCAGGGAGAACGCGAAGCTGAGGCTGTTTCATGCCCGCCCCCCTCAGCAGGGCTTGCTGCAGGGGGATGCCTTTTTGAGGCTGTGGACCCCGGGCCTCTTCTGTGCCTTCCCTCCATTTCCCTTCATCCACAAGGTGTTTCTCAAGGCGAGAGGGACAAGGCGCAGCTGATTCTGGTAGCCCCAGACTGGTCTCGCCAGTTCTGGTATCCAGATCTCCTCAGCCTCAGCTCCGGGCTCCCTAGGCGGCTTCCAGCCTGCCCGGACCTGATCTCAGTCAGCAAGGGGAAGGTGTTCCATCCAGACCTTCAATCCCTGCACCTGATGCCCTGGTTCCTGAGCGGCTAGTGTTTCAGGCCTTGGGTCTTTCTGACGAGGTCCTCAACGTCGTTGAGGCGTCTCGAAAGGAGTCGACCAGAAAATGTTATGCCTTTAAATGGAAGAGATTCTCCATTTGGTGTCAGGGCAAAGGGTTGGACCCTTCATCCTGCCTTTTGGCTAGTATTTGGACTACCTGTGGTCCCTTTCTCAGCTAGGGCTTAGGTCGACGACCCTTAAGGTGCACCTGGCAGCCATCTCGGCTTACCGGGCGCAGGCTGGCAAGCAGTTGGTGGTGCAGGAGAAGGTGGTCTGGTGTTTTTCCAAAGGCTTAGACCACATATCCCCTTCGGTGCGAGAACCTCCACTTCCGTGGGATCTGCTGCTGGTACTGGCCAAGCTCATGGGCAAGCCATCTGAACCAGTGCTTGGGTGTGATATCTCCACCTGTCGTGGAAGACCACCTTCTTGGTGGCTGTCACATCAGGCACTTTCCATAGAGTCTTCTTATCTGGTCTTCCACAGGGACAAGGTTGTCCTTCGCCCCCACCCGAAATTCCTTCCGAAGGTGGCATCGGAGTTTCACCTGAATCACACCTCGGAGGCCGAATATAGGCTCCATACTTTGGACCCTAGAAGAGCGCTCGCCTATTATAAGGAGCGAACGGCTGAAGTTCGGGGAGAGGTTCACCAGCTGTTTGTCACCTATGCTGAAGTCACACCTGGCAGACCTGCAGCCAAGCGGACGATAAGCAGGTTGGTCACCTCCTGCATAGATCTCTGCTATAGCTTGGTGGGCATGGAGCCACCCAGAGGGATAAGAGCTCATTCAACCCGTCATACCGCTGCTTTGGTGGCTGCTTCTAGGGACATCCCTATCCAGGAAATCTGCAGGGCTGTTACCTGGAAGTCAGCACACAGCTTTATTTCCCATTACCACATCAACCTAGAGTCACGCCGGGATGCTGGTTTTGGGACCTCGGTTCTCCAGTCCTTATTCCCCAAATAAGTATAAGGGTGTGCGCCTTGCCTCCCTCTTCCCGGAGAACTGCTAGGAGTCTGCCAAGAAGTGTGGATTGAACAACATATCCACGTCCCTAGAAATACAGGTTACTCACCTGTAACAGGAGTTCTAGGAGTGGTATAAGTTGTTCATCCACACGTCCCTCGACCTCCCGGCTTCGACGCACAACCTGGATTCCAGCGGGCTAGATCTGGCGTCATGGGGTGGAGCCGAGGCTTTTACCACCCGGGTGGGTGGGAGGAGCCAGCTTGAAGACTTTCCGGTGCATCTTAAAGCGGCAAAGTACCTGCCAAGAAGTGTGGATGAACAACATATACCACTCCTAGAACTCCTGTTACAGGTGAGTAACCTGTATTTCTAGTCCTCCTCACTCTCTCTTCAACGTTTGACACGGTGAACCACATTGTGCTACTGGATTGCCTTAGAGTGTATGGTGGACTCAGCAGAACAATCATTGGATGGTTTGAGTCCTATCTCTCCGACTGGAGGCAGTGAGTGGTGATGGGGATGGTGATGGGGAGTTTCTCTTCTCCTCGAAGCCCCTGTCATGTGGAGTGTCTCAAGGTTCAATCCTTTTGCTGATGTTATTCGTAGTGTACATGCTGCCCCTGGGGGAGCTCATTAGACAATACAGTTTGGGTTTCCGCTGCTATGCAGATGATACGCAGCTGACTATGTCATTTGCCCCTGGAGCTGAAGGTGCTGTTGAAGTGCTAAGTAAATGTCTGGCTGAGATTCAGGACTGGATGTCCTCAAACTAGCTGAGGCTGAACCCCGACAAGGCGGAGATGCTGGTGATTGAGCCTGGTGAAGGCATGATGGGGATGTCTCGGAGTGGTAAAGGTTTGGTCCTGGGATCCACCCTGTTGATAACTCCCCAGGGTGAAAAATTTGGGTACCATCCTTGACAACAGGCCGACTCCTGAAGCAAGAGTGGGTTCTACCATCTAAGTAATGTCACCCGAAATAAACACCTGATTTAGCCAGAAGACTTGCCATCACTAGTATAAGCTTGTGACTTCCAGGTTGGACTATTGTAATGCTCTGTACTTGAGGGTCAATGGAGGATCCTCCACCGACTGCAGCTAGTGCAGAACATGGCGGCCAGGCTGCTGGCGGGCCTTCCAAGGTCCGGCCATGTGACTTTGGTCCCTGAGATCTGCACTGGCTGCTTGTCAGGTGGAGAATTATCTTCAAGGTGGGGTTGCTCACCTGTATGGGCTGGCAGTATAGCCTAGAGGTTAGAGCAACGAGCTTTGAAGGAGCTTAGTACATCCAGCAGACCAGATCTGGATTTGATTCTCACAACCTCCACTTGCATACTGTGTGACTCTGAGCAAGTCACTTAACTGCCCAGTGCTCCCAGGTCGCCCCTGAAAATAGGCACTTGTGCCTAGTAGGCCTTACCTGGTTACCAAAGACTAAAATAAATAAAATAAATAAAAATATAAGGCCCTACACAGATTGGGCCCTGGCTACCTATTATACCTCCTACACCTGCCATCCCAATCACGTTCCTTCGCTCCTCCACCGAGGCCTCCTGGTGGTTCCGAGGCCATGTTGAAAATCTTGGGGATCACTTTTTGAGGTGGCGGCACATGGCCCTCTGGAACTCGCTGCCAGAATCTTTGATGGAGGCCCCAATGGTGGAGGCATTTAAAGGGGGCCTGAAGACCTATCTTTTTAACAAGGCATTTGCAGACAGTTTTTAATCTGATTTTATATGTTATTGTTTTAATGATTATTATTTTATTATAATTACTGGTGACTCCCTTTACTAACTGGATTTCAGGCACAGTAAAAATGCCGTAATAACCCAAATCGAGTTATTACGGCGTTCACTACACTTTTTTTCCACCGCTAGCGTCCATTGTCTGTCACTCTAGCATTCTGAGCCACTTCATTGGCTAGCATTCTGCTTGTATGGGCTAGTAGTATTTCAAAAATGGCGGCTCAGTTTTCCGCTTTACCAAGGAGCCGCTTTGTTGAATTCTCCGCCCCTTCTTTACATTTTCTTATCTGGTTGATCCTGCCTTTCAAACATAAATTGAATATCTGTTGATCCCGCCGTGCCCCGAATCAGTAGCCTGCGGACTCCTACTAAAGCCGTGGATGACACCTAAAAATAAAGTAAGTCAAAGCAGGGAAAGGGAAAGAGAGTGAGTGTGTGTGTGTGTGTTTCTAAATGCACCATACTCTGCACCAGTAATTATAAAAAGTAAAAAATAAGCAACTGCATGTATATGGATTTTGGGTGTGTAAAAAAAATCCATAACACACAGTTGCCTATCTATTATTCTCTATGTTTTATGCTGCCTTGAACCCTGCTTTTATCTGTAATGGTGCCCAGTGCCTCCGGGATTGGGCGCCAAAATATAAATAAAGCCTTACTTACTTACTCACTCACTCACTCACTCACTGAAGGCCCTGGCTCAAGGTTATTCATGGTGGCTCTGAGGTAAGCTGGACTCTGAACTTCAGTCTCACTGACTGGGCTGTGCAATGGCCATGGTGGATAGGCACTGATGGGAGTCCTGGTCAGAAGGATGATGCAATATATCTATTTTTTTAAGTTTGTGCTGGCAGAATTTTATTGCTGATGACATTTTCATTAGATTTTTTTTTTTTTTTAATTATCCTGCCCCCATCTTGCAGAACTCCACCCCAGTCCCATCATCCACTTTCTTCAAGAGCTACCTCCACCACTGGCCCTGAATCAGTATTTGGGGGGTGGGTGCCAACTGTCAGTATTGTGGGGCCAGTGGGGGTGCTGGTGTCATCTCCTGCTATCTGGGGGGATTTTCCACCTGGTTTTTACCCGAGGGGTGGCTGGCATGTGTTACACACACACACATAAATATGAGCATGATAGCACAGGTGAATGCCATCAGCGTGCAGCAGCTGCCCCCCATCCGCCACTGCTGTGTGATCCCTTGCGCCACCATCTGACTTCCACCTGGCAGTAGGCAAGTAGTGAGCAACGCGGTGCCTCCCCCCACTGAGGGATGAGAGCTGTCTATGAGGTGCTCTATCCTCCTTCCTCAGCCGTCCCACGTCTGTTCCGAAATCAGGGTCACCAGCGTAGTGAGCAGAGACACTACCACTATGTTACCCGGCTGGCTAGGTGTTTTGTTTTTACCTTCGACATAATCTGTTATTGTGGCTTATTCCTGCTGCAAAGTCATAATCTTTTACTTATGACATCATAGCCTATTGCCATGGAACCGAATCTGATGTCACAGTGGAGGACTGTGACTTAAGAACTGGAAATGTAGCTGTAACACAAAGTCTAAGGAGCAAAGAGCCTGTTTACATGCAAATGTCTTTAGTAAACAACTTCTGGTCAGATCTGGTACAGCTGCTGACAGTGGCGAGACCAAGTGAAAGAATACTGTGAGCTCTCGCCCCACCGGAATCTACCCATTATCCAAGATGGCCACCGTGACAGAACTGCGCGCCGCGATACTCATGCATGCACAGTTTGATTCAGCAACCGTCATCTTTGCAGTAGCGAGGACAAAGTAGTGCCCATCAAAGGGTGTGTGTTTATACGGCTAGTGGAGGGAAGGGTCACTAAAACGCAATGCAGTGGAACTTTGCCACAGTTGTGGAAGGATGCCAGAGAGCTGTCCGGTCACGTGCTTCCACACTGCCCTTCTACAGAATGTCAGCAATACGTTTGCAGAGCTCCGCCCATGCAGCCGTAAAAAAGAATGGAACGTCCTGAAATTCCAAGGTTCTGGAATGTTATATGATTTCTGATTGCATGTTTCTGTCCCCTCCTCACAAACCCCTTACCCAATCAGTCTGATTGCAACCTTTTAGACCCATCCCCCAAGCACCCTTCTAGGCTGCTCCGCGTGCCTTTGCGATGAGGTTCTCCGGGCACCCATGCACTTTGGAGAACCCTAAATTCAGTGCCTGTAGCAGTGGCACTTGTGTACAGGTCCCAAAGTGCAGTATGTCACCTGCAGGGGCCTGGGCTTTTTTCTGCCCCACCCCCAGCCCAGGATGCCAGCACCAATTGCTCTATATCTACAGGCATGCAGATGAAGGCATGATGGCTTACAGAGCCTGCCAGCATCCTCCTTCCCAAGCCACTCCTGCCTGCACTACAACCTGTGGCCACCCAAGGGGCAGTGTTGTGGCAGAGTCCGTCTCCACCCCAAAGAGGAAAGCATATGCTAGGACACCCAATCTTCCTAAGAGCCTTCTTCCTCTGGCCCTGCAGTACCCAGGCGTGCTCCCAAACCTGTGTTGCCAATGATGATATGAGAGAACCCAACTTCTCCTTCAAGGCTAGCTGGAATGTTATGAAATTCAAATCCTGCATTTTCTCACTGTCTTTATATGGCAGTAAACTGGCAAATCACTTAAAATATCGCCGGCACTGCCAGACCAGTGCCTTGGTGTGTGCATTGTGCCGAAATCACACACTGAGGCCAGCTGGTGGTTGGGTGCAGTGGTGAAGTGCTCTGCTTCCAGGAAAGAGGATGTGAGCCACTCAGTATTTGCACTCCTTGCCAGCCAACTGAGGAGTAGTATCAGTGCTGGCTGTGAGGTCATCACTCCCTGTCCTCCATACCAGAGGAGTGTTGCAGCTGTGGTGACCCCAACATTGCGAGGAGATGGAGGAAATATGGGAGAAGGAATGCTTGGTGTCCATTTTGTATTTATACTGTGGGCAGCTCAGAGAGGCTAGGATAGGCATATGGGAAGGTAAGGATCATGGGTAGGGTGGGTGGGAGGAGTGAGGAGGGTACAGGGACAGCAGCTCAAGCTGTGGACCCTGCAATCTGAGCAGTCTAGATAGATCAAATGGCCTTCCTCTGTTGGCTGTTTTTGTATGTTCGTTTGTTCGTATGTACTGCAAAGTTCCTTTAAGCAAACCTTTCAAGCACTTTACAGTCTACACACAATCCCACACTGAACAATCCCTGCAGTTCAGGCACCTGGGGGGGGGTGGAGAGATGGAGCACGGCACTGGAGCCATTCTACACAAGCGCACTAAACAGCAGCTCTCTATTCTCCAGCTTAGATGCCCACCTAGCAGATGCTGAGCTGGGATAATCTGTTGATGGGTTAGTGAATGGGGGGAAGTTTGGTTAGGACTCTTAGAAATTCCCCTACTCTAATAACCACCTGAACCACTGCTAGAACAAGCAAATAGAACCTCTGTCTTACATTTCTTCTGAAAGACCATAATTCCATAAATTGCAGATACCTAAAATCTGGGGGTAAGGAGTTATCTTATATCATATTTTCCCCATTTAGATATACAGAAAATGAACGAATATGAGAAAAGGAAAGGAATTTGGTTCTATGTAGTACTATTCATACGCACTGTATCTCAAACTGCTTTGCAAGTCATGAACAGTGGTATAAGCCATTAGGTGAGCACAGGGAGGTTAAGATTGAGGTAGGCTAACTAAAGCTCATATGGACAAACACAAAGAAAGAAAGGGTGAGTAGGTTAAGTGACTTGCTCAAAGTCACACAGTAAGTTACAGTGGTGGGATTCAAACCAAAGATTTCAGGTTCACAGCTCTGTGCTTCAACCATTTGGATAAACTGACAACATAGATGAGGACCTGCACCCACACGACACCCCTTTTTAGATTTTTCCTGGATTGATTCTGTAGCTGATGGCTGCTTCTTGAAAAGACCACTTTGAACAAAAAGGTTAAAGTGAATTTCCGACACGGTTGCTATAAGGTACTGAGCTTCATAGCCCAATACATTATAGCAGTGTGAGTTCACCGGCACAAAATTTTTATTTTAAAGGTAGTAGTTTTGCAAGGGGCGGGATACGTAACTGATGAACACTCAGCCAGCGATCAGTCCAGCTACAATACTGCTCTGCCCCAACTCCAGCGCTCTCTGAAATTGTGACATGTGGTCAGGAGAGCATGGGCGAGCCATAAAAGTCTGTGGGGGCTGTTTTAAAGGCGTTTTTAGTCATTTTAAATTTCCTCTAAAACTCTTTAAAATGACTAAAATAGCTTTAAAAACAACTCCCATAGACTGATATAGGACTCACCCTATGCTGTCCTGGCCACGTCACAATGTCAGAGCGCTTGGGGCAGAGCCGGGGCAGCCAGGAAGCTGGAAGGTATAGGCTGGCCGAGGGTTCGCGCCAGTTACTTATCCCGTAAAACTACTACCTTTAAAATTAACTATTTTGTACTGATGAGTTCTCGGACGATATAAGGTATTGGGCCATAAAGCCCAATACCTTATATAAGAAACTTCTTTAAATATGTTAGCAACAGGGACTTAGACTTAAGGCATTATGAAATCTGTTTTACAGTTATTTAATCTGGATAGCTAGGATGAGCTGTAGCATCTCATTTTGGTAGGGTCATACTTCTACCCATTTCTATAGCTGAGACTGACTGCAGCACTGGGAGGTTATGTTACTTGCCCAAGGTCACATGGTGAGTACAGTATTTGATTCTGGTGGGGTTTGAACATGGGATCTCCTAGTGCTTAAAATAACAATATTGTAGTTTTCTTTTCATTGTATTTAACTCCTGAACTGAAATATGGGGTTTTGACATTTTTACAAGTAAATGCTCTCTGGCCATGCACACTATGCATAAAATAAATATTGTGGGTGTGGTGCAGTGCTGTTACCAACAGAAATGTGTTCTGGCTCCCTCCTCCTAATACATCCACAGTACAAATCCAGTAAGTAAAGCTGAACAGTAACCTCAAGAGAATGGATTTTAAAAATTGCTAGTGGTGAACATCTTTAAATGACCGAGTCACTGAGTTTAATTTTAATTTGTACAAACCTTTCTACCTCTGTCTTCCTGAAGATGCCAGTTGGCACAATACTGAATAATGTATATCCTTCACATTTAATACTACAATTAAGATTCATTAAATAAACAAGATTGCTTTGTAAAAATGTTCTTGGTAGGTGAGTCTTCATATCTTATTACTGTCGCTCAGTTTGCAAATCGTATCTGTACTTAACTCCCCTGCCCCCTTCCCCTCAAGCTGGCCGTCTGCCTGTCACTTCGCATCCCATCACTCTTGCTATTTTCTTCTCCGGGCTCGTCTCCCAGTCATAAACATCAGTGTCTGCTCCGGCGCAGGGGCCCGGTGGAGCCAAAACAGTCTTCGGTGAGAACTAGAACTCTGTGTCCATTGTCTGTACGGAGCTCATTTAATCCATGAGCGGTTGAGGAGAATTCAGTAAGACTGGCAATGGACTACACAGCACAGCCATCCGACTGGTTCCTACTGACGTCCAAACCATGGTGGGTAGTGTTTTGTTATCTCATGCCTTTTGTTCCTCCTGACGTCAGTGACCAGCAACATTCACAGCCAAGAGACCAGACTGAGCAACAGGGTGGAAGTTACACATTACAAAAGACAGCAGTAATTCAGGTAAACAGAAAGTGTCTGTGCTGCAGAACTTGAAAATGGAACAATGCGGCTGGTCAGCTATGTCCCCATATACAAGGTTCTATCTGTCTTACTTGGGGCTTATATAGGTATTGTCCATATTCTGTATTTAGACAATGCACATTATGGGTGAGTTAAAAACATAGTAATAATTATGCTATTTTGCTAGTAGATGCCCCAAAATGAAGGTAATATTATTTATTTATTTATTGAAAATTGGTAACCGGAAAAGGAAGAATGAACCAAGGCTCATTTCCAGATGCGACCGGGGGGAAGATGAACAAACAAAACAACTGCATACAGTGAGTGAAGTGCAGGCATGATGCCAAAGCCAAATAATACAGGCAGGCAGGAGTAACAGGTCAAAGTGAACTGTAGGTAACATGCAATATTATAGAGATACTGAGTCATAGAAAAGATAAATACAACCAATGGAAAATGTAAGTAGTACATATAAATACCAGTTGGTAAGCGCATGAGAAAGCACAGAGGGCACGAAAATAGGATAGATATAGCAGGTCAGTCAGTTTACAAGCTGCAGCTTAACAGGCAGGATTTCTAAATTTGAGGGTGCTCTCTGTCACAAGTAGTCCCAACCTGTCTCCAGTTGTACAGTTCTGTCAGAAAATAAATTAGTTGTAGACAGACACTTCTTAGAGAGCTCTGAGGCTGTCCTACCCCTCTAGTGGCACAGCAAAGTGATCTCAGAATGCTCATGTGCCCAAGGTTCTATGCTGATTGACAGCTTTGGGCTGCCCCAATCGGATGTTCATTACCCATGTGTATTAACTCCTCATTGACAACATGGGTGATACAGAATCGTATTTTTGAATAAAAAATCTGCGGACATAAAGGCTTGAAATTGCTTTCTGCCCTGCCACCAGTAAGGCGGCTGCATGTGACATTGCTGCCACCCTGCATACAGCTGTCTGTTTGTAGTGGTAGTGATAACATCAGTTGCCCTCTACTGGTAACAAACAGATCAGAGTGCAGTTTTATTGATTCTGGTGGTGGTGATGTCATCAGCTGCCCTCTACTGGTAACAGATGAGAGTACAGTTTCATTGATTGTGATGGTAGGATGTCAGCTGCCCTCTACTGGTAACAGATGAGACTGCAGTTTCCTGTATTGTGGGGGTAATGATGTCATCGGCTGCCCTATACTAGCAACAGATCAAAGCACAGTTTCATGGATTGTGGGGTTACAGATGTCATCAGCTGCTCTCTACTGATAACACACCTCAGGAAAAACTGAAAGACCTACCTACTAGAGTGTAATATATGCAACTGTCTTTGCTGACCCCCACACACACACACGTGGTCTCTTGCCTCTACTCTACGTGTGTGTTGGAATCAAAACAATCAGCTACTGACTCTGTGCACCTGAGTGTTATATGTACCTGAACAAGTGTTATCCCTACTGCTGCTGTATATACGATTTCTTCTCTGTCGTACATTATTGTCATTTATGTAAATAATCAAGTGTTATCCCCAGCTGCTGCTGTGTCGTACAAATTCCTCTCTGTTTGTACATTATTGTAATTAATTCTGGGTCGCCCCTGAAAAAGGGACATCTATCTCAGTAGGCCTACCTGGTTAACACAATTCAATAAATGAATAAAATAAACAGATCAGAATGCAGTTTCATGGATTTTTATACCCACACTTTTATTACACATTTAAAATATACATAACATTTTAAATTTAGAAGCCAGTGAAAAAAGAACAACAATTAAGTCAATGAGTAATTTTTGAATAAATAATGCAAAGGTAAGACCTGCTTTCTACTTTGTACCCATGTGTTGATGCCACCAGTCTGTAGGTGGCCTTGGACGCTACAGCAGTCTCCTGGAGGGAAGCAAGCTCCCGTGCCTCCTGTAGCGGTTGCTGCGGTGCTGAGCATGGTGCCATGCACAGCTGTCAGCAGCAGTATCTCCAACCCCAGCTGCCGCCTGCACTTCCCGAGTCTGCTCCCAAATGTAGCTTGGTAGCGCAACACACTACTGCGCGACAACAGGCTGCCTCCAGCTGCGAGAAATTTTAATTGATTCTACTATGCCAATGAGCTTTTAAGCTCAGTTTCACCTTTCACTGGCAAATACAGGCCTCGTTGTCATCACTTGTCGTGTCTTCCTGCTTGTAGAAGGTCTCCTTGGTCTAAATGAACTCGACTACAGTCTCTTTTTGTCTTCTCTTGTGTGGTTTGGCCTTTGCTGAACTCTTATCCACCCACATTTCCTCTAAATGAAGTGGTATTGCAGTGTATTCATAGAAACGCTATCAGCACACATGACCCCAGACAGCTGGTGATTATACATGATAAGTGGGTGGTTGCTAACCATGGAGTGGACAAGGAAGAAGTAGTTTCTTTGGGATGGAGTGCTTGTTAGTTGTCAGTGGTGTGCTAATGCAGTTATTTGGGATGTGCGCTGCATAGACAGGCACAGTATATGCAAAAGTGAACATTAATAATGCAGGGATGGATTCATATTGCAAAACATGAATGCATCTGGCACCTACCGCCCTGAAATTTGTAGCTGTTTTTTTTTTTCTTTCAATCCACATTTTCTTCTCCTGACTGCCAACCTGCCCCCAGCTGGACCACTCCTCCCACTCCTGTCACTCAAAATCTTTGGGACTTACCTGCTCCGATTTTCTTCCATATGATCATGTCAGAGGCACCCAGTTGCCTGTTAGGGGCCTGTGGGGGGACCAGGCCACCATCCGGCTGTGGTCTGTGTTTTTTCTGTCAAAGGGAAACAAGCTCGGCTACTCACTGTGTGCAGAACGGAATTTCAAAGGACCAGGTTGGACAAATATAATGCTTGTAAAAAAATTATCTTATACCGGCCCGCTGGAGCAGGGGCAAGATGCCGACCTGCGACGCCGGCGACCTGGGTTCAGGAACGGATCTGGGGCGGAGGGCCAGCCAGGGGAAAGGATTGCGTGTCCAACAACAGCTCTCCTTCTCCAGGGGGGAGGGTGGCAGTGTTCGGTGCCTTACAGACACCTTGCAGAGGCTGGGTGTACCACAGGTACCAACACCGACAGGTTCGGGGGGTGGGGTGGACATTGGCCATCACTGAACATCCCCACCCCCGTACACAGGAGGAAAAATACCGCTGCTGCCACCTGGATGAAGCCAGCCCCTCTGCTTCAGTTGTCTCCTGACCTATCCTGTCACTTGCGGCGCAGGGGCGGTGCCGCAACCCCGACCTGGGGGATAAGCCAAGGGGTATCAGAGAGTTGTGGCTGAATTGGGAGTGGAAGCGGGAGGGGTCTGTAACTGGGCTGAAGGTACCGGTGGCAGAGTAGCGGCAAAAAGTATAATAAATAAAAAATAAAAAAATTATTTTACTCACAAGTCAAAGTTCAACAGCAACCACAGTGACTGCCCTAGCATCCAACGTTTCGGGCATGTGCACTTTCTCAAGGATACCGTCACAGTACTGTCATCATCCTTATATATGCATTTATTTAAAGTGACAGGTGCAGTATTTATAAAAAAATAGTGCGAGCCGGCCCAGTGGCATAGAGGGCTGAGGCATCATGCCTTAACCCCTGCCATGCCGGTGACTTGTGTTTGCGGTGCGAGCAGGTCACCGGGGGTTGGCTGGGGAGGAGTAAGATCGAGCATCCCAAGGATAGCTCTCTTCCTCTGGGGGGGGGGTCAGCAATCGGTGCTTGCCTGGCCCCTAGCGGAGGCTGGGGGATGGCACACCGATGCTCGACAAGGTGAGTGGAGGCAGGGCAGATGCCCTGTATGCCGTGCATGGGAGTATGCATGACACTGCTACTGGTGTCACTGCATGCCCTTCCTCTGAAAGAAACAAAAAGGAAAATGTCTCTGGCAGTTGGATGAAGGAGGAGCTCGCAGGTCCCACTCCCCAGCCAGCCGGGTGCCAAGCGGAACTGGATCTGGTCTTCGGTGGGGGTCTGGGGATACCCTGCCAGGGGGCAAGCCCTGGGAGAAGATAGTCAGTGCTGACGGACATCGGGGGACTGGGCTGGAGCTCCCTCCTGAACATGGGCCACTGGAGACAGGAATAAAAAGAAATCCCCCCCAAAAAATGATGTGCAAATGTGACAGTGCAAACAAATAAATTAAAGGACTAGTACACATTCATATCTTGTAAATGTTATTTGTTTCCTTGTCCAACTGACAGTTCTTTTCCTGTAGCTGTTGGGAATATATGTGTTTGATTTAGTTTGTTTCACTGTTCACATCAGCCCCTGTAGCTAGCCTGGGGTTTCCATTTTCTACTTGTTGAAATCTTATTGTGTCTGAGAGCAGTATTAGCTTATGAGAATATGATGTGTCAGCACCCTATAGACTCCACAGTATGCCTGTCTGCTTGCTTAGAATGCAACAAAACAAACTGCAGCAAGGTGTGAAATATCACATTTACATTCAGTTAGCTTTACAAACTCGTCTTACGTGTAATGCAAGGTTTAGCTTTACAAACTTGTCTTAGATGTAATGCAAGATCTTCCATGGAATGGTCTCTTGCAGTAAGTCTTTACTTCTGGGAGTTCCCAGCAGGTGTCGCTATCACACAGCAGCTTCTTCCAGCAGTCTCCACACCAGGAACCACCCACACGACCTCACTTCCAGGGCTGTGCCTATAAAAGTGGGTGGTTCCTGGCAGTCTCAGTTAATTTTCCTGCCAGCTTCTGCTCGCACAGCAGCTACAACAATCTTCTACGTGCAAGTCTCTGAAGAGAACTGAACTTTCATCTTTACAGCTTGGGGTGCCTGGGCTTTATACATAGCACCATTTTTCCTCCATCTCATCAGAGACTTGACTTGGTAACCTGAAAACAAATGGTTACCAACATCATGGAGGATATAAGAAGCTTTTATTTATTTCCCGTCAATGGGATGTTCATTCCTCATTGACAGAGGCTTCAGGGATAATTCCCATAGATGGGACGTTCATTCCCCATCGATAGAAACTCTTCAACCATTTCCCATTGATGGGACATCCATTCCCCATCGTCGGAGGCCTTCTACATGTTTCTTATTGACGGGACGTCCATTCCCCATCAGGAGGCTTCTACATATTTCTAAATCAGCGGGGCGTTCATTCCCGTCATCGGAGGCCTCCAACATGTTTCTCGTTGGCAGGACATCCATTCCCAGTCGACAGCACCTTCCACGTAATTTCTTGTCGACGGGACGTTCATTCCCCATTGACGGAAGCCTCCTACATAATTCTCATTGATTGGGCGTCCATTCCCCATCGGCGAAACCTCCTACATCTTTCTCATCGATGGGATGTCCATTCCCCGTCGACGGAGGCTTCCTACATATGTCTCATCGACGGGATGTTCATTCCCCATCGATGGAAGCCTCCTGCATGTTTCTCATCGATGGGACGTCCATTCCCCATCGACAGAAGGCTTCCTACATATATCTCATCAGTAGGGCGTTCATTCCCCATCAGCGAGGCCTCCTACATGTTTCTCATCGACAGGCCGTTCATTTCCCCATCAATGGAGCTTTTCACATATTTCCTGTTGACGGGCCTGCCTCCCCCATCGATGGGGCACACTCCCCCGTCGATGGAGGCTCTTACAATGTCTTTCCCATCGACAGTTCTGCCTCCCCCGTCGATGGGGCACCTGGATTTTACTCTCCCGTCAACGGGACTGCCTCTTCTGTCAACGAGGCACCTGGCTTTCACACTCTCATCAACGGGGCTAATCCCCTTCCTGTCGATGGAGCCCATATATTCCACTATTGGACTGCTTTCCTTGTCAATGGCACCTGCATTATAATCCTCCTATTACTAGGGAGTACTTATATCATCAACAGAGCATCTATTTTATACTCCCCCATCAATGGGCCACATTCCAACGTCGACATGGCAGGTTTTTTATCATGAAATCATACCTTTAGAAGCTATTTCTCCATCAAAGGAGATTATTATTTCATCGTCCACCACTCGGGGGCTCTGAACTGAATGACAAAAATGCCTTATTTTCTATTGCATATACCCATGGGGACACCTCATTACATATTATGGGGTCACACCTCATGAGAGAAGGAGGCAAACTAATATATTTAATAAAAAAAAAAAAAACACACAATACAACACCTCCTTACCAAATAATGTATGATCATATTACTAGGAGGCATACATTCATAACGCCCACTACCATCAGGAACAACAATCATGATGGGCTCACAAGCTAAACTTATTGATCTACTATCCTACAGATACCTGCTATTGAGCATGTTATTCATAACATTTCATGATATTTGAGCTCAATCATACATTGGAGCCACATAAAGTGAGAGGATCAACTTTCCAGGGCTACCAATACCCCTGTCAATTCCATTCTTCATGGAGAATATTACCCAGATTCTCTGAATACTCGGATACTGAATTATATGGACCATATGCTACATACCAGCATAATCTGGGCATTTTTCACCTCCTTCACCTGATAAACATATGCCTATATTATGTCATCGGCATCACTATATGACATCAGACCTAACTCTTAAATAAAAATAAAAAATAAATAAAGAGGAGAACCAAGGCAGTGTATGTCCCTAATAAGGGACAATTTTAAGCAGCGACCAAGCACGGGTCACTTAGACCATCACATCTGGATCCCGCCTGCATCATATAATGCACCTTCGTGGTGGACATTGTCTCCAACCTCAACCAGGGCTGACGACAAACATTAAATACAAATAACAAGAGGCAGCTTTTTAAATGGGAACACTAAAAACCCAAATTTATTCACAGGGTGTGTGGAACAACCCCACTGCACAATCTCATATTTAATCTTTTGCCTTGGATGCTGACGTGCGCCTCATGCCTACCCGCCATCCAGGCCGTTACTCGGATATCTGTTTACCCAACAGAATAAATAAAGGATAATCACCATACTAGCTTTTTATGTAAAAAACCTGAGAAGTCTGCATTCCCTAGTGTACCGCTTATGGACTCCCTTGTAAATGAGATTACTAATACAGGATAAAATAACAGACACTCTTCTTACTGATTTTAACAGCTTTTAACCCCAAACTGGGTACATTTATATCATTTGACTACACAGCAGACATCGCTTGCTGACTCTAATAAAGACTACTGAGTAACAATTCTAAATGGATACATTGTCTCATTTATGACTTTGTAGCAAACATTCCTTTGTTGTTCCCCTGACAGCTACTCAAGTAGCCTATACATTCCCAAAATGGATACATTTACATCATTTATAACAATTTAGCAGACCTTTCTTTTCTTTGATGCTGCCCTGATATGCTACAAAGTAGCACTCCTAAATGGACACATTTGTATCATTTGGGGTTCCTTTTCAACTCTCGGCTCATAATACTACCTACTTACAAGAGCCCTATACATTTTCAACAAATTAATCGCTGCATACCTCAGAGAATTGTTCATTTCTGTCAGAAACTGGATAACCAGAATATCCCCCAGAGACATATTGTAATTATAACCTCTTACTCAGACCTTATTCACCATAGGTTCTGTCTTTTTCAACTTCCATATCCTAAACTACAAGCCGCTGGGACCTACCAGTCACTCCAGCTGAATATAGCACCTGACTTATTACTATACTAGATACAGTATACCCTGATCGGGTTTTTGATCAGCCTAGATCCTCAGGAGAAAACTACTACCGGCCAATTTGGCTTGTTTCAAGCAATGATTTTATCACCAACATTATAATGCGGTTGCCTACACACAAAGTCTGACTCTTTACCAGGCAATATGCTGGGATACTGCCTTTAGAACATTACGGTCATCCAACACTTTCCTCTAAGGCACAATGCCATAGCTGACCTCCCACTGGCATATAACTGTGTTGGAATCTCCCAGAAGTAATGACTTACTGCAGGAGACTATTCATGGAAGACAGATCAGTTATGTAAGACCTTACCGTAACAGTAGATCTTCTAGGAATGTCTCTTGCAGTAAGTAACTCCCACCCTCTGTCTCCTACCTTCTGTAACAGGAAAACACTAATAGGGTTGGGATGCTCTGGTACCTCAGTTCCCCTTGGTCTCTCACCATTCTGAGCTGAAACTGTCAGGGAGCGGAGACTGTCAGGAACCACCCACTTTTATAGGCACAGCCCAGGAAGTGAGGTCATGTGGGTGGTTCGTGGTGTGGAGATTGCTGGAAGAAGCTGCCGTGTGATAGCGACACCTGCTAGGAACTCCCAGAAGTAATGAATTACTGCAAGAGACATTCCTAGAAGATTGTACAGTTATGTAAGAACTTACCATAACAGTAGATCTTCGAGAACAGCTCTTGCAGCAGATTACACCATTAGGACTGAAGCTGGCAGGCGCAGGGATCCCACGGAAACATTCTAGCTAGCAGTATCCAGTGGGGGACCGCCCCTGACGTCGGCTCCTCCCCAGCGTCAGGCATTACATAAAAGGGGGCGGTCCCCCAGCATCCCCAGTTCTTCCGCCGGAGACTCCCGGCTCAATTATGACATCTGAAGGGGAGACCGGGTATCTGCTTCCAAAGGAAGGTTCGTAGAAGGCGTCAAAAGATGCTGTAGCCGAAGAATTAGGTCAGAAGACTCAACCTCCAGAGGGGAAGGTGGGAGGGAAACTGCCTGCTGCAAGAGCTGTTCTTGAAGATCTACTGTTACGGTAAGTTCTTACATAACTGTACTATCTTACTTCAAGAAACAGCTCTTGCAGCAGGTTACACCATTAGGACTGATTCCAAAACAGTAAGGGACCAAGTTGTTATCGGGAGGAGGATAGGAGGAATGCTCCAAGCTTCAGGACAAAAGTCCCTGAAGGACTGCCAAGCCGAAACCAGCTCTGCGCCTAGAGGCAATATCCAAACTGCAGTGCCTGATGAATGTGTATACAGTGCTCCAGGTCGCTGCTGCACAGTTGGCTGAAGTGGAGACATTTTTAAGCGTAGCGAAGGAGGTAGCCACCCCCCCTAATAGAATGACCCTTCACCGGCCCCAGTAAGGGTTTATTGCGCTTCTGATAACATAACATGATGAAATTTACCAGCCATCTAGAAAGCGACTGTTTAGAAACAGGAGCACCGATCATCCTCTGAGTGTAAGAAACAAAGAGCTGGTCCGATTTACGATGGGCTTTGGTTCTGGTTAGATAATATCTGAGGCACCTATGCACATCCAAAGTGTGCAACAGGGCTTCCCCCCTGTTACCGTGATTCGGGTAATACACCGGTAGGTCTACATCCCGGTTGAGTGTGACAGTGGAGACCACCTTTGGAAGGAACTTAGGATTTGTTCTTAAGGACACCCTGTCCTTGTGAAAAACCAAATAAGGATCCTTGCACATGAGTGCATGAATCTCAGAAACTCTTCTGGCAGAAGTAACAGCAATTAAAAGGAGCGTCTTCCAAGCAAGGAGACGCAGCTCGCAATCCGCGGCTGGTTCAAAAGGAGGCAGCGTAAGCTGCTCTAGAACAAAAGGAAGATCCCAAGGTGGAACCGTGTCTTTGATGGGAGGTCTGAAGAGCAGGATGTCGTGCAAAAAGGCACGAGAAGCCTCTAGTTGAGCTAGAGACCTGTGACCTATCGGAGAATGGTATGCTGAAATAGCGCATAGATGGACTTTAATGGAGGCACAGGCAAGTCCTGCCTCATAGAGGGATAGGAGGTAGTCTAAAACAGACCTTACAGAACACTCCAATGGGGTCAATGCTTGAGCCTGAGCCCAAATACAAAATCTACACCACTTCATGGCGTAAGTAGCATGAGTAGAGGGTTTTCTGGCCGTGCCAGAAAGTCCGCAACTTCCTGAGAGACCCCGTATCTCAGGACTGCTATGTCCTTAGGAGCCAGGTATGCAGGTTCAGAGACCGAAGATCCGGATGGACCAAAGAGCCTGTCTCCTGGGATAGAAGGTGAGAGCAAAATGGCAGAGGCACCGGAGGTTCCTGGGCCAGTTGATGTAAGAGAGGGAACCAAATCTGCCTGGGCAAAAGGGTGCTACTAGAATAAGGCATGCTTGCTCTTGACGGAGCTTCAATAGAACCTCTGGATCAAAGGAAAGGGTGGAAAGCGAGAGGAACCTGCCCGCCCAAGAGAGGGACAACGATCTCGCCGAAAACACCAGACCTGGATCTAGCGAGCGAAATTGGGCAGTTTGGTTGAATGGGGACGCGAAGAGGTCTAATTCTGGTGTCCCCCATCTGTGGAACAGGTCCTCTGCGACTTCCTGAAGCAGTTCCCATTCGTGGACCCTGGCCTGTGATCGGCTTAGGCTGTCCGCGATAGTGTTGTCCACACCGGGAACATGTACTGCAATGATGTGTGCGCCGTGTTGCAATACCCAATTCCAAACCCTTTCAGCCTCCCTGCAAAGGGGGTAGGAATGAGTGCCTCCTTGTTTGTTGAGATAGTACATCACCGCGGTATTGTCTGTTTGTACCAGAAGAGTACCCGGTGGAAACTCCGTCTGGAATGCCTGTAGGGCATACAGGACGGCTCTCATCTCCAGAATGTTTATGTGAAGCTGGGACTCTAGAGACGACCAGGAGCCTCGAGTCCTGACCCCGTTAAGGTGAGCTCCCCATCCGGACCCCGAGGCGTCCGTGAAAGTCGCTGAAGGAGGTGGTGCAATGAAGGGGACTCCGTCGAAGGTTATCTGGGATGAGCCACCAATTCCAGTCTCGGATGACAGCATTCGTGATCTGGACTGGATGCTGCAGATGATCTTGCTTCTGATCCCATTGTGCCCGCAAACATCCACTGGGTGACCCGCATATGGAGTCGAGCTAGGGGAACCATTACACTGGCAGCTGCCATGTGCCCAAGCAGGCAAAGAATGGTCCGGGCCGGTACCGTCCTCTTTTCCTTTATGTCCCTTATGAAGGATCTGATGCATTCCGCCCTGTCCTGGGGAAGGAATGCCCTTCCCTTAATTGTGTCCAGAACCGCTCCTATAAAGTGCAAGTTCTGAGATGGAACAAGGTACGACTTCTCCTGATTGATGGTGATGCCCAGCGATAGGAAGAGGGAACAGGTATCCTGCATTGCAGACATCAGGGCCCCCCATGAGGGTGCCATGAGGAGCCAGTCATCTAGGTGTAGAAACACGTAGTGGCCCCCTCTCCTGAGAGCTGCTGCCACGACTGCCATACACTTCGTGAACACCCGAGGTGCCGAAGACAGTCCGAAGGGAAGGGCTCAGAACTGGTAGTGGCGTCCTAGAAACTCAAAGCGCAGAAATCTGTGGTGCACTCGAGCGATTGGGAGATGTAGGTAAGTGTCCTGCATATCCAGCTACACCAGCCATGTGCCCTCTTTGAGCATGGAATGAGACCCGGCAGGGTCACCATGAGAAATGTTTGTACAGCACACAGTTGTTGAGATGGCTGAGATCCAAAATCGGACAAATCCCGATTTCTTTGGAACCAGGAAAAGTGTGAATAAGTAACCGTTTCCTCTCTGGTTCAGTGGAACATGTTCTATGGCCTCCTAGTGTGGAGGCCAAGATCTCCTGCTGAATAAGCAGAGTATGCTGACCCAAGTAGCAGGAGAGCAGGGGAGGTCTGGATGGCGGGTGATGAGGAACTCTATAGAGTGGTCGTTCAACCAACTGCAACACCCACCAGTTGGGTGATCCTCTGCCATCCTGAAAGGTGATGAGAGATGCAACCTGACCTTCTCGACCTTTTGATCCAGAGGAGGCGGGGACTGGGAAAGTCATGCTGTGGTGGTGTTGGCCCCTGCAGATCTGGGCTGCACCCAGATACTTGGGCCCTGGCGAGGGAAGCTGGCTTGATTCTTACAATAAGTTGCCCCTGGGTTGCTGGCCAGAGCGTGGCTGTTGCCTTTGTTGGCGGCCGCGAAAACAATTCTGGTTATACGAAAGGAACCGGATTTTGGTCTGTACATGGCTTGTACAGTCCTGACTGCCTTACCAGCATCCAGCAATTTGGTGATGACCTTCTCGGACTCCTCATCAAAGAGGACCGCTCCATTATAAGGGATGTCCAGGAGATTCTTCTGGACGTCCGGGGTAAATCTGGAGACCCTCAGCCACAAGTGTCTCCAGAGACAACGCCTGTAGCTGCTCCCATGGCTGCCGAGGTCCACTGAGTCGTAAGTGGCTCGGAGAACCTGGGTCCCATGTCAGACCCAGTTTAGAGGAGTTTAGCAGCTCCTCCTTCTTTTCACCATCCGTAAATCTTTAAGAAGGTCTTGGCCCTGATCCCAGAGGCGTTCTGAAATTGCACCATGTCGTCAGATAGCTCAAAGACCTAATAGAGCATGCAGCAGCGCATATCACGTCTTCCATGGAATCTAATTGCTTAGAGTCCTGGTCCGGAGGCTGGGTGCTCAAATGTTGAGGCCGCTGGGACCTGTCATGAGGTGCAGTAATGACCAGGAGTCGGCCAGCGGTTGTTGCGCCAAATACTGGTCCTCCATAGGAGCCCTGTAAAGGCAGTCAGCCTTCTTTGGAACAGCTGGTGTGGATCTGGACGCTTCCAAGCTGCCTTGGCGATGTCCGTAAAGGTGTCCACCAAGGTGGGACCACCACAGGCTTGGTCTTTCTGCCTGAGAGTAGCGGGCAAGGCGTTGTCTCGAGGTCTAGTTCTTTAGTCTCCCATCCCATATTGTCCTGAATGTTCCTCATGATTTCTGAAAAGGAGGGATCATCCGAGGCGACCTTGGAAGGTCCTGTGGGTCTGGTGATGGGGACTAAAAGGAGATGAAGACCTGGAGATGTCGGATGTATCCGGTCTGGAGTCATCTCCGATGATCGATGTCTGCCCCTGGGTCGTTTGGGCTCCAGGGACCATGAGGGAGAGCGTGATGGACGTTTCTTGTTTCTCGATCGGCCCCAAGGAGGTGGAGTTGGCTCCTTGGGGATCGTGGGTCTGTCACCTTCGGCGCCCCTTGGAGGAGGTGGAGGAGGCTGAGGCTTAGGAGGAACCACATCCTTCTTGATGGTTTCCCACCAGAAGGTGAACAAATTCTTCACCTCCTGGATGTTCATACCGGACAGCGGACCCAGCGTTGGTGTGGGCTATTGTCGGTCGGGTCCTGGAGAACACTGGATCTGGCTCTCCGTGTCGCCCGTCTGGTCGCCTGGCGGTAGCTCTTCTGCCTGAGGAACCCTGATGTCGGTGTCCACCGTCGGTGTAGTAGTTGGACATTTTTGGTGCTGGGTTGGGCGCCTTCTTGGACTCCATCATCTGCTAGGGATGTCAGCTCGGAGTCTTCCTTTCAGGTGCTTTAGGAGGTTGGGAGACTGACCTGAAGTCGGTTTCACGTCGGTCAGGCCTCGCGATTTGGAGGAAGATTATTTGTGCCTGTCGAAGGAACAGGCTTGGAGGCATCCGATGCCCAAGAGTCTTGAGCAGGTGCAGGGAGGTGGAGGAGCCCCCTGAAGACCTTACCTTTACTGGGGGAGGCTGGGAGCGAGCCCGGGAAGGAGATCTATCGGACCGGGTAGAGCTGGAGCTGGTCCTGGACTCTGAGGCCCTGCTTGGGGAATTTGCCCTGTCCGAGTCCCGATGCTTGTCCCCGTGCTTCTCAGATTTATGAGAAGATTCCCCTTTGGAGGAAGGTCTTTTCTCCATCTTTTTTAATTTCTCCTCAAGGAGGAATCCTTGAGGGGCCTTTTGGCAACAGATCCGGGTTCTGCTATTAAACTGTTGGCAAATTGAGCAGGCCTGGTGTCATGCTCCGGCCCAGACACAGGCAGAATGATGGTCTGCAAGGGGATCTGCTTGCCATGAAGCACTTAGAGGGATGTCCTTTGGGAAAAGGAGTAGAAGAAACAGACATGGATTAAGTTTACTTAAATTAAAGATTTTGCGTCGTAACAGTAGAGCAGGCTTCCGTGAGTCCGATGCTGGTGAGTTGGCCGTAGGAAAGAACTGGGGATGCTGGGGACCACCCCCTTTTATGTGATGCCTGACGTCAGGGAGGGGCCGATGTCGGGGGCGGTCCCCCGCTGGATACTGCAAGTTAGAATTTTTCCGTGGGGTCCTGGCGCCTGCCGGCTTCAGTCCTAATGGTGTAACCTGCTGCAAGAGCTGTTTCTCGAAGAAAGATCTACTGTTACGGTAAGGTCTTACGTAACTGATCTGTTGTTTTTTTTTTCCCTTTAAACTGCATTCAGTCTTTGTGTTTCTAGAGTTTTTTCAGGTTCTGTGTACTTTCAACATAGAGCTACATGGTGTAAAAGTGTGCTGTGGCATCATGTTCTCATATGCCAATGCAGCTCTCAGGCACAGTGAGATTTCACCAACTAGAAAATGGAGACCCTGAAGCTAGTTACAGGGGCTGGTGTGAACAAGAACACAGACTAAAGTTATCTGTTAACAGGGAACAATTAACATTTACAAGATATGAGATGTACTACTCCTTTAAGAATTAATTATACATTAAATAGAGAGCAACAAGAGGGTTGGAGAGTGAAAAGGTAGGGACTCGGGGGAATGGGTAGCGGGGTCGGGAAAAATGGACAGTGGGGAATAAAAAAACAAGGAGAAAAGAATGTGGGGGGAGGGGAAGAAAGGGAGTAAAAAGGAATTAAAATGAGGAAGCAAGAAAGAAATGTCACTCAGCCACTTCCTGAACTGTTTATAGTACCCCGACTCTGAGGCATGTCTCCCTTGCCTTTTTTCTCTTGCTTTCCCTTCCCTTTGTAGCTGAAGTCCTTCTTCTAAGTCTCTGCTGACACAGCAGGTTTCTTTATTTATGGTATTAATGCTCATGCAGCGAAGCTTCCTGTTTAGGAAAGTCACTTTATAAGGAAGGATATGGGGTAGAGTGCTTGTATTTGATTGTAACTGCACAGGCATGCAAGAGTGGATAGAGGCTGGGAACGTGCGAAAACTCAAGCAGACTGCTCTCTACACAACCTGTGACAGTTTCGACTGCTGTACTGACCATTTGTGAGAATAATCGGTCCCAGGGGTCCTGCTGTGTTCTTTTCTCCTCAGCTGCTTTTTCAGTTCGTTGAAATGAAAAGAAAAATTGCCTTACCGTCTCCTTTTTAATTGCTGTAATCCTTGAAGTTGGGCGGCAACTCATGATGGACACTGGTACATGACATTGGTTTGAACTATGGATATGGTTTGGGTTTTTGCCAGCTCATCACAGGAACTGTATTGGACAGCGTTACCCAGATCTCTGTGTGTGTCTTAGTTTTGTTGAGTTTTTTTTTTGGGGGGTGGGGGTTAAGAATGTTCACACAAATGCTTTGGCCACCATGAATAAGAAGAAAGGAGGCAGTCCAACTAAGGTACAGTAAATTTGGTTTTGTGCTGTGTTTGTATGCTTCCTACAAGAGAAATGCCTAGCTTTACTGAGATGTATTTTTCATTACATTATTACCACCCTCCACCGGTTTATTTGCCCAGGTTCCTTAGCTAACACTATGATGTTTTGGGTGACAACAGTCATACTCTTCCCTCTGGCAGGCGGGGAAGTGCCAGCAAACGCCTGCTTTCACAAGGAAAATAAATGCAGCTGTAACTGTTTGACATGGGGGAGTGTGAATAAAGGGTGCCCTGTACCCACCCCCTTCAATGAGCCAAGTGCCGAACCTCTGCGATCCATCTGACCTCTGTGTGGGATTGTGAGGCTCTAGTGTGCCTCCTAGTTAGGAGCGCAATGTGCTGCTCCTGGAATGGTCATCTCCCCTTCTTTAATTTCAAAAAAGAAAGCTGTAGCCATAAAGGGGTTGCCAGACTGTCACACTGCACAACGGATCGAGGCAGAACATAACCCAGAGTCCTGCTAGCTGGGTTGAGGGGCGTCTTCTTTGACCTAATGACTGGGATTTGCTGTTTCCTGCTTTTCAGCCCAATGGGCAGGGATCAGATCTAGCAAGACGGGTAGTGTGGTATGGTGTATTTCACATGTAATTTTGTGACTGGCTGATAAATGGAAGCACAGAGCAGTAGCTAAAATACTATGCTGGCAATGTGAATATATAAATGGTAATTCATTATGGAATGTATTACTGTTACAGATTTGCACGGCCAACACAAGTGGGGCCTTTAAAGCATCTCTTAACACTTTACTGTTTGAACAGGCATTTCCTAGTTAACTAATTTATCTGTGCCCTGTATGTTAAGTTTTATTAATTGTATTTTAAAGTGTTCTTGGAACTAGTTTTTGTTTAGATTTAACCTATCTACTACACACAGTGCTCCAAGCCTGTGGGCATCGCCTTGCCTTTCATATATACGTAATCATTATTTATTTTTACCATTTATTAAGTTACTTGATTATATAGACACACCTACCTTGAAAAGAATGGATGAATCAGTCAGTCTGTGCAGAGGTAGGTTTGCTAATAGTGCGACGACCCAGGTTCCAAAATGAGTCTGGATCATCGAGGACCCGGTTGGAAGGAGGAGGATTATGCATCACAGGGGATGCTCATCTTCTTATGTGAGGAGCTGTCCATGCCCAGCTGCAGGAGTATCCTCCTGAGGCCTATGGGTGCAGTCGGACGGGGCAGGCATAAGAGCACAGGTGAAGCTCTGCTTTTGCAAGCCATGCATGCCCGTTGCATGCCTGTGGCACATGTGTTGACAGCTGACACCTCAGGTTCGAGCACAATGGAACCCCCGAGGGTGGGCGTTAGCACGTTCAGGCCCAGTACCACCTATCCGCCTGTCATCAGTGGTTGCCATTAACCTTGGAGTGTTCAGAAGTGGTTACCACCCTATAACAGTTCAACCACAGAGGAACCCACGAATTTGGTAAGGAACCTCCAGCTGAGCTCTTATTCTTCTCGTCTTTCTCTTCCTTTTAATTGGATTACATTTTCTTAATTACTTTTAAGATTAAATTTTTTTTTGAAATAGTTCTTATTTATCCCCAACTTGGCTGCAGCAAGTCCCCCTATAGCCACTGCAATTCTGTGGCATTAGATTACTATTCTGTGGATGTTCTGTGGCATTTGGTGGGGGTTGGCAGCAGACAAGCCCCAGACAGAGGGAGACATTTTTATTTTGGGGCTGGGGCCCACAAACCAGGGCAGGTTGCTAGTTAATTCCTGAGTTCTTACACTTGCAGTATTAGAAAGTAAAATCCACCCCATCCATCTCAGCCCAGTCACCCTCCCACCCCACCCAGAGAGCCCCAGGGTCACCATATTTGAGTAGTAATATTTTTATCAGGACCCATGCTGCAAAGTGATCCTCATCCGTTTAGTTTCACTGCCAGGCCAGAATGCCAGTTTCTTGCTCAGCAGTGCTTTGTGACGCTAGCAAATGGAATCGAACCTGGCGGTGAAACGAAAAGATGAGTATTGCTGCAGAGGGCTTGTGATCTGATAAAATATGGTGCCTCAGAGGCTGTCAGGGAGGGTAGGGAGGTGGATGGGGATTTACCGTTTGATATTAAGGTAATGCACCAGAAGGCACACCAATGGCAGGGGCTGTTCCCAAATGCTTTTCAGAATTGTTGTTTTTTCATTTCTGTGGAATTCTGAAAAGCAGTCTGCAGAATTTAATATACAAGTTAAATGGCAGAATAGTTTTCTGTGGTTTATTTGATCCATTGAACAATTGTCCTTGGTTTACACTGAAGAGTCAGTGTAATTTGCAGGTTTGGTTTTTTTTCACAATTTGTATGACTCTTCAGTGTATTCTATGTCATTTCGTACTGTGTGTTTTAGTTTATTATGATTGTGTTCTTGTAGTTATGTATCTTCTTACTTTACTGTATAACTGTCTGACAACTTGTGTGAAGGGACACCATTGCAACTGAACTTGTCTCAAGGGTTACCTCCCAATAAAACTGAATTGAAAATTAATTTGAAAATTATTCCGCAGTTTATGTAAGTCATGGAATAATCTGCAGGTTATGTTAACTGCTGGAAGCTATTAGGCTGTTTACATTAAGTTGTGTGGCAGTTTCCGTGGATTCGTTTTGGGGGGGGGGGATCGGGATTTCGGCTGCCATCCGGCCCTTCCACCTTACCCAGACTGCAAACAGACTCGCTTACCTGCTCCATGGGTTAACCTCCCACAGTAGGGCTGCTGTGGGTGGGAAATCCCCCGCATGGAGTCTGCATCCAATGGCAGCAGGGCTCTATCATGCTGAGCGGGCGGGGTAGGGCACGAATGTGCAGGTGTCTCGCTGCTGAGCCTTGAAAACTTTTTTTTCCTAACAGTCCTCCCTAAGATGCTGTGCTGTGAACACGTGGCTAGGGATGTGGGTATGCGTGCTGCAAGGCCCCATGCCTCTCCTCTTCCACTGCCACTGTCGCTGAACTTGTGCCATCTGGGAATCCTTAGGTAGCACTCAGGTAGTGGTGATCAGATTGCAACAGAACCCAGAGGAAAGTCCTCTCCCCAGCCAGCCCCTTCTGACTCTGGTTCGCTCCTGAACATGGGTCACCGGTGTTGCAAGCACCTACTGCTGTGCCAACAGCCAGCACCTTGTTATTGAATTCATAATGTATTTATGGCTATTTGTTTACTGCACCCTTTATCCACTTTATTCATTCATTGTAAGGCCCACTAGGCACAAGGCCTGTTTTTAGGGGTGACCCAGGAGCACTGGGGTTAAGTGACTTGCTCAGAGTCACACAGTATGCAAGTGGAGGTTGTGGGAATCAAACCCAGGTCTGCTTGATGTACCAAGCTCATTTCTGACTCGCTACTCTAACCCTTAGGCATGCTGCTAGCAGAACTGACTTAGGCTGGCATAGGGAGGAGGCTTGAGCGTCCCACAAGACAGTCACCTCCTCTCAGTATGGAGGCTGACTGAGGCCAGTTATGCTAGTGCCATTTGTGGTCTCACAGGTGGGCGGTAGCCAGGTTTAACAGTAGGCGGAAAGATACTCCTGATGGATGATGGAACAATGGCTGACAGTATAGCTTAGAGGTTAGAGTAACAAGCTGTGAATGAGCTTGGTACATCCAGCAGACCTGGGTTTGATTCCTACAACCTCAACTTGCATACTGTGTGACTCTGAGTAAGTCACTTAACCACCCCAAAGTTCCTGTGTTGCCCCTGGAAAAAAGGCACTTGTGCCTAGTGGGCCTTCCCCGCTTAACAACGAATAAAAAAAATGCTCCTGGACATGCCTATTCCATGCACTTTCAGAGACATGCTGCACGCTGCCAAGCCAAG
Source organism: Neoceratodus forsteri (assembly GCA_016271365.2). Lineage (NCBI taxonomy): Eukaryota > Metazoa > Chordata > Ceratodontiformes > Ceratodontidae > Neoceratodus > Neoceratodus forsteri. The sequence goes on along the minus strand of JADMNL010000029.1, from coordinate 96,897,792 downwards.
GGATGGGAGAAAACCGAGAAACTGCTAGCCGCTGCTGGGTGACGCCAGCCCCCGGCAGGCGCCAGTCTGCTTACCGAAGGCACCCCACTCCACTGGATTTGAACACTGGAGGGGCTTGGGGAACCCTGATGGCCCAACTATGGATCAGACATTGGAGTCTTACAAGGAAGGGGTAGTCTTGGAGAAGGTGGGTGATGGGGCCTGGGGTACCGGCAGATAGGGGCAGTCGGAAGAGGAGAATAAACAGAAAGTTACAAAGAAATGTGAATGAATGATAATGAGGAGCCACGTAATCCCCACTGGTGGAAATGTTGGGGGGGGGGGGACCCCTTAGGAACTCGGTTCCAAGAGTAACACTTAAAGTCTGTCTCAGTTCCAGGAGCAAAATGTGGTAGGATTGCTTCTATATAAAATGTACCCCTCGAAAGCAGGGGGGGGATCAGCTCATAAAAAGTCTTATGTCCCAATTTGTAGGAAATTGCTTTTTCCTTCCAACACATAATACCAACCAAAGTGAAGCTTGAAGTTTGGAGAGAGGGGCATTTAAAATATTTTACCTCTAGTATAAAAATAAAAATGAAATGTTTTCAGACATAGAGAAACAGCTACAATGCATTATATATGTAACCCCCAGGTGGCGCTATCCCAAGGGCTACTACCCCTGCCTGCTTGACTACTGACAGGTTGAGGGGCCTAGGTTCTATGGCGGGTGCCTCCACCCAGAGGTCAGGGTTTGTAATGGTTGGTTTAGTTTGGTCACAGCCCTCTGGGACAATGAGACCCCCCTTCTAATCCCTCTAATGGCCCACACGATGCACAGGAGTTACAGTACCAATACCCCACATGTACACACTGTTCATTCATAAGGTACCACTTACCCTCAAGACTTATTCGCAGGTTGGTCTCTGAAGACCCCCTGAAAAATAAGGTTAAGCAGCATACACAAACCAGTACAGTGCTTGGCATGAAGGTACTGACACTTCAGACAGTTTGAAGTGTAACAACAACAACAAATCTGATTTATTTAGGAACAGTAACACAGGAGGGGAATCAAGTTAATTAGTGGCACTAAATCACAGTACTGTGCACACATACAGGGTCTGAAAAGTCACACTCTGGGTACCCAGGTTGGTGGGGGGCTAGCTAGGTCTGTTGCTTGGGGTTGGCCGGCAGTTGCAGATGGATAGGGCCCTGTAGAAGAAAATATATGCACAACACTCAATTGTAATCCGGAGCCGGAGGGCTCAATCCGTGAAACAGTGAAACAACAAGAATTAGGTGACACACTTGTGATTGAAAACAAGCTGCAGGGGAATACCCTGATTTGTACTCACAACACCCAAGCTGAGGATCGGATGGAGAATGTCCCTCTGGATTGCCAGAAGAGCAGGGCATGAGGACAAGGTCCTTGTGACTGGACCCCATTGCAGTTGATAGCAAACGAATATAGTCCGAATTAAGCTGGGGGTTTACTTCCAGCTTTAATACACAATTCACTGTACAGGGGATTTGAAATAGCGATTCCCCACAAGCACTACGCACATTTATATGTAAAAGGAAAGTACTATACCAGGCAGGCTGCTGCTCGATCCCGATCGCAATTACTGCAAAATACCCGGGAGCACACACAGCAGCTTCAGTTCCTGACAGACTGAGCGCGATTCAGCAATTTCTCCAGTCTTCTACAGGGTGAGCCTGGTTTCCACACTTCTAGTGCTTCTTTCTCCTCACAACTCTGATTCAGTCCAAACTGGCACTCACAAAGGCTGCAGACCGAAACTCAGGGCCTCACAAACACTTGCCACCCAAAACTATACACCGCAGAAGCACACAGCTCCTTCTCTCTTCACTGCCACAACTGATCTGATCTTTCCAGTCACAGAGCAGGGTATTTCCTTTAGCTCCACACTATTCTGTTGGCTAATTCAGCTGTCACTCACAATAAGACTCCTCTGTTGGTAGAAAAAGGTGCCAAGGTCAAAACTACATTTCCCAGAGTCACTGCCCATACAATCCCTGGTGGCTGGCTCAAAATTAAGAGTCAATTTCTGATTCATCCACAGGCTCCATTTTAGGGAACTCTTAACCCAATTGGCCCAGCACAGCAGTTTAGGTCCAAAATGGAGGGGTAACACACACAGAGTCCCAGCTGTAAGAAAGGCAGGTCAGACAAACTGCATTTTACTTAACACTCTAACTGGTTTCAGGCAAACAGTTACATCTTTCATTTAGGCTCCCTCTGCGCTCTTAGCGACTGCAGAAACGGAGAGATTTCTCCGCAGCTCGGGCAGGATTCGAGCATTAACTACACAGTCCCCCCATACAAATTAATTAAGTCTGCAAGCAGACAGCTCTTAAAGAGACAGTACGTGGAGGCTCAAATAGCACTCACTTGGAACCACATTTAAACAACTCAGGCGCTGAACACCTCCCAGACTTGGAGCATTCAGGCAACCTCCTGGAAGACCTTTGGGAACCCCCATTTGCAGGGGAGTTACATATATTTATGTGAGTACACTGTTGTTTGCATTTATTACTTGCTATATAGTTCTCCTGAAGTTCCCAGGTATGAGCATAAGTGATGGAGCCATGGGGTGGGGTGGGGGTGAGCATTGTAGCTGAATAGTCAGGCGATTTATTTTGACTCCCCCCTCCATTTTTCAGTCAGTGGCGTAGCATTTAAATGGGGCCGATGGAAATTCTCCAGTGACGGCAGGCTATTTTTGTCTTTTGTACTCCATACATATTATTGGCATGTGCAGGAGCGGTCCTGGCACCCCCCAAAATTTCAGAAAACTTTAAAAAAATGCACGTGGAGGATGTATTGGAGGAGGTGGCAATAAAAGGGTATTTTTTTTATCTTGTCCCAACCTATGTGTGCCACTTATATGGACCGAAAAGTCAGGCAACAAAGCATGAAGTGTCGGGGGATTGAAAATATTATTTTACACTATTGGCATGGTTTTGTTGATCCAAAAGAAGGCTAGGAAAAATTTGCTATTTTCTGGTTCTTGTGTGGGTGAGGGTAACACAGGAAGTACTGTTGAACCAGGAAAATTAAACCAGGTTAGTACTTCCAATAGCTCTATATGAAGTCTGAACCATCCATTGCTTGACCTATCTATAGTATCTAACTACTGCCCCATATCCCCTTTGGCCCGCTTTCCAAGGTGTTAGAAAATATTATTTTGGATCAAACCACTGGGTTTCTGGTAAGCACTAGGTTGCTGTCAGAGGTACAGCATGGTTTCAAACAGAAACATAATACTGAAACAGCCTTGGTGGGTTCACTAGTTGCACACAGGCGCCCTAGATAATGGGCGCGTCATTGTAACCATTTTGTGGACCTCACCAAGGCTTTTGATTTAGTTGAACATGAATTGGTGCCTTTTATTTTTCTGAATTTAATTTTTCTCAGAATGTCATTAAATGGCTTTCTGATTATTTGCAGAAAAGATATTACCACAGTTAATGAAGTTTCTTCTAATTACCGTGAAAATCTATGTGGTGTTCCCTATAGTTCCATTCCCCAATGATTTTCCCTGTTTATTAATTCGCACCTCATTATCGATGTCTTTATCTGTGGACGATGCCGTATTATACTGTATTCATGATGATTACACGCCCTAGCACTGAAGTATGTACAGGATGATTTTACTCAGTTCCAGAAATGGCTCTTCTCTAGACACCTGGTGCTTAATTCAACAAAAACCAAGCTGATGGTCTTTACTGGGCCCAGGATGGAACTCTCACATGTACCCGTCTTAGATCTAAGGGTGATACTATTGAGAAAGTAGAATTTTTAATATTTGGGTATTTACCTTGATTTCCATCTGACATTCCAGTTTCACATAAAATTCCTTTGTAAGTCTCTTCATCAAAGATTAGGAATGTTATACATAATCCCTTTCTCACTCAAGGATCTCGAAAATTACTGACTCTCAGTTTTTGTTTAGTTTGATCGGTATGGTTTAATTATTTATTCCGCTACCACAGATAGTTATTTTAGGTCGTTTGAAAGTAACATTTAACTCAATCTTAAGATTTATGACAGGAGCTGTACCACGTATTTATACCTATGTTTGCTCAAACTCTCGGTCTGTCGTCATTTAATAATAGGATGTTATTTAAGTCAGCTCAATTCTTTTTAAGGGACTGTTGGCCTGTTACCAGATTCTATAATTTTGTTATTTCCTAAGGCTTTAAATGCATTGGCACCGTTCTCAAATAAATTTACCTTTTTAATCCCATTATGCAAGAAATCAATTGGTCAGAGGTCTTTTTTATTTACAGTTCCCTCTTTTTTAATTTTCTCCCTCTTTATTTGGTAAATTGCACATCTTTATTTACTTTTAAAAGGTTTTTATGGAAATGGTTGTATGATAAGGATAAATGTAACCGTTTTGTGAAATAGTCCTTTTACTGTGAGTGACTGTCTAATATGTTAAATCTGTTGCTGTTTACTTGTTAATGTATGTTCTTGTTTATACTTGTCGCATATGAAAATGGGCAGATATGCTAATTTTGCCTGCAAGTATAAAATACAAATGAAATGAAACCTGATACAGAATGGCCACCCATAACTCTACAGCTGTTTGGCTTTCTGTTCTCCTTTCAAAACTCTCCAAAAACAGCACTTCCTGACTCTGTTCCATTTTGATAATTACGAACAACCCATGCATTCCTGTTAATAAAATGGAGAATAATGAATGGGGACTGGTGTGTTTGTTTTACACACCTAAGGTGTTTGCTGTCCATGAAGTAAAGCTCAACAGCTTTATGAAGACAGCAGACGGAGGATATGTTTAAATAACAAAAAAAAAAAAAAGATTGTTTACACGTTCCCCCTATTTTATTTTTATAATTACTGGTTCTGGTCTAGAGCTGAAAGAAGTGAAGCTGGAGTGCGAGCAAAGCAGGCATGAAACTGTGCCTCTCGGGTGGGCCTGGATGAACCGCCGCTTCAACTGTGGTAACAATCATTTTTCAAAGTGCCAACTGGCACGGTTAAGTAAAAACATAACTTTGTTTTTGGTGCCCTTTTACGCACTGCCACTGCTGAGTTTGAGACATTTGTCTCCCAAACACCTCTGCTGCAGTAAGATAGTGTGTGTGTGTGTGGGGGGGGGGTCATCCTCGAACTGCTCTGCTGCCATGTTGGAAGTTGCTGTAGGCAGGTCACTCTGAGTAAGGAACACAAGGAAAAGCCAATTTTACAGTGAGCATGTGGCAAACCCCATAATACATGGGTGATAATACACATATGTATATAATCCCCAGTGTATAATGGGGGGTTTGAAACTCTTGAAAATCAATGTATTAACACTGGTAACCAGTAATTCAGGAATTATTCACATATATGTGTGTATTATCTGGCCTTATAAAAACCTAGGTAGGTTGACTCAGGAATATTCTTGAAGGTGATTGTTTTCCTTGGTATGCTCCTCTGTCACTGCAATTTCATTGGGTACTATCCGGGCAGCACAGATTTTTAGCTTGCTTATCAGGTTCTTATTCTCATGCTCTGCTTTTCTAATTTCAGCTCGACAAGGGGAGAACTGAGCACACTTAGCTTGCCACCAAACACAAGCCATGGAGGCTCAGATGGGAACATTAACCTCGATGTCCCAGATGGTTCAGAATCCCAAAGAACCAAGGCCGCCATAGAACACCTTCACCAAAAGATCCTAAAGCTCACAGAACAGATCAAAATCGAGCAGGAGGCCGAGGGCGACAATGTGGCGGAATACCTCAAGCTGGCCAATAATGCCGACAAACAGCAGGCCTCACGCATCAAGCAGGTGTTTGAGAAGAAGAATCAGAAGTCTGCTCAGACCATTGCACAAAGCTGCACAACACTACCACAAGAAACTGAAGGAGATCGAGCAGAATGGACCTTCAAGGCAACCCAAGGACGCCCTCCGGGACATGCAGCAGGGACTGAAGGATGTGGGTGCTAATGTGCGGCGAGGATTAGTGGCTTTGGTGGTGGTGTGGTGGAGGGTGTCAAAGGGTTGTCTCAAGTTACCCATACTGCTGTTGTCTCAAGCCCGGGAGTTTGAGCCTCATCCGAAACAAATTTGGAAGTACGGACAACATTGCCCATCTAAAGGATATGGATGACCCTCACCCTGAGAGGCCTCCAGAACTTTGAGTGGGAGTGCCACTTTGGTCTCCAGTTCCAAGCACGGGAGTGACATCGATGATGAGTGCTCTAGCGCCACCTCAGGGTCACCTGAGGTAGTAACTGGGCAGGGCCTGGAGGAATGGGGAGCCCTAAATCGAACACTTTGGACAGCCATCACAATAACTTTGACACAATCCTAGAGGAGCTGAGAGAAATCAAAGATGGTCAGTCCCATTTAGAGGATGATATAGAGGACTTGAAAGCACAGCTCCACAGAGACTATACGTACATGACACAGTGTTTGCAAGAGGAGCGATATAGGTAGGTCAGCACATAGAGACAATCTGTAAACATATATTTGCCTATAATAATTTGTATGTATACATTACATATATATAATATGTATAGCGTGGGGTCACCAGAATGATCCAAGGTCAGCAGAGTGAATCACATGAGGAGCTTCTGGTGTACCTAAACATGCACACATGGGAGGCCAGGAGAGAGAGAGTAAAGAGATATGATTTAGACAAGTCCCTGAAGGAAATAAACAGAGTGGGCATTGAGGACCTGTTCACCCAGAACAGTAACACACAATATTGAGGGAGACACAGTGGAGACTAGTCATGAGAGATTTAAGGAGGCATTAGAAGTATCTTCTTCACTGAAAGGGTGGTGGAACATTGGAGAAAATCACTGTTGAAAGGAGTGGTGGGGCCAGGTCTATAAATGGGTTCAAGACTAGATGGGACAGATATTGGGGGAGAGACATAGCACCAAAATTAGGGGTAAGCAGGGAGGTGTAGAAAGTGGAGAGGGGTCACTTTGGGGAAGGAAGGGTAGATTTCAAGGTAAAACCCTCTTTGACAGTAGGTATGGGAGTGGGTTGGAACCCCAGGCCAAAAGCGAGAATAAAATTATACACTATAGAAGATTTCTGCTTCTGGAGCTAGAAGATTGGAAGGTTCTGGGTATTAATCCCACCAGGAATTTAGGCTAATACCCAGTTCTGACACTGTAGTACAACATTACAGAGTGCTGCTCTGCTGAGGTGCCATCCATAAGATGAGACATTAAACAAGGTCAGTCCGGCCCATCTCTGATAGCTGTCTTGGTGGAATTAAAGATCGAACACAGAAACAATGTCCCCGCCCCCAGAGTGCGGTCCCATGACAAAACCATAGAATGCACTTACAGATTAGATAGGAGGCAGTATAGTACAGCGGGTTAAGGCTATGAGCTGCAAATCTGGAGACCTGGGTTTGAATTCCACAGCTCCACTTGCATACTGTGGCCCTGAACAAATGACTTAACTTTCTTGTAAACAAGCTTCAGCTTAACATGTCACTCCTGGTTAAAAAAAAGTAACAACTGTTAAGCAAAATTGCTGAATTTACTTTATTTGTGTAATACAGTTTTCTGTGCATACACACACCAGCAGAGTAAGAGCAGCAGTCTTACTAGTTCCTGCCGCAGGAGCATCATTTAGGGGATGCCAGGGATTTTGGCTGAGGCCTCTTTGATGTTCCTTGCAACCCCTAAGAACCCTTAAACCATGGTTTCTCTAGCATTTATATATATGACATTTGGTAGATAGAGGAGTCTTGCAAGTCCTATGATTCTGCTAAAATGACTCTGCTGACCTGACATGTTTTGCATCTGTACAGTGGGGCTTTGTTAAAGAGCATGTGTGCACTTTAAGCTGTTTTGCACAATTAAAGTAAGTTATGCAATTTTGCTTAAATATTGTTTTAATGCAGAAGCGATGCGTCTGTGGTTGCCGATCTCTTGCTTCACTAGAGGTTAAAGATTCCATGGCACTTCTCATATTATGAATAGGGGATGTTTTTCTGGTGTCCTTGATAGCATCCCCGACACACACACACTGTCAACAGAAGAGGTTCACGTAATCCCCCCGACACACCTGTAAATGAGCTGATATCACTCAGTGTGCCTTTCCAGATCAATCATTACAAATAAAGAGATAAAGTAATTTACAGGAACAGTTTCAGATTAAACAAAATGTAGCCACGTGGACATAGAAACATAGAATTGTGACGAAGTAAGGACCGCTTGGCCCACCTAGTCTGCTCATTTTCCTACCTAACAGATAAGCTGCAGATCCTAGTTAACCAACAGCTTACTTCCTCCTATCCCCCACTAGGACTGCCTTATGTCTGTCCCATGCATTCTTGAATTCCCCCACTGTTCTTGACTCCACGACCTAAGTTAAGGACATAAGTTGGATACCTAAGCCACATCATAAACTTATCACCCAGTTCAGAAATTATCTCAGAGCATTTTAGCAGAAAGAAATCCCTGTAGGGCAATGTAACTATTTAGTTTAACATCCGCTGTCTAATGAGTTTTCATCACGTTTTAAAAATGTAAACCGATGTCTTGCTTCAAAAGGCCCACACTGATCAGCTCCAAAAATGGTGGAGGACACGTCAGTTCGCTCTGGAAAATTCACTCCCTGACAGTTTACTCTGGACAAGGGCCCCTGACAAATTTGGTCCTCGAACATTTGCTGTAACCATATATCGAACTCGGCTCGAACAAGAATGACAGCAAGCACTAGTTTTAAGGCCTCGAGCATATTAGGTTGTCCGGTGGCTCGAATGGTGCCCATCTGAGGTAATATAATACTATATATTGTGGGAGCAAATTGTCAGGGACCCTATTGTCGAGGGAGTGACTTGTCTGGAGTGAATTATCCAGAGCGAATTGACATATGTGATGAGGTTGATGTATCAAGAGTGCACTAGATTAAAGATTGTTTTAACAACCACAAACCGATCAGCTCAGCTGAATCACTGTATACAAACAGTGCTGTGTTTTCATTTTATCATAATTGCCTCATATCATGTTAATCGATATGTGGAGATTTTATTGGTTTTAAGGAAAAAATTCACAGATGGCATCTGTCCCCCCTCCAAGATTTTAATTTCTGGACCATCCGTTGTTTTTTTTTATTACTATCTTTTTTTTTTTTTTTTTTAGCTTTTATTCCCTGAACATATTTGTCTGGGATTTACCCTGTTTAGGCCTGTTAACCCCTGTCCTCCCCAGGTTGTTTTCCACCCTAACATCCCCCACGGTTTGCCCCACTGTAGTAGGAGCTTCCTGGGTTGGGGGGGGGGCGATGGCTTATAAACTGTTGTGGGCACTTACTGCCAGCAGGTCGTATTTTTCCTATGGTCAGGTTCCCCAGTAATCCTTTTTTTGTAGGCTATCTTCAAAACATTAAGGGTGCATAAGTCAACTTTGTGGGTGTTTAAACTCCCCAGTACCCCTGGAATTGGCACAGTTGAACAGACATCCACCCTGCCTCCTGAGGCAGTGCACTGTGTGGGTGAGGCTCGAGTGTCAGCTGGCACTAGGACCCAGGGCAGTTACTCGGGTTGTTAAGGCAGGAGCAGTTTTATTTTATTTTACTTTTTTTTTTTTGCCAGGAAAGACTCACTAAACTGAGGCATGGAGCACAGGGAGGTTATCCCACTTCTCAGTGGTGTACCAGTAAGAAATTTCCTAATAAGTTGATCTTCAGGGGTGGTCACCGTTGCCGTAAAGAAAAACCTTGTTTGTAGTAATTGTTTATTATGCCCTCTAGTGGCCATTTCCATATGCCTCACTTTCAAGGAAAATTGTTGTTTTCCTAAATTCCTCACCCCAAACCCTTAACCCCGCCAATTAGCATTTTTCATAAGTACTGCAAAAAATTTTTTTTAAAAGTGCAACTTACTTTATTTTGTTGTAAACACCATGATCCAGGGAACATGGTGGGTGCTGCATGGTGCCATCACAGGTTATGGTGTGGCTCACACACGCTCATTGTATTGAAAAGCATACAAGTGAGTGGTGCTGGCTTGCCGTGACCTGAGATAACCAGCACCACCATAGTCCCTGATTGTGGTGTTTACAAAATTAAAATAAATTAAGTTGCACTTTAAAAAAAATAATTTACTATGAAACCTTTAATTGGGACTGGGGGCTAGACTTTGGTGGTAGAGTTTAGGAAAACAGCAGTTTTCCTTTAAACCTGAATGCCTCCATAAGTTCTTCGCGCTCCGCATGTTATACACATGGGTTTTTCTCCCCTGTTTTCTTCCTGGTGCCTCCTCCCCTCCCTCCCCCTGGCATGGGAGTCATCTATCGGATGACCTTTGCGGCACACAGCGATGTCCTATTGAGGGACCAAGCTTCTTTAGCCCATTGCAGAGGTCACTGCAGCACTGGAGCCAACCTCATCCTTCTCCAACTCTGGCGCATTGCAGAGAGGCAACGACTGTGGTCTGGCCTGCCTCCCGATGCGGTGTCCCAAGCTCGCTCTAAAACTCTGTTCGTCTGTATGGCAGCATAACACATTGCTACTTGGCCATCGGCACGGCTACTGAATCTATTTTCATTAAAACAGGATCTCTTGGGCAACCGTGATGGTCCAGCGGCAGGTCATCGTGGGGCAGCCTGAACTTTAGACGCCACATTGGTGATCCAGCCTGACTGCAGCAGCTGCCACTTGACAGTGCCATGTGTTTACAAGGGATGGCATTTTGCCTCTGGTACCCTAGGGATCCCTGGGGTGGGCCAGGGGAGCTTTCTCCCTCTGCAGGATATTGCTGCGTGCAGCCGAGTCATGCAGAAAGCTACTGCATGCCAAAGGAAGGATGGAGGATAGGAGAAACACACGGGGAAAACCCATCTCCACCCCTATGATGGCCTGGAGATCCTTGTGCCACCCCTCCCTGGGTCCTAGTGACGGTAGACAGTGGATTCTAGCCCACACAAGTGGGCTGCCAGGGGGGTGCAGTTCTCCCACCGAAGCCCCTGCTATGAGTGGTGGCGGCGTTGGGGACGTCAGCTAGTGCGGGTCCAGGGTTTTGGGGGGGGGCAGGTGTCAGCAGGCTTGATATGGTACATTCCTAGGACCAGGGCATGGCCGGGGAGAAACAATAAATAAAGGAAAACAGGATAGTTTGTCCTTAAGACTTTCATCAGTTCAAGTTCCCAATTCCTGCTGAGAAGGCATAATCCTCACCTTGTGACATCACAACCTGTTGCCATGGAAATTATTCTGATGTCACAAGTAGAGAATTATGATTTCAGAACAGGTAAAGTAGCTGTAACCGATGAAGTCTAAGGGGTAATGTGTCTGCCTTCATGAAAGTGTTTTCAGTAATAAATAATGGAAAATTCTGAAATTCGGAGTTGTGTAGAATATTATGAGATGTGAGTCCTTGTGATACCAGCAGGAATTGTTTTGCTAGAAACTGGCAAATCACCATAACTTGTGAATTACAGCATCTAAATATTTTTAGAAAAGATGATCCCTAATGGGGAAGGAGTTCAGGGTAGGGAAGTTTAGTGATATTATACTTCTAATTATTGCCATTTTATTTAATTGACCTCATAATAGAATATTTATTTATTTAAAAGTTTTACCAGGAAGGCATAACTGAGCAGAGTACTGCTCAATTCCAGATGCATTCTGGGGGTGGAAGGCAGAGGAGACTACATCATTACAGAGAATACATAATTACAGAGAAAAATTACAGAGAATAGCGAGCATGTACATAACTGTTAGGACAGGAACACAACAATGTAGTGGCAGGTATTAAGACATAATTGCTACAGGGTAAAATAAACAAACCCAGCAAGGGTTTGTTTATTTTACCAACAAAAAGAGCATACACTTGCAGTGGTAGGTAGTTGTGTGAGTCACTAAAACATTTACAAGTACATAACTGCGCATACATTACTAACACAAAGAGACACTAGGCTTAGTGTATAAAACAGATCTTAGGCACATGCGGGTAGGGGTGAAATGAGCTTTGAGGAGGAGCTGAGGTGCTGAGGTGTGGGGGCATGCCGAATGTCCGCAGGGAGGGAGTTCCACAGTTTAGGCATGCGACATTTAAAGGCTGCCTGGCCTGCCATGGTGGACATGTGTGGGACAGCCAAGAAGCATGAGTCGAAGTTTCTGAGTGGGTATGCTGGAGGGGGAGTGGCTGTTAGAACTGAGAGAGGTATGGTGGCAAGGACTGGGTCCAGAAATTAGCCATTAGTGTGGCACAGTGGGACTGTTTCCTAACATGGAGTGAGGGGAGGTCAAGGGACCAGTAGAGGACACAGTGGTGAGTGGTGGGAGGACATTGAAGGGCGAAGCGACAGAAGGAGTGGTAAAGAGGGTCCAGTCTGGCTAGGGTTGACTTGGGAGTGGCACTGTAGACAACATCACTATAGTCTAAAATAGGGAGGATCATTTTCTGCACAATTGCCTGACGACGGCAGCGCGGATGCATCCACGATTCTTGGTATAGGGCACCCAACTTGGACTGCAACGTTTTGTACAGAAAAGTTGAGGCACTGGTCAAGCCAGACCCCTAGGTATCTAAAGGAGGTGCAGGCCTCCAGTGGAGTCCCATCCAGGGTGTAGAAGGTGGGGATGGGGGAAGCTGAGAAAGCCTCTCCCTTGTGCCAAAGGTCATTGAGAAAAAGCTGATTTGAGCAAAACCAGAGCTGAACATCATTGAAATCCTGCTGGAGACTGGTCGCCAAGTCAGCAGGTGAGTGACCAGATATATACAGCACTGTATCGTCAGCACACATCATCATCATCAAATCTTTATTTATTCAGGCGAACATCATTGAGCAAGGCTCATTTACAAGATGGACCTGATAAGGTCAAGGTTCAATAGTTGATGCACAACAGATACATCATACACTTATATAAGACAGTTATAGGAAAATAACGTTTATAAACACAGTGGTGTACAGTAAATTCACATGATAAAAGCGGTTACAGGAAAGTTAAGCTAATATTTACAGTATGCACAGTATATACATATCCCAGTGGGGGGCATGGCAGACACTCAACATAATGTAATATTAGGATTGTGAAGGTATTACTGGGTGCCATAAAGGGTGTCTGTCTGGAAGGAATATGCCATATATGGTTTTGAAGGAGATTTGTGAGATGACAATGCTAGCTCTAGTGGTAGCAATTGCATTTCTCTTTGAAGAAGACTGTACAATGCTGTTTAAAGGATGCAAATGGAATGATATTGGACAGTTTTAAGGATTTTTGTAGGGTGTTCCATGCTATAGCTAGAGAATAGCTGATTGCTGCCCTCCTAGCCTGGTGTTGAATTTGGGCAATTTGAGCAGGATGATGATGTTGCTTCTTAGGGCATAGGAGCTAGGAGGGTCTGGGTGAAAGCAGTCCAGGATATAGTTTGGAAGTTTTTGACAACGCTCTGTAAATCCATAGTGCTGCATTTCTGTTCCTTCTGAGGTGAAGGAAACCCACCCAACTGCAGCATAAAGAAAGTGATGAGTATTAGATGGCAGATCTGTAATGAACCTTATTGCTCTATGATATAAGGTATCCAACTTGTGATGGTAGGAGATGGGGCAGTGACTATAAAGGAAGTCTGCATAGTCAACAACTGATAGAAAAATGGCCTGGACTAACCTCATCTTTGAGTCTCTGTTTAGGAAGGGTTTAATCTATAGAGAAGGCCAAGCCGTTGGCGAAGCTTTTAACAGTTCTTCTAAATGATGAGTGAAGTCAAGTCTGTTGTCAGTCCACACACCTAGGTATTTGAAGTTTTCTACATACTCCAGATTTTCTCCAAGTATAGTGCATAGCTGGGGGAGAATGATTGGAGAGGATGTGCTGGTGGAGCTTTGATTTGTGAACATCATTGCTTTAGTTTTCTTTGCATTTAACAGAAGCTTTTTCTCGAGTAGCTGATATTGTAGCAAGGAGAATTCTGTTTGTATGTGAAAGGATGTGTGAGGGCAGGCAGAGGGCAGGTCGTTAAGGAAAATGGAGAACAATAATGGGCCAAAAATCAAGCCCTGGGGTACACCGGTGGTAACTGGGAGGGAGGCAGAGGTGGAGCTACCAGTTCTGCCGATTGGGACCTGCCAACCAGGTAAGAGTGGAACCAGCTGATGGCCTCGCTAGACAGCCCTGCAAGAGAGAGCTTGGATAGGAGGAGTGAGTGTGAGACTGTGTCAAACGCCTTTGCCAGGTTGATAAATATAGCTGAGGTGATGTGGCCTTTATACATTCTAGTAAGAATGGAATCAGAGAACCTGAGGAGGGAAGTGGCAGTAGAGTGGGACTTCCTAAAACCAGACTGGTAAGGTGAGAAGAAAGAGGAGGAGTCAGCAGCCGGCCCGCTGGTGCAGGGGTAGGATGCCGACCTGCGATGCTGATGACCCGGGTCCGGGAATGGACCCATTCTGTCGGAGGGCCGGCTGGGGAGAGAAGGATCGAGCAACCGCTCTCCTTCTCCAGGGAGGAGGGTGGTGGAGTGTTTGGCGTTACGGGGAGACCTGGCGGAGGCTGGGTGTACTGTCTACACGCCAATGCCAGTATATTTGGGGGCGGGGTGGACGCTGGTCGTCATGGCATGTCCCAGCCCCAGTACACTGGGGAGAAAAACCCTCAGCTGCCGACCACCTACATGATGCCTGCCCACTGCTCTGGTCGTTCCCAGGCCGGCTCCCTGATCTATTCCAATGTTCACGGCACTGTAGGGGTTGGTGACGAGACCCCGCCCTGGGGGGGCAAGCCAGGGGGTATCAGGGAGCTGCAGCTAATGTGGAACGTGGGAGCAGGAGGGTCCATCACCGGGCGGAGGACCAGCAGAGGAGCAGCTCAAAAAAAAAAAAGAAAGAGGAGTCGTCGAGAAAGACTGATAGTTGTGAGAGGATTCGGCGATTTTGGCTAGTACGGGAAGGAGGGAGATAGGCAGTAATTACTTAGAACGGATAGATCACCGTCTTTCGGGAGGGGGATGACAGTGGCATGCTTCCAGGTAGATAGGATAGAAGCAAGCGAGAAAGAGAGGTTGAAAAGTGCGGCCAGGGGGATGGCAATGGCAGGGGTGGACAGGTAGAGCATTTTGAGTCCATCCCAGAGGGCATTTACCCTGGAGGAGTTCAGGGCGAGCAGGGCATTGAATACTTCAGTCGGGAAATCTGATGGAAGGAAAAGAGGGATAGGTGTGGTGGTGGTTTGGGCTGAGGGGGTTGCAAGAGGGGGACTGTGAGGGGTAGGTGAGAGGGTGGACAAAACTGATGAGGTTGTTTGTGAAAAAGGAGTCAAATTCTGAGGCCACTGCGAGGGGTGCAGTCACCGCAGTACTGCCTAAATTTAGAACGGGGGGGGCTGTGAAGGTGGGGTGAAGAGCGATTTGACAACCTTCCAGAATTTTGCAGGGTGATTCAAGATGGTGTTGAAGGTGGCTTTAAAGCAGTTAGCTTTAGCCTGTCAGAGTAGCATTGCATGCATTGCATAGTCGCAATACTTTACATAAGCCTCGTGGGAGCCAGCAGCTTTGAATGCCTTCCATGCCTGGTCCCTGGTTCTGAGATGAGTCAGGATGTCAACTGTGACCCAGGGTAGGTGTGCATCTCACCCAAGCCCGTCTGAATGCTGCATAGTAGTCCCAGATAGCGAGAACCTGGACTTGAAGTACTGTAGAGCAGAGTTGATAGAGGTAGCCGGGATGATAGACCAGTCTGTGTCAGCCAGGTTGGTTAGGAAGGCGAGGTCAAGGCTTTGTGGGAGGCGGATCAGAAGGGTTCGGGGAGGCTTGGCGAAGAGGCGTTCCTACTGAGTAGATCAAGTGGTGATCACTTAACTGGTGAGGAGTCAGAGGCAAGTATCTGGTGCGGGTGCGAGTGAGGACCAGTCTGGGAGAGAGTGGTTCTGGGATTTGAGGTTCAGACATGTGGGATCGGTGATCAGGTGAGACAGGTTTAGCACAGCCACTTGCCTATGAAGCTTGGAGCTAGCACTAGATAGCCAGTTTCAATTGAAATCCCCAAGGATATAGAGCTCGCCCCCATTGTGAGTGATTTTAGGATGCCCAAGTGATCCAAGACAGAGGGCATAGGGGAGTTAGGGGGCAGTAGTTGTCCTGCTACAAATAAGGGAATTGTGTGAGGGAGGGAGGGAAAGTTTTATCAGCAGAGCATCAATGGACTGCGTGGGCAAGGATAGCATAATGGGTAAATTGTAGGGATGATGAGATATACATAGCTATGCCTCCACCCTTCTGCTGCCTGAGCAGTCACGCCGGATGACTGTATACCCAGGGATAGAGATTTCGGCATCCTGGTTGTATGGCTTCAGCCAGGTCTCTGAAATAATCAGAATGTCTGGTCTTAGGGATAAGACAATTGGTTGCAGCAGGGTTAATTATGTAGTAAGCTGCACATATTTATGAGTGCCAGTTTTAATCCCCTAGGGAGTTGGAGGGGAGTGGGGACAATTGGTTGCAGCAGGGTTAATTTATGTAGTAAGCTGCAGATATTTAGGTGTGCCAGTTTTAATCCCCTAGGGAGCTGTGGGGGGGGGGGATTGGACCAGGGTTTGGCTCGATATTGCCAGCTATTAAGAGCAGTAATTAATGTTAACATTTGCTTGGCTTTATGTGTGGCCCACTGAAGCTTGCAGGTGGACTAGCTGTCTGAAAGGTATGCGCTGAGTTGGCATGAGCGGAGAATTTCAGGGCTAAAAGCCCATTGTGAAAGTTCGGTGGCAGGATGGAAGGACCGATTATCCATTGGCTTGGTGAGCTATAGGTGGTGGCCCAAAGGTAGAAGCGGGGGCTGATGAAGGAGCTGTCAGGTGCTAATTGCCAGATGACAAGCCTGCGTCTTTGAGTAGGAGGCTGATGGGAGAGATGCCAAGGGACAAGAACAGAGATTGTCAGGAAAAGAGGCAGCATGCTGAGACAGACTAGCAGGGTCGGGACCAGATATGAGCCCTCTAGTGGTGAGAGACAATTAGCTGCAATGGGGAAAGTGGGCTGATAGGCTCAGCTCGGCATACGCGAGTGGTGTGAGGGGGTGGAGGGGCAGTTCCCAAGGTAGATGGTCCCCCACCTAACATGAATTCCTAGCTTTGTTCCTGCTGCCTGCCACCTCGACTTTTCAGGATTCCCTGAGGGGGATTCCACCTCCTGCACTAGCGGTCTGGTGCTGAGTGCAGCCAGCCGCAGGGTGCTCCCCAGCCTGCCCTCAAGAGCAAGATTCCAGGATTCCCTGAGGGGGATTCCATCGTCTGCACTAGCGGTCTGGTGCTGAGCACAGCCAGCTGCAGGGTGCTCCCCAGCCTGCCCTCAAGAGAAAGATTCCAGGTACGCTTCAGGAAAGCAGCTCCAGTCCAGCTTGCTAGCCGTGAACCCAGTTGGTGGATGGTGCCTGAAATTATAGGCAGATTCAGCACTCCGTCTCTCTCCCTGACTGGCTTCAACTCCTGGAGATTTGAACTGCTTGGCATAGTCCCCTGGTGTTCATCTGTCTGCTGCCTAAATTTCTTATTTCCTAACCTCTGCAACTAAATCTGTGATGTGTCTTTGTGCCCACTGCTGAATTTGAATTGTTAGTGCAGGGAAGTACAACCCCTCTTTTGAATAGTTAAGAGTAGGAAACTATAGCATTTTTGGAGTGTTTCGACTGCCTTAAGCTGTTTAAATATTAACAAAGTTTGAAATTAAAAACTGCTTTGTCTAACTGCTGAATTGCTGTTTCTCCCATCTGCCCCCCACTCGCTTTTCTCTGTATACTGGTGACGCTGCTGGTGCTTAATACCAGCCACTCCCACGGCCATTCTCTCCCTCTCTGGCTAAGTTGTGCCCATTTTCCCATTTGCAGTTTATACTGATCTGCCACTAGAGGCATCTTATTTTTCCTATTAATCCTCCAACCTTGCCTCTGCCTTTTCCTGTTCTAATCACAGTTATCCCCTGCTTTGTTCTCACTTTTAGCATATTGTACTCTGAAGAAAAAAAAAAACTATTCCACAGTGACAGTCACACTCACTGACGGTCAGTTATTCCCCTTACCTCCCATCAGAAATAGCAATGTGCACCACGGCTATCACACTCAGCCTACTCATGGTTACCTTTCTTGCTCTGCCCACGTCCCATCCTGCCCCCCTACCCTCCACCCTGAGCCACACACCCCTCTACCACCCCACAGCAGCCAACCATCCCACCCTGGACACCCCTATTTTTCCACAGCACCCACCTCCAACCAATACTCCCTCCCCCCTGGGACACCGTGGGCCCACCCCTTCCTTGCCATACCTACCCTCCGCACACTACCCATCCCTTGTACCCGCACTAGTAGGACCTCGCATTGGTACCTGGCTAAGGGTCCTGGTCACCACAGACCACTCATCAGATTAACTGCTCTACTCCTTCTGCTCTCCGGGAACATACACCCCAACCCCAGGCCATTGTCAACTAGCCACCCCACACCCCACTCTAGTACTGGCCTCAGCACTGCATCCATGAATATTTGCAGCCTCCTAAAAAAATCTGCCATTCTCCAGTGCTGGGCTCTACAACACCGTCCTGATGTTATAGCACTAGTCGAGACCTGGCTCTCGAGAAAAACTCCCGACTCGATTATCTCCCTCCCTGGCTACACTCTGTTCAGGGAAGACCGTATAGGCAAATGTGGTGGCGGGTGTGCAGTCTTTATGCGTGACACACTTTTAGGCAATGCTCTTCCTGCCCCCAAGCTCGGTTTTAGTGCCCAAGCCCTCATTCTCAAGGTTACTCCTGACCCAGCCAGGGCCTCTCTTTTTCTCACAGTCTCATACATACCCCCGAGGGACCAGGGACCAGCTGTCCACTCCCTCACTGATTACCTCACCACATTCCCACACAAGGTGGAGCAGCTCATCCTAGGTGACCTTAATGTCAACTGGCTGAGTACCACTGCCCCCCATATCAGGGACTCCTTCACTGCCCTAGATATGACCCAACAATTTACCTCACCCACTAGATTTAACCGGTCAGGCAGCTCCAGCACCCTCCTAGATGTAATTCTGTCGAACTGCCCCCATAAAATCAGGGATATTAATGTATTACCAGACTCTCTTAGTGACCACTCTCCTGTCCTCTACCACTGGTCATCCCCCATACCAAAACCAGTGTCCCAGGTCACCTCGCGCCGGCGCTTTCGCCCCATGGGTCTCAGAAAGCTAAAAACGCACCTAGCCCAGCTTGACTGGTCCCCAATCCTACACGCAACAGATATTGACTCTGCCCTAGCCTATTTCTCCAGTGCCTTCAGCAAGGCCTGCAACCTTTTCGCCCCCCTGACCAGAATCCGTACCAAGAAACACAACGCCCCATGGATCTCCCCATCCCTCATCCAAACACTGTAACAAAGAGATAATCTCTGGCATATTGCTGTCGAGACAGGCAAACTGGCTGACAGACAAGCCTATAATGCAGCACGTAACAAGTGCACCTGGGCTATAAGGCAGGCTAAGGCCAAATATTATCAAGCCACCCTTGAATCCACTTGGGGCTCATCCCATGCCTTCTGGGACAATATGAAAGAGCTCAATGGAAAGACCCGCTCCCCACAATCACTACTCTCCATAGGCGTTACCGTCACCACTGATCCTCCGCATAGCTGAGTGCCTCAATATGGCTTTCTCAGATCTAGCTCTGTCCTCCCACCTACTTTTTCGACCCTATCCCTGCCTCCACCCCCACCGGATCGCCCCCTTCTACCTGCATGCCATATCACCCCTTGAAGCCAGGCCTCATCTGCAAAAAGCCTTAGCTAGCAACAACCCCAGCTGTGATCCCCTGGACTCCAGGATTCTCTGATTAGTCCTAGATACTGTACCAGCCACTCTCACCAACCTTTTAAACCGGTCACTATGTCTTGGTCAATTTCCAAGTGCCTGGAAAATTGCAGAAATCACCCCTATCCATAAGAGTGGAGATAGAACCTCCCCTAACAACTTCAGGCCCATCTCCATTCTCCCCCCTCTCTCCAAAGCACGAGAAAAAATAGTGGCCATTCAGCTCTCCGAGTATCTGGCCAAATACTACGTGCTGTGTCCAGAACAACATGGATTCCGCCCTGGACACAGCACCATTACAGCCCTCCTGGAGTTCTCCCAGCACCTCCACTCTGCTCTCGACTCTGGTCATGTTGCGGGTGCAGTGTTCACTGACCTCTCCAAGGCCTTTGACACTGTCTGTCACCCCCTCCTACTTGACTCCCTTCAGCAACTTGGCTTCTCCCCTGGCCCACTGGCTTGGTTCACCAGTTACCTCTCTGCCAGATCACAGCGTGTGAAGGTAGACGGCACCCTGTCCAATACCCTGCCTGTTCACTTGGGGGTCCCTCAGGGTTCCATCCCGAGCCCCGTTCTGTTCAGCCTATTTCTCAATACCCTCTCCAGCTGCTGCTTGGGCAGTATGGTACTCTATGCTGATGATGCGGTTCTCCTTGCCTTCCACCCTGACCCTGCATCTCTACAGGAATCCCTGCAGCACAGATTCAACCAAGCCGAAAAGTGGTTCCTTGACCACCGGCTGGTCATTAACCTCAAAAAACCAAATCTATGCTTTTTGCATCACCAGAATAAGCCCAAAATGCCCCCCTCTGCATTCTCCCCAGTGATGCTCACCCTCTCGAGCAGGTGTCGTCCTACAGGTACCTGGGCATCACCTTGACTCGAAGCACATTCCACACCCACATCAATACCTGTCCTCAGCCATAAACTCTCAGAATGGCATTCTCTATCGCCACAGAGTTGCCTCCCCAAACCACTCTCCAACTAGCCATCAACTGCTCTGTCCTGTCCCTAGTGGACTACGGCCTACCTAGCTACGCTGCAGCCGACAATACCGCCCTCACCAGAATCCAGACCTCGATAAACAAGGCCTGCAGGCTCCTGACAGTGCATACCCGCACCCATACTTGCCTGCTCTATTCCACCATCAACCTGCTCACCTTGGAGGAGTGCCTGTGTTACCAAAACTGCTTACTTGCCAGAAACTCCCTCTAGGACTCCCCGGGTCACCACGTCCCTGCAGCTTGCATCCCCTCCATTGCCACCCGTAGCTCAATTAAGACCACCTTTCTGGTGCCCCATGCAAGACCTCCCTAGCCCAAAGGTCCTTCCACTACAGCGCCCTCATGGTTCAGCTCCCTCCGCTGTTTGTCACTATATCTACCAAAATTGGTCCCTTTAAAGCTGTAGTTGCCCTTAATCAACCTAATGTTGGCGTCCTGCCCGTTTCTTGCCCATAGCCTTGACAATGTCCGCTGGACTGCCCCCCCCTTCTTTTTTTTTTTTAATACGATTGCTATTTACTGCTGTAACTTTATCCCATAAACCACTGTTATATCGTGTTGTTTTTGTTATCTGTATTACACCTGTATGTTACCACTATTGTATCACACTGTAACCATATCTACCCTCCCTGCGACAAGGTGCCTTTGTAAATGAGTCCCTGACTCAAAGGCTGTAAATCTGACTTTCATAATAAATAAAATAAATAAAAAATAAAGGGCCACTCGGGCTTCCTGCCTCTACTCCCCGGTTTGCAGGAACTCGCCACCTTGATTAGCCTGAAGCCCTCGAGGGAGGAGCTTGTCCAGCCTCTTCATGTTGGGAGGGGGCCAAGTCCCCCCCAAATCATCAATGGCTGCAGCTGTCCTGGCTAATGGTTCCAAGGGGCATTAAGACTGAGATCAAGAAGGGCTGATGGAGGGGGGGAGGGAGAGTAATTCTGTCCTGGACTGAGGGCTAGCAAGGCAGCAGCCACAGAGGGACACCTTGGAAGTGAGTCGCTGAAGGCGCCAGTTCCAGGCACCAAATACAGAAAGAAGGCTAAGATACATAGAATTAGGGAAAAGATGTGGAACAATCAGAACAGATGCACTGTTTGTTCATAGAAACATAGAAGTTGACGGCAGATAAGGACCGCTAGGCCCATCCACTCTGCCCATTTCTTTTCTACCTTATGAATGTGCCATCGGCCTTTGCTCTGTCAATGGCCTATCTATTCATACTCATCTGTATTGCTCCCTTATGCCTATCCCATGCCTGTTTGAAGCCCTGCACTGTATTCATATCCACCATTTCCTGAGGTAGGTTGTTCCATGCACCCACCACCCTTTCTGTGAAAAAAAACTTCCTTACATTACCCCTTAATCGGACTCCCTTTAATTTCATGCTGTGTCCTCTTGTCCTGCTATTTTTTTATATTGAAACATGTTAGACTCTTTCACCTTGTTAATGCCCTCAAGGTGTTTGAATGTTTAGATCATATCACCTCTCTCGCTCCTTTGCTCTAGGGGTATACATATTGAACTCCATTAATCTGTCCTCATATGTTTTCTGATGCAGTCCCTGCACCATTTTGGTTGCCCTTCTCTGGACTGCCTCAATTTGGTTAATGTCCTTGTGAAGGTGTGGGCAGCATGCCCTAGACCAAAGCACACCTTAAAAAAGAGAGAAAAAAAAAAAAACACCTTCTGGGTTCCAAAAGCAGTACAGCACTCTTTCTGTCTCTCCAAGTCTCTCATACTGCAAAGCAAGATTGAAGAACGAGGGAGGAATAGCTAAATCACAGGAAGTGTTGCACTAAATGAGGCAAGAACTAGGCACGCCAACCATTTAGTATTGGACAAAACCTATCTGTTGTTTCTTGAGCATTTTTTCCTTACAGCTTATGCACAGGATTGCCCAGCTGAGATGCAAGATGTATCATTTCCAGAGGGTCCCCTGCTACACATTTCTGCAGTCTGGTGGTCTGGAGAAGTTAGAGGTTGTGTGACTTGCTTAAGGTCACAGAGCGACTATTTGGCTCTGCTGGGGTTTGAACCTGTGATCTCCTGGGTTCCAACCCAGTGCTCTAACCACTAAACCACACTGCCTCAGTTTGGCTCCAAAGTGTCTGGTTCTGTTCAGTCGGTGATTCCTCCCAGTTATTAAGATTCTGTGTTTTCAGCAGGTTAGTCGGTAACTCCAGCAACAGTTCTCAATAAACAGTGACTATAATTGGAGGGGACTGCAGAAGACAACAGCTCAGGGCAAACAGATGTGCATTGCATGCCCCCAGGCTACAGGACTTGTGAAAGTGGCCAAAACCACTAATTCGGGCCCAGGAAACTCATGTCTGCTGACTCTTTACATTGTAGCTCACCAGTGGGACAATATGGGCCTTTGTTCTGTGCTAGATGGCGAGGTGGCACTAAGCCTTCAATCTAGTACGTAACAGCCTATCAGGCTTGTGATCAGCTCCTCCGAGGACGGGTCTTCATCCTTTTAAAGTCCCTGCCCACTTTGATACGTCCCCAGGTAACAGGACTCCAGGGAGTGGCTGAGGCCACTAATTTGGGCCCAGAGCGGCCATATCTGCTGAGTCTCATACCCTCCGCCCACCAGCAGGACAACGTGGGTCTTTGTTCTGGCTCTGGACGGCCTGGTAAATCTCAGCCATCAGTCCAGCTCGGCAGCGAAGTGGACATGTGATCAGCTCCCCAAGGGTGGGACTTCCTCCCACTTCCTGTTATTTAATCCCTCCTCACCAAGAATCGTAGTGCATGTGAACACGGTGCAGCAGCAAGGCGTCCATCTCGGTGCCGATATCCCGGTTCAGGGATGGACTTAAGAGTCAGAGGGCCAATTGGTGGGGGTGGGGAAGGATTGAGCATCCCAGGGACTGCTCTCCTTGTCTGGGGGTGGAGGGAAGAGTGTCCAGCGCAATGTAGACATCTGGCGGAGGCTGGGGATACCACTGTGGCTGACACCACCGTTATGGGGGCTGGGCGGATGCTGGCATCATTGCATATCCCACTGTCCAGGGAAAATAGCAGCAAAAATGCTGGCCGCTCATGGCCCTACTTCGGCACGCTGCTCCACTCAGACAGTGGTCTGCGGGGGGCACCCTGCTCCCATGACCCTGCCCTGGGGCAAGCTAGGGCTAGAGACGCAGCCTCCTGGGAGGGGCACTTCCACCCCCCCAAGAAAAAAGTGTAGTGCATGTGATCAGCAGCAGTAGGAGTCATTAAGAGAGTCACCAGAGGGAGGCCCCAGTCTCATTAATTTGGCCTGTGAGTACTGCTTCCACCATAGGAGTCATAGGATTTGTACAGAGCTGATGGACTTGCGTCCTAAATGCATGCCTGATATTTTCTAGGTCCTTTTCATTTTCATGTAAGCATCCCACCTATTTTTGAATATTGACGCTGTGGAACTTGCCACAATCTCCAGAGGTAGTCTGTTCCAATCATGGACCACTCACTACTTAAAGCACCAAGTACTTCGTACTAATTTCCTCTTTTGAGCCATTATCATGACGCTCATGTACCTGTCTGGCTGCCTAGCTTTCAAGCACTGTACCCCTGACTCTCCTGTTGAATTACAGCACTAAGCATGTATAAAGTGTTATTGGCATTCCCCTGTATGCCATGTTGCCTTCTCCTTGCTCTCTGAGTGCTGAAGCGGTCTTCACTACCCAGTAACTCACCATAGTTAGTCTTCTTTTCTTCCATTGTTAACAGCTACGTTATTTATTTTTAATCATTTTGTCTGCCTTCGTCTACCTGGCCCTGGGGTCCCCACTGATCTGGTCCTCAACTCCCCTCACCCCAGCCCCAACACCCCACCTCTTCCCAGGGTTTACCTCTTTCTGATATGGCTACTGTGGCTTGAGCACCACAGTGGGACTTCAAGGTGGCCCCAAACCCCTCTGTACACTTCATACTTTAGTCTGGAAGGCTGCCAGAGTCAACAGGTGTGGAGCCGGAGAGTGAAGGCGAGGACCTGCATGCTGCGCAGACGAAGGATTCATCTTTGGTTTTCTCTCCTCTCCCAAG
Source organism: Neoceratodus forsteri (assembly GCA_016271365.2). Classification (NCBI taxonomy): domain Eukaryota; kingdom Metazoa; phylum Chordata; order Ceratodontiformes; family Ceratodontidae; genus Neoceratodus; species Neoceratodus forsteri. The sequence continues at coordinate 96,872,996 of JADMNL010000029.1, read as the reverse complement.
GACAATCTTATAACATCATCAGATGCCCGCACACACAGTTTGCATGCCTGTGCGTGAACACTGGTGACATCCTCGCCTCCCCAACAGGCATCCTCAGCTGTGCCTCCAGTGTGGTCACCCAGGGGGTGGTGAAGCAGCGAGGATCAGCATCATCCTTCCTTGAAGGAAAGGAGCGTCCTCTGACTCAGTCAGCATCCCTACCCCAGCTAGTGCTCCAGCAATTCAAGCTGGTTCCCGAACTCAAGTCGCTGGTGTCACAAGCCGTAACCCTATCGCTGCACCAACAGGCGGGCCCAAATAATATATTACTTCTCACTTTCTTTTACGTCTAAATCCCCCCCAGTCTCCCTCTTACCTAGCTGTGCCCTGCTTTACCCAGCCTGATACAGTATTTCTGTTAGCTTAATTGCACGGTTAGCTTGTATCTTGCTTTTGTATCAATTTGTACATGCACTTGTGTCTCCAAATTGGTATTGCTGTTTTTACTCCCCTTGTAACCTTCTCCCGGGTCCCACTTGGAAACGAGATCTGGCTCAGTGTGCCTCTCCCAGTCATCAAATTTTAAATAAATAAAATTTGTTTTTATGCTTTCCCCTTGTGCCTTGTCCCCCACAGTCTAGGCTATTCTACTGTGTGTTTCCTTATTAAGGGGCTGACTGCTCCTTGGGTGTTGACGGGAATACAACACACATCGGTCTGCTGGCTCCCTGCAAGGATCCTGGACTTCATGCATTGCTCGTGGTCCAAGGGGTTTTCTGTTTCATTAGGAAAGGCGTGCATGCGGAGACCTCTGTGCACAGCTGGGTGCTCTCCTGCATCTGATGTGCAGACATCTGCCACCTCTGCCAGTCCCGCTGCAGTGCTGGTCCCAGGCTCACCTACCCCTAGCTATTATGCTCAGCCTTCTGCCCCTGGCTTGACCCTCTGACAGCCCTGAGTGCACTTCCGAGCCCAGGACTTCGGCATCGCAAGCGGTGGTGCCACCGCTGTGCTGGTGGGCTGGCCCTGACATTATTTTTAATTTTTAAAAGTAGTCAGCTATTTAAGCAATAACAACCATCATAGCCGGTCAGCTTCCAAGGATTAACCATCAGTTAGGTGTAACTCAGGTCACTTCCTTCCAGGTCATTAATCCAAGGAAAATGTTCGCTTAGGTTGTCATTACATTATAAGTCTAATAGCAATAACAATGTTCTTTTTTCCCTATTTATTTTTAACTTAATTAAGGTTTTAAACACAGTGGCATGAGCCGTGCGTACCACACAGCATCAGTTGGCAGCTGAATCAGTCATTTCCAAGACATTAATGACTGATACAGTAACCAATCAGGGGCCTTGCTAGGGTCATGAATAATTAATTAGAGTTATAATACTCATTATAGCTGAGGTACATTTTTTTTTTCCTACTGACTAATTAGAAGATTTTCTACCAGGCACTACTAGGTGTGATGTGTCAAATGTCCCACTGCCTGGAGATTGACATATCTACTTCTGCTTCTTTTCATACCTCATTAGCACTGCAGCCTCACTGACTGTGACATCACAGCTGCTCAGGAGGAGCCCCTTAGCAGCTGCCAGCTTGATTGCCAGTGACATCACAATAAGGGTGGGCACAGTGCTGATGAGGTATAAAGAGAAATAGGACTTGGTATGTCGGCATCCAGCAGAAGCACTGCTCTGCATTGCAAAATAATACTGTTAAATAGTAATCTTTCTTTTATTTTTATACTTTGTATTTATTATGTTTTCATTCGCAAAACCATAGGACAGTGTTTACAGTATATAAGTTAAGACAGCACGTAATTACACCAGTCAGGTATGTAGCAATACATTATTCAAAGGTCACAGGACAACTTACATAATTTATAAAGCAGTTCATATAATGAGCGCTAAGACATTTACAGAAACCATCATCAGGGTCAATATATTTCTAAGGTACAAAAGTAGGATCCAAGGATGAAATATATATAATCCATTTCCTCCATTTAAGCTCAAAGGCAGACCATTTATCTGTGCTTTTGACTATTAATCTCTCTAATACATAAATTTCTCCCATTATTCCCCGCCAGCTCTGAATGTTTGGGGGCATCTTCTTTCCCTAGTTTCTAGTAATTGCTTTTTTAGCTGCCAGTGTATAAGTGATTAACAATGATCCTCTGGGTATTGAGAGATCCTCTGGTGGAACTGACAGTAATACTAGCTCAGGGGTCAGTACAGCTTCCACATCTACCAGTTCTCTTAATGCCTCTAAAATATCTCTCCAGTAACCTGCTAACTGCGGGCAGGTCCAAAAAACATGGAACTGATCCACAGATATTTCTCCACAGTCTCTCCAGCAATAGCTTGGCGTCCCACATGAGAACTTGGCCAGCCTTGCCGGTGTACAGAAAAATCTATTTCTAGCTTTCCAGGCAAATTCTCGCCAATAGGGGGCTCCCAAAAGTCCCACTGAGAATTTAGCATACTTTTCCCAATCCTACTTTGATACCTGGAGTAGAAGCTCTTCATTCCAGGCATTCAGAATTCCCTGAGTAAAATTTTTTGATAATTCCCTCAAACCCCTATATATTAGTCCCACAAAGTGGGGCCACAGCTGCCCTCTCCTGTGGTCATAGCTAAGGTAAGCAATTGGGATCCGGAGCCTACTGTAGGCTAGTCCCTCCATTCAACGGCCTCTTAAGCTTGTATATATTGAAAAGTCTTGTTGTGAAAGATTGTAAGTTTCTTGAGTTTGGTAAATGAAAGGACCCCTCTGGCGTCCACCATGTGGAATATAAATTTTAAAACCCTTTTGTCTCCATTGAGCCAAAGTACCCTCCTGTTCCAGAGTAAGAGATTGGATTCTGAAATTTAATAGGTTAAGATAGGCACCTACTGGTTCTAGCTTTGGTTCTAGCTCTCTTAAATGGATGAGTTTCCTCCAAGTCTCTATAGTAGAATTTGTACTATAAATAAGTCTAGGTCTTTTATTTACTGGGGTATACATCAATTGTAGAAGGTCGCCCCCACCCCATTAAGGGTAAATTCCAGGTTCTTCCAAGGAATGTCATACATTGGGTTGTTCCAATTAAAAACTCTATTACAGTGGCGTAAGCATACATCTGAAGATCAGGCAAATTTAAGTCTCCCTTATTTTTTGGTAACATTAATGTGGACCACTTGATACGAGGTTTTTTCCCAGCCCAGACAAATCTCGCCAGAGACTTATTCCAGGAGGGAAAATACATTCCATCAGGCATCACTGGTATGGTCTGAAAAAGATATAGCAGCCGTGGGAGGATATTCATCCTATCAAGATCCACCCTAGAATATAATGATAAATGAAGTTGGGACCACTGATGTAGATCGGACTCTATTTTTTCGTTAGGGGTTCATAGTTCACCATAGTGAGGTGCATTAACTGGTTCGGTAGCTGTATATCTAAATATTTTATCTTGATGCTGTTCCAGCGCAGAGGTAGACTGCTTTTCAGTGTTCGCGAGGGGGAGAAATGGAAGGGGAGAACCTCCGTTTTGAAGAATTTATTTTGTATCCAGAGAACTGAGCAAATTGCTCAAGTACCTCCCATATTGCTGGGATAGAGGACTCTGGATCCGATACTGACAATAAAATGTCATCTGCATATAAAGCCAACTTCCAAGATTGACTGCCCACCTGAATGCAAATAGTAAATTTTCTAATGAGCAAAAGGAAAAAAGAAAGATACTTCAGTGATAAAAAGTAAGAAACGACTATTTTTAACAAGCATTTGTCAATGCCGAATGTTGTCTCGCTGTCATTGGCACTGGTAGTGCCGGAGCTAGAGATGCATAATTGGAGTGGCACTGAAGTGACACCAACCCCACACCCACCCTGTAGAGAGTGACAGGCACTGGGGTGTGCCTCTGGGTCATCAGCTATAACACTCATGCCATTGTACCTCACCCTACCTTGTAGACACTGACAAGTGTCGTGCTGTCTTTGGGTCGCTAAGCATTATATTTACCCCATTCCATAAGGAAATACGCTGACGCGGTGTATAGGAGAATGGGGTGAATTTTGTACAACAGTGCAAGGCCCACCACGATGCCTGTCAGTGGCTGCAGGGTGGGGTGGAATAGCGTGAGCATTACATCCGATGGTCCCAAGTCACAGCCCTGGCGCCTGTCAGTCTGTACTGGGTGCAGTGCTACAGTTGGAAACCCTAACACCGTAGGCGTGCAGTGGTATTTTCACTCCAAATTTTCAACATGGGCTGTTTGTGAGACCATCTCATGAAAAGCGGCACGATCAGTTTGTTAGCTGTTAGCTGAAAGGTAGTTTTGCACAGCGGCTATGCCATTTGGCGACACAGGGACAAAAACACATTTTGGGCAGGATGTGGAGAATGGCAACTGTATTGTTCATGAGGAGGCTTAAAAAATGGCAACGCTGAAAATGTGCAGTGAAAATATGAAAAATTGAAGTCATGAGCACGCATAGAAAGTGCGCAACGCACTAACGTAACCCAGTTATTTTTGGGAGTTTGTCACCCACATTTTTAACACAGGCATTTGGGGACCTCCCCTCATGAACAGTGGTGCTGTGATTTTGTTAATCTGTCCCAAAAGTTGATTTCCCACAGCGACCACGCCACTGTGTGCCACAGGTGCGGAAACACATTTTGGTCAGGGTGTGAAAAAATGGCAGTGTTGAAAATCTGGCATGGAAATATTGCAAATTTGTGAAGTGACAAGGGTGCATGGAAGCTGCGCAACACACGCTTGTAACACAGTCATTTTATGCACTTTCGGCACCAGATTTTCAACATAGGCATTTTAGGACCTCTGCTCATATACAGTGTCACCTTCATTTCCTCAGACTGTCCCGAAAAGTGATTTCGCACAGTGACCGCACTATTCTGCGCCGGACGTGCGAAAAGACATTTTGGCCAGGATATGTAAAATGACAGTTGTATTGTTCATAAGGAGGTGTGGAAAAATGGGAGGTTTGAAAATCTGGAGTGAAAATATTACAAATTCGCAAACTTACGAGCATACATTCAAACTGCGCAACACATGCTCGTAACTCAGTCATTTTATGGAGTATCGTCACAAAATTTTCATCATAGGCATTTTAGGACTTCTGCTCATGAATAGTGTCACTGCAGTTTTCGTAATCTGTCCCGAACACTGATTTCCCACAGCGACCATGCTACTCTGCGCCGGAAGTGCGAAAACACATTTGGGCAGGATGTGAAAATGACAGCTGTACTGTTCACAAGGAGGTGTGGAAAAATGCCAGTGTTAAAATCTGGCATGAAAATATATGCAATTCACGAAGTTATGGCGTGCGCAGCGACTTTACTGTATGCGCTAAGTAAAGCAGTTATTTTTGGATTTTCCACCAATTTGCAACATAGGCTTTTTGATAGCCCACCCATGAACACTGGCACTGTCGTTGTCATAATCGGTCCCAAAAGGTGATTCCGCTGCAGTGACCGCGAAATCATCTTCCGGGGCCGAATAATGCCATGACAGTGGCAGAATTCATGAGGAGGGGTCCCAAAAACCCCATGTTGAAAATTTAGTGCAAAAATTCCAAAAAATACCAGGGATATGCGTCAAAGTTAAAAAAAACCCTATTTATACCATTATACAGCTAACCGGCATTTCGTCAGTTCGCGGTCGGCTTTGAAGAGTGCAGGCGTGTTCCTGGTCCATAGTCATTGCACGGACTCAAGGAGGTAAGTATGGGGTGAGGGGTGTGGGAGGCAGGGTGTGCAGAGGAGGCGCGGGTTCTGGGGGCAGGGAGAATGCGAGGACTGTTTTCTTTTTCACAGCTTTAAAAAAAAAAAAAACACATTGTGGGACAGTTTTTTTTTTGGCAGGGCCACCCAGCGCGCTATCCAAGTCTTTTTGAGGGGATTTATAGCCGACGGGGATTGGGCACCCATGTCGGCACATACTGGGACACACGAGCCGAGGGGCATTGGGCACCTCTCGCAAGCAACTAAAGGGCAGGGGATACGATTATGCTGACGGGGAGGGCTTCTCGGCCGGCAAAATAAAAGGGACAGGGGGATAAACACTGACGGGATTGGGCCCCAGTCGGCAAAGGAAAACTGTTGGGGGTGCATGATGCCAAAGGATTGGCCAACCCCTCAGCATACACTGTACATGTGAGGGGCATTATGCCGACGGGGTGTGGGCTCCCCTGTCGGCATTGTGACAGGCAGCGGCAGCAGTCACTGCCGCCATGTTGCCTGCACTTCGGGAGGCGTGTTATGATCACGCTGCATGAGAGCTTTGCTCTCACTGCAGCGGACCTTTTCTTTGTTCTGTTGGCCACATTTGGTATGCGTGAGGTCAGAGCCTGCTGCTGGCTGATTGGGGAATGAGGGACGCACCTTCTGATGCATGCCCTGCATTCACCCAACACTGGCCGCGCCTCCAAATGTGCTACCACAGCAAGATGTTGGCTGGCGCGTGAGCCAACATAAAAATGATGTGCAATTTTTGGTGCTAGGGTTTTACTAAGTTGCTTTTCTCAACAGCTGCCACATATTGCAACTTTGTTTGTGCCTGCTCACTCCCTGCAATGATTGTGATCCACCTCCTTCCTTCCTTCCTCCCTCCCCCCGTCCTGCTGTTTCTTTCCCCTCCTCTCTAACCTACACATGCCTTGCCACATGTCCTCTCGCCACTGTTCGCCACCACCTCTCCCTTGATTCTGCCTTTCCCCCAGCTACCTTCAAACCTGGTCTCTCATCACCCAGCTGGCCCTGTGGTGCAGCGGTGGCATGACCACTTGCGACACTGGTGACCCGAGTTCTGGAACAAGCCTGTGTTGGGGTGCTGGCTGGGGCCGGGGGGATTAGGTGTCTCAGTGGACGTTCTCCTCCAGGGAAGGAGGGTCACCGTCTCCTCTGTGATACTGCCACCTGGGTGACTGCAGGTGCCAGGCAGCTAATCCGCTGTGTGGGAGGAGAGGACACAGGCCAGAGACCCACACTGAACACGCCTTGGGTGCACAGTTGCATTGGTCTCCCTAGCATGCCGGCAACGTCGAGTTAAACCCTGGACCCCAAAACCCAAACCCCTCCCCATCACTCAAACTACCAAGGGGTTTAAAGATAATCCACCTGAACATATGTAGCATACTCAACAAGCTCCCTGAACTACAGGCAACTGCCCTAACGCTACGTCCCGACATTCTGATAATCACTGAAACATGGCTCAAACCCCATAATTTAGACCCAGAAATTGCAATCCCAGGATACACCATCATTCGGCATGACTGTCAGGATAAAAAAAGAGGAGGAGGCATTGCCGTGTTTATCTCATCTCATCTCAACACCAGTTCACTCCTATCCAGCTCTCCCTGCCCATGCCATCCATTGGCTCCCTTCTAATCAGTATCGCACTACCGCACATGAATCCAGTATATATAGCAGGGTCCTACTGTGCCCCAGATACCCCTATGCCTGCCATCCTGGATCACCTGGGTACACTAAAATCACTCGCAGCTGGGGGCGAACTACACATCCTAGGGGACTTCAATTTCAACTGGCTCTCCACTGCTAATTCTAGGCTACGTAGCCAAGTAAATGCCCTAAACATGACACAACAATTATCTGCACCTACAAGACTAAATCATAAATCCCAGAATCACTCCCTGTTAGACTGGGCCCTCACCTCCCACCCTCATAGAATACTTGTAGCAGAACTCCTCCCAGATTCTTTAAGTGACCACCAAATGATCTACATGGTAAGAAAAATATTCCAGCCCAAGGCACCCCCGAACGCTGCTCACTAGATCATTCAAATCTCTCGACCTTCCTGCCCTCTTAAATTACCTTTTATTTGTCAACTGATCCTGTATCCGCCGGGCTCCAAATATCAACGGCGCCCTAGACCTGTTTAAAACCAGATTTCTAGCCATCTGGGACCACTACGCCCCACTTAGAAGGTCAAGAGTTAGGGGTGCCCACCTGCCCTGGGTCACGGCAAATATTATAGACCAGTTTCATGCTAGGGATCTGGCCTGGAAATTATATAAGACTACCAGCACCCTGGCAGCTCACCAGCGTTACAGAGCTCTCCGTAATTCCTGCACTACGCTGTGTCAGGCCAAAGCAAACTACTTCAAGGCCTCTTTCCATACCAGTATAAACCACCCAGCTAAATTCTAGAAAACAATAAACTCACTTTTCTCCTCCCCATCCAACCTTTAATGTCGAAGGCTCCATCGTCACCAATCCCGGTGCAGTGGCCACAGTTTTCAACACCTTTTTCACCAGTTGTGCATTCTCTCTCCTAATTGTCAACCCCCCCCCCAACCCCTCTAGCTCACCCACCTTCCCGCACACTGCCTCGGCCCCCTGCTTCACCTTTCATCTGGTTACTCCCACCTAAGTGCTTAAAACCTTGCAGGCCCTCAACCCCTCCAACGGTAAATGCCCCTCAGGGCTGGATTCAAAAATGCTTCACCTGTCAGCCCCTGCCATAACCGCATCATTGGCAGACCTATTCAATTTCTCCTTCTCGCTTGCTGAAATCCCATCTGAGTGGAAGCGAGCCACTGTCATTCCACTCCCTAAAGGGGGGCACCCCTTGCCGGGTAACTATCGTCCTATATCCCTACTCCCTATCCTAGCTAAACTACAGGAGAAACTCGTACTCCCCCAACTTGCCCCCTTTCTCGACTCCTCCTCTTTCTTCACACCATACCAGTCCGGATTTAGGAAGTCGCACTCCACCATAACATCACTTCTAAAGCTCACAGATGCTATCCTCACTGGTATGGCAAAAGGGCACACCACCTCAGCCATTTTCATTGACCTTGCCAAAGCTTTTGACACAGTCTTCCATCCCCTTTTACTGTCCAAACTTACTTGAGCTGGTCTGACAGGTACAGCCTCCAGCTTGTTCCAATCCTACTTGGCAGACTGGTCTCAAGCAGTAAAAATTGGCTCGTGCACCTCCGTTCCTCTCCCTGTCACCTCCAGGGTCCCTCAAGGCTCGGTCCTTGGCCTATTACTGTTCTCCATTTTTCTAAACGATCTGCTCTCAGCCAGCACGTACTCACTCATCCACATGTATGCCGATGACACGGTAATGTTTGCATTAGGTCCATCCACCTCTGTTACTGTGGAAAGACTCCAGGAGGATTTCAATACTGTCCAGCTTTAGCCAGCCTGGTGGCGCTGAGGGTTGAGGCGCTGGATGCCACACCTCGTGTTATGCCGGCGACCCAGGTTCGGGAACAGCCTGGGTCGCCGGGGAGGAGAAGGATCGAGCGTCTGTAAGACTGCTCTCCTTCTCGGGGTGTTGCCTTGGTGGCCTGGGCGGCTCCTAGCGCGGCTGGGGCTTGGCAGGCCATGCGGAGCAGGAATTAGAGGGACGACTGAGGCGACGCTGGATGGGCAAGACGGAAGGCAGACGCTTCTGATCCCTTTGGCGTCATTGCACGCCCGGACGATGGAGAGAATGTGAAAACCTTGCGGGCTACATGAGGGCTGGACAGGCAGCACCGTCGGGCTCTGGTCCCTGGATGCTCCTCCTTGCCGAAACCCCCCCGGATCCTGTCGCGGTGGTTGCGTGCCCACCATGGCTGATCGCTGTGTGGGTGGAGGTAAGGGGTAGAGCTTGGGGATTGGGGGGCAGAGCAGGGGCTGAAGGTCGGGCCGGATTGGGGGGGACCATAAGTAACACCCCCCAGGAACAGAGGAGGAGTAAAAAGTATAACAAAAAAAAAATACTGTCCAGCTTTGGTATCGTTCAAACCAGCTTTTCCTCAACCCAAAGAAAAACTGTCTCACTAACTTTCGGAACACGGCAAAGACTCTCCCGCCTCTCCTCAACCCCCACTTTCCACACCATTGACGGTTCCCCCTTGGAGGACTGCACCTCTTTCAGATACCTGGGTATGGTTTGACCAGCACCTAGATTTTTCTGTGCATATCGACTCAATGCACAAAAAACTACATCCCAAACTGGGCACTGTATATCGCAGCAGGGCCTGCCTACCTTTACCGGCTCGCAAAACGATCATTCAGAAAATGATCCTCCCGATATTTGACTACAGGGATGTAATCTACAGCACACACACAAAAATCAGCCCTAACAAGGCTAGATGCCCTCTATCATTCTTTCTGTCGCTTAGCCCTGGACCGTCCACCCTCGACACATCACTGCATCCTCTATAAGTCACTTGACCTGGTGTCCCTACAGGATCGCAGACAGGCCCACCGTGCGAGGGTCACTGCTAAGTTCTGGGAGCATTCCCTCCACTCCTACCTTCAGTTGTCCCTCTCTGTCCAGCACCCCACGGCGTATGCACTCAGGAACTCAGATTCCAGGCTCTTTCTTGTCCCACGCATGTCCACTAACAAAGGACAAGCTGCTTTCAGTGCCCGCATGCCCAAACTGTGGAACACCCTACCGGCCATAGTTCGGCACACAGACAGCAGCCAGCAGCTAAACCAACTCCTCAAGGCGCACTTCTCCCCCTCCTACACATGTACCTAGCTCATTGCCTCCGCATTGCACCTTTCCACTCGTCCTCTTGGGAATTCTAAGGCCTTCACAATACCTGTTCTATTTTGCATAAGTATGCTAGGCTCCTTTTTGGTCTTTAGTAAAGCACTGCAGAGCTTCACCCACCTGCTAATTACACTTGTATCTCATCCTCTGTGTAACCTCTCTGTATTATAAATGTAATTGTAGTTGCCTTGCATATCTGCTTACTGTATTGCTCTTGCTGTATATGTACTGTGCTTGTAATGTATCCCAATGTTCCCATCCCCCAGGACGCATCTGGTTGAACTCTTAAATAAATAAATGCCTGCAGCCTCCTGCAGTAGAAACGGAGGGAAAAAAATCACTCAGTCCCAGTGTGGCACCTTTCAGAACCGAAGTATATCCAGGCTGGTCTCTGCAGCCTTTGCTGCTGCCTGACACAAATCGCGATTGGGGTGCATATCCCCCACCCCTTCCCTGTGTATGTCTTTTGGGGGGGGGGGTAAACTGGAACTACATGGCGGTAGGCAGCAGGTAAGGTAGTGGGATTGACCAGAGGGAGTGCCAGGGGAATACTGAGAGAGAGATTGCTGGAGAAACGGGAGCATAAATAATCAATTAAAAGAAAGTTCCTCTTCCCCTATTTCTACATCTCTCCTGCCTTCCTTCCCCCTCACCTGACCCATATCCCCTTTCTTCCTCCCCCTCCCAGTCTTATACTCATCTACCCTGCCCTTACCCTCTCTTACCTCCTCTTCCCCTCTCTTACCCCTTTCCCTTACCTTCCCTCTCCAGCTCCATGCCCATATGGCTCTCTACTGGCTTCTTGGCTTCAGTATGAAGCTCTGTAGAGACTCCTTTTAGCCCCCTCTCACGTCTGCCTAATCTCCCTCCTGGTGGCACAAGCCGAGTCCCCCTCCAGCTCATCATTACCCTGCGGCTTTTGTTGTCAGAGTGATTTAAACTTACTCCTGGGCTTCCTCTTCTCCATCCCCCCTCCAAGGGCATAAGCATTTATTCACCTCAATGCTCGGAACCTTGAACATAAGCTTGATGAGCTATGGGCCTGCAATACCGACCCAGAGTTGTCCTTATGTCTGTGCCAAGATTAGCGATGACACAGACATTGCTTCACTTGGCTTTGCAATCCACAGATCAGACTGTAGCAAGCGTGGGTGTGTATGTGGCTAGGTACTATATGTCTGTCTCTACACGAGTTGTAATACTGTATCCAAGCTCTTCACTCTTTCCTTCTGGGGAAGCTTCCCTTCACCTCCTCCATACCGGTATTTATCGAAGGTGTCTTTGGTGCCAGGCCAGACTTCCTACATGAAATTTAGCTATTCGACTTCAGGAAGCCTGGTTTCCCGGAGGTGAATATGGCCTCCAAGGGGGTTAATATTTTTCCCACTATATGTTGACTAATGTCCAGTCTATTTTTGTTTTAAAAAACATTGTCAGCGTTTCTTTTTGTTTCTCTCTGCAAAATTTACCAACTACTGTTTACTGGGATTGTCCTTGTGGTCTATTTACTTATTTATTTATATACTGCGGTCTCCTCCTGTATTTCAGTGGCCTCATGGATTAATACAGATGGGGTCAATAAAAAAAAAACAAAAAAAACTCAGATCAGGCTGAGGTACTGTAAAAGATGTCTTGGTACTGACAATAATGTAGGAAATTGTGGGTCATGTGTTGGAGATGAGAAATGCTGCCGAGAGCAGTTAAAATGGGACTGGGTGTGCTGGTCCTGGAGAGGACACTAATGCAATGGAGCAGTGGACGGAATAAAAGTTTAGCAGAGTGGGTGTGTAACAGTCCAGGCAATCCACAGTAGCATGACTGGATATGCCAGTCCTCTAGAGGGAAAAATGCTGATGGGGGAGGGGGGGTAGGAGTCTACCATTCCTTGAGAAATAAAAAAGGTAGTCGAGTGCTGCTGTTGTGGGACCTGGGGACCTGCAAAGGAAGAAAATGCTACAGAGCACAGGTGTAGGGATACTGAGAGCCTGCAGCTTTTGGCCTCACAGTTACTGTGGCACGCTGAAGCATGAGGTCATGATGAGCCCTATAATCCAGTAGGTGAACTATGTCCCTGTGTAAAGGGCAATAGTGGTCAATCTGCAAGGGGTCATGTGACCTCATCTGGTTGAAGTGGAAACCTTGAAAATAAGGCAAAGTTTATGATGTATATAATATTTATTCAGTACTAGTGTCGGAAAAAAGCTGCAGTCATGGCTTACCTTATTATCATGATCAGAGATAAAAAGTAGCAAAAATGCCTGCCTCAGTGGTGCCAGCGGAGTGTGCCATGCTTCTGTGCGGTTGACCTGAGTTCGCACCTCGAGCCAGACTTCCTCCACGTTGCCAGTGTAGTAATGGAGACAGTACACCTGAACTCCAGGGATAGGGGGGAATCCACCCACCCTGCTTCAAGTGCGCCTCCTCTGATGTATTGGTGGTAGAGTCTGACTGTAGGTGACCTGGTGATGTTGGCCTTCCCCTTGGAGGTCAGGTGTTGGCGGGTTGTCATGCAGTGGTGGATAATGCTTAAATGGGGGGTATAAAAGCCCAATGCCCCATGCAGATGACATCTGCGCTAGGCCCTCTGTGTCACCTCACCATATAACCCACCTCATCTTCCCGTGCCTCCAATGGACAAACATGATGTGTGCTCCGAATCCCCGCTTTCTGGGGCCCCAACATGAAGGGGGGTCTTTTTGGGGTGGCCAGTCTGCAGGTGGCAAGGCTGAACGAGATTTCGACAACTGTGGCAAGATGCAACAATTACAAGAGGTCAGTAAGGACCGACAAGATGTGCAAAGGAGGAGTAAACAGGAGCTAACAGTGTAACTGGGGATCGATAAAATATTTAACAAAAATTACAAATCCCACTGCAGCAGTAGTATACAGTTAGAGGTTCTAATGTAGTTTTGCTACGATTGTATCCCCCTTCAGTCGGGATACGCACTATTGTTTTTCAATTCTCCCATTTTTCACTTCCTTGGTCAGCACTGGGCCACCCTTCTGTGGTCCACATGACATGCCTACCATAGATAATTGTCCTGTCTGACTGCCTTAGCTACTGACACCTCACCTGGGCAGACTTAGGCCCCCTCTCCTTTCCTCCATTGGTCGGGGCTCCACCTTTATTTATGCTCAGTCCCCCCTTCCTGACATTTATATCAAAGGCAAGTTTCAACTTACTCCCCTCCCCCCTGCTCTCAAGGGAGCTGTGCCAGCTCCTTAATGTAGGACAGGTGGGCTAATGGTGGGAGACAAGCTTGTCCTCTCCATGGAGTGGGGGTGGAGATGAGAGGCCAGAGTGGGCCCTTACAGATGGGGCAGCAGTGGCCAGATCATCCACTCTACCTGGTCCTTCCTAATTTCCTTCTGCCTTCCTCTACAGCTGCAGAGACCGCTCTGGATGACCACTCTATCAGTGGGACCTGACTGAGCCCACCCATGGAATCTAGGCTGTTGCCCCAAGCCACAATAGGAGGTATTTTGTGCTGAACAAGTTTAAAGTGTTTAGACTGAAAGTATACCAGAACTGTATGATTGTGTAAAGTATTTTGTGAAACACGTTTAGCAAGGGACAGAGTGTGATTGCTTTCAATGCGGATCAGACATACTTCAGTGCACTTCTACTTTAATTAGCTCACAATACCTGAATGTACTCTGATTCATTCAGACAGCGTCCAGTCAAGGTGGTGAGATGAGGGCTGCACCAGTCACTATCATGGGGATTCTTCCTACTATATCTTTTTTTTCCTGAGTCCGTACTCCTGAGGTGGTGGGGCTTGGGGCGCTCAGCGGGTTTAGGGAAGAGCTTTTTTTCTTTATGGGGACCATGGTGGAGAGGGCGTAGGGGGTGTCCTCAGTGGGTTTGGGGGGCAAGAGGGATATTTCTTTATAATTGAGACCATGGGGGGTGGTATTTTCAGTTTTTTTTTACTGGAGGGGAAGTTGTTTAACTTTTATTGTTTACTGCCACTTAGCAGATTGCGTGTGGAGTACTGGCCTCAGCAGGTAGTTAAGGGCTAAATTCGTGGAACTTTGGCTATAGACTTCCCCCTTTGCTAAGGGTAAAAGTTGTGTCTTTTTTTACTTCACTGTAAAGACTGCTGAAAGCATTACTGCTACACTTTGCCCAACCCTAGTCACAAGTGAAAGATTATGATGTCAATTTACATAAACAGGCAGAACAGGTGAGGTATGGGGAGCAGTGATCTTGTTTCACAATCAGAAAGTAAAAGAGGAACCTAAATACAGGAAAAAGATAAAATATAAATGGAGATGTGTCTTAAATAAAGCAGTAATGCACGACAGGGCGTGCATTATTGTGGGATAATGACACACCTCAGGAAGTCAGGCAGGAGGCAATGCTGAGTGCCTTATGCATCCAAGAAGTACACCCTGGATTGCCTTATTGTGATTATAAAATGGTCCCTCTGAATTTATTTTAAAAACTCAGTAATGAGATTCAGGAAGTTAAATATTTCTGACCTGTGCTTTTGTGCTGGAATAACACATGGTCATGTGATCACAGAAACAGACTTTTTCAGCAGATAAGGACCACTTGGCCCACCCAGTCTGCCCATTTGGTACTTGCCTATACTGTCACTGCAAACCGTACCTAATTTCTGGCCGCTCCTCCACCCCACCCTCTGTTTTCCTACCAAGATTCCTTTGTGCCTATCTCAAGCATGCTTGAAGCCCACCTCTGTTTTCACCCCCACCACCTCAGCTGGTAGACTGTTCTAGGTGTCCACTACTCTTTCAATAAAGTACTTCCTCACATCTCTCCTAAATTCCCCCCTTCCAGCTTTATTGCATGCCCCTTGTCCTTGTGCACCTTCTGGTCTGAAACGTACTCCCCTCATGTACCTTGTTTACCCCATGTGGTATTTACAGATGTCTATTGTGTCCCCACCACCCTCCTCTCTTCCAGGGTGTACATACTGAGATCGCGTAATCTCTCCTCATAGTACTTGTGATGCAAACCCTGCTCCATTATAGTTGCCCTCCTCTGGACAGCCTCTACCCCATCTATGTCCTTCATGAGGTGTGGTCTCCATGACTGGACACAGTACTCCAGGTGGGGTCTCACCAATGTTCGATGCAGTGGTAACATCACCTCTCTCCTGCTGCTGATTCCCTTCCCTATGCACCTCAGTATCCCGCTGGCTCTGCCTACTGCCACCTTGAGATTGTCAGATATAATAATCCCAAGGTCCCTTTCCTATTTTGTGATCGTCAGTATCTCACCCCCCATTGTATACACCACCCCAGGGTTTCTGTGACCTAGATTCACGGTTTTGCACTGAAACCCAGCTGCCATACCCTTGACTACTCCTCGAGTTGTCTGAGGCCTCTACTCATTCTCTTCAACCCCTCCAGAGTATTCATACTGAGTCAATGACAGAAGAAGGCACACTTGCCCATCAAGTCTGTCCACCTGCATTAGTGGGTCCAGCAAAACCTCTCATTAATGAGATAACTATATGCCCTATTGCAGATTTTGGTGTCATCTACAAAGAGGCATACGTTCCTTCCAGCTCTTCTGCAGACTGGACTGGTCCAGTACAGAGCCATGCGGTACTCTGCTGGTCACTCGCCCTTGATTAGCGTGAGTGCTATTTACTTTACTACCACCACCCTCTGTCACCTATCCATTAACCAGTTTTGTACCCAGAGAAGGAGTACATCTGCCCTCCTCCCATCCTCTGGAGCCACTCCTGTTTCCAGTTAGTTGGTGAATACCATGTTGGGTCCAAACTTCAAGCTGCCCAGTTTTCTTATAAGCCTCCTATGTGGTATGGTGTTGAAGGCCTGGTTGAAGTCTTAGTAAGCCATAGCCACCTCCTTACTCTAACCTATTTCCTTGGTCACCCAGTCAAAGAAATCAATCAGGTTCATCTGACATGATCCCCCCCCCTCCCCGGAAAATTTGTGCTGCCTTGGATCTTGTAACCCACTGGATTCCAGATATTCCACTAGCCTTTTCTTTTAGGTGTTTCCATTAACTTCCCCACCACTGACGTTAGACTGACCGACCTATAGTTGCCAGCCTCCTCCCTGCTGCCGCTTTTATGAAGAGGGACTACACCTGCCCTCCTTCAGTCCTTTGGACCCACTCCTGCTTCCAGTGAGTTGTTAAATAGGGCTGTCAGAGATGCAGCCAGTACCTTCCTGAGCTCCCTCAGCACCTTTGGATGTACCCCATCTGGAACCATAGCCCTGTCCACTTTCAGATTCACAAGTCCTCTCAGGGCTCTTTCCTCTATGAATGACTTGAGTCCACCTCCTTCCCCCAGTGTTCCTGCTGCTTCTGTGTGGTCTGTCCCCCTTCCTTCCATTGCGAAGGCTGAGCAGAAGTACTTGTTCAGGATATCTGTTTTTTCCTGATCCTCATCTGCGCAATCTCGCCTTGCTCTTCTTATCCTCACAATCTCTCCCATTATCTTCCTCTTTTCGCTTATGTATCTGAAAAAGGTCTTGCCCCTTTAACTACCCCTTGGCTATCCTTTCCCCTGTCTTACCTTTGTGCCCCTCACAACCTTCCCTGCTCCCCTCTACTTTTCCTGGTACAACTTCCTATCCTCTTCTTCCGAGTGTCCCTGTACTTTCTGAATGCCACCCCCTTAGTTTTTGCCTTCCCAGCCACTGCCTTTTGAGAACCATAGTGCCCCCTTTTTCTGTTTGCTTGCGCACATGCGCAAGAAACATTATGTGGCAGCTTAGGAGAGAAGCGGGTAGTGGACGTGCGGCACTGTGACTGGGGTGCCGGCACTGCATTGTTGGGCTTGGCAGTGCTCAACCACTGCAGGGCCAGTGTCCTAATGACACTGGTTCTGCAGAGTGCCACCAACTTGTAATGATTTCGCCACTGCAATCAGGGGCCGCCTCGTCATTGCAGCGTCAGCCATTCCGCTGCAATGAGGGAGCGACCCATTATTGCAGGGCGGTACCTACCTTGCCTGGTGTAACATTTAGTCAACGAGGTGGTGGCTATGCCGCCTCAGAGCCCCATGAAAGCCGATGGGGGTGCCCAATCCCCCTGTCGGCATGCCCCCGGCCCAATTAATTTGCCGATGGGGGAGCCCACTCCACGTCGGCATAATGCTCCCCATTTGTTGTGTGCCGAGGGGTGCCAATCCCCCTCGGCATCATGCCCCCAAAACAGTCTTTCTTTGCCGACAGGGGGCCCAATCCCCATCAGTTTCAGTCTCCCACTCCCAAAACGCAGATGACACTCTGGGAGCCCACCTCAGTGTGCAAAAAACAAACCTGAAAATCAAAAACCTTCCCGTGACGCTTTTTGTTTTTCTCTCCCTGAAACCAAGAAAATGGTTCCTCGCGGTGTCTCGTGCCCCCTCCCCAACCCGCAGCCACCCTCTGCACACACTGCCTCCTCACCCCATACTTACCTCCAGAGCCCAGTGCGATGATCATCGGTGGACTGGGAACACGTCTCCACTCTTCAAAGCCGACCGCGAACTGAAGAAATGCTGGTAAGCTATATAATGGCATAAATAGGGTTTTTTCAACTTTGGTGCATATCTCAGGCATTTTTGGGAATTTTGGCACCAAATGTTTAACATGGGGTTATTGGTACGCCTCCTCATTAATTCAGTCGCTGTCATGGCGTTATTCGGTCCCGAAAGGTGATTTCGTGGTCACTGCACGGAATCCCCTTCGGGACCACTAATGAAATGACAGTGCCACTGTTCACGAGGTGGG
Source organism: Neoceratodus forsteri (assembly GCA_016271365.2). Classification (NCBI taxonomy): domain Eukaryota; kingdom Metazoa; phylum Chordata; order Ceratodontiformes; family Ceratodontidae; genus Neoceratodus; species Neoceratodus forsteri. The sequence goes on along the minus strand of JADMNL010000029.1, from coordinate 96,854,770 downwards.
CATCTCAAAAGCCTATGTTGCAAATTTGGTGAAAAAATCCAAAATGACTGTTTTATGTATGACGCTGTGCAGTTTCCACACATGCTCGTAACTTCATAAATTTGTAATATTTCCACTCCAGATTTTCAACATTGGCATTTTTCCACACATCCTTATGAACAGTACAGCTGTCATTTTACACATCCTGGCCAAAATTTGTTTTTACATCTTCCGACGAGAAGAAAAATTACTCACCTTAGTAATGTTGTTTCTTCTAATGGAGTCTTGCTGTATTCTGACTATTGCAGTGATCACCAACCTTTGAACTGCCCCGGAGAACAAAGAGTTAACTTTCCATGCATGGCATGGAACGCTGAACTCGAGCTCGGTTGAAGCCTCTGTCTGCTGTTGTTTAAACTCCAACCGTCAGATCTTTACGAGCTATACTCATGGGGTGTTCTGTGTGGAAACTGTAAAACTCACACTAGCCAACTGGCAACTAAATTTGTTAAAAAGGGTTTTTGGTTTCAAAGCAAAGTCTCAAGTCAGGAAAGCCAAAAAACAAAACACAACGCACACCCAAAATAAAGGAGAGTGAGAAAAGGGGCACCTGTAGGTGCCAACACTGCTCCTGCCCACCCACATCCCAAAAACCAGGTTCTGAGAGGGGAGGCGGGGGGGAGATCAGAATACAGCAAGACTCCATTAGAAGAAACAACATTACTAAGGTGAGTAATTTTTTCTTCAAACAACATGAAGTCTTGCTGTATTCTGACTATTGCAGACTACCAAGCAGTACCTCCATGGAGGAGGGACAGAACCTACTTTGGGAAAAGGCTCTGAAGTACTGCTGTGCCAAACCGAGCATCACTCCTAGCCTGGATATCCAGAGAGTAATGCTTGGTGAATGTATGGACTGTTTTCCAGGTGGCTGCTTGACAGATTTCTAAGATAGGAATATCCCTGGCAGCAGCTAGGGTAGCAGCTGTACCTCTAGTAGAGTGAGCCCTCAGGCCTGAGGGTGGGGTTCTACCCGGTTTTTCATAGCAGAATTGTATACAAGAGACAATCCACCTTAGTGGCAGGTTTGCCCTTACCAACCTCCCCATAAGTGAGGAACAACTGGAGGGACTCAAACCTGTGACCCTTGGTGCAATCTATGTTTTGTTTTTTTTGTTTAACCAAGTATAGCACACTAAGCTGAAAGCTTTTTTACAGGAGCGACCTGGGAGCACAAGGAGGTTAAGTGACTTGCTCAGGGTCACACAGAATGCAAGTGGAAGCTGTGGGATTCAAACCCAGGTCTGGTCTGCTGGATGTCACCAAATTTGCAGCTCAGAGCCTTAGACCACTGCGCTATACTGCCTCCTATGTAGTAACTAAGGGCCCTTTTTACGTCCAGGCTGTGCAACCTCCTCTCTCCAGAGGAGGAATGGTCAGTGAAGAAAACAGGGAGAGAGATATAGACTGATTACGGTGGAAATCCAAAACCACTTTAGGCAAAAACTTCCTGTTAGTTCTTAGGACCACTTTATCTCTATGGAAAGAGATGAAATGAGGCTCCACTGACAGGGCTTGCAATTCACTGATGCGCCTGGCAGAGGTAATGGCTACCAAAAACACAGTTTTCCAAGTCAAGTACTTAAGCTTTGCAGAGGACAAAGGCTCAAAGGAGGGTTGCATAAGCTGAGCAATGCAAACATTAAGGTCCCAAGCAGGAGCAGGGTCCCTGAAGGGAGGATTGGTGTGCAGCAATCCCTTGAAGAACTTACCAAATACAGGATGGGCTGATAGAGGAGAGGGCTTGCCTACTGACAAGAAGGCAGGAACAGCTGCCAGATGCACTTTAAGTGTAGCTGGTCTAAGTCCCAAGCCATTAAGATAAACCATATAGTCTAGGACTGTAGGCAACCCAGCAGATTCTGGAGAAATATGCTTATTAGAACATCAAATAGTGAACCTTTTCCATTTGGAGTTGCAAGTCTTTCTGGTGGAAGGCTTTCGAGAAGCCTTAAGAATATCTAGAACACCTTGAGAGAGGTGCAGGTCAGCAAACTCCAACTCTTCAAGAGCCAGGCCTTGAGACTGAGAGATTTGAGATTCGGATACCAAATCCTTCCCTGAGAGGATGTCAACAGGTTGTAATTCCTGGGAAGAGACAGGGGAAGGTGGACTGCTAAGGACAGCAACAGTGGATACCAGGGCTGTCTGGCCCAATCTGGAGCAATCAGAATCACTTTGCATGGTTGAGACCTGATCTTGACTAGCACCTTGAACAGGAGAGGGAAGGGGGGAAAAGCATACAGAAACTTCCCTTCCCAATTCAGAACCAGAGCATCCAGGGGGACTGAGCCCAAGACTCGGGGTCTGCAACAGAAGAGGGGAAGTTGGTGATTGTCTGGGGCTGCAAAAAGATCTATCTGTGGAGTGCCCCATCTGGAGAAAATCACTTTCAAAATTAGGGGATCTAGGGACCATTCGAGGTGGCCCTGAGATATCCCACTGAGAGCATCTGCTAGGACATTGTCCTTCCCTGGGAGGTGAACTGCTATCAGAGAGGTTTGCAGGGAATAGGCCAGAGACCACAACTTCATTGCTTCTGTGCACAAGGCCGTAGACCGAGTGCCTCCTTGCTTGTTGATGTACCACATTGTGGTGGTATTGTCTGTTCTGATCTGGACCACCTTGTTCTGTACAGATTTGGAAAAAGCTTGCAGTGCCAGAAACACTGCTCTGAGTTCCAAGAGATTGATGTGAAGCAGAGATTCTTGAGGTGACCACAGCCCTTGGGTGGTAAGATCCCCCAAGTGGGCTCCCCAGCCCAAGAGGGAGGCATGTGTGGTGAGGATTAGTGAATGAGACAAGTGACAAAAGGAACTCCCTGTCTTAAATTGTCCTGATCCTGCCGCCATTGCAAGGCCTGGATCAGGGTTCGAGTTACTGGGACTAGTTTGGTAAGGGAATCCTTTCTTTGGGACCAGAAGGCTCTTAAGTGGAACTGAATGCCCCTCATCTGGAATCTTGCCCCCTGGACCACTGCTGTAAAGGCTGCCATATGGCCCAGGAGCTGCAAGAAGTGCCTTGCTGGTCGAGACACCTGAAGGGTGAAAGAAGAGGCCAGTTCTATAAGGGTCCTTGCCCTGTCCAGGGGAAGGAAGGCTGTTGCTTTTATTGTATCCAGCTCTGCCCCTATAAAGGTGAGGAGCTGTACTGGCTCGAGAACTGACTTTGGAAGGTTTAGGAGGAATCCTAAGGAAGTGAGCAGTTGCTGAGTCATCTGAAGATGTGACTTGACTTGGTCTGGAGACTGACCCACTATGAGCCAGTAGTCCAAGTATGGAAAGATGGAGATCTTTTTTCTCCTTAGGAAAGCAACCACTACTGCCAGGCACTTTGTGAACACCCTTGGGGCTGATGTTAGACCAAAGGGCATTGCTCTGAATTGATAGTGGCCTGAGGGCAACTCGAACCTGAGGTACTTTCTGTGGGAGCACCTGATGGGAATGTGGAAATAAGCATCTTTGAGGTCCACGGAGGCTAGCCAGTCCCCTGGCCTTAGAGAGGGCAGAATTATTCCCAGAGTCACCATTTTGAATTTTGGCTTTAAAAGGTGCTTGTTTAAAAATCTCAGATCCAGGATGGGCCGCCATTCTCCTGTCTTTTGGGGGGTTAGGAAGTACCTGGAGTACAATCATTTGCCCCTGTGTAGGGTAGGAACTCTTTCTATGGCTCTGAGAGCCAAGAGAGAAGAAACCTCTGCCTCTAGGGCAAGGGTCTCTGATGGATTTGTAGGTGGAAAGCATCTGGTTCTCATCTTGGGAAATTTTCTGAAGCTGAGAACCAGTCCCTGGCTTACTACTTCTAGGACCCACTTGTCTAATGTTAAAGACTTCCAGTCCTGGACTAAACAAGCCAGCCTGCCCCCTACAGGTATTGGAGAATCGGTCCGGGCAGACCCATCAGGGTGTCTGCTTGGCAGGGGCTTTAGGCTGAGGGGTGGAAGCAGGCCTGCTCATACCCCGTCTGCCTCTCCCTCTAAAGAACCCCCTCTGAGCATAAGCAGAAGAGGAGGTCTGGGCTTGGTAAAAAGGCCTTTGAAAGGGCCTGCCCTGCCCCTGGAATGCTGCCTCTGAGGAGTGGCTTGCCTTCTTTGGCCTGAGCACTCCTGTAGGTGGTCCTGTACTGCTCCATCTCTTCATGTAGTTCTCGTCTGCTCCCCAAACAGAGAATTACCAATGACAGGAAAATCCATGGCCTTAGCCTGGGTATCCTGTGATAGGCTAGTACATCTGAGCAAGCCATTCTCTGAAGGGCCACAGATGTAGCCATGACTCTAGATGAAACATCATTGGAGTCCACAACAGCATGAAATTGCACCTTGGATGCCTCAATCCCATCCGCAGCCACCCGCCTAGCTCCTTGGCAAGCTGGTCAGGGCCTGTTTAGCTAGAGCCAGCACAGTGTCCCACCTAGACTTCTGGTATCTAGCTGTGTAGGCCATATAGTTAGCCTGCCTGAGTCCCAAGGATGCTGCCATGTACTGTTTCTTTGCCATGGCATCAATCCTCCTGGAGTCCTTATCTGGGGGGTGAGCCAAGGGAATATTTGCTCTTATCACAGGCAGCAGCCTGCACTACCCCAACATGGCTGCATTGCTGGGAAAGGAACCCGTGTCCGAGCCTGAAAGGGTATACCTCTTGTCCATTCTTATGTCCACAGGAGGTATGGAATTAGGAGTTTTTAGAATTTAAAATGTCTGTTTCCCAAAAGATTTATGGAGGGGAATAGACAATCTCCTGGACTCTGGGATGTCCATCATCTCAACAAAATCAGGCTCCTCCTGATCCTCTACTGCTTCTTCCATAGGAAGCTGGAGGGGTTCAGCCACTTTCTTGTAAAACATAAAGTGGGAAGGGGACTCAGAAAGCCTAGGAGGAGAAACACCTGAAGGTCTATCTGGGGAGATGTCCAGGTCAATAGGCACATCCAGACTTTCATAATCACCATCATCATCATCTTCATACTCTCCCTCCTCCTCCTCCGTTCATAAAATTCTTCTAAAGTATAATCCGAAACCGGGGGAACCGACCAAACCGAGCCCCTGACAGATGGTGCCGGTTCGACTGGAACCGAAGTTAACGACTGAACTATCCTTATCGCTTTGGCTATTTCATCAGCAGTCAGAGAAAGAACTTGTGGATCCGAACTGAATGATTTTTCCCTTGTCTTTCTTTTAGCCGGAACTGACTCCTCAGAATCGGTTCTCCTTTTGCCCCAAGGAGTTTCGCCCCTGTCAGAGGGCACTCCTTCTGGTTCGGTCAGAACCGAACCTGGCTGGCCATCTGGGTCAGCGGACCTCTCGGCCTCCCTTTCTCGCAGTCTACCTACTCTCTTATCCAGGGTAGCTTTGGGAAAACTTTTACAAATTTGGCAGTCTGAATTGAGGTGGTCAAACCCCAGACAATAAACACAGGTGGTGTGGGGATCAGCCTTAGCAAAGGCTTCCCCACACACACTACAGTGTTGAAAACTAGTGGGCCCGGTTTTTTTCTTGGGTTTCTCAGACATGGCCAATCCTAAACACAACTTACCCTTTTTTGGCAATCCGCCAGGCAAGACACCCCTATCTGTTCCTGACCGTGTTACGGGTCTTGGAAAAAAATGTAATTAAATCCATTTTTTTAGAACCGATACGGACCGGTTACCACACTCTAATAAAGACAGAAGTTTTTAACACAAACCTGATCGGTTCAAACCGAACCGATCCAATGTTTACAAGTTCCACACAGAAAACTAATACAAAACCTATCTAGTACTCACGGTACCACAGACAGAGACTTAAACCGACAGATTCAGTAGCAGAAATTTGGTAGAAACCGAGTGAAAAATGACACTTTAACCGACTTTTTTGAACCGAGCGAAGGAGAAATCTCCAGAGCGACTGTTCAGTGAGGCGGAGTAAAGAATCTGATGGTTGGAGTTTAAACAACAGCAGACAGAGGCTTCAACCGAGCTTGAGCTCAGCGTTCCATACCATGCATGGAAAGTTAACTCTTTGTTCTCCGGGGCAGTTCAAAGGTTGGTGATCACTGCAATAGTCAGAATACAGCAAGACTTCATGTTGTTTGAATAGCGCGATCGCTGTGGCAAATCAGTTTTTGGGACAGATTAAGAAAATGACAGTGACACTGTTCATGAGCAGAGGTCCTAAAATGCCTACATTGAAAATTTGGTGACGAAAGTCCATAAACGATTGTGTTACAAGTGTGTGTTGCACAGTTTCCACGCACCCTTGTAACTTAGCAAATTTGTAATATTTTCACACCAGATGTTCAACACTGCCATTTTTTCACACCTCTTTATGAAGAGTGCAGCTGTCATTTTTCACATCCTGGCCGAAATGTGTTTTCGACTCCAGCAGAATGCGCTGTCACTGTGGGAAATCAGTGTTTGGGACAGATTAAGAATGAGTGAGTCAGAGAGGGGGAGTGAGCTAGCTCAATGGAGCTCTGTCAGGACTGCTGCGGATTTGTTTGTGGGCAGAAAAGGCACCAATGCAGGCAGGAGTCCAGTGCAAAAGGGCAGCCTGCAGCGCCGGGAGAAACAGAACGAGTGAGTGAGAGAGGGGGAGTGAGCAAGCTCAAAGGAGCCCTGTTGGGACTGCTGTGGATTTCTTTGTCAGCAGAAAAAGGTGCCAGTGCAGGCAGGAGCCCAGTACAAACGGGCAGCCTGCAGTGCCGGGAGAAACAGAACGAGTGAGTGAGAGGGGGAGTGAGCGAGCTCAATGGAGCTCTGTCAGGACTGCTGCAGATTTCTTTGTGGGCAGAAAAAGGCGCCAACGCAGGCAGGAGCCTAGTACAAAAGGGCAGCCTGCAGTGCCGGAGAAACAGAACGACTGAGTGAGAGGGGAGTGAGCGAGCTCAACGGAGCTCTGTCAGCAGAAAAAGCGCCAATGCAGGCAGGAGACTAGTACAAACGGGCAGCCTGCAGTGCTGGGAGAAACAGAACGAGTGAGTGAGAGGGGGAGTGAGCAAGCTCAACGGAGCTCTGTCAGGACTGCTGCGGATTTTTTTATGGGCAGAAAAAGGCGCCAATGCAGGCAGGAGCCCAGTACAAAAGGGCAGCCTGCAGCGCCAGGAGAAATAGAACGAGTGAGTGAGAGGGGGGAGTGAGCAAGCTCAATGGAGCTCTGTCGGGACTTTATAATTGCCCACCCTCCTGCCCAGGGTCCTGTGTAGTCCTATATTACAGCAGGGTCTCTGGGGTGGAGACAAAGCAATGATTGGATACTTTTAGGATTGCTGTAATAATACAGATGTATTTGTTCTATTTATTTCTCTAACTGAGCTGAGTGATACCTGGAGCACAATAGGATTTCTAACTGGGCTAAGTGAAACTATATGAGGGCTCAGAACAAAAAGTATGGTAGCTGAGGGTGAAAAACTAACAAGAAGGCTTTAGGATTGCTACAGTAATAAAGTATGTAACGGATGAGATTTAAGATTGAATTAACCTGGTCGGCAAGGGGGCAGTAGGGGGGACTAGTGTGGGGGGAACAGGAATTTGAGTAAATAGGACCCTAACAGTTGTAGTAGGGTACAGAAACCGGGAGTAAGAGCCCGTAACATAAGATGGGGCCAAAATGGGGCAGGTGCCACATGTCAACTAGGGCGGGCATCTTTGGAAGGGTGGTGGGTGTACAGGGTGTGGTTCCACCATGATCCTAGACTGGGCTTGGAGGATGGGGGGGTGTATGGTCTGTAGACAACTGGCTAGCTTGAGGGAGGAACTGTGGAGATTAGGGAAGAGTCTATGGCAGGGTAGATGAGTATGGTAGGCATCCTGGCTGGGGGTGGAATAGGGGATGGCAAGGGGGACGGGGAAGAAAACTAGGGACTGAAACAAACCCCAGTATCAGAGGCACTAGCAGAAAAGAGAGGAGAAAGGAGGGGTGCCCGAGGCGAGGGGGGCCCCTGATGCGGAGGAAGAGACCATGAGGAGTACTAGGAGAGAGAGCAGATGGTGCATGGTAGGGAGAGACCAGGGGTGTGCATGGAAGGGAAACAAATAGGGGGGAACCAGTAGGGGAAGAGATGTAGGAGGGTATCGACTAGGAATAGATTCAAGCCTCTGCTATGGGAGAGAAAGGGGAGCAGGAGCATACTGAAGGGAGCGGAGGACAAGGGGGCATGACAGGGATGGCAACAGGCAGGAGAAGAGATAGTGAGGATGAAAGGCACAAGGGGCGTGTAAGGAAGGAGGGGTGACTGGAGGAGAGAAGGCCACGGAAGGGGAAGGATGGGAGGGGCATCATTATTGGGGTCGAAGGGAATGGGGCTGTAACCCATTAACAACGGGATAAGAGAGGGGTTGGAAATCAGCAGGGGAGGTCGACATGTGAAGCCCAGTAGGAAGTTGTCAGGCTGGGAAGGGGTTCAAGGGGGATGGGAGGAATAACAAGAGAAAAGGGGTGAGGCGGAAGTAGGGGGTGCAGATACAGAAGTCACAGAGGGTGCAGCTGGCGGGGTAAGGGGCAGGGAAGAACAATACTGGGGTGGTAGAAGGGGTACTACAAGGAAAGGGGTAAGGGACGGGGGCTACCTGTCTTGGGGGATTCTATACTAAAAGGGGTGAGATAGGGGTGGAAGGCACAGACGTATTTGGGTTGAAGCTATCAACAGGTTGACTGAAGGAGGGACAGGGCAGGCACTGCTCAAGTGTGCAGCGAGGGGGAGGAAGAAACCTCATCTACTGTTGCATGTGGATACAAATGACTTGGCGGGGGAGACTGTGGAAGTAGAGAGGGGGAGGTTCGAGGAGTTGTGCAGGCAGTGTGAAGGGGTGGGGGAGTTGGTGGCATTCCCTGAGGTACTCCCGGTACCATGTGCAAGCACGGGGAGGAAAGGTTAGGATCGAGGAATTCAGCGAGTGGCTGAGGGATTGGTACCACACCAAAAATTATGGGTTAGTGACTAACTGGGGTAGGGTCTGGGGGAATAGTGACTTGTACACAGGGGACAGGCTACACCTAAGCAGGAAGGGAAGTATTAAAGGCGGGATTAGAGGGGTATATCTCTACTAAGGTGGATTTAGGCCCAGTGGCGCTGAGGGTTGAGGCGCTGGACGCCACGCCTCGCGCCATGCCGGTGAACCAGGGAGAGGAAGGATTGAGCATCCCACGACTACTCTCCTTCCTCTGGGGTGGATGGGTGTATGACATCGTGCTGCAGTTGCTTGCTTGAGAGGGGGACTGCAGCGGGCGTCGACACTATGCGCCTTTGACACCATTGCACATCCAGTTCCCGGGGAGAAAATGGCGGGGCGATCTCGCTGGCTGACGCCAGTGCCCTGCACCTCTGAACACGAGAGCGGCGCACCCCCAGGGCTATGGCTGATCCTGGGCAAAAGGCAAGCTTCTCTCGTATGTATGATCTGGTCCGGGGTGCAGGAGCCGGTGGCCGGAGATGGCTACAGCCCACTCCACTAGAGGAGAAACAGTGACATGATAAAAAACTAAGGTGGATTTAAACTAGTGGGGGGCGGGGGCGGGGCAAAAGACTGAGGTTGGTAGAAAGGTCCGGACAGGGAAGCCTAATGAGCTCACCCCGCTAGATATAGCTAAAGGCGGAGGCGTAGTAACCCTGGGAGGGGGCAGGCAGAGTTGTCTGAGTGCAATACAGAAGGCACCACCATCCGGTAAGAATAAGGAGGAGAAAGGTTGCAGACTACCTGGACGAGGGACACAAGCCAAGGAGAAGAGTGAGGAGAAGGAGGGGTACAGGTGGAAGGTGGTCTCTCTCTCAACGCAAGAAGCCTGGGGAACAAAATTGCAGAGCTTCAGGCACTCTTTCAGAGGGGAAGGTGGACACTGCTGCAGTGACAGAGACTTGGGCCACAGAGTACCATGATTGGAACTTGGCAATCCCGGGATACAGGATATACAGGAGGGACTGGGGGGTTGGAAGGTGGGAGGGTTGCACTCTATGTGAACGAAGGGATCAAATGCATAAGGGATGAGGGAGAAGAGGAGAGGACAGAGGTGCTTTGGGTGCAGCTCCTGGACTCCAAGGGCAGAAAGCTGAAGTTGGGAGTGGTGTACAGACCACCAGCCCCGTCCGGGGAACTGGATGGGGAGTTGGCAAAGCAGATAAGGAGGGTGTGTAGAAGGGGGAGTGTGGGGGTAGTGGGGGATTTTAACCTACCAGGGGTTGACCCCGGCCACTAGCAGTACCAGGGAGCAGGTGCTTCTTGATGCATTCCAGGACGGCCTTCTGACACAATTGGAAAGTGGGCCTACAAAGCTCTGGACCTAGTACTGGCAAATGGGGAGGCGGTGAGGGAGGTGAGGTCATACCTCTCAACTGTCCCTGATTTTCAGGGATGTCCCTGATTTTGCCTCAAAATTTTCTTCTGTCCCTCATAAAATTTGTGGTTTTGTGACAGAAGAGTAGGGATTAAAATCACAAAATAATGTCAGACATTAAAGATTCAGACTTGTTCTTCTTCAGAAAATGCATCTTAACACACATCCTCTTATTCTAGGAGCATTCTGAATGAATAGTATCAATTCTTAAGATGCGTCCCTGATTTTGGGTCTTTGTCCCTGATTTTTATAAGCCTTGTCCCTGATTCAGGAGGCAAGAGGTTGAGAGGTATGGGTGAGGTTGGATGACCCACTAGCGAGTAGCGACCACCAAACAGTGTGGCTCGTTCTTGTGCTGGCAGGGAGACAGGAGACACAGGCACTAAGGTGATGGACTTTAATAGGGTGGACTTTGGGAGGATATGAGCAATATTGCAAGGGAGACTCCAGGATATAAGGCCGGGAATGGATGCAGAACAAAAGTGGGGAGCCATAAAGACTGGGCTAACAGAGGCCACAGTGGTCTGCACCAGGGCCAGGAGTAAGAAGAGCAGAGCCAAGAAACCATTCTGGCTGAACAAGGAATTGCTGCAAGGGGTGAGGGCAAAGAGGGCTGCATACCAGAAGTACAGGAGAACAGGGAAGGGAGAGGATAAGGAGGCTTATGGGAGTTGGTCAAGGGAGGTGGGAGTTGGTCAAGGGAGGTGGCCAGGAGGGTAAAAAAAGCTAAGGCCTCCAGGGAATTAAGGTTAGCACAGGGCATAAAGGGAGGGGAAAAGGACTTTTTTAGGTATGTCAGGGAAATGAGGAAGTACAAGGAACATATTGTGCGGATAAAACGGGAAGGGGATTGGGTGGAAAAGGGGGAGGAGCAAGCAAAAATTCTAAATGAGTACTTCTGCTCGGTTTTCACTAAGGAGAAGGATGGTTCACTACCAGCATGGGCTGGGGGTGGGGAAGGAAGTGACAGACAGAGTGATCGCAAGGTGTACGGTACTAGAGGGGTTGAGGGCAGTAAGGGTGGACAAGGCACCAGGTCCCAATGGCATCCACCCCAGGGTGCTAAGGGAGATGGCGGAGCTGTTGGCTGAGCCGCTAGCAGATCTGTTCAACACCTCCCTGGAAACAGGGTGTGTGGCCCAGGACTGGAGGGTGGCCCATGTGGTGCCCATACACAAGAGTAGGCCTAGGGAGGAGCCAGGAAATTATCAGCCAGTAAGTCTCACGTCCACAGTGGGTAAGCTTATAGACGTGATACTGAAGGAGAGGCTGGTGGCATTCCTAGAGAGTAATGGCCTCCAAGATGGGCAGCAACACGTCACAGGGAGATCTTGTCAAACCAACCTAATAGGGTATTATGACTGGGTGACAAGGGAGTTGGACAGGGCCATGTGGTACATGTCCTGTACTTGGACTTCAGTAAGACCTTGATAAAGTGCCTCGTGGGAGACTGGGGGAGCTGATGGCAGTGGGGGTGGGGAAAAAAGCTGACTAAATGGTTAGAGAACTGGTTACAGGGGAGGTTGCAGAGGGTGGTGATGGTGGGGGGGGCTCTCGGCACCCAGAGCAGTGACATGCGGGGTGCCGAAGGGGTCACTACTGGGCCCGGTATCTCCGATATAGCACACGGACTGGGGAGCAGGGTTAGTCTGTTTGCAGATGATACCAAATTGGGGGCAGTGGTGGACGAAGAGGACTGTTAGGAAAAACTGCAGGGGGACCAAACTAAACTAGAGACATGATCGGTGGAGTGGCTGCTAGGATTCAACGCAAAGAAGTGTAAGGTGATGCACCTCAGGGCTAAGAACCAGAAGAGGAACTGTTGGTTGGGGATCACAGAGGAGGAGCAGGACCTTGGGGTGTTGGTAACTGGGAACATGAACAACTTGGCCCGGTGCAGGAGAGCAGCAGCGAAGGCAAACAGGATGCTGGGCTGCATCGCAAGTGGGTTCTCATCCAGACAAAGGGATATGATCCTACCTCTCTGCAGATCATTGGTCAGACCGCACCTGGAGTACTGCATGCAATACTAGAGGCTATACCTGAGGAAACATATAAAGTTACTGGAGGGGGTACAAAGGAGGGTAACAAAAATGTTAAAGGGGATGGAAGGAAAGGAATATGAAGTTAGGCTGAAGGAGCTGAACATGTACACACTGGAGGAGAGGAGGGATGGGGGGATATGATTGAAGCATTTAAAGACCTGAGGGGGTTAAATAAACCTAGCACTGAGGGGTATTTTAACTGAGGAGTGGAAGAGAGATGAGGGGGCACGGACTAAGGCTGGAAGGGGGACATTTCAAGAGGGAAATGAGGAGGCACTACTTCACTGAGAGGGTGGTGTCTAGTTGGAATGCACTACCAGAGGGGGTGGTAACATGTAACATAGACTTTGAAGGCAGATAAGGACCGCTTAGCCCACCTAGTCTGCCCATTTCCCTACCTACAGGATAAGCTGCAGATTCTAGTTAACCAACAGCCTATTTCTTCCTACCCTCACAAGAATTGCCTTATGTCTGTCCCATGCATTCTTGGATTCTCCCACAGTTTTAGACCCCACAACCTCCTCCTCCTTTAAGAAGGAGTGGGATAAAGCAACAGTCGGGGCACAGGGCTAGGACAAGCGGGGGAGGAGGCTGGGGCCGCTGCAATCTAGGGTGCTAGCTGCACACTTGGGCAGACTTAGATAGACCGATTGGTCTGTTCTGCTGGCAGATTCATATGTTTGTATGTATGTAAAATCGCAGTGACTCTGTTCATGAGCAGAGGTCCTAAAATGCCTATGTTGAAAATTTGTGACTAATATCCATAAAATGACTGTGTTACAAGCATGCATTGTGTAGTTTCCACGCACCCTTGTAACTTCACAAATTTGTAGTATTTCCACTCCAGATTTTCAACATTGGCATTTTTTCACACCTCCTTATGAACAGTACAGCTGTAATTTTTACATCCTACCTGAAATATGCGCTTAAATATCTGGCACAGAATAGCGAGTTGCTGTGGGAAATCAATGTCTGGGACAGATTAAGAAAATCATAGTGACAGTGTTCATGAGCAGAGGTCACAAAATGCTTATGTTGAAAATTTGGTGAAATAATTCCACTAAATGACAGTGTTACACGCGTGCGTTGCGCAGTTAACAGGTACGCTCAGAATCTTGAGCAATTTTTAATATTTTCACTACAGATTTTCAACATTGCCATCTCTTCACACCTCCCTATGAATGGTACAGTTTTCATTTTTCACATCCTGCCCGATCTGTGTTTTCATACATCTGGTGCACAATGGCACAGTTGCTGTGGGAACTCAAAGTTTGGGACACATTGACAAAATCACAGTGCCACTGTCCATGAGAAGAGGTCCCAAATGCTTTCATGAGGAGGGGGTCACAAAAAGGCCATGTTGAAAATTTGTAGTGCAAATACCAATAAACGCCCAGGGCGTTAGGTTTTCTAACCATAACGTCCCACCCTATACAGACCGACAGGCATCAGGGGTGTGCCTTTGGATTGCTAACTGTAATGCTCATGCCATTCCACCCCCTCACCCTGCAGCCAATGACAGGCATCAAGGTGTGCCTTGGACTTTTTGGCCCCCCGAGTTCACCCTATTCTCCTATATTGCACCCATTTCAGCGTATGTCCTTATGGAGTGGGGTGACTGTAAAGCCAAACACCCGAAGGCACACCTCAACACTTGTCGGTGTCTGCAGGATAGGGTGAGGTGAAATGGCATGAACATTATGGGCGACAACCCAAACGCATATCCCAATGCCCGTCTGTTTCTGCAGGGTGGAGGTGGGGTTGGCGTGAAGTTCAATACATCATTGCCATTCCTACTCTACATCTGTCTAACTCCTGCATTTCCAATGCTAATACCAGCAAGCAAACATTCAGCATTGACAAATGCTTGTTCCTTTTGTTTTGCTCACTCCCTTTGCAAAGTGGTTTGTTGCCTTAACTGTGCCATCCCTTAATTTGCCCTACTGTTCCTCCACCCCACCCTGACAATCCCCCTCCCCCAAAACACTAGGTCGTTTCTGAGGCATTTAGCCATTATTTTTAAAATCTACCCTCCTGAAGTCCAAGACCCTGGTCTTTGTGTAGGTTGTCTCTGTCGCCATTCTTGTGTTAAACAACACTGTACAGTGATTGCCAGTTCCCAGGTGGCATCCCATCTTGACGTCTGCAACACTATTACTGTTTGAGAGCACCAGGTACAGTATTGCCCCATTTCGAGTGGTCTCTTTCATCACATCCGACCAATCACAGGTACTAGTTTCTTTTACCCATTTTATAGTACTGTTTATAAAAATCAGAATTAGAAAATCACAAAACCTGATTGGCTGAGACTAATCAGATTACTTTGCATCAGTGTCACACTGATTCCAGATCACCTGTTGGAGCTCCTTTTTTATTGCAAAAGAGCCTGCTCACCAGACAAATCCCTACACTTTAAAATCAAATGAAAAGAGCCACAATCTTGAATCCCCACCACAAAAATATAAAAAACTGAAAACGTAATTTAAGCATGAAGTTGTTTACTGCTATAATCCTGTGTTTTCACTATAGCCACTCACTCCCCTCCTTAGCTCCTCAGCTATGATGTAAGCCCAAATCGAAAAAATATTTTCCGCCGCCGAGTACACATAGCAAACCCCAACTGGGCAAGACATGACAGATCCCAGTGGAAGCTGGCACAAATCTTCAAGTCTCAGTAACCCACTCTGCCATCCTGTTTACGTGTACCACAATCACGAAACCATAGAATCTCCAGCAGTAAAACTCAGCAGGAGTGACCACACAACCATTAATATGCCACAGTAAGAGCAGAGGTTGGTACACTGTAATGGCAATGGGTAGCAGCACCTTGAGCCCTGACCAAGGGAAAATATGTAAAACACCCACTCAGCATGCAAAACTATACCAAGCACTCCGGAGTGGGTGGGCTGGTGTGGAAGCAGTCATCTGCAGCAAAGGAGAATTAGCCCATAGAAAGGCATAGCTGAAATGTTTAAAAATGTTCAAAAGTTAGGCGACCCAGTGATGCAGCCGTAGTGCTACTACTTGCACCGGCGACCTGGGTTCGGGAGTGAACATCGAGTCGTTGGATGTCAACCAGGGTGCGGGAGGACTGAGTGTCCAAGGGACCACTCTGTTTCCATGGGTGGGGAGAGACACATCTCCTGCAGTACACCGGCCACCCAGCAGTTGCCAGGTGTCATGGCAGTTGTCATGCTCAGCAAGCAGGTGGGATCCCGAGCTGCGGAGAGTGAGATCAGTATTGGTGTCTTTAGTGCAAGAATGTACTGATTACGTCATTGTAAGATTTATAAACTAACTCACATAGCTGAGCCCATTGTGCATCACGGTCTGAAGCTCAGCCATGCTGGAACCTGGGAATTACAGGCGCCAATGTGCCATCATGTGGCTGGCGGCAGTCAGCAGAATCAACCAGATGAAAGATTGCTTTTCTAGTGAAGTTGTGCTAAAAAAAAAAAAAAAATCGCCTTGTGAATATTTTAATTGGGACCTGTAGGACCCTGACTGTTTATATGGGCAGTGTGAGAATTCTGCTTTAATTGATGATAAATTATTAATTCTTTGTATTAGTTGTCTGTTGAATGATGATGTAATACAAATTGAGAGAATTTTACAGGGCTAGATCTGAAAATAGGCTGTTCTGGCCCAAATGTGTAGTTTACTGTTGAAAAGATAAATTTTATTGCCACATTTTGTTTCTACTAATCTGAACAAACGTACAGTAGACAGTCTCAAAGCAGATGTGAGTCGCTGTCGCCATCTTGTGGCAGAGAGTCAGAAAGTGTCCAGACGCTGCTTTCAACAAGAATGACCCACTAATGATAAAATCTGCATCTTATTTAACTGTGAAAAACTGGTTCTTCTTGACAGCGTGGTCCTAGCAATTTTGGGTCGGATGTTTACACAAAATATCGAGGAGATATGCTGTTCTGTACAGACATTACTGTATTTCCCAATAAACTGTAACAAAAACTTCTTTACATACTGCTGTACCCAAGACAGAAAATAAATTCACAGATCTCTGACGCTACCCTCGCAGGTGATGACAACCATAAAATTAGCAGAAGTGTCACATAGCCTACTAGTTCAGTCCTCCTAGGATCTTAAATCCTGCACTCCTTTTGATAATCCATTTCCTGACTTCTATTGGGTTGGTTAAAATGAAAACTTTTGCCTCCATAAGAAATCCTAAGACATGCTGGCATCAGCAGGGAGTGGCCCACCCCCAAGCTGGGAGGCTGTGCCTGGAGCCCTTCAGAACTTTTCCTTTTGGCCCTTGTGGCAAAGGATAAATCCGGGAAGAAACGGATGCTGTGATCCCCTTGCAGCAGAAGGTAGTTGTTTCTCACCAATGACAAAATTAGGTCCCTGGAGACGATCCCATCTGTGACCAGCATGGATGGTACGTGGGGAATTCCTCATGGCCATTGTTCATCTGGAGGATACCAGACAGGCTTTCTTCAGTTTAGCCGCAGGATCGGGAGTCCGGGTCTAAGTGCAGCAGTGCAGAAAGGCAGGCCAACAGAAATGCCCTAAAATCATCCCCTTTTTCTCCTTGACTGTCAATCCATATGTTTGCAGAGCGGTGTGTACTTTCTAACATCTCCAGCCTGTATCACAGGTGCATAATCTGGATCTGTTTACTTGTAACATTCTGCATAGATGATGTCACATCAGCGGATTAAGCAAGTTTTGAGGCCGTCAATATTTTCCCATACTGAGTGCTCTTTCACTCCAAAATGGCCTCTGTTGTTAAATCAATTACTGGCATATTCGCACGCTCTGCCATGGCTGCTCAGTTGGGGTATCTGCCACCTACTGGGTCTCGCTGCTCCTGAGGCCTCAGCAACTGGTGCATTAATCTTTGTCCCTGGCCGGTTTGTGCATGCCATTTTTACTCCGGAAAGTCCTCAGCACCAATCTAGCAAACGTTCTTTATTCCAGTGAATTTGAAATTATATTTTATTTGTTTCATAATGTTCATAGTGAGAGCTTTGGAACCATATCCGCACTAGATATGGCTCTCTTGTGCCTGATTTTATACTGTTTGTTGGGCCAACTATAATGTTTCAGCACACAGGCTTTTAGGCCTAGGGCACCTATTCTTCAGTTGATGGTGGGTTTTACACAAAGCATGCTATCACTGAGATATGAATGGGGGGAGTCAGGTTAAGAAGCAAAATAAAATGTGTGTGGGGGGGTTATAGGTGAGTACAAGTGAGCATTTTAGCAAACTCTAACGTATGCTTCACTCGGGAATACATGCATGTTATATAAATGAAGCAATATACTGGCAGAAGAAGGCTGTACAATCTAGCTAGTCTGCCCTGTGTAGTGGTTCGTGCAATCTAGAGGTTCATGTCCATTCACCCCACCCAACACCAAAACCTCAGCTGTTTTTGTACTGATCTGCCGCATCTCTGGAACCTTGTTTCACCACTCCACCACCATTTCTGTAAAATAGTACTTCAGCGTCCTTCTGAATTTACCCCATATGTTTGTTGCTTTCCACTGGCGCTCTTCTTGCTACCAGTGCTGAACCATTCACCTAAGTCCACCTTATTGATACCCGTCATGTATTTAAATGTTTCAGTCATGTCCCCGGTCTCTGGTGAGCACATATTGAGCTTTTCTAGTATTTGCCCGTATGTCTTCCCCTGTTGGCTCCGAATCATCTTGGTTGCTCTCCTCATCTTCGATAAGTGCCATGAGATTCTTAGTGATTTCATGCACTTTGGGACCTAAGGTGGCACTTTCGGAATATGGTACCCGAGGCCTGCAATAGTCCTTTTGTGTAAGCTGTGATATTTTCAGCCTTTCTTTAGTGGTAAGGGATCGTAATTTGGCCCTGGCAAGGTGGCTAGTTGATTCCTTCCACTTCCTGGATTCAGCCATGCGCCCCAACGCTCAGGCACATTATGACGCAGCAAGGAGAAAAGTGGGTAGCCCCATTGAAATGAATGGGATTGAATTTTCCTTACTGTTTAATATATGATGATGGTGAGTTGGAGATTAATGTAGGCCACATCTCGACTAACAAGGGCCTAGTCAAGTGGTGGCCTTCTTTAATCTCCAACTTGCCATCAGTAAGGAAAAATCGGTCCCAGTCATTTCCCATGCTGCACGTCATAATGTGCCTGAGCACGAGGATGTGTAGCTCAACCAGGAAGTGGAAGGGATCAGCTGGCCATCTTGTCGGGGCCAAACTATCATCCTTTACCACTTAAGAACAGCTGAAAATAAAATATCACAACTTACACAAAAGGACTGTCACGGGAATATCCCATCTGAAGGACGACACCTGAATAGTGCAGTAACCCCCGCCTCGTACTGCACCACACTGTATACCTAGAAACCAAAGTTCGTATAGTACTTGTCCATTCTGTGACAATTTCTCCTTAACAATCAATCTTTACAAACAATTCACAAACAAAAAAAGATAAAAAAAAATACCTGTCATAAAGGCTGTAGCTCTGCTTGTTTACAGAAACCAGGAATAACTACTGTAGGTAACAGACACTGTAAGCAAAAACTTGCAACCTCTTCTGTTGCTTGCTTGTAAAAGTTTCCTAAGCTTCAAGTCTTCCTTCTTGAACTAGTGGAAACCAGGCAGCTGCAGTCATTCCCAAAACTAATTATTTAGCTCGGAACAGCTTTGCAGTTTGTAGGTCTCCCATGCTGGCCTGCCCTGCACTTGTATCCTCAGCACTGCATTTCCTGGGGCTACCCCTTCAACCACCTGTTGAAACTTCTCTCCTGACCCTCCTCTTCTGTAGAGATTGTGCAGAGTTTTACTTCGCGGGTGAAGTTGGCGAAGTTTGGAACTTCGTATCTTACTAAGACTTTGTGATGTTTTTGATTACTATGCCAACTTCATCCACAGTTTTTACACTTTTGCTTTTTTATTTCTTTTATTGAAGAATATATATATATATATATATATATATATAACATTTAACTGCACAAAACAATACAGGCACATGCTGTATCATTGTGGTTCAGTACATTGTGGTTTGATTAAATAATTTCATACATATCAGAGTGATAAAACCCACATAATTCATTGTAGTAAAGCCAGAACATACAAAACACAGAACAATAACTGTTACCTGACACACTATTTATACAACAAGCTTAAAAGTCACATTTATTATATGATTTCATATCACTACTCTTCGTTTTTGTTTACCTCATCTGAGTTATTTTATTACCCATGTAGATATACACACACTCAAAAATGGTTTCATCCTCCTAGTCTCATCACTGTTCTTTCAACTGGGGAATAACGTGGCGATAACAGGGGCCACACTGCCTCTCTGATTTCTCAGCCCTACCTCCTAACTTGTACGTCAGGTATGGAGGCCAGACGAGAGAGGGGAGCTAGGATAGAGACCTTCAAGTTCCTGAAAGGAATTTATTTATTTGAATCTAGGATTACAAGTACCTTTGAGCCAGGGCTCTTTTACAAAGGTTCCACGTCAGAGGTGTACAATACAATACAATACAATATAGTACAAAGAGTTGCGGAATAAGATTACGTTACAGATACATGGAGGCATAACTTATTTTGTCTATGCGGATATACATAAAGAAACAATACTTGGTAAGGATACAGTAGGGAGTAGCAGCAGAGGCATTGTCAGAAACACATAGGGAGGTGCGGAGGAAATGGAGGGGGGAAGGGGACACTGTGGGGGGGAGGGGAATAGGAGGTTGGGAGGGGAGAATAAGTGCTGAGTAGAAGAGCAGTGGTGGCAGAGAATGGTTGAAGGTAAGGAGAGCAGTTTAAGGGAATGAAAGGAATGAACAAGGTAAACTGTGTGAAATGATTTAGCATAAGTGGCGGATCACGAACAAGGGCATAAGTCAAAACCTATGAGGGAGGGTATTCAGGAGGGAAGGGAGAAAGTTTTATTGTACGGAATGGGTGGTGGAGCCATCGAATAATCTGCCAGCTGATTTGGTGGGTGCCAGAACTATCAGTGGTTTCAAACACAGCTGGGACAGAGTGACGGGCTTAGTGGTTGCTCAGGGTGATAGTGGTAGGGCAGGTAGCATGGGGGTGGATAGTGTGGGTTAGAACCCTGTATGGACAATCGGCCCCAATTTTGATGGAGTTTATGGGCAGACTGAATGGACCATTGGTCTTTTTCTGCCATAGTTGTCCATGTTTCTATTCCAAGGAGAAGAGTCTTCAGTAGGAGTTCTTTCCTTATTATTAAACGGTTTCATATGAGATACACAGGTGTTTTAAATACATTTCCTGGTACTGACCAGCATTATCCTTACAACCATGGGGTACAGATCCCATTCTACCCCATCTCTTGCCTCCACCCCAAACAGGAGAGCTCATGCTGTGTCCTCCCCACTAGTTTTCATAACCTGGCCTGCTTTTTGGGCAATTTCTGACCAATATGGCCTCAACTCTTGCTGCAAAACCAAAAATAGTGGATGAATGAGTCTCTCTCTTGTTGACATCTACTGCATATGGAGGGGAATACTCCCACTGTAAACGTACTCCCCGTATCTTGGAACATGCATAGTCTGAGCAGAAACTTGTACTGTACTTCCTTATGATTGCATTCTAGTTACCCCATATGAAATTTGCACAGGTCACCCCATGCCTTTTCCTGTATTTGACATCCTAAATCCCATTCCCACTGGTGTTTCACTTTCCCTGAGAGGTCCAGGTTCCTCTCCCTTAAGCAGTGATGGTATGCCCTTGCCAGACTACCTTTTGGGTTACTTCTTGCCTGTAGAATACAGCTCTCAGTACCCTGTATGAGGGATTCTGATTGGTTCCACCTGCCAATTGCTTGAGCCGAATTCCTAGCTTGAAAGTACCTGAACTTTTCTTTGCCTGGGACTCCTAGCTCCTCCACCTGCTGTGGGAATTCTTTAAATCCATGTGATGTGTAGAGGTCCCCAAGACATTTCACTCTGCTCCACCATAGCCGGAAGCCTGGAACTTCTAGTCCTGGTAGAAATTCTGTCTTTGAGTGTAGTGGCACTAAAATCATATGTGCCCCTACCTTTCCCATATGTTCTCTGACTGTGCCCCATGCTTCTTATCAGTTATGTCACTAATTCATTGTTTAACCCCACTGCCTTGTAAACCCTTAGGGCACCCGGGTTCAAGTATGCAGTCATGGGGTGGGTCATGTCTTCCTTAGGGACACCCAGATTACTCCCCTCTCCCCTTTGACCCAATCTGCCTTGGCTTTTGCTGCCAGGTGATATAGGGAAAAGCTCGGAAACCTCAATCCCTCCTTGGCTGTGGGACACTTTAACGTAGTGAGGCTGATCTGAGGGTGCTTGTTACACCATATGAACCCTGAGCAGCACTGTTCAAGTGCTTGCAGGTACTTTTGCTCAAGTCTCATTGGCAGCATTTGAACCTGGTATAAGACCCTAGGGAGGACGTTCATTTTAATCAGGTTGATCCATCCCATCCACAAAATGGGTAGACCCTGCCACCAATGCAGGTCACTTCTGATTGTGCTTAAAATCAGGGCTATAACTGAGTGCATAAAGTGATGCTGTGGTATTGCCCACCCTTAATCCCAGGTCCTTGATATGATAAGTGACCACTTTGTACCTCTGCTCCCTTATGTCCCCCACATTCACTCCCCCTAGTTTCATTAGCTTGGAATTCTCAAAAATTGATCTTACAGTCCAGGAACTTGGTGAACTCCTCTGTTATACTAGCCACCACTGGCATAGAGTTTTTGGGATGGGTCAGGAATTAAAGCATGTCATCAGTATAAAGAGATCTCTTATGCGGTTTCCTCTAGGCTCCTTCAACACCTACCATCTCCCTTGATGTGCATATTGCCTCAGCCATTGGCTCTATTGGCAGGGCAAATAATAATGGCAATGGGGCAGCCCTACCATGTGCTCCACTCCAAGAAAAACTCCTCTGTGAGCTCGCCATTTATCAAGATGTCAGCTCTTAAGGGCTGGCCCACCAGCGCAGCAGTAGCGCTACTGCGTGTGATGCAGATGACCCAAGTTCAGGAGTGAACTTGGGAGTCAGAGGGACGGCCAGCGGGGAGGAGGATCAAGCATCCAAGGGACTGCCCTCCTTCGGGAAGGGGTGGAACCAGTGCCCAGTCTTAGCCTGGCCCCTTAGCAGTGGCTAGGTGGAGTCAGACCACTGGGACTTCGAGCAGGGGCGGGGCAGATGCCTGGTGTGCTACGTATGGAAACATGCGCAGCTTGGCCACTGGTGTCATTGCACACCACCTCCTCCACACCATGGGAAAGGGAGAACATGGAAAAGTACCCTGAGTGGCTAGGATGATCCTCAGACCCTTCGCAGGCCCTGCCCCGGTTCCCGCTGGATCCTGTTTGGCATGTTGAGTGATTGCTGTCACTCCACCGGGGGGCGGGGGGCAAGCTGTGCAGGAAGCCAGAGCCAAGCAAGTCCGTGAAAAGTCGAGAAATGGGGCTGGGGTGGTTGGAGGGGAGAGAAAAGCCAGCCGGGGGGGAGGAGAAAGAAGATGTTAGATCTTGGGTTCTTGTGTAGCGGTTTAGTCATTTCCATAAAATATTCCCACAGGCCAAACTCCTCCAAGACCCTGAGAAGATATCCCCATTTGACCCTGACCAAAGCCTTCTAAGCTTCCAGGGAGAGTATGCATACTCCCACTGAACGCTGAGATGCCCACCTAACAATACACATAAGCCTATATGAATGGTGGTTCCTGACAAATCCTGTTTGGTCTTCTGCCGCCAGTGAGGGCAAGATGTTTTCCAGATTTCTTGCTAATACTTTTGCCAGCTCCTTTATGTCATGCTGAAGGTGGGATATGGGCCTATATGCTGCACATTCCCCAGGATCTTTCCCCTCTTTGTGTATTACTGATATAGGAGCCCAGCTGCAGGTGGTGGGCAGCTCTCCCTTCTCCCTTGTATCCAAGGACATTTCATGCATATGCTTCCAGACTGTTTCCCCCACTGCTGGATAGTACCCCATAAGCAGACCATCAGGTGAAGCAGTCTTGCCTCCTGCAAAGCTCGCTGCTACCTCCCCTACCTATCCCAAAGAAATGGGCTTCCCCAGCTGTTTTTTTTCTCTGCGTGGGCTTAAGGAACATCATCTTGTGCAGGAACCTGTCCATGTCTCCTACTCTAGCTCCACATTCTGCTGTGTACAGCCTCTTATAATATTCTAGAGTGTTTTTTTTTAATGTCCTTTATTTGGTGACTTAGCACCCCATCACTCCCCCAACTTAGAAACATAGAATATGTTGGCAGATGGGGACCGCAAGATCCATCCAGTCTGCCCTTACCTTTCACCCCTCTCCTTAGTTTGTTGTATTTTTGAGGGTCCTCTTATGCCTGTTCCATGCTAGTTTAAATTCTCTTACTGTCTTTGCTCCCATGACCCTCTGTGGTAGGCCATTCAATGCGTCCACCACCTGCTTTGTGAAGAAGTACTTTCTCCCATTGGTCCTGAATCTACCTCCCTTGAGGTCCGTATTATGTCCTCTACTCCTGGTACAGCTGCTCATCTGAAAAAGGTTCTGTGTCGGAACCTTGTTACTACCTTTCATGTGTCTGAATGTCTCTGCCATGCTTCCCCCACCCCCAATCCCTATGCTGCTCCAGGAGTACATGTTAAGACTTTGTAGCCTTGCCTCGTATGGATTTTGAAGCATACCCTGCACCATCTTCGTTGCCCTTCCCTGCACCGTCTCTAACCGATCTATGTCTTTCCTGAGGTGCGGCCTCAAGAACTGGACACAGTACTCCAGATGAAGCCTCATCACTAATCTATACAATGGCATGATCACTTCTGTTCTCCTACTTGTGATTACCCTCCCTATGCAACCCAGGATTCCACAAGCTTTTATTGCTGCCTTTTATTTATTTATTAAATTTTGATGACCGGGTGAGCCCACTGGGCCCCAGAGGTCCCTTTTTCAGGGGCGACCCGGGATATACATAACACAAGATACATCACAAAACGGTAGGTGTGGAGACAACATTCATGATACAGGTTAAACATAGATGTACAGTCAGCTGGTTACATATGCTGAGTTCAGCATTACATTAGTGCACTTGTTATTGATACTACCCTAGCTTGGGGGGTATGAGCCTCAATGTGTGGAGACAGGTTTCACACAGCAGAAAGGTTATAGGTGCCCGAGAGGTGGACCCGTACCTTTAGCAATGGCACGTGGAGGTAGCCATGATATGCGCCTTAAGCCTCGTATGGAAACTTTTGATGGAGGGAGCTTCCTGGACTGCTGGAGGGAGGGAGTTCCATAGGGTGGGTGTGCTATGGGTGAACGACTTACCCCCCACCTTTGTGCTGACCACCTTCATGTCATCTGAAATGATGACCCCCACATCATGTTCATTTTTTTGTAGACATTAGCTGTTCCCCTCCCATTAACTATACTCTCCCTGGGTTATGTTTTCCCAGGTGCATTACCTTGCATTTTTTTGCATTTCAGCCACCAGTTTCTCGACCACTCCTCTAGTTTCCTGAGGTCAGACTCCATCCTTTGTGCCCCCATCAGGTGTATCTACTCTGTTGCAGGTCTTCGTGTTGTCCGCAAACAGGCATACCCTACCCCCTAGACCCTCTGCAAGGTAGCTGATGAAGATGTTGAAGAGGATTGGTCCCAGCACTGATCCCTGTGGCATTCCGCTGGTGACCATGTCTTCTTTTGACAGGGTCCTATTCACTAGTACCCTCTGAGTCCTCCCATTTAGCCAGTTTTGCACTCAGCAAGTTATTTTATGCCCTACTCTGATGTGTCCTAGTTTACTGACCAACCTCCAATGTGGCACAGAGTCAAAGGCCTTGCTGAAGTCCAGGTAGACCACATCAACTGCTCCCCACTGGTCCACCATCCTAGTGACCCAGTTGAAAAGATTGACTAGGTTTGTTTGGCAGGACCTTTGTGCTGTGAAGCCATGTAGCCTTGGGTCAGTTTGACTGCTTGTTTCTAAAAATGCCAGTATCCTCTCCATTAACAGGGATTCCATCAGCTTTCCCACCACCGATGTGAGGCTACCTGGGCAATAGTTCCCCGGTTCCTCTTTGCTTCCACTCTTGTGAAGTGGCACCACCGTAGCCCTTTTCCAGTCCTTTGGAATCTCCCCAATCTCCAATGACATGTTAAAGAGTTTTGCTAGAGGTGCTGCCAGTTCTTTCCCAAGCTCTCTCAGAATTCTTGGGTGTATCTCATCCGGCCCCATTGCTTTTTCTGCCTTTAATTTGTTGAGTTCCTCCAGAACTCTTTCCTGCAGCAATAAGATTAGATTTCCTTCTACCTTTTGCTAGTCTTACCAGTATTGGGCTCGACTTATTCCCCTCATTCGTAAAATCTTTGATTCGTAACATTTTTTATATAGAGTTTTTTGCTTTCCTCACCCCCTGCCAACCTTTGTTGTGCCAGTCACCTCAACCTTGTCACCACGACTTCTCTCAGATCTTACTCCACCATGCTTGTTGTGGTGGTGGCACCCGATTCGTTGGGTGTAGGGCCTGTGAGTGGCTGGAGTAATCCTGTCAGTCTGGATGTGTTTTACCACCTTGGTTTTATTCCTTTCCCTGAGGTTAGTGCACGTGTAAGGGCATGGGCATGCAACGAAAACACATTGTGTGTGCTCCTATGCCTACACCCATTCCTCAGAGAGGTGACAGCCGGGCAGTGGCATACACTGTCCACTCACCCCAAATAAGGACAGCTATCTCTGGATGCTTAATCCTCTTTCCCCTAACTGGACCCCGAGCGACCCTGGTCTGTTCCCAAATGTGGGTAGCCAGCGTTGTATCAGTGCCTCAGCCCAGCACGCCATTGGGCCAGCTAGCACAGCGTTCTTGACTGTGGTCCTCTAAGGGAAATCTGAGGAGCAGCAGAATGGTGCTAGAACACACTTTCGACTATACCGCCATTTAGTCAAAAGTCATGTGGGATGGCTGTTCAGACCGACACAATAGAACACACATTTTGTTACTCAGTCTTGAAGTACCCAGCATTGTAGCATTGCAGGTCCATCAATGGAGTCCTGGGTTGGCCAGCATTGTGTTACCACAAGCTGTCCAGGTTTGGTACCCAAATTAGTCTATGCAAATTGTTTATAGCTACTTAACCTCCACATGCCTTGCAATTTCTTAAAGGGACACTGTCAACCCTTTTTGCATCATATTTCTTTTTAAAACCCACATTTTATGATGGTTTACATTCTCTAAAACTAACTGATGTTTCTGTTTGTTTTGTATCAGCTTCCTTTCTTGGTAGAATTGAAATGCATGTTAATGGTGTAATTACACTCAACCTTTTTTGTTTCAAATCCTTGATCTACTCTTACTGCATACTTCCTGGACATTAAGAAAACCCTTAATCAGTACAGCCATTAATGAGACAAGAGTCTCCCGTCACTGCATCATGAGTGGCTAGACTGTATTGGGGGTGTTCCCAAGTCCAGGAAAGATGTAGTGGGACGTCTTCAAGGACTGTAAACAAACATTCCTTTGTGTGGTAACACCAGTATGGTGGACAGTCTGTTTCTGACTTTTAAAAAGAAAACAAAAGACTCAGAAACAAACTGCCATCTACATCAGCAAATTCTACAGAATGTGAGCAATCATAAAATGTGTTTTTAAACTAGAGACACTTTGAGGCTAAAGGGGCGGACAGCGTCCCTTTAAACGGCCATCCTCCTCAAACTTAAGGTATTTGTAATCCAAACTTGAAACCCTAAACTGTAATCCAAACAGAATAATGGTCTTTCCTGTTCGCTCCCTCTGCTTGTACTCTGGGGTACTCTCCAGACTCTCTGGGACTACTCTCACTGCAGACTGGTGCAGGACCAGGCTTTGCCGACTTCGTCAACTCAATCAATCAATCAAATTATTTATCCAGGCGAACACCATTGAGCAAGCTCATTTACAAGGTGGACCTGCATTACATAAGTTAAGTAACAATGCACTTATATACAGACAAATAGACAGTAGATGCAAGAGTACAACAGTGCAGGTAGGCCTGTAATAGACAGGATAAGTAAAAAAATACATTTGGGTTCAGGTAAAAGACAGTTGGTAAGGGTATACATAACAATAGGGTAGCAAGTCAGTAAATATTTATACCAGATACAACAACATACATGGTTTAGTATTCCTGTAAGGTAAAGGCATTATAGTCCAGCGAAGAGATTAGTTGAAGTGGATGCTACAAGCAAAGAGACATACATAGTCAGTTTAAAAAGACCCAGGCGTATCAAGGGGAGGCATGTGTCGGGAGAAGTGGGCAGCCAGTGGGGGGTCGAGAACTGGGATAATACTAGGGCGAAGGAATGAGATGATGTGGGTATACAAGGAATAGGTGGGTGAGGGAGGGTGAGATTAAGGGCGGTAGATAAGTAGGTGGCTCAAGGACAAGTTATGCACTGGGCTTCATGCCCTTGCAGTTAGCAGCTGTTTCCTCTTTGATGTACAAGACTGGAATCCTCCATCATGTGGTATCCACTGAATCTTCAGATGTCGTCTCTGGCACACTTATGGCACCCGAACACTATTCATCTACATCTGGGGCTTAGGAATGATGCATTTACCTCTGTGGTTGTGTGTTGCGTCTGCTTATTTCGGCATCCCAAATAGATCTGATCTTTTCAGGCTTTCCCCTGCTTTTATACAGGGCTCTGACCTATGATCCCCACTGGTAGCTTGGTCTCAGCCCCAGAACCGATAAGGCAACCACAGTCATTCAGCAGTATACCCCTGCTATGCAACAGGAGTCCAGAGGGTGCAAAGTCACACAGAGTTCAAATAAAATCTAAAGGGGAAGAATAGTCGAGGGTTACAGATATTTAAGTGGTAATCCACAGCGGGGTTGGACCGCAATGAAGCATTCCCACATCCTGAACACATAACCATTTTCTGTAAGTTAATGATAAAAAAAAAAAAAAAAGATTTTATAAGTTGGAAAAGGTGTAAAAAGAGGTAGTGTTATGAAAAATATTCAAACTGAACCCAGTAAATTCTTTTTTTCTATCTTGATGCACCTTTTACGTGGATATGAAAAATAAAGACAGAAACTACATATCACAAACTGAAACTGAAAACCCAGCCCAGAGCCTCCTGGGCACATTCTATACTCACACTGGACGCATCATTTCCTTGGTCCATTTCATAATTCTGTTCATCCAACCAAACACAGGTTGAGAAATTGGAGGCAGTGTGGTCTAGTGTTTTATTAGAGCACCAGGTTGGGCGAACCAGGAGATTGCACTGTGAAACCCCACTACAGCCAAATACTCACTGTGTGACTCTGGGCAAGTCGCTTCACCTCCCATTACTCCAGTCCACCCGGCTGTGGAAATGGCTAGAAGCAGGACCCCACTGGAAACGAGATACCACATCTCAGCTGGGCTATCCTGGGTGAATAAACCATAAAATCAAAAACTAAAAGTCTAGGGCTGACCTAGTGGCACGGTGGTAGTGCTACCACCTGCCACGTCGGTGACACAGTATCAGGAGTGGCCTTGGATTGCTGCGGGGTGCCCGAAGGCAGAGGACAGAGTATCCAATGGACTGCTTTCCTCTCCCATAGAGGGGAGGCTGCCGGCTCTGTCACATGACTGCCACCTGCTCATAAGAAGATTAGGGAACAGCAAGAATGGGAGGAAACTGTGGGACTTCTACAGTGCGTGCGTGCCTCTTCATGCACGCGTCAATGTGCGCACCCCAGCAATAGGGAGGGACAAAAATCAGGAGGCAAATTTAGGGGTCTGAGGCTATATGAAGTCCTGCCTTTGTCTTGATGGTCCGCCCTACTGCTCAGTCCTGGAGTGATCTGGATGTGCGTGCCGGTGGGAAGGACAGCCTTCCCCTCCCATCCCGCCGTGGGGGGAAATCTGCGGGAGAACTAGCTCTTGGACCAGTAGTGAGGTAAGGGACGACCGCTGAGCACGGGGACAGGGCTGATAGTCACCCAGGTCTGCTAGGGAGGATAAAAACTTTTATTAATAAAAAAAAAAAATAATACAATTCTGCGTCCTTTCTCATCGCTGTGTAAATTAAACTTTCCTCCTCCCCCCCAACCCCTCTGTCCCCTTTTATAGGTACGAACGACTTGAAGAACAGCTGAATGACCTGACGGAACTGCATCAGAATGAGATGACCAACTTGAAACAGGAGCTCGCCAGCATGGAAGAAAAGGTGGCCTACCAGTCTTATGAAAGAGCCAGAGACATACAGGTGCGCAGAGTCAGGGCTTTACCACCCCACTATGTCCGCTGACCAAACTGGCACACTGGTCACACAGACACATAACCAGCACATTAGAAGTCTGCATTTCTCCTTCAGATCTCCTGCACTGTAAATCAGCCATTCAAAGAACGCTCCCTTGCCCCCAGTTTTTTTGCTGGATCTCTGTGCACTCAATAAATATGACATTATCCATCTACTAACAGTAGACCCGGTCTAAAAAGAAAAGCTTCGACCAGCCCTGTGGTGTAGTCGGCTGATCCACCACACTGGCGATCCTGCATAGGAACATAGACAATAACGGCAGAAAAAGACCAACGATCCATCCCATCTGCCCGAGTTCCCTGTTTAGCCCTCAGACCTACTGTCTCTCCAGGTTCCTAGCCTCCTCCCTTTCTCCACCCTGATTTTGCTACATTCTTCAT
The DNA here is from genome assembly GCA_016271365.2 of Neoceratodus forsteri. Taxonomy (NCBI): domain Eukaryota; kingdom Metazoa; phylum Chordata; order Ceratodontiformes; family Ceratodontidae; genus Neoceratodus; species Neoceratodus forsteri. The sequence goes on along the minus strand of JADMNL010000029.1, from coordinate 96,824,731 downwards.
TCTTTCCCAGCTGTGCTTGAAACCATTTATGGGTTCATACCCACCACCTCGGCTGGCAGGCTGTTCTACAGTCCCACCACCCTTTCTGTTAAATAGTACTTCCTCATGTCCCTCTTGAACCTCCCTCCTGTTAGTCTTCACTCATGTCCAGGTGACCTCGAGTTAGTATTCAAAGCTAAATAATTCTCCACAGTTCACCTTATTAATTCCTTTTAGGAACTTGAAGGTCTCTACTATATCTCCCTTCTGGTCTCCAGTAAGTAGATGTTCAGTGCCTTGAGGCGCTTCTCATAGGAGCGGTCCTGTTGGCCCCGAATCATTTTTGTTACCCTGCTCTACTCCCATCTCCAGCCTATCTCTGTCCTTCCTGAAGTGAGGTCTCCAGAACTGGGTGCAGTACTCCAGGTGTGGCCTCACCAAGGATCTATATAGGGGAAGCATTACCTCTTTTCTTCTGCTAGCAATACCCATCCCCATCCTGGTTCAGGAATAGACCAGAATCACTGCAGATTGGCCTGGAGCAAGAGGACTGACACAGTTCTTCGAGGAGGGGGGGACACAGTGAGCTGCTGCTTGTTTGCCACCCAGCACAGACTCGGGGGCATAGTATGAGTGTATGCTTCCTAGGAGGCTGGAGGAGGTGGCAAGTGCTCGAGTACTTACGGCGTCTTCATGCCATACAGCTGCAGTATGGCACGCATTTCCGATCTTGGAGACAGGGTCAAAAACCAAGGAGGAAAAGCTCCCTGAGCACCAGGATGACGGTTGCAACCCCGCAAGCTCATTGGAGTAAGGCCCAGGATGGTGAGAGACAGGGCTGGGGGGGTCTCCGTCAGAAGGGTGGCCTCTCAGGGAGAAATGGGTGACAAACAAATAATAAAAAAAATGCTTTCATGATGGGTCATGTCTGTTAGAATTGTGGGCCGTTCCAGTTTAGAAAGGCCGCAGTGAGCCAGCCATCGCTATCCGTGATACTGCGTGACCCAGGTTCACATCCTGAGCCCTGGGTGTCAGGGAGGCCTGCAAGAGGAGGCTTCACAGTCAGAAAATCGGTTAAACAGCTGGGCTACTGCTTGCGCTGCTGGCAACGCAGGTTTGGGAGCAACTCTGCATTCTCAGGTGGGTTGGGGCAGCAAGTTGAAGGAGAACCCAGCATCCCAGGGATAGCTCTCTTCCATCAGGGAGTGGGGGACTTTGTGCTCCACACATCCCAGGGATAGCGCCCTTCCATCAGGCAGTGGGGGACTTTGTGCTCCACACATCCCAGGGATAGCACCCTTCCATCAGGCAGTGGGGGACTTTGTGCTCCACACATCCCAAGGATAGCGCCCTTCCATCAGGGAGTGGGGGACCGTGTGTCCTGAACATCCCAGGGACAGCTTTCCTCCATCAGGAAGTGGGGGGCTGTGTGCTCTGCACATCCCAGGGACAGCCCTCCTCCACCAGGGAATGGGGGACCGTGTGCACCACACATCCCAGGGACAGCTCTCCTCTACCAGGGAGTGGGGGACTGTGTGCGCCGCACATCCTAGATACAGCTCTCCTCCATCAGGGAGTGGGGGGCCGTGTGCTCCACACATCCCAGGGACAACTCTCTTCCATCAGGGAGTGCGGGACTGTGTGCTCCACACATCTCAGGGACAGCTCTCTTCCATTAGGGAGTGGGGGACTGTGTGCCCTGCACATTTCAGGGACAGCTCTCTTTCATCAGGGAGTGGGGGACTGTGTGCCCTGCACATCCCAGGGGCAGCTCTCCTCCACCATGGAGTGGGAGACCGTGTGCTCCACACATTCCAGGGCAGCTCTCTTCTGTTAAGGAGTGGGGGACCGTGTGCTCCACACATCTCAGGGACAGCTCTCTTCCATCAGGGAGTGGGGGACCGTGTGCTCTGCACATCCCAGGGGCAGCTCTCCTCCACCGGGGAGTAGGAGACCGTGTGCTCCAAACATCCCAGGGCAGCTCTCTTCCGTTAAGGAGTGGGGGACCGTGTGCTCCACACATCCCAGGGCCAGCTCTCTTCCATCAGGGAGTGGAGGACTGTGTGCCCTGCACATTTCAGGGACAGCTCTCTTTCATCAGGGAGTGGGGGACTGTGTGCCCTGCACATCCCAGGGGCAGCTCTCCTCCACCATGGAGTGGGAGACCGTGTGCTCCACACATTCCAGGGCAGCTCTCTTCTGTTAAGGAGTGGGGACCGTGCTCCACAAACTCAGGGACAGCTCTCTTCCATCAGGGAGTGGGGGACCGTGTGCTCTGCACATCCCAGGGGCAGCTCTCCTCCACCGGGGAGTAGGAGACCGTGTGCTCCAAACATCCCAGGGCAGCTCTCTTCCGTTAAGGAGTGGGGGACCGTGTGCTCCACACATCCCAGGGCCAGCTCTCTTCCATCAGGGAGTGGAGGACTGTATGCTCCACACATCTCAGGGACAGCTTGGGGACCATGTGCTTCGCACATTACAAGGACAGCTCTCTTCCATCGGGGAGTGCTTGGCACATCCCAGAGGCATCTCTCCTCCATCAGGGAGTGGGGGACCTTGTGCTCTTCACATCCCAGGGACAGCTCTCCTCCATCAGGGAGTGGGGGACTGCGTGCTCCGCACATCCCAGGGACAGCTCTCTTCCATCGGTGAGTGGGGGACCGTGTGCTCCACACATCCTAGGGTAGCTGTCTTCCATCAGGGTGTGGGGACTGTGTGCTCCACACATCTCAGGCACAGCTTTCTCCATCAGGAAAGGGGGGACCATGTGCTCCACACATCCCAGGGGCATCTCTCCTCCATCGGAGTGGGGGACCATGTGCTCCACATATTACAGGGGCAGCTCTCCTCTATCAGGGAGTGGGGGGCTGTGTGCTCCACACATCCCAGGGACAGCTTTCTTCCATCAGGGAGTGGGGGACCATGTGCTTCACATATCCCAGGGACCGCTCTTCTCCATCAGGGAGTGGGGGACCATGTGCTCTGCACATCCTAGGGACAGCTCTCATCCATCAGGGAGTGGGGAGACTGTGTGCTCCACACATCCTAGGGACAGCTGTCCTCCATCAGGGAGTGGGGGTCCTTGTGCTCTGCACATCCCAGGGATAGCTCTCCTCCATGAGGGAGTGGGGGACCTTGTGCTCTACACATCCCAGGGACAGCTCCCCTCCATCAGGGAGTGGGGGACCATGTGCTCCGCACATCCCAGAGACAGCTCTCCTCCATCACAGAGCGGAGGGACCATGTGCTCCGCACATCCCATGGACAGCTCTCCTCCATCAGGCAGTGGGGGAGCCTGTACTCGGTACATCCCAGGGACAGCTCTCCTCCATCCGGGAGTGGGGGACTGTGTGCTCGGCACATCCCAGGGACAGCTCTCCTCCATCAGGTAGTGGGGGACCATGTGTTCGGCACATCCCAGCGACACCTCTCCTCCATCAGGGAGTGGGGGACCGTGTGCTCCGCACCATGCCTACCACATTGTAGCAGCCAGATGGAAGCGCCGCAAGAGCCACTATTCTGGGTTAAGCACTTCACCAGCCATCAGGAAACATGTGCCTGCATGTGGTATCACTGCATGATGCATGTGCAGAGAAAAACAAAAACTCTGTGATCGTGGCTAGATGAGGGTCTGGTCCTCTGCAGGCCCTGAACTGGCAGCTGAGTGCCTTCCATGACTGGATCCTGCTCCAGAGTAACCTGGCCATCCATTTCGGCCATATCACAGTATGTAAACCATGGAAGAAGATTGAGGGGTAACTTCCAGAGAAGGTGGATGTCAGGGCTGGGGGTCCTGCACTTACCTGCTCCAACATACCAGTATTCTACACCCTATCCATTCCTTTTAGAATACCCAATTACCCAAACTAAGGTCATGTTGCCTAAGCAGTTCAGATAATCAAGACTGCATTCCATTCAGAACACTGCAATCATGTCCTTTCTCTTCTGTAGGCTGAATCATTTTATGATGTCCAGACTCTGCTCGGAGTTCTTGCCCCCAATCAGCTTGATGCCCCTGTGCTGGACTTTTGCAGTCTCTTCAGCGATCATATCTCCTATACCTGTGGAGGGTGTGGATCGGGGTGTCAGTCCTTCCAGTTGCCACTTCATTCCCCACCCCAGCCTCTAAACCTCTGTTGTGTTAACGCCTCAGACAAACTCTTTGCCTCATGCAAGTACTAAAACAGAAAACAAATTATACAGGCAGAAGAAGAGAGAGGTCCACCCAGACTACTCTCTTCTTAGCTATTTCCGCACCAGCCTATCACTGAGTGGGCTCAGGCTGTGCCCTCTAGTTGCAGCCCCCACTGGCTTGACTGCCACTTCCTCCTCTATATCCTCACCAGCCCCTTACATCTGTTCCACCCTATCTTGAAGCCTGCCATGGTTTGCCTTTCCACCAGCTCCCTGAATAACTCAATCTATTCATCCACCACTGTCTGAATGAAAAAATACTTCCTCACGTTCAGTTTGGACTCTGACCCACACCATTTGATACCTGTGACCTTTTTTAGGGGACCCCTTGCAGCGCATGAACTAGCTATTGACAGCCGACCCTGTCACAATCATACACCCTACTCCCTCCAAGCCTCTAGTGAGTACGTATTTAGGCTGCCCTGCCGCTCTTCAGATGTTCTTCTCTGCTGGCCTTAAATCATCTTAGTCGCCCTCCTCTGGACTGACTCTAGCCATTCCCTGTCCCTTTCAGGTTAGGGTTCCAGAATTATTATGGTGCTGCAGCACCACACCTGTTCACATTACATCTCCCAAACACTGTATGGGGGAGGGAGGACAACAAAATGTTGGGCATGTCGTGGAAACAAGTTACAGCTCTACGGAAACAAATGCATCAATAAATAAATAAGTGTTCAGTAAGTGTGCTGGTGCTTGAGCAACAAAATTAGTTGTTAAACATTTTCCGCTAAAAGAGCATGCTGAGAGGTGCAAGCAGCCCGTTTCTGGATGTGTCCTGGGGGAATGGGACAAGAGAGTAAAATGGATAAGATACAAAATAAGGTGCAAAAAATAAAACGGTACAGGCAGCATGCAAAAACTAAAGTATGAAGAGGCGTAACATCAGGAATACAAGTGTAAAGCAGGTGATTGGTGAAAACTGTATAAAGTGATTTCTCCTGTACGAAGGAGGCTGTACAAAAAAGGCAGAAGTGGTGAAACAAAACAGTTCATACAAGAACAAATTAAAATACAAAACAGCAACAATTATTGTGATTTTCAGCTTTAAGATCTGAATGTACAATGCAGGACAGCACCTTTTCCATGCGGGGCAGAGGGCTTCAGAGGGACAAAATGAGGGATATCCCTCCTAATGTGGGGTAAAGTGGGATGGGTAGAGGGTCTCTGAGAGGTAAAATGAGGGATGTCCCTCCTAATGTGGGACAGTTGAGAGGTAAGTTAGGGGTTCTGAGGTGTAAAATGAGGGACATCCTTCAGTGCTGGACAGTTCAGAGGTATGGATACAGGGCTTCTGAGTGGGAAAATAAGGGACATCCTTCCTAATGTGGGCCTCCTGAGGTATGGAGAGGGCTTCTGAGAGGTAAAATATGGAACAATCAAGAGGTATGGACAGAGGGCTTCTGAGAGGTAAAACGTGGGGCAATCAAGAGGTATGGACAGAGGGCTTCTGAGAGGTAAAACGTGGGGTAATCAAGAGGTATGGACAGAGGGCTTCTGAGAGGTAAAATGTGACACAGTCAAGAGGTCTGGACAGAGGGCATCTGAGAGGCAAAATGTGGCACAATCACAAGGTATGGGCAGAGGGCTTCTGAGAGGCAAAATGGACAATCACGAGGTATGGACAGAGGGCTTCTGAGAGGTAAAACACGGGACAGTCAAGGCATGGACAGGAGCTTCTGAGAGGTGAAATGTGGGACAATTAAGAGGTATGGACAAAGGGCTTCTGAGAGGTTACCTGCGGAACAACTGAGGTATGGACAGAGGGATTCTGAGAGACAAAGCATGGGACAGTCAAGAGGTATGGGCAGAGGGCTTCTGAGAGGTTAAATGTGGAAAAATCAAGATATTAACAGAGGGCTTCTGAGAGGTACAACATGGGACAATCAAGAGGCATGGACAAAGGGCTTCTGAGAAGTAAAACGTGGGACAATCAAGAGGCATGGACAGAGGGCTCTGAGAGGTAAAACATGGAACAATCAAGGCATGGACAGAGGGTTTCTGAGAGGTAAAATGTGAGGCAATCAAGAGGTATGGATAGAGGGTTTCTGAGAGATTAAATGTGGAATAATCAAGGTATGGACAGAGGGCTTCTGAGAGATTAAATGTGGAACAACCGAGGTATGGACAGAGGGATTCTCAAAGGTGAAACGTGGAACAATCAAGAGATATGCATGGAGGGCTGCTAAGAGGTTAAACGTGGGACAGTCAAGAGATATGGCCAGAGGGCTTATGAGGTATTTTTACGTGTTGTTATACTTATATTGTGTGTTTTTGTAATTTGTAAACACTGGACGTCTGTGAAAATGGGTTTTGAGCCCACAAACCTTTCAGTATAAAAATTAAATGAAAAATGAGGTAAAATGGTGGAACAATTAGGGTATGGACAGAGGGCTTCTGAGTAGTAAAATGAGAGCTGTACCTCATAATGTGGTACAACTGAAAGATATGGACAGGGAGTCTCCGAATGGTAAAATGAGGGGCATTCCTCAAAATGTGGGACTGGTGAGAGGAGGTATTTACTGCAGGAATGTTGAGTACTTGATCTCCTCCCAGATTTGGGTGTAACTCTCCTTTTTTTCTGATTCCCTTCTTTTCGCAGGAGGCAGTGGAATCGTGCCTGACCCGAATCACAAAGCTCGAGCTGCAGCAGCAGCAGCAGCAGGTGGTCCAGCTAGAAGGGGTAGAGAACGCCAATGCACGAGCACTGCTGGGGAAGTTCATCAACGTCATCCTGGCCCTCATGGCGGTGCTGCTCGTTTTCGTCTCCACCATAGCTAACTTCATCACACCGCTCATGAAGACCCGGTTCCGCATCTTAAGCACAGTCTTCCTAGTCCTCTTCCTCATCTTCCTTTGGAAACATTGGGACACAATCACCTATTTCTCGGAGCATCTGTTCCTCTTTCCCAGCTGATCTTCGGCACTGGGGGGAAGGATGATGAGCACTTGGTTGTCCTACACTTGTTTTACCCACCGATTCTCAAATTATTTTGGGTTCCGTTTCCCATAAATGTCAATAATGCACGTCCTTTTTCCTGGGGCGAGGCTTTATTGCAGAGCTGTTGAAGTCTGCAGGTTGGTTTGAGCTGTTCACTCCAAGTTGTGCCTGGAACCAAGAAGTGGTGTAGTTTCTTTTCCATTTGTAAATTTTATTTTGCTCAAAGACTAAGGATTTTTTCATCGAACGTACATAATTTTCACAGGGACTGTGCCTCTGCACACCAGCATCTCAAATGAGCCGTCTCCAAAATAAACTCTTTCCTGTTTTTACAAAACGACCAGGGGTTCATTGAATTCTTTGGCCCTCGGAATTATTATGGGATGGTGGACCCAGCTGCTGGTTTGTTTCCTCCTTCTGCCCATTAGGTAGAATAGTTGTGACTGGGGTCAGAAGGAGAGTAGCGACCACTGCCTGACAAACATTTCAGGTACTGTAGGGTTCCCAAGGCATAACAAAAAAGTAAAAATACCTAATAGGAATGGTGAACCCCTCAAGGTATTAAATCAAATAATTTTCAGACTGGTATTATTTTGCTACCATTGGAAGTGTATTTGGTAGCCTGGGTTGGGATGTTGCCGGCCATTTTCTTTGTCCTGTCGGACATTCTGTATAGCAGACATAGGTTTAGCACGCTAAGCTGTGTGGCTTCTTCAGAATCTTTATTTGGTGGGCGGTGATTTTTTTTCAGTAACCGCTGGATGACTGACACCCTGAGGCAAGCACTAATTTCAGAGAAAACGCAAGTTTTTTTCAGCATTGCATCATTACCTTTTTGGGGGGGTTGCCGTGTATAATTATTCCTTAAGGCTGATGTTACGGCAATTGTTAATGCATTTTTTTTCTTTTTTATTTATTTGGGGTTGTGTTTTTATGGACAAGTAGGCATTTGAAAACTGGTTTGTACTATTATAATTTATTTATTTAGAGTATCATTTGAGATCTTCGGTGGCACTTAACATTCCTGCGCACTCAGCAGTCGAAAGGGAAGATGCACTTGTTTACACGGTTTGGCAAAATATCTATGGGATTGAAGTTTGAAGCTTTAAAAGTGAAGGGCTTGCCTGCAGAAATGTGTTGTTACGTAAGGGATAATATGTGGACTGACCAATGGGCAATAAAAAAAAAAAAAACAGTGGCCAAAGCAAAATAATTGGTGGCCACTAAAAATGGAGCTTAAAGCAACAGTATTTGTTTGTCATCATGTCACGTCTAATAGTGTACCTTGCAGTGCCCACCAGAGGAAAAAAACTGAACATTTTGGTGTGGTGTGATATTTGCCATTAGACGCATGTGCTAGCACCAGCATAATACATCCACAGTATAAATCCAGTATTTACAGTCGAAAGGTACCCTCTGCAGAAGATATTATTACATATTGTGAGTGGTAGCTATCTTTAGTGACTTGAGCCATTAATTACACAAATCATTACAAAGGCTGTTTTTTAAATATCTGAGGAAAATGAAAAAGATACTGACTATAAATGTAAGCATGTCAAAAATGCATTTTTGCTCAAAAAAATCTATGTGATGAATTCTGCCACCTAATAAATACTGCTGCTTTAAGCGATTATGGTCATTAATGTTTGAGTGTTGTTGTGTAAGAGGGCCACCATTTCAGGAGCTTTGGCCACTGAAAAGTTTGACTTTTAGTGATCACGTGGCTACTAAATGTGGAAGCGTTTTTTTGTTACATTATGCAAGGTAATCGTCAGATTGTTGAATGGCTGCATTTTATTTCCTCAGAAAGGTTGGACTTTTGCTGAGTACAGGGAATCCGCTATCATATTATTGATAACAAGCTACATGTTTTGAACATCAGATTTTATGTAAAAACATGCAGTACGTCATCAATTATTTCTCTTCTCTGTGAGGTTCAGGAAGCGAGAGGTTGTGCCCTCTACTGCTAGCAGCTGCTGGTGTGAGCTTTGACCAGTCAGAATGCAAGGTAAGACTATGTTAGCACCACAGTTCTCGTGTGAATACTGTGCTGATTTTGCTAGATGCATTTTGTGAAGAATGAAATGACAGTTGCGGATCCATTGTGGGATAAACTATATGCAGCTCTGTATTCTGACTGGAGGAAACGGGTCCAAATTAAGTTTTGCCGTCACTAGCCAGCAGGGCTAGTGACACAGAAAATCCTCTGGCCCAACTGGTGCACTTACTGAAAGGTTACTTACATTTCCAGTAGTTGGTAGGGCCAGTTAAAGGAAAATTTTACTAGCCTGATGTAAAATCTACCAGCAGTTGGCCAGTGGGCTGGTGCTAATTTCAAACCCTGAGGGATAAACCTAATACTCAGCACCTAGTAATATATCCTACAATATGTGTGAAGTCGAAATGTGTTTTTTCATCTCACTGTAAGCACTCTAGGGTTTCAGTCACCTTGCTGCATTTGACGGAGTATACAGTGGGGGTGCTGGTGTTTTGCACATTTGACTAACTGCGTCTCATAGTTTTTTATTGTTACGTTCTCCAGTGTCTTATAATCAGTGCTGTACATTATGCTTTTTTCTCCCAGGTAGCCACTTTGACGGCCGCTCCAAAACTGAACTGGCCAAAGCAAAATTCCAGGTAGCCATAACATATATATTTTTAAATAATAAATGTAAAAAAATATGTTCTTTTTAAATAAATTGTCACTACTTTTTTTTTTTTTTTTCAGTCAAGCTGACTGCTTGCTGATACTTAAGCTGGCCAAGTAGAAATTCAGCTGCGGTTTGGCTACTCTACCATGTGGGTGGCCATTTAGAGCACTGCTTATATTTTGTCAGATGTGGTAACAGGAGGAGGGAATTTAGCGTAATACGACAAAAAATAGAAACTCTGTCCGGTTTGCAAAGAAGATTGCAGTCCTCTGCAAACTAAGCACCCATGTCAACTTTGTTTTAAAAAAGGAGATTTTCTATGCTGAAGAATCCCGCCCCCTTTCCCCCAATGACTGTATTTCTGCAAGTCTTTTTAAAGCAAGCAAACCTTGTTGTCATCTTAAAACTTATGAGACTGTTGGGGGGGGGGGGCGGACAGTCAGTCTGCATGACTGGAGATGTCTCGATATCAAATTTATAATATTGCAATATTCATGTAAAAAATATCATGCTATGTTGACTGTCACAATAATTTGCAGCATTTCTAATTTTAAGAAAAATAGTGAAAATAGGAGTGGAGGAAGATCGGGAATCAGGGAAGCTCAGTCGCACCCGAAGAAACGTATGCTGCTAGAGTAGCAGAGATGACAAAGTCAGGACGGTATACCATGTTGTATCACAGCAGATCACAATACACGATAATCGTTGATATTGCTTTTTTGTGACAAATTATTGTCAGTGGAAATTATCATAATATATTGTCATATTGCGACAACCCTACTCATGAGCGGCTGGTATCTATGTTCACGGTGCAGGTAAAAAAAATCGAGTTTGGACAATCGAGTGCTACTGATCACACAACCTGAGCCAAATAATATGCGAGTCATTCTGTCACCTGGGCATGACATGACATGATTCAGGCAATAGTTGAAAAGTTTGAATATCCAGAGAGTCTCTGCTAGATGTCCTCAGTTTTGTTTGTATTTTGAATTCCTGTATAGGTAATATACATACAGTGGCCCGATTCAAAATATGCAGTTTATGTATGAGGGAGCAGGACTACTCACCAGTGGCGAAACCAGGAGTCCTCTCCCTCAGGCAAGTGGTGATAAATCGATATTTTAGAGGTTGCACACTGCATGTCATCATGGAATGCTTAAATGTTTCTAAACCAGTGAGAGTGCACAGTGCTTTATGACATCATAAGTGCCTTTGCTGTACTCAGACCAGCAGCTGAACTGTCAGAAACAGTTAAAGCTTTATCTTAGCCAATTTTGAACTTTATAAACTTACGTGGTATATATGAAATCCACAATGGTCCATCTCAAAATATACAATTTATAGTCACTTTTGATGGAGCAGGGCTTTCATAACTCATAAGTGATGAAAGTCCTGCGCCCTCACTCGTGAATGAAATTGAATATTTTGAGTCGGGTCATTGTGTATTCCATACTTATACAATGTAGGTAAGTGTTGGACCATACTGATGAATGAGTACAGAAATGTTAGCCCATGATGAATTTGAAATGAAGATAAATCATGTATCCTAATGTTGGGTGGATCATTAACATCTCTGTCCACTTTGGGCAACTCACAGAGGAATCCTTAGCCAAAGAAGTGCAGCTAGCACACTGCTTGGTAATAGTAGTAAAAAGAATCACAGTAGAATCCTGATCTAACAAACTCCACTGATTGGAACCACACTATCTAAAGAACTGCAGTTCAGGGACCGTCCTTTTCAGCGTGACAAACTGTGTGAGCAAGGGAATGAGTAAGCTCACCTAATTAACATATAGTCATAAGCAAAGCACAGGTAAAGCAGTCAATCAGCAGCGGATCAGCTGAGTGAGCTCTCTCTCAAAATCTAACACAGCTAATAACAAGTTATGTTTAGCAGTCAAAAGCTTACTTTGTTACCGGCTACTCAGTTCATTCTGATTTACTGTTTTCTGCTGTTTCTACTGTGTTTGCTGTTAGAATGGCTGAGAAGGCTGAAACTGGTGGAAAGAGGAAAAGAAATGTCCTTACAGTTGCCACTAAACTCCGCAATCTTGAGAGGCTTGAAACTGGCAAGCGTGTAGGGAGCCTGGGTGCTGAGTATGGAGTTGGCAAGTCAACAATTACTGATATTTCACATGCCAAAAAAAGTGCTGCAAATTTGCAATTACCATGGAAGGCACTAGAGCAAAGAAAACATGAAGGTGTGCCAGGAGGATGCCTTTGACGCCACAGTCCACTTGTGGTTCCACCAAGAGCGTGAAAAGAGCACACTGATATCTGGACCAGTTTTTTTTTCTTTTCCTGCTCCCACCCTGGCCGATCTCTCCTTTAAGGCCCCACAAGGACCTTCTTATCCTGGCAGCTCCTGACCCCACATCACAGCCAACCCAGGTATCCCTGATGTATCTCTTCATCAGATGGGTCCCTTACCTTCGTAGGGGATGAGCCTTCCAGGCGTTCATGACCCTAGATGCTGCTGAGGCAGCAGACTGCGGGAGCCCAGTGATGAGGATCCGGGGTGATGGTGCCATTTTTCAGTTTTCTCCCAAGGGGAGTGGCATGCCACTGACATCAAGGCATGCACCGACGTCCGCCACTCCCCAGTCATCTAGGGTCTGACGTCCTGCTGTGCCCCCAGCCTCCACCAGGCGCCAGAAGTCACCAAGCTGCATCCCAACCCTCCCCCCAAAGGAGAGCTGTCGCTGAAAGCTCCATCCTTCTCCCCCCTAGCCGGCCCTCCAGTGACCCGGGTCCATTTCTGAACCCAGGTTGCCGGTGTCGCAGATGGAAATCCAACCTCTGTGCTGATGGGCCGGCTGTCTGGACCAGCTCTAAAGGAAAAGGCACTGCTTTTCACTCAGAAGCTTGGCGGTTAGTCTGATTTTTGTGGCAAGTGATGGAAGGACAGAGGGACAAGAATCCGCACTGTGTATCCGCAGGGTGAAAAAGAAACCCAAGGATCACGACCAAACTCTCCCACACGAGGCCTAGCTACTTCCACACACAATAACAACTCGGCCCCAAGCTATGATACCAACGAGGAAATGGAAAAGTTTTCTAGAACAAGATTTGAGACTTTGATGAGGGAACTGAAAGATATGAGGGCAGAAAACAAAAACGAATTCAAACAGTTAAATCAAAAGCTATCTATGGTGGAGGATCGAATGCAGGAGGCAGAAGAACAAATAAGTACAACTGAAGACGGCCTGCAGCATATTGGGCGAACAGTCTCAGCCCTTTGCCTACACGCAATTTCTACGGAACAGAAATATTTAGACCTCGAGAGTAGGTCCAGGAGGGACAATCTACGTTTGTATGGTCTAACGGAGGGGGGTGAAATGTCTGAGTTTTTTGTGGATATGCTCCAGGACGTACTGAATCTTCCTCATAACTACAAAATTAAAATTGATGGAGTGCACCGTGCCCTGATTCTGAAACCTAAAGATCCAACTGCTAGGCCGCACTCAGTGATTATCAAATTTCACAACTTTAAAACAAAAGAGGATATCCTAAAAAGGGCTTGGCAACAAGGAGAGGTCAGATATCTTGAATCTCGCCTTTTTTCGATCAAGACTATCCACCCACAATCCAGAAACAGCGACAGGAATATGCCCACCTTATAAAGGCACTCTGAAGGGAAAATTTACGCATTCAAACACCATACCTTTCCAGACTAAGGGTATTTTGGAAAGACGGGACTGAGATATATAATACTTTTCAAGAAGCGAGACAAGTTATGATCAAAAAGGGAATTGAACTACCGGAACAACCAATGAAGACGAGCCAGAAACTACGAGATCAAGATGAAACGTGGCAGACTATTCCACCCAAGAGAAACAAGAACCAGAATAATGCTGTAACATCGAACACTATTTCCCTCTTCAGAGACTTACTTAAAAAGTTTCCCGGTATCACGGAGCAAGACCTACTCCAAATTGAAGGCTGAGTTAAACATCCTTAAGAGATCTTCATACCGACAGATACTACGCAGTGAGTGGCAATGGCTGTGTTGTGAGATAGCCTTTTTTCCTAGACTGGATTCAATAGAACGATCCAAGGGGAAGCGTCGTCTAGGCCCCTGAATACATTTTTAAGTGTCCGGATGAATCAGAAGAGCTTTTGGACTTAAGGAGACTCACATACAGGGCTGACTAATGCGAAGAGAAATACTGTACAAAGCCAGTCTATATATATTTAACAACTAGTTGAAATAATATTTATGTTACAGTAAGAAAAGTCGCTTAATATACCCTGGATGTTAATTTTCAACCTTAGCCCCCAGCTCTCCGATATCATGGCGCAAGACCTACTGCAGATTGAAGGAAGAGCTAAACACACAGATTAGGTCTTTATAGCGTCAAAGGCTACACAGTGAGTAGCAATGAAGTGCTATGGGATAGCCCCTCTTTTCCTTGACTAGATACATTAGAATAATTCATGGGGAAGCCCTGACTAAGACCCTGAAAGAATTCTAAAGTACTTGGAGAAGCTTAGGGGGCTGATGGATTTAAAGAGACCTACATAAATAGTTGAAATGATACTTGTGGTATTGCAGGAGAAATCATGTGCTACAGGACCCAGGGGATATAAAAAATTAACAGGGTGGGATAAGGAACGATGGGGAATAAGATAGTTAAAGTACTGAGCCTTTTAAGTCAACTTATTACCTTTGCCCCCCCCCCCAAACTGGATACGGTCTAATTGTAATTTAAACCATTCTCTTTTATTTTATTTTTGAACAAACTATACTGAGCAGTCTAGGCTTGAAGCTATACTATGCAACACAGTAGCATGTTTGAAGGGTCTAGTCTGGTACAGACCCTTGAAGAGGTCCTTCCACCCAGGAGAGTAAATTCTCTTTAACCTACCATGTACAACATCAAGAAGGGTACAGAGGTCACTTAAGATAGTGGACCTCCTACCTTGGAAGTTCAAACAAGGTATCCAGTTAGGTGCCCAGTTGGTGCCACCAAGTTTTTTATTGTTAAAGTCAGCGTGTCTTTATACATTCAGTTTTAATGCAATCCTGGTATTACAATTAAGGGAGTATAACTATTTTGTCTGGGAAAATTTCCTGAAGTATGAGATAGTTTTTCTTGAGAGAAATCAGATAAGCTTAATGGTAAATATTTTAAGGCAACACGATGAGTTACACTTTTTGCACATATAATGTACATGGACTGACGAGTCCCATAAAGCGAACAAAAAATCTTAGCTTTACTTAAGACAGCTGGTGTCGATATTCTGATGCTTGAGGAAACGCACCTGTCAAAAGTAGAGCATCAAAAGTTTGAGCGATTGGGGTTTGCACAGGTCTATGCTTCTTCTTTTAAGGGAGGACAAAGAAGGGGAACTATTATACTAATACCAGATAGGGTCCCATTTCAAGCTATGGACCATATAATTGACAAAGAAGGAAGGTATGCCTTATTAAAGGGGAAGTTAAATGGGAAAATTATCACAATGGCATCACTGTATTTTCCACCTAACTCTGACCTTACAATCTATAGGTCGATTCTGTTGAAATTAATACAATGGGCAGAAGGCCCAATTGCCTGTGGAGGAGATTTTAAATTGAACCTATCTCAGCTATACGACCCAGTTATACAAAATCAAAAAAGTTTCTAGACAGGCAAGGAATGTAGTAAAGCTGATCAAGGAATTGGGATTGGCAGATGCCTGGCGATATCACAATTGCACTGGTACCCATAACACTTTTTTCTCACAAGCCCACCAGAGTTATTGATCAATTGATTATTTTCTGGTCTCGCAGGAACATGCTCAAATGTCACTCAAAGCCTGGCAAGGCGACTTTGTCCTCTCTGACCATGCCCCACAGTATCTCTGTTTCAGAAATTATCTATTTTGAAAGTCTACAATATGGAGGCTAAATATATCTCTTTTAAGAGATAAGGACATTATACAGGAGACCAAAAACACAATTAAACAAACTTTATTAAATAATGACATGCCAGAAATAGATATATCAATACTGTGGGACACGGTCAAGGCCATTTGCAGAGGTAAATTTATTGCAGTGGCAACATAAAAAAAAAAAAAAAAAAAACTAGAAACCAGAAAAGAAATACTTTACTTGCTCAGATAAAAACTCTTGAGGAACAACAAAATATGAAAATAACAACAGAAGTCACTAAGCAATTAAAATACTAAACAAGAGCTTAACTCTCTGTTAGATTATTATGTTGAACAAAATCTGTTGTTCCTCAGACAGAGGTATTAGTAATGTGGTCCCCGCCACTGAAACTCTTGGCGGGAATGGCTAAGAAGGCAACAGGCTACAGCCATGATCACCACGTTGAGACCTTCGCCTAAGGACCCACCCCAACACACTATAGCTAATATATTTGTTAAATATTATACGGAACTCTATGCAACACCCCAACCACAACCTACAGCAACAAAAATGAGAGACTTTCTACAAACCTTAAACCTCCCAACCCTTTCTAAAATTCTAGCGGAAACATTATTGGCCCCGATCTCAATCAAAGAGCCGGAAGGAGAAGTGGGAAATTTAAAAACTAATAAATGTCCGGGGACAGATGGTCTGCCAGGAGAATTTTATAAAGTTTTTAAACAAGACATAACCCCTATACTACACCGTTTGTTTAGAAATATAACCCTCCCTGAAACTCCTATTCCTTCATCCTGGCAATATGCAATTATTTCAGTAATCCCAAAACCTGGGAAGGACCCATCCCTGCCTGGTTCTAATCACCCTATTTCCATTCTGAATACTGACTACAAAATTTTGGCATCCGTACTAGCTCGCAGACTAGCTAAATTAGCCCTCACTTTAATTCAGCAAGATCAATCAGGGTTTATTCAAGGTCATCAAGCCCAAGACAATATTAGAAGAACAGTATACCTAATTGAGCATATCCAAAAAAACACAAACCCCGACCCTTCTTCTTAGTCTAGATGCCGAAAAAGCCTTTGATAAGGTTGTATGACCCCTTTTAAGGGAAGTACTGAATACTTTTAAAATTCCAAAGCAATTTATAACCACCATATTTAAATTTGATCCGACCCCTCAAGCTTCTATTAGATCTAATGGCCATTTGTCTCATAAATTCCACTTGCATAGGGGAACCAGGCAGGGATGCCCTATCTCTCCCCTTCTGTTCGCTTTTTACATCGAACCTTTAGCCCAAATGATTCGACAAGATCGAAATCTTCCTGGTATTAACTTGGCCGGAATGGAACACAAAATAGCATTATTTGCTGATGATGTTTTGATATATTTAGCAAACCTGAATAACTCTCTTCCATATCTATTTCAAAAACTAACTTTATTTTTATCCTTGGCTGGATATTCCTTAAATACTAACAAAACTGATTTATTGGCCTTTAACTATAACCCCTCTAGACAACCTAAAGAAAAACTCCAATTTAAATGGAACTCCCAAACAATACTATACTTAGGAGTTAATATACCAGCTGACCTTGGATCACTATACAACCAAAACTACGACTCCTTAATACAGACCCAGAAGTCAGATTTTAAACGTTAGACAGTGATACCTCTATCCTTTTATGCGAGAAATCAAGCACTCAAAATGAACGCCCTGCCAAGATTATTATATTTGTTTCAATCTATACCTAGTATAGTACCCTTACAATCTTTGAACAATTGGTAACGAGCATTTCTGAAGTTCCTTTGGCAAGGCAAAAAAACATCTTAAATTCCAAGTATTGACGCTTTCCAAAAACCTAGGAGGAATAGCACTTCCTAATTTACACTATTACTGGAATGTCTCCCAAATGCGATGACATGTTATGGGGAAACACCCATTATACGGCACACTGGAAGCAAATTGATCTTTGTAGAGTTTTGCCCCACCCTTTACCCTCGACCCTTTTTGCCTCCTCCCTGATGAGACAACTTCAAGGACTATTACTAAATAGTACAGGAACAATCCCGGAGGGCTGGAGGAGGGGCTACCCTCAAAAGCGTTTCTCTAACCACACCTGGAAATATTGTTGATTCTCTGAGAATCCTGCTTTTCCGCCAGCACAACAATATAAATGGTATGCTCAACAGGCTACTAATTTAGGCTTTTGGCAAATACTTCAAAATTCTTCCACAATATCTTTCACAGAAGCACTAGCTAAGGTATGGCTAGGTTTCAGTGATTACATATACTACTTACAGATGAGAGATTGGATTAATATGCAAATAAAACCCAAAACTAGATCAATACAAGAAGAGGACTGTAGTCCTTTGTTCACATATGGACAATCTCTGGAAAAGACCATGCCATATCACTGTTATACCAATTCTTTAACACTTTTCAGAATCATCTAACTGACTTAATAAAAGGAGATGGGAGAAGGACTTGATATCCCCTACTAGAACAATGTTGGCTAAGGTGTGGCAATCAACATGGTCCACAACTTTGTCCCCAGCTGGAGGAGTATGTTTGGAAGGTCCGCACTAGGTAGTTTTAGTACCCCAATTCCAAGCAAAGTGTAACCCTGAAGCATCTTCATCCTGCTGGAGACAATGTGAGACACTAGAGGCTTCCTATGCCCACATGTTTTAAACTGTCCAGTGATTACGCCATTCTGGCAACCAATCACCCACCAGATAATCTAAAATAATGACCACACAGGAAACCTTGATCTGGCCCCCCCAAAATCTTCTATTGGGCATACCTCCTAAAACCCTAAAAGACAAAGCTACCTTAAGGATATCTCTGGGCTATATGTATAGCTGCAGCTTATAAAGCTATTACTAAAAAGTGGCTACTCCCTAAACCCCCAACATTACTAGAATGGCAAGAAATAGTAACATATATACAATATATGGAACAGCTAACACATAACTTACAAGACAGGGCTGCATTATACCAGAACCGATGGACCAAATGGGACCTTAACAAATGACATAAGTTGAGACTTAAGGGAAATAAATAAACCCTGAGGATTTTAAGTACATTTCTTATGGGGAAGCTGAGAAATTACCTCTTTCTAAATATACCTCTTGGACCCCTAAGAAAGAAACAAAAAAATGAGAGAAATTATAAAATGCTCTAGAAGTTTACTAAATAAGACAAATAGTAATGGAAAATTCATGCTCCATAAACAGGACCTTAATTTATTTTTGAGATAAAAAAAAGACACATTTGCTGACATGGTTGATTTTATATGTACTTTAGTTATGTATGTATAATTTTGTTTTTTTTTTTTTGTATTTTAATCTACATTTGCACTTGGAAAACTGCACTTTCTGAATGCTGTACAAATATCAAATGATACCTGATGCTGTGGAACTAAGGAGCAAAAGCATCTGTATGATGAAGTGATGTTTTAAACATGTATTATGGAAAAAAGAAAAATGCAATAAAAGAAGTATAAAAAAAGAAGGACCAAGATGGAACAGGCCCTTCAATCTCTCGCTATCAGGAGGTCATTTAGTACCCGAGCAAGAGCCGTCTCAGTACTATGTCTCTTCCTGAAACCGGACTGGAGAGAATCATAGATATTGTGGCTGGTCAAATGGTCTTCCAGCTGCAATGCCACCACCTTCTCAATAACCTTACCTAAAAAAAGGAAGGTTAGAGACTGGTCTGTAGTGTGCTAGACAGTCGGGATCCAAGGAAGGCTGTTTAAGGAGAGGTCGAACTACGGCCTCCTTAAGGGAAGCTGGAAAAAACTACTCCCCTCTCCAAGGATAACCAGACTATCTCAGCAAGAACCAGGCTGATATCAGTGCAGCCAACGAGCAAGCGCGTGGGGCCTGGATCCAAACTACAGTTGGTAGGACGTAAAGTCTGGATAACCATCACAATATCATTGATTGTAGGCTGGGCAAAGTCGCACCACTCAAACTGGGAGTCCGACACCTCCTGCCGACCACTGCTATTCCCTACAGAAAGGG
The DNA here is from genome assembly GCA_016271365.2 of Neoceratodus forsteri. NCBI lineage: Eukaryota > Metazoa > Chordata > Ceratodontiformes > Ceratodontidae > Neoceratodus > Neoceratodus forsteri. The sequence goes on along the minus strand of JADMNL010000029.1, from coordinate 96,805,068 downwards.
TCAGGTGGATATCGGACCTGATCGTGGCAACCTTATCCACAGAGAATCAAGCAAACTCCTCACATTGGTCTTGTGAAAAAGCATTTCTGGGCTGAAGACAGAGTGGATTGCATAGTCTGTCCACAGTCCGGAAAAGCTGAGCTGGTCGATTCCGCGCGGCGGCAGCAATTTCCCTGGACAGGAATTCTGCCTTCTTACAGGAAATTGTTGATTAATAAACCAAATAATGGTCCATCAAATTAAGCCTGTCACATACCAGGCCGGACCTCCGCCATCGCCTCTCTAGCCTTCGTCCCACTCTCCTCATTCCCTTAAGGTCCCCATCAAACCATGGGGACCTAGGGTGAAGGGAGAGTGGATGAACACGGACAGGAGCAATGGAATCCAGGGCCTCTGTCACTGCCTTATTATAGGCAAATACCAGATCCCCTGGATCCATGCATTCGCTTGGCATGCCCGATAGGTCCAGTACCGCCATCAGACCATCTGGGGATACACCCTCAAAGAGTGGCACTGGACCATCTCCAAGGGCAGACCTCTTGGGGGGGGGGGCCTCAGAACTGAAGCTGACAGTATGATAGTCTGACCATCCGACTGGTTCCACCACCAAGTCGAATATCTCCATCCCCAGGAGAAACAACAAGTCCAATGAATGACCGCCAATGTGGGTCGAGGAGGAAACAACCTGTGTGAGGCCCAATGAGCTCATTAGCTGGAGGAAGTCCTGTCCAAGCTGCGAGAGTTCATCGTCGACCCACACATTGAAATCCCCAAGGATCAGCCATCTATGGGATCCCAATGTTAGGTCGGCGATGAAGTCTGCAACTTCCTGCAGGAAAACATTCCCATCTCCTGGTGGACAGTAGATGAGAAGAATCCTGCACCCACACCCTCGCCCATGATACATTCAAAGGAGTTGGTGGCTCCCACTGGAATTTCCCTCAGGTTCAGTTCTGATTTAAAACATAGGGCCACACCCCTGCCCCTACGATCGATCCTCAGGCGATGTATCACCGAGTACCCAGGTGGAATCGCTGAAGCCAGAATTGGGCCTGCATTTCCATCCAACCAGGTCTCGGTGATGCAAGCCAGGTCAGTCAAATTAACAAGATCCCCAATTATGGCAGTCTTGTTTTTAATAGACCTGGCATTGCATAACACCACCCGAGTTTGATGAGCAGCCGAAGAAGACCAAGTTTCTTGCCTGCAATAAGCAGAACCCGTAGGTATGGGAACCAGACAGGGAGGACCCCTTTCCTGGACCCATTTCGCCCCAGGGCATCTCCTTGTCCCCACAATCCCAATCTGACCACTCCTCCCCATTCCCCCAACAGGCCGAGTTCCTGCCCTAACCCTCCTAGCTATTCCCAATCCCCTACACAGTCTATACACCTCCGGGGATAGAGGGGAACAACAAAAAGGGCGAAGGTCCCTCAGCCTGGAGGGGGGAATACTGCCTAACCGTCAGCCCAGGCCAACACATTTTCCTAAAAAATAAATAACCCAAACCAAAAATAATATATAACAATATAACAAATACCAACCCCAACCCCTAAAATAAAACAAAACTATTTAAAGCAGGACGCAACAGCTTCACAGCAGCAGCAGAAAAATAGTCCAAGACCTATATTTCTCTCTATTTAGGGAGCTCTCACCTCCCCAAAAAATAAGACAATTATATTTCCCAAACACTACCTCTCACATATGTTAGGGAAAAACATTAAAATGATATGTCTTAGTCATTTTCACTGTCCAGATCTAAACTTTAGGCACTCTCACTGCCCATAATAATAGTACTCTGGCCAAAACAGTAAGGAATGAGGGAAAAGTCAAACCAGATTGTAGTCCAATTGTCAGTTCAAATCCGGCTAGGCTTCCCAGATCTCCTGCAGTTCATATGAGGAACCTCCAGCCTACTGTAAATCCAAAAAAGAGTCGTTCCAAAACTGGGACCAAAGTATTCCACCACAATCCCCCTCCTCTCCAATCACCAGCAACTTCACTCTTCAGCTCACATCGGACACAGCCCACCGGCTGAATCCGCAAAAAGCTTAGTGATAATGGGCACAGGGTCAGCCTTCAGGCAACACCCTGAACCCAACCACTGAGCGAGCAACAGCAGCAAGAGAAGGAAGAGGAAAGGGCCCCAGATATCAAGCCAGCAATAAACCAAAAAGAACACCACCACAGGCCTCCTCAATTTCCTTGATATCCACATCAAGCCCAAGTCACTCAAAACAGTTCCGGGCCACAGACAGTCCAGTGGCGAAACAAGTCCCAATTGTACACTCCCCACGCACCAGCACCGACCCAGTGCCACTCCCGACAACAGTTCGAGCGGGCGTGAAGAGACGGACTCCTCGCCAAAGTCCAACCACAAGTCGAATGCCACAAGATCAACAGCCAGATGGACAAAATGTATAAAAGCTGGTAATTAAATTTATCCGATTTTACCACCTTCTCCACCTCGTTAGTTTCTGATGAGCTAGAGAACTCTTAAATAAAAGACCCCTAACTAAGGAGTCACCATAAGCTGCTGCTACTAAGCCAAGAAATGCACTGCAATAACTTTAACGCTAATCACTATAATCACTATGTAAAATAATATTACGAACATGACTTAAAAGATAAAATGAAGTAAAATAATAAAACTATACTGCTACTGCTCCCCTGATCTGACGGTCAACCCAGCATGGTCGCCATCTTTAGATTCTTTAGTATAGTATATACACAAGCACGAGCAGTAAATGCAAAACGCTAAGCATGACAAAAAAAAAAAAAATTACAAAAAATGATCACTCAGATTAAATCACAGCAGAGAGTAATACACTATAAAACCTTTATTAAACGTATTGGGGTTGGTGTGTATCAGTCTGTGCATAGCATTGCTTGCCACATTCAGCACTGCCATTGAAATTAATTGTGGCCTCGGTGTAATAAACGCCCGATTATCCAAACTATTCGTGACCTGCCCAAACAGTTCGGATAATCGGGGTTCTGCTATATTCACAACAAAATGAAAAGAAAAAACATTATTTGAGCAGAAGTTCACGTTTAATGGGTTACAATGTTTTTACAGCTCAAGTTACGTTATAAAATGCAAATAATACGTTAGTTAACAATACAATGTGTACGTAACAAGGAAAACAACTCGTACACACTTCCGTAAACACACTGACATTTGATATTAGCTACTAAACCACGTAAAGGCGTAAGCAATAAGCATGACAGGGGTGTGGGGTTGTTGGGAGTTTTCCTCCGTCTATGTGGTGTCATGAGGCTTTGTCTGATGACATCACAAATGCCCTATTCTCCAGAGCTAAAGATGTTCTTTGATTGGCTAGTAGTCTAGTAATTAAGGGTTTTCTTTGTGGTTTTGTGTTACCAGCTCTGAATGGCAGGAACTCATCTCACCCAATCCCTAAAGTGTATACCCAGAACAGAGACATCCCCATCTTATACTGCATTACTATCCAGTATTTTTCTTTATTGAAATAAATCTTAAATATTTCTGCAACAACATAGGTAGTATACCTTATGTTCCTCTAAGGATCACAAATTATAGTGAGAAAGAAATGATGTGACCTACTGGGAACTGAACCCAGGCCCCCAGGATTGCCGTCTCAGTGGTCCAAGTACTGAGATGCAGGCTCACATGGTTGGAGCCAGGGTTTCCGGACACACTTCCTTTCTCTGGTGTTGCATGTCCTGCAACCAGGCCTAATGAAGACGACAACTAGATGTTTTCTGGTGCAGTATTAGCCACTGCAAAGCAATTTAAATCAAAAACTGTAGTGAGAAAGAAATACAGTAATGTGACCTACAGGTAAATGAACTCAGGCCCCCCACGCACATCGTCCCTGTACCCCTGAGCAACAAGCTCATGTGGTTGGACCTGGGGTGCCACTATGGAGTGATACAGCTGTGAGAAAAGTGGCCACTTTGTCTTTGCAAGCTGCGGCACAAAAAAACAAACAAACCTCCCCTGAAATTACTGAAGTTTGGGAACAGGTACTGTAGTAAGTATTGGAGTTGTATATGGCCCCCCCCCCCTCCAAATCTGTGATCGTGGTTGGGGGGACTGGGGAAACCACAGTTCCTTTACTTAGAAAAAAATAAACAAGGAATTCTATTCATGGCATTTTTTATGTAAGACAGAAATTATGACAGAAAATGTTGCAGATGTTACACTTTGAAATGTGAAATGTTTTCAATTTTTTTTCAGCAAATTTCTCAAATTTGAAGTGGTGATTTTGCAGTAATGTGACCTGACAGTAAGTAATAAGTCACTTGTGACAGGGTGTTGGTTGTGTGTCACAACTGCATGCCAGGGGCGTAGTACAGTTGGGTGCCTTCAGCCCCTGGAAGCGCAGCTGCGACACCACAGCCAACACCCTGGAGTGCCTTATTGCAATTATGGGTATTTTGATAAACACACTGAAATCATTTTTTTTAAGTTGTTAAAAATGTTAAAAAAAATAAGAAAATGATCTAAAAGTGGTAAAATAATTAATCCGCAACATGTTAAAATGCAGCAATATTAGCAAGCTACCAGTAGAGGGAGTTGCAAGACTAGCTGATGAGCACGAGCTGTTCGGTTCTGAGATTGCACATTTATATTTTTGGTAGGCAATACTGGGACTTGTTTGTACCCATGGTTGTGGTCTCCCAATCCAGTGGGTACGTAACAAGTTTTAGCCAATCAGGATGTAGGATTCCCCCTGTCCATTTTATAAAATAAAATATTTCACATAGCTAGAATAAGTGGCATTGAAGTTTTGTATCGTTCACCCATCTATGATGTGGTTGGGGGACTGGGGAAATCACAGTTCCTGCACTTAAAAAAATAAATAAATAAAGAATTCAATTTGTGACATTTTTTTACGTAAATCAGAAATTACATGAGAAAATGTTACAGATGTCACACACTGAACTGCAACTGAATTACTCAAATTAGAAATAGTGATTTTGCTGTAATTTGACCCACAAAATAAAGTATTTCACACAGCTACAATGAGCAGCATTACAGAAAAAAAGCCCAACCAGTGAGTTGGCTTTCCTAAATCACCCTTTGTTTCCACTGGTGTTAACAAACATATGGTTTTATTTATTTAAGTATTTCTCTCTGGAAATACACATGATGGAATATGGCATATTCTGGGTCAGGCTGTTGTGTGTCTGGTTTATACCACACTTTTTCAGATGTAAACCTTTCAAATCTAAAGCATTGAAACAAGTGTGTCATAGCATATACTGTATAAATATGCCAGCTGTTTTCTGCATCTGTGTTTCAGCCCACTGACTGGAAAGAAGGTAACTTTTACATAGGGTGGGGATGGGTTTGAGGACCAAGTGACTTAATGGGGAAGGTTCACAAACAGTGCTCGATAGCGTGAAAATACATGAAACACTCTTCCAGACAAGGGGTTGCATTTTGTAGTGATCTGACTCTTGCAGCAGGTAATACCATTAGGACTGAAGCCAGTAGGTGGCAGGACCCCACGGAAAACTTATAGCTAGCAGTCTGAGGCAGGGGACCGCCCCCGATGTTGGCTATGCCAGACGTCAGATGTGGTATATAGGAGGTGGTCCCTTGGCGCTATCTCAGTTCTTTTCCCGCTGTCGACTCAGGCAGTTCGGCTCCTTGGACACCTTCCTTAGCAGTCGACAGCCAACAAAAGACAGAAGTATTTTCATTCTTCAACATTTTCACCATCACCTCATGTATGTCGTCGCCCTCCCCACCACGGCGAAAATCAAAGTGTGTGTGTGTGTGTGTGTGTGTGTGTGTGTGTGTGTGTGTGTGTGTGTGTGAAGCAGATTCCGGCCAAAGACAGTCACGCACCCTGCCTCCTTTGCCTAGGCCCGGAACACTGGCCCAACGCCTGCACACATTGCCAGAAGTTTAACCAGAAGACACGCCAGGAGGCCAACGACTTGAGACCTTTCTGTTCAAGAAAAAGCTTAGGGATCTTCAGCCAGCTCATCCTCTTCCACCAGGATTCCCCACTGAAAGATAGGTCATCGGGGTGGGGGGTATCACCACAGGGATAAGGATCAGGCCGGGTCTGAGTCCCGCCCTAAGTCGCCAGCCAAGCAGGCCTCGTCTTCCTCGACCTCCAGCCGGAGGTCTGGTTAGGTTCCAGCCCAGCTGTCCGAACCTTCCCGTACGTCTGCGTCTGCTCCTGCCTCTTCTCAGGGCAAACATCGGGAGTTGGTCACATTAGGACACCACACTTCCCTGGCCCATCGACTCCTCAAACCTTCAGGGTCAACTCAGGAAAGCCTGTCCAAGGTTCAGGACAGGCCCAGTTCTTCGGACAAATGCAAGCATTCAGAAGAACCCTCGGGTAGGTTGGAGGCCGCCCGGGCTCGGACACCTCCCACTCCTCCGGCTAAGGTGCGCCCTCCCTCAGATCAGCGCAAGCCTAGCCGGTCACCTACTCCATCGTCCCGTTCCCCAACGCCTGACACGGGGTGGTCGCCGGATGAAGACCAGCCATCCGCCCCTCCTCCAAGGAACTGGATGCCTGACAAGGTCACACCGGACGCCAGACCACAAGACGAAGGCACTACCGGTCGGCCCACTGACGCCGGGTTTCCCGGACCCGATGCCTGCCCCCAGGGAACCTGAGCCTCAGACGCCTATGTCTATAGACCCCTCAAACCCGGTGATGGGCCCTGCGGTCGTATCAGTAGCAGACATCAGGAGTCTCTTTACTACCTGGTGGAATATAGTAAAAGGGGATCTCCTGTGTAGACCCCCAGACAGTGTCTCTATTCCACCACCCATGGGTCCCCCTCCCACCCCAGGGCCTCAGGGGGTGAGGATGAGCACCCATGTCCTGACCCTAAAGGGAAGAGAAGGAAATGTCCTTCGTCTCCGTCTCCTTCTTACCCTCCTGTCATGTCCTCCTCAGATGAGGGTGACGATGAATCAGAGCCTACTCCGATGGAGAATTTTGTCTTCCTTTCCTGGGACCTAAAGATTCCCTGCGGTCCCCCCAGATGATCCTTCTTTTTGGACATCATGAGGCACATCCAGGCTATATACGAGTGGGACATGGAGAACTTGGATCCAGAGCGCAAGCGCCTGGCCAAGTTCCTCGGAGAGAAGGAACCCAAACCTTTGGTTATTCCCCCGTTTGTGGAACTATTCCAGGACGTGACCTGCCTGACATGGCGTACCCCATCCTCCGTACCCGCAGTCCCTCAAAAGGTGGACAGACTTTATAAGCCTCCAGGGTCCGAACCATTTCTAGCCGAACAACCAAAGGCCAACTCTTTGGTCCTCACGGTTGCACTGCAGAGGTTCCCAGCCAAAGCATTTGAGTTCCCAACCTCTGGACCCCGCTCTAAAAGTTAGACGGTTGGCAGAAAAGTCTTCTCCTCAGCCACTGGAGCCATCAGGTCTTTGAACTTCATGGCCCACATGATTACCTATCAACAGTCGCTGTGGCAGAAGACAATGGACCTCATCAACTCTATGCCAGACTCCGACTCGAAGCAAGAAGTATTGGCGTGTGTCCAGTCGGGATTAGATGTCGACAAACACGCCCTGAGGTGTTCTTATGATGCCATAGATATGGCTGCCAGAGCAGCCGCCTCAGGGGTCTGCATGAGGACAGTAAACTGGCCAAAATGTAGCTTAGGCTCATGGGCTTCCAGCCAGACTTACAAGAGTCTATCCTGGATTCCCCCTTTCAGGGTCCCGTTTTGTTTAGCCTGGAAGTTGAAGAGATTACCAAGCAACTCCAGGAGTCGGGGAAAGCGGTGGCTGACGAGCACCGGATGTATAAATCCCAGCCTCAGGAACCCAGCCAGCACCCTTTTCGTAAAGGACAAGGGCAGGGACAGGGGAGCAAACAGTCCCACGGTAAGGGGTTCAAGAGGCGGGGTCACCTGCACCTCAAGGTTCCCAGGGCCCCACCACCCTCTCAGCCTGACTCCCTCTGCCCACTCCACCCTTCAGGACAGGTAGAGCGAGAAGGTAGGGCGGTTTGTGCTTTACCCATTCGAACGGTTCAGTATCACGGCCGACCAAGTGGTGCTGGACACCATTCGAAAAGTGCACGCATAGAGTTCATTTCGATCCCGCCGGACAACCCCACCACCACCACTCCAGCCTGTTGTCCACTGGTACACAGTCTCCTTCTAGAAGCGTAGACCCAACAGCACCTAGAAAAAGGGCCATCCAAAGGGTCCACAGGTCAGAAGGAAAGGGTTATTACTCCTGCTTCTTCCTTATCCCGAAGAAAATGGGAGATCTTCGTCCCATTCTGGATTGATGCCAGCTCAAGCTCTCAGTAAAATACCAGAGATTCCAGATGGTCACTCTGGCACGGCTCTTCCCCTTGCTCTGTCAAAGGGACTGGCTGTGCTCCCTAGATATGCAAGATACCTACATGCATATCAAAGTCCTGAAGTCTCACAGAAGATTTCTGCACTTCAGCTTCCAGGACGAGCACTACCAATTCAGGGTGCTCCCCTTCAGCCTTTCATCTGCTTCCAGGGTCTTCACCAAGTGTCTAGCAGTGGTAGTAGTGGTCCTCCAAAGGAGAGGCATCTTTGTCTACCCTTACCTGGACGACTGGCTCCTCTCCGCTCAGTCAGAGGAGGAACTTTTAATCGCCTTACTAGAGACATGGGATCTATTTTCCTCCTGGGTATCACAGTAAACTGGCCAAAATCACATCCTTGGCAGACACAAAGTCTGCAATTCATAGGGGCTATTCTGGACACCGAGCAGGGGAGGGCTTTCCTGCCCCCAGACAGAGCAGACCACCTTCGGGATCTGGCCAACAGGCTCCAGAAGGCCTCCTCTTCCCCCGCCCGGGTTGTTCTCCAAGTCCTAGGCCATATGGCAGCTGCCATAGCCACAGTACCCTTAGCCAGAATGCATATGCTGGACCCTCCAATGGCATCTCAAGGTACAGTGGGACCAATTGGTGGACGATCTGGATCTTCAAATCCAGATTTCTCGTGCAGTACACTGCTCTCTCAAATGGTGGCTCTGTCACGACAGTCTAGCGGGAGGGGGTTCCATTCCAGAGCCCCACCCCTTTTCAGACTTTAACCACAGATGCCTCTCTGTCCGGTTGGGGGGGGGGGCTCATTTAGGGGATCACAGGACACGGAGGTCTTAGTCTGCCATAGAGAGTTCTCTGCATATAAATGTTCTGGAAATGAGAGCCATGCTGAATGCGCTTATCGCTTTCAGAGACCAATTCTCGACGAGTCCTCTCCTGGTGCAGATAGACAACACACCAGTGGTCTTCTATATCAACAAGCAAGAGGGATGGGACTCATTCATACCCCCTTTGCAGAGAGGCCATGAGAGCGTGGGATTGGGCAGTAGAACACCGACTGGACCTCATCGCAGTTCATCTGTCAGGGGTCCAAAATGTTCTCGCTGACCGCCTCAGCCGCTCTACCTCTCTGAATCAAGAGTGGGAATTACACCAAGAAGTCTGTTTGGTCGCTGGTGCCATCCAGAGTTGGACCTCTCTGCGTCCCCATGCAACGCCAAACTGCAAAATTTTTACCCACTTGCTCCAGGGCCCGATGTTTTCTGGCGAGATACATTGTCTCGCTCTTGGACAGGGAAGTTCCTGTATGCCTTCCCTCCTTTTCCCCTTGTTCTGAGAGTACTGCTCAAGTTGCAGTCAAGAGGGGGCCAGAATGATTCTGGTGGGCCCTCTATGGCCCCACCAGATTTGGTATCCGTTGCTCCAGCAATTGTCTCTGGAACCGCCAATACAGTTGCCATTCTCCACCCACTTGCTCTCACAAGAGCAGGGGACACTCATCCATCCTGCTCTTCACCTGCACGCATGGCTCCTGCAATCCTAGTGGAAGAGAGGCTAGGAGTGTCAAGTAGGGTGGCTGAGATCTTGGTTACAGCGAGGAAGCCTTCCACCAGGGCCACCTATGCTCTGAAATGGAAACGCTTCTGTCTTTGGGCTATGACCCGTGCCCTAGATCCCCTGGGTTGTCCGGCCAGGCACATACTAGAATATCTCCGTCACCTTCTGGACTTAGGATTGAGCTATTTGTCCATTAATGTGCACGTGTGCAGTTTCTGCATATCATGATCCCTTCGGAGATGGCACACTGGCACAGCTCAACATCTGTAAGCATTTCTAAGAGGGGTCTTACATATCAGACCTCCCAGGAGAGACATCAATCCTCCTTGGGACTTACTTTTCGTCCTGGAGAAACTCAGTCCCCCTTTGAGCCAGCAGCTTCCTGCGAGCTACGCTTCCTCTCATGGAAGGCCCTCCTTTTGGTAGCTATCGCCTCTGCTCGATGGGTTTCCGAGCTCCAGGCCCTGATGTGTAAGGAACCTTACAGTTTTCCATAGGGACAGGGTGACCCTGCGCACAAACCCCAAGTTCTTGCCGAAGGTGGTGTCTGTGCTGACTCTTAATCAGGACATTAACCTTCCAGTTTATTATCCGGAATTCATCAATCAAGGTGAAGCGCTGTTGCACACCTTGGACGTTCACAGGATTTTGAGATATTACCTCCACAGGACCCGCTCCTCCCGACAGTCGAACCAGTTGTTCGTCTCATTCGCCAAACGAATGATAGGGGCTCCTGTTTCCAAACAGTCAGTAGTCCGTTGGCTGATGCAATGTATTACTTTCTGCTACCTGTATTATAAACCACTTCCGGGAACAGTCAGGGGCCACTCTACCAGAGCAGTGGCCTCTTCCTTTGCAGCTCTTAAAAATGTCACTGCGGCAGATATTTGTGCTGCAGCTACATGGAGTTCAGTCCACACTTTCATCAGGCATTACAGCCTGGACATTGCATCCAGAAGGAGAGCAGGTTTCGGACTAGCAGTCCTGCAGGGACTACTCTCTTAAGTGCCTTTTTTTCAGCATCTCTCCCTACCACCCCCTCAGACCTGGGTCTATCCTTGGGTACTGCTTGGGACTCGGGCCTAATGGTATTACCTGCTGCAAGAGCTCCAACCTCGAAGTCGGATAGTACAGTTACGTAAGAACTTACCTTAACAGTAGATCTTCAAGAGGAGCTCTTGCAGCAGGTGGCTTTCCTACCCCCCATCCCCCAGGATTGTAATTTTGTTTTTATGTAGTAGTAGTAGTAAAACCATTTATTTTTATACAGGAAGAGAAAATACATGTCATAAGGGTTAAATACCCTGTTTTCAAGACAGTCCTGTTAGATGTTATCCCATACTTATAAGTCACAACAAACATTAACATGTAACACATCCATACTACAATACAAAACACTTTCTAATTCATATTACATTTAACATACAAATCAACATCGACATTCAGTAATAATGACAGATTTCAAATTCCTATTAAATTCATAATGGGATATTAAATATGCATTGAATGGGACAGTCTATTCCACCCTACTGAAGCTTAATATTTTCATGTTTTTACTGTACATTTTGTTCTTTGCCTGGAAGCTACTACCTTATTTTCATACCAACCTAGTCAATACTCTTTCAGCATGAGGACACGACTTTACATTAGTGGAAATATAATGTACAGGATATTTTGTAATGTATTTATGCAGCAATTTAAGCCAGACCATATCATTTCTTACCTCTAAAGTATACCAGTTTAAATCACTCAGTAATTTACAATGATGCGTGTGAAAGCTACATCCAATATAAATCTTGCCAGCCTATAGTAAAGCTTGTCCAATTTGGCTAACATACTTTTATTTGTCACCCTAAATAATATTTCCATACTCTAATGCTGGCATAATTTGTTGTTCTACTAAAATCCTGCGGGTCTTTAAATCCAGACACCGTGATGTACGTCTCAAAGCTCCTAATTTTTTGTTTGTAGTTTTTAACAGATTCATAACATGTTGCGTAAATTTTAATTTTGTATCAAATAATATCCCCAAATAACAATATTCGGTAACTTGTTCCAAATTTAGACCTCTAGAAGTAGTTATGTTCAGTGACATTTCTTCTTTTGCTCCAAAGTGAAGAACCTTGGTTTTCTTTATGTTCATTTGCAGCCTCGACTTGGTGAACCACTCCTCAATAACGCCAAAGTCAATCTTGTTTTTCCCAGTGGCTATCAATGCCGTATCATCGGCATAAAGTCTAAGGGTAGTATGTTTTACTTTTTTGGGGGAGATCATTTATAAACATCAAAAACAACATGGGACCTAATATAGATCCCTGGGTCACCAGAACATGGTGGGGACTTCCTGCTCGGTTCTCCAGTTTGGTTTCTAGCCAGGTCTCTGTCAGGAGAACTGAGATGGTGCCATATACCACGTCTGACGTCAGGTGTAGCCGACGTCGGAGGCAGTCCCCTGCCTCAGACTGCTAGCTACAAGTTTTCCGTGGGGTCCTGATGCCTGCCGGCTTCAGTCCTAATGGTATTACCTGCTGCAAGAGCTCCTCTTGAAGATCTATTGTTACGGTAAATTCTTACATAACTGTACTTTATGGCATGCTATTGTTGCAGTTGCAGTAACTGCGCCAAGACTGTTAGACCACAAAAAAAAAAATGTGACCGAACATCTTGAAGGAATTACTGCAAGATGCGGATCAAAAAATGAGGAATGCATCAAATTTCGGAAACATGCGTCATTTTTGTGCTGTAAAGTGTCTAAATGCAGCAGAATGTTTGAAAATCATCTGCAAGCATTCTGGCTGATTTACAGGAACCATCTCTGGCAACTATTTGTGGCAGTTTTACAGCCGCAAGTGCTACATGAATATTTAGAAAATCCGCTATGTATTGGTTTTACCTGTAGCTGGCAAGAGTCCAGCGATATCTGTTACTAGGTCTGCCCTATACTGATTGAAGGCAGCAGCTATTTCATGGCTGAAGGATCTGTATTGTTATGCAAGCAGCTTCCCCAACTGTGGTGTCACTAGCAGGCTCAAGAGTATGTATTGGCTGCTGCCTTGTATATGTATAGGGTAGGCATGCTAATGGATATCTCCAGCATGCCACCCCCTACATTCAAGCATCTTCCCCAACTGTGATATCTTTAGCAGTCTCAAGAGTCCATGAATTGGCAGCTGCCTTATACATGTATTGGGGAAACATGCTATTAGCTATTCCAGAATGCCACCACCTACATGCATGCCCAACACCTTGTTTTAAAGAGTGTTTTTACATAGTTTCACACTATTGGTAAAATTGCTAATGAGCCATCCTTTAACTCTTTAAGTGTACGTTTTTATGAGTTGCAAGACATTTAAATGTAACTGGGTTGTGCATAAACACTGGCAGAATTAGTTCAGCAGATTTGTAAGGCCATGATAGTCTCCCACTGCAGGAGCAGCTTTACAAGCTGGAATCCCCTGACTAATCTAAGGTGCTGCTAGCTGGGGCGTTAAAGGACCAGCAGAGGCTTGGAGAAGGATGGAAATGTAAGAGTGTTTATAACAATGTAAATTGTTGGAAAAAAATATTCTACAAGACTGTGAAATATTCAATGGGAGATGAGCCAGTTCCCATTTTATATCACAGAGGTGTGTGCTAAACCAACTTGTGTTTGTGGGGTGGGTGGGGGGAAGTTTTGGGGCAAGGAAGCAAGCAAGAGTATGTTACGTTTCACAACCCCATGCGAAGTTCCTTCAGCTCTGTTCTATTCCAGCTAAAGACTATGAATATGGAAGTCAGTTTTCCTTGATTTACTCAGGTCCTGGCAAAAGCAGGCCATCTCTAACCCATAGCCTCACACCCTTTTGACAGGTGACAGCCAAGCTGGATTAGGGGCAGGTGGTTCAAGAGCTTGTTCTCTTTCCACTGGGCCAATGAGCCATAGGTTCACATCCGGCCTTGGGAGCAGTCCTGGATATTTTGTAATGGTGGTGGGAGGGGACCTTTCTCATGACAAGACCGGAAATCAAGGTTCCATCTACCCAAACTGGCATTTTAGAGGGACTGCAGTAGCCAGCACAAATGTAGGCCTCTGTAGGACAGGTCTATACTACAACACTTCACCCCAGAACCTTTTACTTACAGGCCGATTTATTCTTTGCATTCTAAAATCTTTTTCCCTTTTAGGTGATTTCCTCCGGATAATTACTCCGTAGCGGAGGCCATAATCTGACCAAGCTTTTAATTAAAATTATTCGGTAGTGATCAGAGAGCAAGACAGAAGTGTTCAGCTGCACCTGCAGGCCTGTTTACATTACCTTCTTTGCAGTGATGCAGGGATGATCATCTGTCTGCAGACTGTTTTGGTGTGGACGAGGCTTGGCATCTTGTGGAGCCATTTAGATGTGGTGCTGGTGAACCACTGTTCAGGTGGGAGCAAAATGCAGCCGTGCACTAATGCTTGGTCTGAATACTCCACACTGCTGACAATGCTGCAGTCTGTGCTGCTCCTAGAGCCCCCATGGTCCTCCTTGAAATCCTTACATCCCACTCCTCTTCAACCAGTCTCAAAATGCTGGCATCTACAAACTGTGGGGTCCTTAGTGTGGATGCGAGATGGGAAGCGATTAGGGTGTGTGCCCTCCCTCATATTACAGTGGAACACAATGAAGTGAGTAGTGTAACGCACATCTCAGTATAAGCAGGGCCCCTGGTTCTCTGTGATATTTGTGTCCTAATTCTATGGCAGAACTAATAAACTCCCGTAGTGCAGTTTGTTTACTTCACGACTCAAATCATTTGCCTCTCTGGCAGAATGTGATACAGTCACTGGCTGAGAGGTTGTATTAGTGTTATAGTACCTTTTCATAGGAATGCTCTGAATTGGCGAGTCTGATCTGAATGGGCTGTTCAGGATTTTAGGAATTTCAATTCCTAATCTGATTCCAGTCCTAAAAGGACCTCCAAATCGGATTCGGATTTGAAATCCTAAATTTCTATGTAAAAACTTTGGACTGCAGATCCAAAAATCAGATCAGAATCCGACAAGTCCAATTTTGTTCGGTGGATTCCGAGCAAACCTACCTTTTTATTTATAAACTGTCTTTTCAATGCTCAGAGTGCTAATTTCAATTTCACAAGGAGAACAGTAATGGGGGGGGGGATAGAATGGCACACAAGAACAAACAAATGAACATATCCTGACATTAGAATGGTGTACAAGGCAGTGTTCATTACAGCAATCCAATTATCCAAAAAACAAAGCACATCATAATAAACATTACGTAACATCCAGGAAGACCTATTTCAAGAGATGTTGCTGTGGCTTGGTTTTAAAATATTTTAGTGGAGTTTGAAATATGGATATCTGTTGGACATGAGTTGCACAGAAGAGGGGCTGTCACCGTGAACACATGATCATATGTTGATTTCAGCTGAGAAGGTGGCCCCCTCAAAAGCCGCTGTCTTAGGAACTACACCACCCTGGTAGGGGAGTAACGGGTTCAGAGGACTTTACAGAGGTACTGGGTGGGTGGGTGGGGCATCTCCTTCAGGGCTTTATATGCAAGTAAAAACACCTTTAGTCAACGCCTCACCTAATGTGCATCCAGCTTAGGTCTCGAGCTTAGATGTTACGACTTCTAAATGGAAGTCAGGAGCTTCGCTGCTGTGTTCCAGACTACTGTAGTTGCAGGTGGCGACATGACAACACTGCATATATCTTGTGATGTCAGTTTGTCCCTGTGTTCCAGCATGCATCTCCTTTCCCCAGGTCACAGCTGAAAGCCAGATGCTTTATCATTGGTTCCAGTTCCTTGACAAAAACAGTTTAAATTATCCAAGCAACCAATACTCCCCTGTTTGTGGCTATACAGTCATTTCCACAGCAATAGATCTTAATGCCACAAGTCCATGTCAGCCACCGAGTGGATCCCCTGCTCTGCATAAGCAAGGAATCATGGGACATGGAGTCCAGACTGCCATTTTGATTTGCTCTGTTTGCACTTCTGATGCCCATCTCTACAGCATTCCTATCATCAGACTGACTGCTTTTGGCGACTGTGCCTTTTTGGTCTGTGGCCCAGAACTTTGGAATGGACTACCAGTGGAAATCTGGGCATGCGATGATTTAGCACTATTTAAGAGTAAACTAAACACACACTTCTTTCATTTAGTTTTCAACACTTTTCGACCATCTCCTAATTAAGTTCAAGTGTTTGTACAGCACCTTGGAAACATTTTAAAGGCATTTGCACTTATGATTAGTATTATTATTAATGGAATACAAGGTTTTTTAAAGTCTAAAACTTTTCTCCACCAATATACGTTTCAGCTTCACTCTCCAGATGCCCCACTCCCCACCCCAACCTGCATGCGCTTAAAGCTCCACAAACCGAGAAGGGCAGCAGGGACGTGTGCATTCTGTCTCATAGAGATCAACATGGGTGTGCTGGCCTCCACAGCCCAGAAACGTGCAAATCACAGGTATCTGGGTGATTTCACGTATCGGGGGCTTTAAGAAGTACCTAAACAATTCACAGGCTTTTCTCACAGATGGTTTCTGAGCACACACCTCTGTTTAGCACTACATGTGGGCACCAGGGTTGTCTTTTCTTTTTTAAAAGGGAGCTACACAGGTTTTAAAATGATGTCACTCTTGATTTTGTACCTCATTCGACTCCTTTATTTTGTGCAT
The DNA here is from genome assembly GCA_016271365.2 of Neoceratodus forsteri. Taxonomy (NCBI): domain Eukaryota; kingdom Metazoa; phylum Chordata; order Ceratodontiformes; family Ceratodontidae; genus Neoceratodus; species Neoceratodus forsteri. The sequence continues at coordinate 96,788,529 of JADMNL010000029.1, read as the reverse complement.
GTATGTGTATTTTCCTGTGTATTTTGAACACTCGTTTAAATTATTTGCAGTATTTATCAAGTGTGTGGAAGTCACATAGAGAGACTTCCTCTTTTCTCTTGCAAGGGCAGATATATATATTATACAGGTCGGAGGAGGTGCAGCATGCACCCCTCTCCCAACACCTGCGCAGCTAATTAACAAGAAAGCCTTGTAAAATAAATGTGAAAAACTGGCAGGTTTTTTTGTCAATACAATGTAATATTTTATGCCATGAAATACCTGTATAAAAAAAAAAAAAAAAAAGTAAATAAACTTTTAAAGTTTAACACATGGATGGAAAACATGTTTTTCTTCTGTGATTTTTTTTTTCCCCAACTCAGCAGGGGTCGAAATTATATTTTGCTGGCTTGCGGTTGGGAATATCCACTGGCCCAAGTGGTGCAATTATTGAAGGGTTGCCTCCAACAATACATGCCATTGGGGCTACCCGAGCCTCCCATGCGTACTGTATCCTGGAGACAGACTCTCTCATTGATGCTGTCGGTGACCACAGGATGGTCTGCTGCCTCTGTAAGATCTGACAGCCAAAGACATCTCCTCCAGTATGTCTGAGGTAAGTCATTCTTTTCTCATGACCTGACCTCCCTCAGTTTTTTTCCAGAGAGGTTCTTCTCCCCAGCCACATCCACTGTTCTAGGGATATACCCTGGTCCCAAGGATGTGCCCAGTTCAGGCCGCGATTCTGATTTCCCCAGCTGCCCATCGCTCACAGCCACAGTTCTGCCCTCTGTAGGGGGCTCCAGGGTAGGGCTTGGCACTGGAATTGGGGCTAGAGAACCCAGCCCGTCATTCAGTCAGCTGTGGCTTTCTTCCACTTGGTGCTAGTCCTTCCCACCTCCCCACTGTGAGCGCAGCCCCAGTGGCAGAAGCAAGCTCCCAGGTCCAGCTGCAGGAATTGCCATCACACCGAAGCTTGCTGCTTACCCTTCCTGGCTGAGACAGCTACTTTAGCATGGCCTGCCTCTTGACGTGACTACTTGGGTTTCGCTCCTGAACTGAGGTCTCCTGCACAGTAGCTCAACATGGGGTGGACTGCCCTCCCTCCTTAATCTTTGCCAGACTGACTGATTTCCTCCCCCGTCAGTGTCCTACACCACTGATAAAGCCCTTTCTCACTTATAGTATCAATTCAGGTCAACCTGGAATAAACACGCCCTCCCCAAACACCTCTTTTAGGAAGTCTTATATCCTGTTGTACCGTACCTGGATTTCGTTAGAGCTCATTGTCATTTCAGAGCCCACAGCTCTGCATGGTACCAACTGGAACTGTGTGGAAAGTGTAATTCCTCTGGTAGAATTTAGGCGAATGGCATTTTCACTTCCAAAATGCATTTTGGAGTTTTTCAATAAATTATGCGGAATTCTGAAACTCCTAATTTAAACTGTGGGTTCATCTCAATGGTTTACGTAATGAAAAAGCACAAACTGCTTTGGGAATTTTGGAATTCTTCTTCTTCTGCTGAAATGCCATGGAGTTAAGTGGAATTTCTGAAATTCTGCAGAACTGCTTTGTGAGCGGAATTTGAATTCCAACAGCCGCGGTACCAACACAAGACCCTTTCCCAAAATGGAGCAGCCTGCTTAATGAGGCACTTTGGAGGCCATGATTTAGTAGTAACTGCAGAAATTTGTTGGGAGGAGGAAAATGACTAGGACACCACAATGGAGGTGTACTGACTACACCAAAGAGCTCAGCCAGAAAGGAAAGGAGGGTGTCGGTGGCTGTCTTCATAAGGCAGGGAATTACTGTAGCGGTCACTAGGGAGGGAAATTGTGCCACAGAGCTCCTTTGGGGTGAGATAGGGGATAAGGGGAAGCAAAAAAATAAAAATCTGCACTCCGTTGCAAGTACAAACACAGAGGGACAACAGCAGATTTACTGCATAATTTATTTATGGTTACAATACACAACAGTAAACCATAAAAAATGCATATAGCAACATCAGTGCAGAGATGTGACTACCAAACAGCTTGTGCAAAAATGCAAAGAAATACATTCAACAGTTTAGAAAACTGAAAAAATACCAAACATTAGTGAAGTACTGTTGCCCATTAAATGTTACCGTTGGCTTCCCCCAGCACTTTGGCCTTTTCAGGAGGCCTCCTGGGCAATAATACTGGCTCATGCGCCCATGGCACTGATGTATGGCTCCCTTTGGTTTTAGAATGGGTACAGTATATGGTGCAGGTTAAGTGTCCTTTTGAATAATAAGGGTCAAGGGCCAAGATGCAGCTCTCCCCCACCCCGACCAAATGCAACTATCAGTAGCAAAACACCAGTTGCCTCTAGGCCAGACAGGAGTACAAACAACACTAAGGGAATGCAAAACAAGAGTTAAGGTAGTCAAGGGGAGATTGCAAGCCCAGATAATAGTGGAACTACAGTACAGATAACAAAGCTTTTTTCCAGTACATGAACGGAAGGAGCAGGGTGAAGGAGAGGATTTGGCTCCTGAAGACGGGAGAAACTGGTTAACAACCTGTGAGTGAGCCTGGGGCAATGGCTGAGATGCTGAAGGGGTACTTTGCTTCCGTGCTTACCAACATATCTGGGTTGATCATTGAGGCCCAAGACATCAAAGACAGACAATATGCGAATGGGCAGACATTACGCCTGCCCTGGTAACTGACTACCTGGTAAAAATAGAAACAGAAAATAAAGCCAAGTACATCCCGAAGGGCAGAGGGAATACACCCTGGGATCATAGTGGAGCTTGAGGAGCAGCTGGTATACCGTACCCTTCCCGCATACTTTTTTTTTTTTTTAACGTTATCTCTGTGCTGGAGGCAGGGGTATACCCCAACTCTGTCTTCTGCACCACTCCACCAGCATCCTCTGATAGCTGCTGGGGACACGAGGCCCATAGCTTACCCCCTATGGTGGGGCTCCTAGGGAGACACCGAGATCCACCTTGAGACCTGGCCCAAGACATATGCTTCAGTGTCTTTTGGCAAGAGGTAGAGGTCTGCACTCTGCTGCTGCCGCCTGGGGGGGTTCTCTTGTGTTGGTTCCCTGAGGCGCAGATGTGCAAAAACTTCGGTGCATAAGCATGCATGCTCCCATGTGTGTCTTGCAGACCTCTGCCACTGCTTTCCCCTACACTCATGGTCCCTAGCTTCTGTCACCCAAGTACCGCCGCCTCGACCCTCTCCCTGAGACAGAGCGCTGTCTCAGGGATGCTGATCCAGCATCACTCCAGCCAGCCCTCTCATGCCTAAGGCTTCATCCTGAATGTGGGTCGTCAGCGTCACAAGCGGTAGTTCTACCACTGCACCAGCAGGCCAACCCTGCCTACATAATCTTTTGTGAATCTGTCCAATCAGGTGTGCTGGAGGATTATTATTTTTTTTTTAACTTTATGTTTATTGTATTTTAACAAAGCAGTGACATATAGTATATTCTCCTGTAAGGCATCGTAATATAACTCACATCTACAGCCAATGTACAAGAGGATGTATAGCCTATACAGTCTTGTTTTAGGTAGTGGGGGACCGTAAAAGTATTGTCCATTAAAAATATTAATATCAAAATAGCTAAAGCCAACCAAGGCTTTTGGGATCAATTCAAAATGTTGAAAATCCTAAAAATAGTTACAACTTGGTATCCAGTGTTGTCATGCTCCCAATTCCAAAAAAGGTACTCCCAAACATAGTGAGCACTAGTACAAACATTCTGCACATACTAGTTATTTTTTAAGCAGCATTCAATAAGAAAGGGTAACTCCCAGGGAAATATCCCAACCCTCCATGCTGAACCCTCGGTACGATGTTGAACCCCAAATTAAAGGTTCAAACAAACATTCAGTACTGAAGTTCAAGCAGTTTAGAGAGTCCCAAAGAAAATCAAGTCTCTTCATCCAAGTCCAGAACCTGTTGCACCTCCATGGCCTGAAACTCCTGACCAATGGGTTCATCTTTTTTCCCCGCGATCACTGAATTGAAAGGTATGACCTCTATAATGAATGCGGAGCCATGCCGGCATCAGTAAGGAATGAGTAACCTCTAAACCTCTGAGCCGAGCACGCACCACAGCGAATTTCTTTCTCCGAGCCCATGTGGCAAAAGCTAAGTCTGAGAATCGATGGATCATTGCTGCGTTGTAGGAGAGGCCCACTGCAGATCTAGCGGCCTGTAAAATAACGCTCTGGTAATGGAATTAGCAGCAATCAGCAGCACCACTCTCGGAGCTTCACCGTGTGGTCCAGCAGCTCGAGGGGAATCTGGAAGGCTTTACAGAGTTGACCAGCAATCCAAAAGGCACTGAAGTGTAAACTACATCTCCCAGAGTCACTGCCCATACAATCCTCTTGTGGCTGGCTCAGATTATGAGTCCAAGTTCTGATTCGTCCAAGGCACCATTTTAGAGCTAGCTTACCCCACACTGATTGGTCCAGTTCAGCAGTTCAAAACTAGAATGGGGAACTAGCAGACACAGTTCTGACTGCAAAGAAAGCAGGTTAGACAAACTGTAATTTCATTATTACTCTAAATAATTTCTGGCAAACAGTTACATCTTTCAGATAGGTTCCCTTTGCACTCTAGTGACTGCAAAATGAAGTGAATTGGCAGCAGCTCGAGTGGTACTCAGAGAAGCACACAGTCCCCCCATACAAACTAATTATGTCTGCAAGCAGACAGCTCTTAAAGAGACAGTACCAGAGGTTCTAAAAACACTCACTGATAAATGGCTTAAACGCCAAACACCATTCAGGCTTGGAGCATTCAAGCAAGCTCCTGGAAGTCTTTTGGGAACCCCCATTTGCAGGGGGGTTACACTTATAATCTCATTGAGACTCTCCAAGGTGTGGCAGCCATTAATGGCACGTCTTGGCCCAGGTACCTCTTGATGTTTGGCCTCTGGACTTGCTACACTCGATGGGTGGCAGTATCTCAACATTATGTTACCTTGTCAGTCCTTTACACTTCATAAAAACTGCAGCTGTTTTTTTTTTGTTTGTTAAGTAAACAAGGACTGACAAAGTAACAGCTACATAATGTTTTGAACACTTTCCACTTCTACAGAATGGAATGTTTTTTTTTAATTCTGTTTTTTTTTTAACTCTGCACTCACGGGGAACTCTGGCATCCACCTGCCTCATTGCTGTACCTCCGTGCCTGAAACTCTCTAGCCCCTGGCACCAGCCCGGTGATCCCCTCCCGGTTCTAAGCCCCTGAGGTGGGGCCGCCTTTCCTCCCAGGGTGCTCTATCTACAATTGGCAGGCTGGTATGGGCTTGGCCCAGGGGTGGATAGAGTATGGCATGTGGACTGTGGTGGCAAGCGGTGGTGCCGCTGCCTATCCCATGTGGACAGGGATTTTTTCAACTTTTTGTTGCCCCTGGGGAGGTGATGTGGAATGATGTCTGTGCACAGCTGCCCTGCTGACATCTGCTGCACTCCCTGCCCCTTGCGACTCAAGCTGGTGATCCTGTAGTACCCCCAATCTCCATCGGGGGTCACTAGGACACTGAGCTGTCCCTGGAACCCTCTCCAGGGAGAGCAGAGCAGTCCTCCAGACACCTGATCCTTTCCCTCCCTTGCCGATCCCCGCCCCAGTTCGCTCCTCGAACCCAGGTCGCCGGAGGGAAGCAGGTGTGGTGTCCAGCGCTCAACCTCAGCACCACTGGGCCAGCCAGAATGGTGTATGTTTAAGGATACAATATCATGATATATATAAATTATTTGTTCTCTATGGCATTTAAAAGCAGCAGCGCAATGAAAATGTTTTTCCAATAAACTAGTTTCTCAACTATAATTAATAAAAATATTATCATGCATGTCAAATCTACTTTTAGGTACCTTCTATGCAGGAAACTAAGTGTTTTCTTTTACCTTCTCGATCCCAGGTCTACAATGTTGTTTCTAAGCCAAATATGGCAGCCATCTTTTGTTTGTTTGTTTTTTGAGAAAAACTAAATTCAAATGTTTAGAATGAAAATGTTGGTGGAGCTGGAAAATTTTACCACCAAACAAAACTGGAAGAGACCTGGAATCTTTCGTAGTAAAAAAGGTAGGGACAAATGTTTTGCCGAAATTCATTGCACTGCTATTTTAAGTATACTACCTCACAAAGTTGAACAGTCGACACAGAGTGCCACATCCAAGTGTAGGGCTGGTCCCAATTTGCACGTCATGTGCAAAAACTTTTTTTATCTTACTGTTTACTGTAGTGTACTTAAGCAATAATGACCAAACTGACAGTCATTTCCTGGGGATCAACTACCAAGTTGGGGGGGTTTGGGATACCTGAGGCGCAGCCGAGGGAAACCACCACCTGCTACAAGATCGTTCATCCCCAGGAAACAACTGCCAGCAAGGTCGTTATTTATTTATTTAGTTTTTGTTTACCAGGTAAGGTGTCGTAGCCACAAAATATATGACTATTTTCAGACACGACCTGGGAGGTTATAATACAAAATTGGCAGACAAAACAAATAACAGTTATAGTTCAGAGGTAATCAACCATACAAGGAAAAATCTACATGATGTTCTGTGACATAAACAGTATTGCTAATATGATAGAGACAATGGAAAAATACACAATAGTACAAAACATAATAAGGATACAATCATAGTGCAGTAGAGTTTCATCACATAATCCATGGTAAGTGCCACATATAACAGTAACAAGGGGTCAGAGCAAATCTGAAACATTTTGAGAGCCGAGGAAGGGATGTCAAGCACCTTATGGAAGCGAAACAGGAACGTAGGGCATGTTTGCAGTAGAGGAGATTGTGATGCATCTTTTAAAAGCAATATGACTAGGTGCAGAGTGAACATCAAGAGATAGGAATTCAATATTTTGGGGCCAGGCATTTGAAAGCTGAGGTTCCTTTTAGGGTTCTGCACCTAGGGGTGTATAGTAGAGAGAGTCCAGTAGAGCAGAGGCCATAGGTGGGGGACAGAGGCACCAGCATGCCTGCAAGAGAGGTAGGTAGATTAGTTCTAATGATGTGCAGCAGAGTACCAAGGGCAAGGAGTCGATTGGCCAATGGAGAAGGCCACTTAAGGTCTGCATACAGCAAGCAATGGTGCTTCAAACGTGGGGAAGCAGAGGCATAACGACAGATACCATTGTATGTTGTATCCCACTTACTTAGGCTGGTTTTCGAAGCATTTATGTAGGTGACAGCACCATATGCAAAGGATGTAAGTTAGGGTTGTCAGAACTAGTTCTAGAAAGATTAGAACCCTGCTCGAACTCTGGTGTTCGAGTTCTAATTTAGAACTCGAACACCAGAGGGTCTGGGCAAAAGGGTTCAGATCCAGCATCCATTGGTTTCCTTATCGGCGTGGCTCCCAACCGCACTGCTCCAGGGTCCGCAGAATCGTCACTCCTCCCATGGCCCTCCTGTTGCTACTTCCATGCCCTACATGTACGCAGAACAACAGCATCTCAGTTTTGGCATGTCATTCTTCACCACAGTTATCTTTCCACCTCTGTGGTGCTCAGTAAAACCGGAAGGGACAGTGTGCGTGATGCTCCCTCACTGATCTGGCATGCTATTAGGAGAAAAGTGGGCTGTGGGTGCTCTGGGGCTGGGATAACACCAGTAGCGGCCGTGGATGCAGAACATTTGACTGGTCGGGCAGCAGGTACCCACCCGAGAGCTGAGGACGGGAGAATTATGGCGACTGGTGAGCCCCGAGGGGAGATCTGTGGAAGAGCAGCAAATGAGTGGTGCTGCTGCTTGACATACAAATTCCAGTATGTTTTATGTATGGGCTAAATTAATAGAAATACGGAATATATCACCAAATAAGGATCACTGCCTTGGTCCACCATTTCTGTGTACAGTAAGAAAGTAGAATTTTTTTAAACTGAAAATATTTATTTAATGTTACATTTTTACGTTTGCTTGCGTGCATGCGCAAGGAACGTCTTGGGAGAATGGGACACTTTGGAGGTGTGCCTGTCCTGTGCAATCCCTGCTCCGTGAGTAGGCATGGCAGTCCTGCACCAATCGATGCGGGTGTTGTGTATGACAGCGGTGGTGTTCTCTTCAAAGAAAACCACCACTGTGTGCTGGCAGCGCCACACCTCCAGTCCTTGATGCCACGCTAGGAGCCCACCCCAGCATGGCAACGCCCTCAAGATCGTTCGTCGACGGGGTGCCCAATCTCCGCCGGCTCCATGGCCCCCCCAGCCATCCTTCTGCCATGCTGGGAGCCCACCCCAGCGTGGCAAATGTCCCGCGTCGTCAATTTAGAAAAAAAAACAACCTGTAAATTAAAAATGGTCCCACGCAGTCTCCCAGCCCCCTCCCACAACCCGCACTCCACCCACTCGCGCACCCTGCCTCCCCACAACCCCTCACCCCATACTTACCTCCGGAGCTCGTGCGATGATCTTCGTGGACCGGGAACACGCCTGCACTCTTCAAAGCTGACCGCGAACTGAGGAAATGCCGTAAGCTGTATAAACGGCTAGATGGGTTTTTTCAACTTTGTTGCATATCTTGAGCATTTTTGAATTTTTGCACCAAATTTTCAACATGGGGTTTTTGGGACCTTCTCATGAATTCTGTCACTGTCATGGTGTTATTCGGGCTGAAGGGTGATTTCGGTCACTGTGCGAAATCACCTTTGGGCCTGAGTAACGAAAACAACAGTGCCAGCTGCTCATAAGGTGGCTCTCAAAAGTCTATTTTGAAAATTTGCGGAAAATTCCTAAAATGACCGTTTTTACGAGAAAGGTACTACAGTTCCTACGCGACGGTCGTGAAGTTTGCGAATGTTCAATATTTTCACTCCAGATTTTCAACATTGCCATTTTACCACACCTCCTTATGAGCAGTATAGCTGTCATTTTTCACATCTTGCCCAAACATGTTTCCGCTTCATGTAGCCTACAATGGCGCAGTTGGTGTGCAAACTCAATGTATGGGACACATTAAGAAAATCACAGTGACACTGTTCATGAGCAGAGAGTCTTAAAATGGCTGTGTTGAAATGGTGATGAAATTCCTAACAATGTTTGACGAGCATAGGCTATAGTGCCCCACGCACGCTCGTAGTTCATGACTTTTCAATATTTCCACCCAATGACTGCCAAATACTTAAACAGCACATAGAAGCAAGCAACATTCAGCATTGACAAATGCTTGTACTTCTTGTCACTGATTTTTTAAGCCATGTCCAAGTGCCAATACCACTGCAAATACCTGCAAGCTTAACGTTCGCATTGACAAATGCTTGTTATAGCAGTTTTCATTTCATTTAGAAGTCCCAACTCCCAAAAGTTTTGCTTTCTGCAGTTTAACTTACAATACCAGTTGCAGTAACACTTTCAGCAGCATTTAGAGGTAAATTCCTTTACTGTGCTTTTCAAGACATGTCCAAGGGCTCAAATAGCTTTTAACAGCAAGATGGAACTTACGTATTTACAAATTACGGATTTAATGCACGTTTCAGCTGAAAAAGACAGAGCTCTGTAGAGTCAAATCAGTGATCATTATTCTATGTGTGGCAGTATTTTGACTTAGAAAAGAATGCATTTTGAGTCTTCTTGACACACTGATAAGAGATGAAGTTACCTTTTACAGCGTTATCTGATTCATTGCCCCACCCCAATTAAATATTTTATGGAGGTAAAAGACTAGTTGCTGGAATCAGTGGCATGGCATCATCTCGAGAGGTGGAATCATTTGGAGAGACACATGTGAAAGTGTTGGAGGCAGGCACCCATAGTACCCCAGAAAAAAAATATTGTGGAAGAACTGCAAGAAGGCAGGGATTGGGAAGGCACTGGTGTGCCAGGCAGTGGTAAAAGTGAGATGGGGAAGTTCACTGCTAGTAGTGCCCAACTAAGAAAGTGCAAAGTTCAAAGAAATACAAGGCAAGGACTGGAATTTTGGAAGAGAGCAACAGATTGGTGGAACAAGCAGCAGTGGTATGAAACAAGATGGGGTGGGAACTACAGGAGGACCACTACCAGTGCAACTAGTGTTGACTGACTGCCCAAGAAAAATACATTTGTTTTAAATGCAAAGAAAAACAAGGTAGGGACCGGGATTTGGAAAGGCATAAACTGAGGTGGGGAAGTCAGGAGGGTCACTGTTGCCTTCCTCTCCCAGAAATATTTAGGGACTTGGAGAGGAGAAAAAAAAACAGTTTATTTAAAAATATCTGTGACTCCTATGTGGCATACTGGCCATCATTCCTGCTGTACTCTTTTGACTGCACTGTATCCAGTGTTTAACCCATGTGCCACCTGGCACTCATTGTGTGGTATTTTGAAAGGAAGCGTCCATGTGCCAAAGCCCCACACCTCAGTCCCGATTAGCAGTTTACATAATGAATATAATTTTTACCTTAGTAGCATCTTATGGTTTTCTGCTTTATCTGTTTGATCCTGCCATAAGTACCAAAAAAGCAGAAGTCCCTGCTTCTGGCATATCGAACTGAGTTCCAGTAAAGGCACACCCCACAACCTCCCAAGTCTGACATATCAACCAGGGAGCAGCCACAGGAGAGTGTATAGTACAGCTCTGTGGCTAGACCCATTAGAGCTCTGGTTTAGGATGTACAGATCTGGGTATTATACTGTGACCAGCTATAGATCTACAGTGACAGTCAACATACTGGTGGGAGGGATGGCAGGATCAACCAGATAAAGTACAAAACCATAAGAAGCGACTGAGGCAAATTATACTTAAGTGAATCTGCCAATCGGGGGCAGCTCCACACTGAGGCATAGGGCTTTGGCACATGCTTGTTTCTGTTTAAATAAATCACAGAAATATTTTGAGTGACAGGACTCGAGGAGGGGAGAAAAATCCCTTATTTATTTAAAAATATCTGTGACTCCCACTTGGCATATTGGCCATCATTGCTGCCGAGCTCCTGTTGACTGCACTGTACCTAGTGTGTGGCCCGGTGAATGCTGGTGATGCTATAGTCTTCAAGTGATTAAATAAATGTAGTTATTGATTTTTTTTGCACTCAGGAAGTCTAATCCAGCTGCAGCAGGAAAACGTTTTAACATATTGGTGGGTGGGTGGCCCTGTTAGCACCTGTAAGTAGCTGGCTGTAACAAACAGAAGAAACCACAGATAAATCTAGTTATAGTCATGTCAAATTCACACACAGTATCATTTCTCTTTCCCCTTATATTGAACAGATTTTATTTTAATTTTGTTCACAATTCCATGATAAGTATTTCACTATTATCTTCGCTATTTACAACTCAATTAAAAAAAATACAGTTCAAGTTCTAAAAATTTCTAAAAAGATTAGAACCCTAGAACTTTTTCAAAAGTTTTAGACTAGAACCAGAACCCAGAACTTCAGTGGGTTCTGACAACCCTAAGGGAAGTGGGATACCCCTAGAAATGGGCAGTCTAGCTGAGGGGGCAAGCATCCGACTAGTCCTGTAAGCTAGTCCGAGTTTACTGACTTGCTGGTGTCGATGATGTGTTGCTCAAAGTTGAGAGTTTCATCAAGCAGGACACCTAAATACTTGAATGAGGTTACTTTCGTAAGTGGGAGCCATTTGCACAGGAGACATTGAAAAGGTTGCGGTTTGTTCTAAGTTTGGTTACAGATCCAAAGAGCATGCCCTGAGTTTTACTTGTGTTTAGGACGAGCCTTTTGTTGTGGATCCATTCTTGCATTATGAGAAATGCAGTTGTTAGTCGACTATTTCTTTTATGTTTGCAGAGGAGGTGTAGCACACCAGATCATCTGCATACAAGATTGTTGAGCACCAAGGGGTGTTAGAAGATATGTCATTTATAAAAATGGAGAAGAGAAGAGGCCCCAAGATGGAGCCTTGAGGAACACCAACATTGACAGGTGCAGAATCTGACACCGCAGAGTTAAATTTTACCTGTTGTCTTCTATTGCTTAAGCAGCTCTGGAACCAGTTTGTGGTTTATTGCTGTTATAAGGCTTATTTTTCCTGGAATTGCAACAGTTTATTTTACTTACGCTTACGTTGTTTGTTTTAGTCCTGAGCTGCTGGAGCGGGCATGCGACCTTTCATCATGTAAAGTATGCTGTGTCATTAGGTCACATCATGATGGCATGTGTGCATGTCCACCAGCCTGGCATGAACTAGTGCAGCTGCATGGCTGTCAGTTAGTCCCCTTACAGTAGCATTTAAATTAGCTTGTTTTAGTGAGGTTCTTTCCCTGACAGTTAAGCCCTGAGCTTTTGGCAGTGCCATCCTGTCTTCTGCTCCTGAGGGGCAACTGTCTCTGTTCCACACTCTCCATATAATACCCAGCCTATTGAATGGGTGCTACCAGGAGCGTGGCAAAGTTTGTGGAAGCTGGTGCATGCTTGGCCACTTTATAATGTGATTCACACGTAGTCCCCCGCCGGCTAAGGTGTCACCGTGAACTCAGTCTGAGAGCTGTTACCACTAATTAGGTCCGTCAGAGAATCTGTGTGGCGCTGCGCTTTAATACAATGTACTTCTGTGAGGCTGCTAGTGAGACTCGCGACATCTGGATTGGTCATTAACTGGCTGTTAATGATCGATCCAATAGCTAATCAGTAACCATGAAGAGCTTCTGAATAATTAAGTAGTTTTATAATTAAGCAATAAGGCATGACAGGGTGTGTGTTATTTGTAATAACCTCACTCCTAGGGTGGGTTGAAGCATGAGGCGGAGCCGACGTTTCCACCACCCCAGGAGTGAGGTTATTACACAATAACACACACCCTGGAGTGCATTATTGCTATTAAACAATGGCTCATTTTAAAATAACATTACAAAGTAAAACATGACATTTTTATTTTGTGTGTGTGTGTGTAAGGCATATAGTGAAAATATGTGAAAAAGTAGTCCACTGGGTGGTGCTGGTGTTTGAACATACAAAATTTGCCAGCAGATAAAGGCCTAGAGGTCTATCAAGTCTGCTCGAATGTGCAGCTAGCACCCTATTTTGCAGCTGCGCCTCTCTGCCACCCTTCTCCTCCATTGACCTCCTCTTGCCCTTTCCCAGCACCTTTTGAAGCAGCCCACTGTTCTACTGGATACCACTTCTGCGTAACGCATTCCACCCAGCTACCACCTCTCTGTAAAAAAAGTGTCTCCTCATCTCCCTCCTGAACCTTCCTCCCTCCAGCCTCACATCATGGTTCCGGGTGTCCCTTTCCTCTCTTACTTTGAACAGCCCCTCTGTACTGGTCTTGCTTATTCCTTTCATGTACTTAAAGGTTTCAATCATATCCCCCCTGTCCCTCCTCTCCTCTAGCAAGTACGTGTTCAGCTCCCTGAGCCTCCTCTCATATGGCAAGTCCCCCAGCCCCTTGATCATCTTTGTCGCCCTGTGCTGCACCCCCTCCAGTAACTTAATGTCCCTCTTCAGATACAGGTGCCAGTACTGCATGCAGTACTCCAGATGCGGTCTAACTAATGACCTATACAGTGGCAGAATCACCTCCTGCCTCCTCGAGGAGATAACCTTTGCAATGCAACCCAGCATTTTGTTGGCCTTTGCAGCTGCCTTCCTACATTGTGCAGAGTTGTTCATTGACCCTGTAATGAGCACCCCCAGATCCTTCTCCTCCTCCGCCTCTGTCTTGGCTAGCTGCAGTCCCCCCAGCTGGTAACTCCTCCTTGGGTTCTTCACCCCAAAATGCAGCACCTTGCACTTGTTGGCATTAAACCCCAGTTGCCAGGTGTCTGACCAGGTTTCCAGATTTTCCAGATCATCCTGCAACCCCTACCATCCCCCTAGGTTGCCTACCACTGCTCCCATCTTGGTGTCGACAGCAAACAAACTGATCTTGCTCCTGATGTCCAAGGATACGTCTGCAATGAATATCCCAATCAACACTGGTCTCAACACCGAGCCCTGTGGAACACTGCTGGGCCACTTCCCTTGGGGATGAGAGCGCCCACCTACCATCACCACCACCACCACCACCTCTGTTGCCTTCCCTGAAGCCAGTTCCTACCCATCTCACCAGGTTTGCACCTGCCCCTGTGCCTTCTAACTTACTTCCCAGCCTCCCATGTGGCACTGAGTCAATGCCTTACTGAAGTCCAGATACAGGACATCCACTGCATGGCCCCTGTCCAATTGCCTAGTTACCCAGTCATAGCACCCCACCAGCTTGGTTTGGCAGGATCTGCCACATATGAAGCCATGCTGTCTGCTGTCCTGTAGTCTTGGTCTTCAGGAGGGCCACCAGCCTCTCCTTCAGGATAGTCTCCATCAGCTTACCATGATGGATGTGAAGCTCATTGGTCTGTAGCTACCTGGTTCATCCTTGGGGCCATTCTTGTGGAGGGGCACCACATGAGCCATCCTCCAATCCTGAAGTACACACCTCGAGTGTAGTGAGGCATTAAATAGGTCTGCCAAAGGTCCCACAAGGACCTCTGCCAGCTCCTTCAGTACCCTCGGGTGGATGCCATCTGGGCCTGGCGCCTTGTCCACCCTCAGTGCCCTCAAACCCTCCCAAACTCTGCCCTCCATGATTTCCCCATCTGTCACCCCCTCCCACCCTGTTTCTGCCATTCCTCCCCACTTGGGTATCGCCCCCCTCTTCTTCTTAGTAAATACTGAGCAGAAGTAATTATTTAGTGCTTCTGCCTTATTGCTTCCTGCTTCCACCCAGTCCCCCTCCTTCCTAATCCTTACTATGTGGTCCTTACAGTTCCTTTTCTCCCCAATGTACCTAAAGAAGTCTTTCTCACCCTTCTTAATGCCCTGTGCCAGCCTGAGCTCTGTAGATGCCTTGGCCCCTTATTACAGTGTCATTTCCTTTGATTCCTCAGGTACTCCTCCCTGTCCTCCCCCTCCCCTGTTTCTCTTGTACCTCCTAAAGGCAGCTCTTTCCTCCTTACCTTTTCCATGACATCCTTGCTCACCCAGCTTGGTCTCTTAGCCCTAGCCTTCTTGCTTTGGGCCTTGCTGCAGGTTCTGGTTGCCTCTGTTATCCCCTGCTTATGAGCTCCACCTCTGGTTAGTGTCCATGCTAGGTTGAATTTTGGCCAGGTACCTTTTACCACTTCCCCATCCTCCCAAAGTTGGCCTCCTCCTGAAGTCCAGCACCCTTTGTGCCAGATTCCACTCCTTCCTTGCCCATATCCAATGTGAGCTATACTGAGTAGTGGTCACTCCTGACAGTTCCTTCACAAACTCCCCATTTGCCAGCACAAGGTCAAGGGTATTCTAACTTAGTTGGTTCATTGACCATTTGCGTCAAGAAGCTGTCCTGAAGGCATCCAATAGTACCTGCCCTTCTATTGCTGGTTGTTGGGGTACTCCAGTCCACTCCTGGCATGTTTGGACTTCTCTGTCCCTTCAGTGTTTCTGTGTGTTTGCTAGTTAATTTGTGTCATTCTTTCCCGTTCTCACATGGATACACACATAGACAAATATTATTTGTATTTATTTATTTTTGTGGTGGATTTTGTTCTTCTGAGCCACGGAGCTTGAGGGGATCGGGCAGTGCAGGAGCCAAGCAGGAGCTCATCATCAAGTGCAGGTAGCGCGGATGTGTGAGGAGGAGAAAGCGGACTGAAGGTACAGCTTCGGTTTAAGTTTTAAATATTTTGTTTTACTATTTTCCCCACTTTGTTTTGCTGGTGAAAGGTTCTGTGCGCCATGACTGACAGTGCTAGGGTGAGCACGGTAACGTCATGCGCACGTGCCACAACAACCACTGTTTCTTAATAGGGTAATGCCCAGCTTCTGTTAAACAAACAAAACAAAATAAAAACAGTTTTGCATTTGTCTGGCAGTTGTTATTGGGGCTGGTAAAGAAAATGTGGAGTGAGGGAGAAAATTAACTGTGAGCGGCAGATGGGGATTGTAATGATGGGTTCAGTGCTCGCTTACAACTCGCTGTGTAGACAGAGCAGTGTGGGCTTGATGGTGTTTACGTGGGGAAGGAGGGATTTATTTCTATGTTCTGTGGTCATCTGTGTGCCTGGCCTTATTCCAGTGATGATGGTGTTCAATAACATCACTGTCCCAGCCACACAGTGACCAATCAGGAAACGAGAAATTCTCCTGCCATTGTATAATAGACTGTATCAGGCTAGTTCTGCTGACTTTAAAACACACTGGTACTCCAGAGCAAGGAGTTCATTCTAGGAACTCCAATGAAGGGCTCCACACAGATTCTTTTGGAAAAAATCAAGCATTTATTGGGGACAATTCTCCTTACATAGAGCGATGACATTTTAAAATGCAGCACAACACTAATCCATGTTACCAACAGCCCTGGCGCTTCGCCACATCAGACTTTATCAGGGGGTGGGTTGTTGGTGCTGGACCTCTCCTTAAATAGCAGTTACTGTATGACATCACCAATTATGTCATTAGTTCTCACTAACATTTTCATACTGTATAATACATCCACATTAATATATTTTGCCAAAAGACTGCTTCTTATCTCCAGGGATATCACAAACATTATTCATCTAAGACAGGTATCAAAATAATAGTAATAACTAAATAAAATAAAGACCGTTTTACGTAGCTACATTTGTGTGTTTCCAATTAATCTCTCAACAATTTCTCAACACAGTTATTGTGAATCCATTAAATCTAGGCTACAATTGCCCCTTACTATTGATGCACATTTAAACATAGGCTCATTCTTACAGCCAGATCATTTACAAACACCCTTATGTATATACATATATACAAACTGTGGTTTTATATTTCTAAGTCCTTCCTTTGAATCCTGCTGACTTCCAAGCTGACATTTTCTGTAACTACATATCCCAGACTCCCCTGCAGCAGCTGGCACCAGAGGACGGCTGCAGCAGTGGGAGATTCAATAGCATGTAATGCATTCTGGAGTTTCTGTAAGGTCTGCTCTTTTGATTGCTTGTCCTGCAATCTTTCCTGGGCATAGGACATTCACAGAGGACCGTACTTAGCCCTGACAGAACAGCAGGACTGGCAAACATCTGACAGGACCTTACAAAATCTCTAACATGCACTGCAGGCTACTGAATCTCCCACAGCTGCAGCCCTGCTCTGATGTCAGCTGCAGGGGATTCTGGGATCTGTCAGCTTGGAAGTCAGCAGAATCAGTCTGATACAGTCTGCTTTACTGCAGTAAACGTTATAAAAAAATGTTTTGTGTGCAACTGCAATTAGATCAGCCCACACTTTGGTGTGGGGCTATTATAATGATTGGGAAGCTGATAATTTCTGAAGGATTAGTGATCGGTTGGGGATGGTAGGCTCAAAGCACAGTTGAGGGCCACTTCCCTCCAGCTGGCTGTTAATCAAGGAAATTACTAATTTTAAGGTTGTTACTGTGATTATAAGTCTTATCGCATTAACAGCTTCCATTTCTACCGTTTATTTATTACTTAAAGGTTTTTGGTGCAGAGGTGCAAGCCATGCGTGCCACACAGTGTCGAGTTTGAGCAGCTGGATTGGCCATTTCTAGGATGTTAATGACCAATCCAGTAGCCAATCAGAAGCTTCGCTAGTCTCATGAACATAAATTAGACTTATAATCCCCTTTAAATCCTATCCCTTCCCCAGGATGTGCCTGGAGATTAGTCCTTGCTGGGTCAAATCTTTTTTGTTATATTTGTGTTTCTGGCCCCTGATATCAGCTTGGTACTGGGACATGCAGGATCTGGCATCATGGGGCTTGCACCAAGATGTTTTCCCAGTATGCATCTGCTGTAACCCTTGCTGAACAGAGTCAGTCGTTCAATGACCTCTGAGCACCATCAGGTGCCTCCTACCCCAAGATGCAGAGATGTGCCGCCCCACCAGACAAGGCCAGGTAGCATGGTCCCAGGCTGCCATGCCTCCTGTAGCCAATGCTAGGGGCCAGTAGGCACAAGGGTGTCAGGCTCCTCCCTCCTCCCTGGAGGAGGCTCAGTCCCCTGACCTCCACCTCCCCTCCCTCCTCCCCAGTCAACTCTCCGATGGCCGAGGCCTGCTCCTGAACCACGGTCGTTGGCACCACATATAGTAGCACTATTGCTGCATTGGCAGGCTGGCCCTGCATCAACTCTTAAATCAGTCAATCAATCATCAAATTAATATTTAAGAGCCAAAATTGAAATAAGAGTTTTTAAACTAGAAGACAATGAAAAATCTGGGACATGATGATCACTTTCTGCTGCTGCCTTTAAAGGAAATGGGAAAAGAAAAATGGGATTAAACAATGGGAAGCCCCCTCTCCCAAAGACATCTGGAGGGGCGCTGTTGAGCACTGCTGCTGAATAGACATGCTTTCCAGCAGCTTGGGAATTCAGAAATTTGCTGCTCATTTAAAGAAAAACAAACAAATCTGCATCAGTTTGACTGAACTATACAGTTCTTTCAACGCTGAACCAAACCATACCTGATTTGTGATGGTTAGCCTGCAGAACAGAAGTGGAGGTGGCTCAAAACTGCAGCAGCAACTAAGCAACCAGGCCACAACCCTGATAACCACAGAAGGCTCAGAACCACCTTAGCAATTTCTAGTTGCCTCAATGAAGGCAGCTGACACAAAAGCAGAATCCATTCCACAATGACTGAGGGACCAAGATTGCCATTGCTACAACAGCTACAAATTGGGCAAACCAGCATGCAACACAGGCACTTGTAACTACCAGCAAACTTGTGCAAGACGATGTCCAGCTGAGATGTAGGCTGTAAGCATTACAGAATGTGAACCGGGCCATGAACATTCGCTTAGTGGGGCTGCCGGAAGGCAGTGAGGGGACTGATCTGATTTTATTCTTGCAGGACTGGTTAGTAGGGGCATTAGGTTTGGATAAGAAGTATTGACAGGCACTAAACAGGAAGGGGACCTGGGACTTAACATATCTGATGATCTCAAGGTGACAAGACAGTGCGACTAGACAGTTGGTAGGGTTTGTGGGATGCTTGGGTGCATGGGGAGGGGTATCACCAGCAGAAGGAGGGAGGCAGTATCGCCAGTGTATAGACTGTTGGTGAGACTCCACCAGGAGTACTGTGTCCAGTTCTAGAGTCCACATCTCAGGAAGGACATAGACAGAGTGGGGGCTTTCCAGAAGAGGGCAACTGAAATGGTTCAGGGTCTGCAACAGAAGCCTTCTGAGCAGAGACTGAAGGACCTCAGTATGTACATCCTTGAAGAGAAGAGGAAGAGTGCGGACATGATAAAGACTCATAAATATATAATGGACTAAAAAAAAAAAAAAGGTACGGGGGGGGAGTATTTTTCAGAGGAAAAGATGCCTACAAAAACAAGTGGGACATGCAATGATGCTGGAAGGGGGTACATTTAAGAGAGATGAGAGGAAGTACTTTTTCACTGAAAGGGTGGTGGATGCTTGGAATAGACTTTCAGCAGAGGTTGTGGGGGTGAAACAGTGGTGGGATTCAAGAATACATGGGATAGGCATAAGAATCTTAGTGTAAAAGCAAGGAGGAGGGAGAATTGAAGAAGATCAAGTAGGGTCAGTATAAACAGGGGAAAAGAATGGGGCAGTCTGGGTGGGCCAAGCAGTCCTTATCTGCTATCATACTATATGTTTCTATGCCATAACACTGGTACTGATGTCAGAAACAACCTACCAAATCTCTCCCCCGGCAGTAGCAGCCCAAAGGGAACTGCTAAGGACAGTGCTGCTAGTAACTCTTAGCATAGCGACCAAAGACATGATTCTACATACTTCCAGGCAGCCCAAGGTCTCGCATATAATGGCAATCAATTGCATATTTTTCATGACTTGTCTTTTGCTATATGAGTGAGACAGGAAAACTTCAATGCAGTCAGAGCAAAGCTGCGCAGTCTGGGTGTCACACATTTACTCTTCATGCTGACACGCCTGAGAATATAATATGGGGGTCTCGAAAGAGGTGGCAGGAAAGGTTGGGGAGAAAAAAAGACAGCATTCAGAAAGTATAAGGAAATACAGAAAGAGCAGGACAGAGAACTGTACCAGTTAAAGCAGAAGGAAGTGGGGAAGGCAGTCAGAATAGCAAAGGCCCAAACTGAGGAAAAGATAGCCAACTCAGTTAAGACGGGGGATGAAACCTTTTATAGGTACATTAGAAGTGGAGAAAGACCAGGGGAGGGATAGTGAGGCTTAATAAAGGGGAGAGGGTTTGACAGAGGGTGACAGTGACAAAGCAGAGATACT
Organism: Neoceratodus forsteri; assembly: GCA_016271365.2. Taxonomy (NCBI): domain Eukaryota; kingdom Metazoa; phylum Chordata; order Ceratodontiformes; family Ceratodontidae; genus Neoceratodus; species Neoceratodus forsteri. The sequence continues at coordinate 96,768,422 of JADMNL010000029.1, read as the reverse complement.
GAACGAATACTTCTGCTCAATATTCACAAAAGAAGAGGAAGTGGAGGTACCTAAACCAAATAACAGAAGCACACAGGATAGGGGGTCGATATCAGTCCATTCACAGAAGAAAGGGTCCCGAAAGAACTCTTAAAACTGAAGGTGGACAAAGCAATGGGGCCTGATGGGATTCACCCCAGATTTCTAAAAGAACTAAGGGTAGAACTAGTGACACTGCTGACTACTCTCTTTAACAAATCATGGAAGGAGGGTGTGATACCCAGGACTGGAGAAGGTGGATGTGATTCCTCTTCACAAAAGTGGGAGCAAAGGCACAGGCAGAAAACTACAGACCTGTTAGTTTGACCTCAGTGGTAGGGAAAATGATGGAATCACTTCTGAAAGAAAGAATTGTTGAGTACCTAGAGGCCAGCGGGGCACAGGATCCAAGACAGCATGGATTCACAGGGGGAAGATCATGCCAGATGAATCTAATAAATTTCTTTGACTGGGTGACCAAAGCAGTAGACCAGGGAGGGGCTATGGATGTGACCTACTTAGACTTTAGCAAGGCATTTGACACAGTCCCACACAAAATATTAATAAACAAGTTAGCCAGCCTGGGTGTGGGTCCCAGGATGGTAACCTGGGTAAAAAAATTGGCTGGACAACAGGGCTCAGAGGATAATGGTAAATGGAGTCCACTCTGAAGACAGGGGTTACTGGGGGGGACCGTGAGATCTCTAGTGCTGGGACCAGTCCCCTATTGTCTTCATAGGTGACAATGCGGAGGGACTGGAAGGAACAGTATGCCTCTTTGCATATGACACAAAGATCTGCAACAGGTTAATACACAAGGGGTGGAAAGGATGAGAAGGGACTTGGCAAGGTTGGAGGAATGGTCAAAAGTATGGCAGATTAAATTCAATGCAAAGAGTGCAATTTAATGCACTTGGGAAACAAAACCCAGGGGAAGAGTACACAATGGGGGGTGAGATAATAACAACAACAAAAATTGAAAGAGACCTAGGAGTAATTATATCAAATGACCTAAAGGTGGGCAAGCAATGTGAGAGGGCAGTAAGGAGGGCTAGGGGGATACTGGGATGCACAGGGAGAGGCAACAACAGTAGAAAACAGGAAGTTGTTATCCCTCTGTACAGACGGTTGGTGAGAGACCCCATCCGGAGTACTGCATGCAGTTCTGGAGACCCCATCTCCGCAAGAACATAGACAGGATGGAAGCAGTCCAGAGGAGGGCAACTAAACTTGTGCAGGGTCTGCACCAGAAGCCATATGAAGAGAGATTAAAAGAACTTAACATGTAAACCTTCGAGGAAAGGGGGGACATGACAGAAACTTTCAGTTACCTCAAGAGAATCAACAAAGTCCAAATGGGTAACATATTTCAGAAAAAGAGATGTGCAAGAACAAGGGGGTACAATTTGAAGATAGAGGGTATTTTTTCCACGGACAGGACGGTGGGCACATGGAACGGCCTTCCTGAGGAGGTCGTGGGATCAAAAAAAAAGAATGCATTGGACAGACATAAGGCAATTCTAGTGGGAGGTAGGGGGAAGTAGGCTGTTGGTGAAACTATGATCTGCACAAAACTATTTTGCTGGTATAAGTGAGCTAGCATTGGTTCCATAAACTTTGAATTACTATTAAAGATTTATTTTCTCTGAGATGCCTCTGAGACTTTCTATCATGGCGGCTGCCTCGTGGTGCTGTAGCTATGTTTTTTGGGACTCTATATAGTGGACATTATTAAAGGAATAATGCCCGACAGGGTGTGTGTTGTGTTGGGATAACGTCATGCATGGGATGATTGGGCATGAGGTCGCAGGCTGAGTGCAGCCAATCACCCCAGAAGTGACATTATCTCAGCACGACACACACACTCTGGAGGGCATTATTCCTATTATACAATGGCTTGTATGACTTGTTGTTATACAGAATTTAAAAAAAAAAACATTTTAAAGATGTTTTTGTTAGTGTGGAAAAATATTTTGGTTTCTTCAGAGAAAAAGAATATAATCATCCAACAAATCCAAGGCAAACAGCTAGGATATTCATAGTGCTGAAACATCACAACCGTGGTGTTGTGCTGGCATAACATCACGGGTCCAGCTCCAAACTGACCATTCAGAGTCCAGGAAATGTTCTTGCCATTGTATAATACAGCATAATATTAGTTTCTCACTGTCCCTTTAGAAAATTAGTAATTCTAGAGGCAGTTAATTCTCAGACAGAAATGGTGGTTTAACTTTGTTTTAGCTTTATAGACAAAATGATTTGTTTACCCTTTATATTAAAGTTGGTGTCTTCAGTTAGAGATGAATGGGGAAAGAAGCTTCTAGCTGGATACTGTGAGTAAGTAGACTTGAAAGATTTTCTTAGCTGGTTTTCTGTGCGTTTCCAGCAGACAATTTGGTGTTTGTGTGTGTTTAAAAGCTGGAAGCTGTGAGAGTATGTGGACTTGAAAGATTTTCTTAGTTGGTTTTCTGTGTGTTTCTAGCAGACTATTTGGTGTGTGTGTGTGTGTGTGTGTGTGTGTGTGTGTGTAAAGCTGCTATCTGGCCTGTAAGTGGAGCATCATATTACAGGGGATTAGTGCTGTTTGAAAGTAAGGTGGGAATCCCAACTCAGTCAGTCTCAGTTAGAGGTGAATGGGGAAAGAAGCTTCTAGCTGGATGCTGTGAGTAAGTAGACTTGAAAGTGCTTGGAGGTGCACTGAGGAGCAGACAAAGGGCTGATGCACTCTTGTGAGAGTCGGTGTGGCCTAATCTCCTGCCTCCCTCAGAGCTTGGTTCATTTATAGGGAACACCTGCCCTGCAATTGGAGGAAAAGGCTTCAGTTGCAGCTCATGTAGTTCTAGCCACTGGGGGCTGGGTTTAAGGGCAGGGATGGAGGAGCTTAGGGAGTTGCACATTTCCCCTATAAGTTTACTGTGTAGTGCTGCACCTAGTAATGGGGGTACCTGTTTACTGTGGGACTGTGTCTAGGATTAGTGGGTGACCCGATTAGTGGGTAGGGTGTATCTTGGACTAGTGGGGAACCAGGTGGTTCACCCAAGGAAACCTACTTGGAGGGGGATGGAACCACACATCATTAGGGCTGGCATCTTTGGGAGGGTGGTGGGGTGCACAGGGTGTGGGGCAGCCATGATACCAGACTGGGCTTGGAAGTTCGGGTGGCTGCTGGCAAAGCATATTTCAGCTGGCATAGCTTAGGGAGGGAGGTTGAGGGGATTAGGAGACTGCTGGAGGGGGAATGTATGGTTGAGGAATAGGGCAGGGGCTCTCCCACAGGATTGCACCAAGCACTAGGGGCGGGTATATAGGGAAAGGAGTGCAGAAGAGTACTTCTGGGTCACATAGGGACCCTGACAGAGGAGGCCCAAAAGGAGGACACTATCAAGGAAGCAGGCAGGTATCTGGGGACCTTTACAGAGGGGGGCCAAAGGGAGGACATTCTCAGGGAAGTAGGCAGATGGCTGGGGCAGGACAGAAGCAAGCAAGGGGGGGGGGTGGATCAGACCTTAAGCTCAGTAACCGCTTCAATTCTCTTCTTCTGCTTGAGGATGAGAGGGGTGATGTAGCCACAACATAGGTGGTTGGAGATGGAAAGGGAGTGGAGGGTAGGAGGCAGGGGCCGGATAGCAGAAAGAACAGGGTGGAACTTGGAACGTGTAAAAATGGGGGGAGCGGTGGATCAGAGCAGGAAAAGGAGGAGGAGGAGGAGGGGGTAGAGAGACGAAAGCGCAAGGAGAAGGACCAGTTGGGAGGAAAGGGCAAGGAGAGGGACCAGACGTACAAGGAGGATACAGTAAAGGCAGCTGAGGGTTTATGCCAGGGGAGCACGACAAGCAAGGAGGGGCTGAACGGAGACGGGAAGGAAGGGAGGATGAGACAGGCAAGTTTAGCAGATGGGGGAGGACCAGTCGAAGCAGTGATGGGGGTAGCAGGGTACAAAGGATACTCGGGAGGAGGAGAGGCAAGGATCAGAGGGAAGGGGTGGCCAGGGTAAATAAGGAGGGGCAGCAGGGGCACCCAGATAGGGGAGGAGCAAGGAGCCGGCTGGGGAGGGCTGGTAGAAAGGATGAGGGACATGGAATGAGGGGAAATGGAGGAAAAGGGGTGGTCAGAGTGATCCTGTTGGGTGATTCCATGATCAGGGGTATCAAATGGGATAGAGAGGGGGAAGCCTGCCCGGTTAGAACAAAATGCTTCCCTGGACTAATGGTGCACAGGGCCAAGCATGAGGTATATCAGCTGGCAAAGGATTGTGGCGGTTCCCTGGATATACTGGTCCACCTGGGTACCAATGACATTGAGGGAAATAGTGAGCTTGAGATACAGGCAAGGTTCAAGGAGCTTGCCAGGGTCTGTCATGACATAGGATGCATGATTTCCTTCTCGGAAATCCTGCCGGTGCCAAGGGCTAGTGGGGGACGCAAGAGGAAGATTAGGGAGATAAACCAGTGGCTGAGGGAGTGTGTGGGGCCAGAGGGTATGGGTTGATGGGGATTGGGGAGACCTGGGGGATAAGGGCTATATGCTAGAGATAGGCTCCATCTCAATTTGAGGGAGAGAAATCCTTAGTTGAAAATAGAGGGTTTGTTGGTGAAAGGTGGGGTTTAAACTTGTGGAGGGGGGGAGGGAAGGAGAAAAGCTGTGGAGGGAGGTCCATAAAGGAGGGACTCAGTCTCCACCCCCTTGGGAGCTGGAGGAATACGGGAAAAGGCCGACTGGTAAGGTGCTGACTGGGGGAAGATGGAATCTCCATAGGAACGCGAGCTGGGGAAACGGAAGTATACGGAAAGGGTGGATGGTAGTCCTGCTAAATGCCAGGAACTTGGGCAATAAAATGCCTGCGCTCCGGGCAATGCTAACTGAGGGACAGGTGGATGTGGCAGCAGTCACTGAGACCTGGGCCACCGCAGGGCACACAACTGGGACCTGAACCTGGAGGGTTACACCATGTTCAGGAAGGACAGGGGGGAGGGAAGGGGAGGAGGGGTAGCAATAATAGTCAGAATCTGCATTGACATAGGAGGAGTGGAGGAGGCGGAGGGAACTGTGGAGGTGATTTGGATCACCTTGATAACAAATGGTAGCAAGAGAGTAAAAATAGGAGTGGTGTATAGACCCCCTGCACTGGCGGAGGAGCTGGAGGAGAGTCTGGTGGCAGATATTGGGAGACACTGCAAATTGGGCAGGGGAAGGGTGGTGATGCTGGGGGACTTAAGCATGCCAGGAATGGACTTGGAAGACTATGATATCCTCAGTGGCCAGGGAACAGAGGTTGTTGAATGTCTTTCAGGATGCATTCCTAACTCAGCAGGTGGGGGAACTGACCAGGGAGGCGCAAAAATACTGGATGTGTTCCTAGCAGACAGTGACCAGATTGGGGGCCTGGAGGTAAGGGACCCGTTGGTGGGTAGTGACTATGCCACAGTCTGGTTCTGCCTGGACCTAGGAGGGGTAGAAGGCTGCACAAAGACGGAGGTAACTGACTTCAGGGGGGCGGATTTCAAGGAAATGGGAAGGATCCTTAAGAAGCATTTGGATGGGATTGGGCCAGACATGGATGCTGACAGTAGGTGGGAAATCATCGGGGGGGGGTGCAGGATGCTACCAGCCCCTGTGCAAGAGTAAGACGAAAATGCGGTAAGGCCTGTAAACCCTGCTGGTGGATCAGGGAGGTTCAGGAGGTGATGAGGGGAAAGAAGGTGGTTTATAGGCATTTCAAGTGCTCAATGAATGAAAGGGATTGAGGGGAGTACGAGCTGATGGCCAGAAAGGCCACTAGGGTGGTGAGGGCGGCTAAGGCAAGGAAGGAGCAGAACCTGGCCAGGGAAATTAGGAGAGGGAAGAAAGAGTTCTTTGGATACATTGGGGAAAAATGAAGGGTGAAGGGGCAGATTAGCAGGATTAAAACAGGGGAGGGATGGGCACAAGATCTCGGGGAGCAGGCTGAGGTACTAAATGAGTACTTCGCCTCAGTTTTCACCAAGAAAAATGAGGAGGCTGCATCATACATGGGAGGAGATGGTGAAACTGAGGGGGGGGATCCTTGCTGATCGTCGGGTCTGGGGAGAGGGTGGGCCATCCCTGGCAGGGGGGGGAAGGCAAAGCAGGGGGAAGAGGTAGCAGAGGTGGAAATCATGGCAGAGACAGTGAGGGAAGCCCTCGGGCCCCTTAAGACAGAGAAAGTACCGGGGCTGGATAAATTACATCCCAGAGTGCTGAAGGAACTGGCAGATGTCCTGGTGGAGCTTTTCAGCATTTCTCTGAGGACAGGGTGGGTGCCCCAGGACTGGAAGGTGGCACATATAGTGCCTATCCACAAGGGGGGAAGCAAGGTAGGTGACAGGGAACTACAGGCCTGGCCAGCCTGACATCAGTGGTGGGCACGTGTGATGGAGGGCATTGTCAAGGAGAGGCTGGGGGGGAACCTGGAAAAGTCGAAGTGCCTGGACGATAGACAGCATGGATTCATCCTGGGGAAATCGTGTCAGACAAACCTTGTGGAGTTCTATGAGTGGATGACGAGAGCCTAGGACCTGGGTAGACCAGTGGCTGTCCTCTATTTTGACTTCAGCAAGGCATTTAACTCTGTTCCTCATGGGGGCTTGTTGAATAAGCTGGCAGAAATGGGGGTGGAGAACCAGATGATCAGATGGATAGGCAGTTGGATCCAGAACCGTACCCAGAGGGTTGTGGTTGGCGGGATAGTCTCATCCCCAAGGAGGATCATTAGTGGGGCCCCTCAGGGATCCGTCCTTGGGTCCCTCCTGTTCAATGCCTACGTCTCTGACATAAGGAAGTGTATCAGGAGTGAGATGCGTCTCTTTGCAGATGACTCAAAACTGGGGGCTGTGGTGGATGAGGAGGAGGGGAGGGTGGCCCTACAGGAGGACCTGGAGGCTCTGGAAAGGTGGTTTAGAAAGTGGAAGCTGAGGTTTAATGCAGGGAAATGCAAGGCACTGCATCTGGGAGCCAGAAACCTGGGCCAAGAGTACACCGGGGAATGTTACAAGTCTCAATGGCTGAGAGGGACCTGGGGTGGTGGTGGATGTCAAGATGAACAACTCTGAGACTTGTAGGAGGGCAGTGGCCAAGGCCAACAGATTACTGGGATGCATCACTAGGAGGATCACCTCCAGTAGGAGGGAAGTGATACTCCCCCTGTGTAACTGCTAGGTGAGGCCGCACCTGAGTACTGCATGCAGTTTGGAGGCCACACTTAAAGAGGGACATTGAACTCCTGGAGAGGGTCCAGTGGAGGGCAACCAAAATGATTCATGGCTTGGGGACAGGACCTAGAGAGCTCAAGAGCTAAATATGTAACACATTGGAAGAGAGAAGGGACCAGGGGACATGATAGAGGTCTTCAAGTACATGAAGGTTAAATAGGGGAGAAGCAGTCAGGGTGTCTCAAGGAAGGAGGGGAGGAACTCAGAGGGCATGGGTGGAAGCTGTGGGGGAGATTCAGGGGAGAAAGGAGGAGGTACTACTTCACTGAGAGGGTGGTAGAGCCATGGAATGCACTGCCCAGGGGGCTGGTGGAGGCAGAGACGGTGGAGGGGTTCAAGAGGGGGTTGGACAGGTACAGGGGAAGGGTTCTGGAAACAAAGTCCAGTGCAGTGGGAATATCCGGGACTGGGAAGGGAAAAACCAAAGAGTGCGAGAGGGGCAGCAAGGTCAGCTCCCAGGGTGGGGGCTGATCAAATGAGCAGACACGAAAGACCGTTAGGCCTAATCTGCAGGCATTTTAGTATATTAGTATGCAAATTCCATTTTTGCTCATTACAGCTCATGGTGTTATCACTACAACAGATGAGTATAACAATAACTGCAGAGGCAGGGGCAAGTGCTAACATTTTTATATATATTTGAGGAAAGCATGATATGGGGTCCCTATCAATTTTTATAATCGATTCAAAAGCTATGTCAGAGTAGTTTAGCACTAATTGTAGAAAGACCACCGACTTCTTGCAGCATGTAGCTATCTAGGATGAGTATGTCGAAATATTGTACTATTGAATTACCCCTGAATTTATTAACCATGCTGGCTAGGTTACCAGCACTCACTTCCATTAGACGGATTTCAGTGTACCATTTATATGTCTGCCATGGATAACACTGTATTGTACTACTTTTTGTTAAAAAAATAAAATATAAGTTAGAAAAAAGGCATTTCAGAATGCATACCATATTCTATGGATACTCTCTGCAATAATTTAACAAGAGCTCCTATACATAAAACGTTAAAAAAAAAAAAAGACCACCAAACACATTTTTGACTGCCATACCCTAGACCATTTTTCCAGTCTGTCTAGTACCTCCCTCATGACCCAACACCCTCCTCGAAATTCACTCTTCCACAAATCTATGTACTGTCTGTGAAGAGGCAGCTCTTCCCACAAATTCCTACCCCAGTGTCACAGAAAAATGATGATGAAGAGGACCGGTCTCAAGACTAATCCCTGTGGCACCCCACTGGTGACCTCCCGACCTTTTAGTACTTCTTCACTGAGGACAACCCTCTGGGTTCTCCCACTCAGTCAATTCCTACCCATCCTGTAATCCTATTCCTACCCCAATAATTGACTATGGCATGATCATCTACAGCTCTGCCTCTGCCACCGCCTCAGGCACATATCTATTGCACTAAACAAAGCTTGCCATCTCATAACCGGCACCCATCACCTCACCCACACGTGCAGGATCTCTACGCACAGACTGGGTGGCTTCAACTTTCAAACCGATCAAGTACCAAATCTGCCTTATGACAAAGAAAATAACACTAGGCCTTGCTCCCCCAGGCATCCAAGCTCCTCTGCCCAGTGCAGACTACTAGCATCACCAGGGGCTCTGAATCTCAGCTTCTGCATATCCCACATTTCTGCACCACACAAGGGCAAAGATCGTTTGCGCACAGAGCTCCCAGCTGGTTCAATGGTCTCAACATTGACATCGCCTCAATGCAAAAGCTTAGTCCGTTCAAATCCAGTCTCCATCTCATCCTGTCTGCATCTAGCTCCTGTGACTGTCTTTCCTAATTTCTCCCCTCTCCTCTTTGCTCTTTTCACCTAGGACTTAACCTCTCCCCTCAACTCCCTCTCCCATACACCCATTCACCCTCCCTCCTCCTCCCACCCTCCTTCCCTACCCCTGTAGCAATTTAATTGATATTTGACAAGTGCCTATGGCTGCACCCCACTAGTGTGTGTCTCTCCATACCATGTCAACCCTGTTACCAGACCTCCTTCTGGCATTTTTGCCACTGTATTGAATGTATAAAACTGTATGAAACTGCCTGTAACTCACTGTTATACTGTTATTCAATGTCTTGTTTGAATTGTACCTCAGCTGATGTGGAACCTTTGTAAAAGAGCCTTGGCTCAAAGATACATGTAATCCTAGAGGTCACACAGTTGTTTGACTAGCCATCTGTATGGGATCGAATCAATGCTTTTCTCTCCAACTGAACTCCAGCACACAGCATGCTGTTCGGACACCATTCACCAGTTGCAGCTGACAAGCTAATTATGGACCAGTTATCTGATAGTAGTGCTTTCCCTTGGCTCTCAACCAAGATAATCTGGTCAGTTTCACTTTTAAAAAGACTTTAAAATCTATTCTACACGTCACTGCAGGCATCATTTACTTACGCAGTCTAATTTTTAACTATGCATCAGGGTGGGGTTGGGGGTACACATATAAGAAGAAACTAACCTTGTTTTCCATGTCCTCTGACTTATGCAACTTGGCATGTCTGTGAGCCAGACACAATCAATACAGACAGTGTGCAGATTCACTATTGATTATAAAAATGTCAAGCCATAAGAACATACAAATGTGTCAGCAGATAAAGGCCTTATGGTCCATCTAGTCTGCCCAAATGCAGTTTCCACTGTGTTTAAAGAGGGGAACTGTACCTACTCCCCATATCCACCTTGACCCCTCTCAAATACCCCTCCACCCCTTCCCCTCTCTACCTACAAATTTAGAAACATAGAAACATAGAAGGTGACTGCAGATAAGGACCGTGTGGCTCACCTAATCTGCCCCTTTTCCCTGCCTAATGCAATACTGCAGACGCTAGCTGATTTGTGGCTTACTCTTTCTTCCCTACTGTGAGTTCTCTTATGTCTGTCCTGTGCATTGTCAAATTCCCCTACCATTTTTCCCCACCACCTCCACAGGAAGGCTGTTCCAAGCATCCACTAGTCTTTCTGTGAAAAGGTACTTCCTCTTGTTGCCCCTGAGCCTATCCCCCGCGCCTCATATCATGCCCACTTGTTCTTGTACACCTTCTTTTCTGAAAGAGTCTACCCTCCTGTACTTTGTTTATACCCCTGAGGTACTTGAATGTCTATCATATCCCCCCTCTCTCCTCTCCTCCAGGGAATACATATTGAGGTCCTCTAGTCTCTCCTTATATGACTTTTGGTGCAGTCCTTGCACCATTTTTGTTGCCCTTCTCTGGACTGCCTCTATTTTGTTTATGTCCTTCTAGAAATGCGGCCTCCAAAACTGGACATTGTACTCCAGATGAGGTCTCACTAGTGATCTGTACAGAGGCATAAAGGATGGAGCCCATTGTGAAGGCAAGAGACCCTTTAGTCACATCAGGAAGGTCATGTCAGACAAATCTAATTGATTTCTCTGACTGGGTGGCCAAAGTAGTAGACCAGGGAGGAGCTGTGGACATGGCCTACCTAGACTTCAGCAAGGCATTTGACACAGTCCCGCACAAAGATTAATAAACAAATTAGCCAGCCTGGGAGTGAGTCCCAGGGTGGTAACCTGAGTAAAGCACTGGCTAGACAACTGGAAACAGAGGGTACTAGTAAATGGAGTCAACAGTGAAGAAAAGGGGGGTTACTAGTGGGGTACCGCAAGGTTCAGTACTGGGGCCGGTCCTTTTTAATGTCTTTATAAGTGACATTGCAGAGGGACAGGAAGGAAAGTAAGTCTCTTTGCAGATGACACAAAGATCTGCAACAGGGTTGATATGCAAGGTGGGGTGGAAAGGATGAAAAGGGACTTGGCAAGGTTGGAGAAATGGTCAAATGTATGGCAGCTTAGATTCAACGCAAAAGTGCAAAGTAATGCACCTGGGAAACAAAACCCAGGGGAAGAGTACAGTGGGTGGTGAGATACTGACAACAGCAAAATGGAAAGGGACCTCGGGTAGTCATATCAGATGACCTAAATGTGGGCCAGCAATGTGAGAAGGCAGTAAGGAGGGTTGGGGGATACTGGGATGTATAGAGAGAGAGAGGCATCACCAGTAGAAAACAGGAAGTTGTTGGCTCCTCTGTACAGACAGTTGGTAAGACCACATCTGGAGTACTGTGTACAGTTTTGGAGACCCCATCACCACAGAGACATAGACAGGGTGGAGGCTGTCCAGAGGAGGGCAACTAAAATGGTGCAGGGCCTGCACAGAAGACATGAAGAAAGACTGAAGGAGCATAAGATGTATAGCCTTGAGATAAGGAGGAGAGGGGGACATGATAGAAACTTTCAAATAGAAACATAGAAGTTGACAGCAGATAAGGATCGCAAGGCCCATCCAGTCTGCCCATTTCTTTTTCTACCTTATAAATGTGCCATTGGTCTTTGCTCTGTCAATGGTCTATCTATTCATGCTCATCTGTATTGCTCCCTTATGCCTATCCCATGCCTGTTTGAAGTCCTGCACTGTATTCATATCCACCACTTTCTGTGGTAGGCCGTTCCATGCATCCACCACCCTTTCTGTAAAAAAGAACTTTCTCACATTACCCCTTTATCAGCCTCCCTCTAATCTCATGCTGTGTCCTCTTGTCCTGCTATTTTTCTTATAGTGAAACATGTTAGACTCTTTCACCTTGTTAATGCCCTTAAGGTGTTTGAATGGTTCGATCATATCACCCTCTCTCTCTCCTTTGCTCTAGGGTATACATGTTGAGCTCCATTAATCTGTCCTCATATGTTTTCTGATGCAGTCCCTGCACCATTTTGGTTGCCCTTCTCTGGACTGCCTCAATTTGGTTAATGTCCTTGTGAAGGTGTGGCCCCCAGTACTGCACGTAGTACTCCCGATGGGGCTAGCCAGTGTCTTGTAAAGAGGATTATTACTCCCTCTTCCGACTTGTGATAACCCTACTAATATACTCTAACATCCCCAAATACCTTAAGAGAATCAACAAACTCCAAGAGGATAGCATCTTTCAGAAAAGAGATGTGCAAGAACAAGCACAATTTGAAGATAGAGGGGGGATGGCTCAGAGGTAATGTGAGGAAGCATTTCTTCACAGAGAGGGTTGTAGATGGATGGAACAGCCTTCCTGAGGAGGTTGTAGAGTCAAAAACAGTAGAGGAATTCAAGAATGCATTGTACAGACATAAAGCAATTCTAGTGGGTGTAGGAGGAAGTAGGCTGTTGATTAACTAGGATCTGCAGCTTATCAGTTAGGTAGAGAAATGGGCAGACTAGGTATACTGGATAGTTTGGATAAAAGAAGGCCATGGCGTCTCATTGAGATTGTCCCCTCAAAAGTGGGTCAATTTTCTTCAAGTTTTGTTAACCAACTATCTAACTTAGTTTTAAATGACTTATAGTTTCTGAGTTAACTATATATTTAGGTAGTGAATTCCATTGTTTTGGAGCCCTAATACTAAAGAAATTATCTCTTATTAACGCTTGACCTGCTCAACATTTATTTGTTTATTTGTATCTGCTGGCTATGTGTTTGTTTTTAGAGTATGTCAGTCCACACTGTTTCATTTGAATAGGGCATTTTAATATTTTAAATAAAAACAACTCTCCTCTAAGTCTCCTTTGTTGTAAGGAGTGTAGTCCACTTTTTGACAAACGAGCTTCATAAGAATTATGTTTTAGTCTTGGTATCATCTTGGTCAGTCTTCTGTGGACTTGTTCCACTCTATGAATGTCTCCTTTAAGATATGGATTCCAATAGGGAGAACCATAATCCAAATATGGTCTGACACATGATCTATATAAGGAGACCAGACATTGTTTCGATTTATTAACAAATGTTTTATTTACTTGTTTTAATAAAACATTTGCGGTATTAGCCACTCTATTGCAATGTGAACCAGCCGATAATTTGTTATTCACCAGGATGCCTAGATCTCTTTCATATTCAGAATGTTTAAGTTGTTTGTTATTTAACCAGTAGGTGGTCTTAGGATTTTTACTCCCAAAATGTAGGACCACACACTTATCAGTGTTGAAGTCCATGAGGTTAGTTCTGGCCCATGATTCTATATTCTTTAGGTCATTTTGAAGAATAGCAATATTTTGAGTTGTATCTACTCTGCCTCCTAGTTTGGTATCATCTGAAAATTTAGAAATAAAGTTACTGGAGGATATAGTCAGATCACTAATAAATATGTGAAATAAAGTTGGTCCGAGGACAGAGCCCTGTGGAATACCGCTAGTCACCTTATGTGAATCTGAAAGGAAGCCATTTACCTTAACTACCTGAGATCTATTGTATAACCATTGTGATACCCAATTTAACAAATATTCTGAGAAAGCAAGCCTGTGCATTTTCTTATTGAGTAATGAGTGGGTACTTTATCAAATGCCTTGCTATAACCTAGAAGTACAACATCTGAGGGAATATGATTATCCAGGTATCTAATAATATTATTATAAAAAGATGAGACTTGTAGTACAAGATGATCCTGATTTGAAGCCATGGAGATGGATCTTGAATCCTAAGCGGTTAATTTCAGAATCAGTATGCGATTTAACTATTCTTTCCATAGCCTTGCATATTAACGATGCAAGACTTTTTGGTCTATAGTTTTACACACTCGTTTTGTTACACTTTTTAAAAATTGGGACCACAATCGCTGTACGCCAATCATCAGGAATACTGCTTTCTGATCAAGAGTTATTAAATATTAACATTAGTGGAATAGTAACTGCGTCAACTGTCTCCATTAGAAACCTAGATTGAATATTGTCAGGTCCTGGACTAGTTGATTTTTTAAGGAGTAATAGAACCTTTCTAACTTCTGCCTGTTTATTTTTGGATGTAATGAGTGTGTTTTACACACTGGGTAATAAACATCCTTGTTGTGTAAAAGACAGAGCAGAAATATTCATTAAATATATGTGCTATGTTTTGGTAATTTTTAACAAGATTCCCATCTAGTGTTATGGACCAATTTTTCTTGAATCACCCTTTTTACTGTTTATATAAGAATAAAGAGATTTTTGTTCAATTTAGAATGGGCCAAGGTAAATTCAAACTGAGATTTTGCTTGTTTGATTAATTTTTTTAAATGAGATACTGCATTTTTATATCTAACCTTGGTGCCTGATGTGTAGTTTGTTTTTAATTTCTTAAATAAATGCCCTTTTAATTTTATTTGTCTATGTATAACTTTAGAAAACCAAATGGGAATTTCACCCTTTTTGTTATATTTAACTTTTAAGGGAAAATATGTCTGCTCTAAATTAAATATGATTTGTTTAAATGTTTCCCATGCTTGAATTGTAGATTTATCCTTAAACTTGCTGTACCAATCAATTTGGTTAAGTATAAGATTTATTTGTTTAAAGTTAGCTCTGTTGTAATTTTTGTGCAAAAATCTGATAATAATTTGCAGTTAGTAGTGATTATATTTAATAAGATTGAAATATGATCACTATTCCCAATAGGAGCAGAAATATTAATATTTGAAACTTTACTTTCTACATTAGTCATAATAAGGTCGAGTATATTAATTCCTCTAGTAGGGAATCTTACTAGTTGTTCTAGACCCTGATCGACACATGAGCTTGTTAATAATTTTTCTTGTGCAGTTAAGCCAGTGAGTGTTTCCCAGTTAATTCCAGGCATATTAAAGTCTCCCAGAATAATCACATTATTTTCATCTGCCATTTCTGTTATTTGATCTGTTAAATCTTTGTATAATCAAAATCAGATGAGGGGGTCTATAGAGACTCCTATAATTAATTTTGGTTGATCCTTGAATTGAACTGTTAGCCAGAGTGATTCTGTATTTGTACTAATAGTTCAGATGATGTAATATCATTGTGCACAAATAAGCATACCCCTCCTTCACTTTTATTTATTCTGTCTTTATGATACAATTTATAACCAGGTAACTCTTTTAACCATTTAGAGGTAGGATCCCACCAGGTGTCAGTAACAGCAATAATGCCTATATCAAGTATTTTACATTTATAATCTAGTTCAGCCATGTTTATGTTATTCAAAGATCTAGCATTAAAAGATAGACTATTACAAGAGTTAATAGTTGGAAAATCAGCATTTGTTTTAATTTTTTTTAGAGAATTTAGACCTTTCCAATTCTCCCCCCTGTGATTTAGTTTAAAATATTTATTACTGCAGCGATTTTTTCACCCCAATATTGTACTCCCCCTTCTGCTGAGATGAAGACCATCCCAGCAAAAGAGTGAGTCCCTTCCAGAGAAGTCTTCCCAGTGATGGATACACTTGATAGCATGTCTTAGGCACCGCATTCTTAACCAGTTATTGATTTGTTTAATTTAATGGAGATGGTAAATGTGGTCCTTGGTACCAGAAGTATCTCAGAAATGCACACTGTACAGCCTTTCTCTACTAAATGTTGTTTAATGCCACATAACTTTCTTTAATTTTGTAATATCTGCCTGAAAAATGTCATTTATCCCTGCATGAATTATTACTAGAGAAGTAGGTCCAGCTTGAGAGAGTATTGAGTTTATCATGTTAGAAATATCAACTACTTTAGCTCCTCTGTAACTTGAATATGTTCAGTTTGATTTATCTGGGTTACAAATTGCCCTATCTATATGTTTAATTATTGAGGCGCCCAGTACAAACATTTGTCTGGGTGAGTCTTTAGTGGCTGTAGGTTGGTCTATATATCCATAGAGTTGTTTTCCTAGGTGCAATGACTGGGGTAATACTTTTTGTTTTGTTTTTAAAATTGGGGTGTGGGGCTGTCAAGCTTAATTAATGGTACCTGTATGGCTTTTTTCACTGTCTGCACTACTAGCATCAGAGTAAGGTACATTTAAAACTGTTGTTGGTAAGGTACTAGTATTTATATCAGCCTCAAAGGAAAGTACCTGAAAGCGGTTCTGGGTTGAGATCTGAAACTGATTAGCTTTACATCCTTTTTAACTGCTCTGACTGATGTTACTGTGGCTCAGTCATTTTCTTCTGGGTTATCTTCTTACTCTTTTTCTGGTAATATCTATGTTACTATCTATAACTGAAGTAATTTCTGGTGCAATTTGTTTAATGGGTATATTTTTGATTTGCTGTGTTTAATGTGTCATTGTTTATTGTTAGTGTTTGTGAGTTCTCATTTCTTTCAATATGACATCTAATCATGTCAGCCTGACTATTTTGTAAAACAAGGAGTCTTTGCCAAATGTGCCTAGTTCTTCTTCCATGGATTTGTTAATAAACACTTCTCACAAGTGAAACTATGATCCGTATTAGGTAGTATGTCTACCAGTTTGTACATATTACAGGTTGAACATTTTAAGCCAATTTCCCATCTAGCGTCATAATAGTGGTGATGGAGTGCTTAGGATTTAAAGTATCCATTCCTAGATATTACAGTTGATGGAATTACCAGATTGTTATCCATCTCAAACGGTTATAGCCTTACCCCAAGCGTTCTTACTCGATGGTGCCTTCTTTAGAATAGATTTTTTTTTTTATGATTACCGCATAAACCGCTGAACATGCTAAACACGCATTAGACACGTGTGTCTTTGCTGGCGTCTTCACGCACGCAAGTGTGCTCGCCCTACTTGGCTCACCCTGCTCACCACAGGGGTGAGTTAAATAGCCCTGTGCAATCCAGAAGCACTCTTCGAGGTCACAGAGACTAAATGCTGCCAAGTAATTTACAAAATAATTTAAAACCTCTTTAAAAAACTCTGACAGTAGTGCAGTCTATCCCACAATATCAGACAATGAGTTTAATTTAAAAAAGGATGCAGCAAACTGAGTCAGTAGTTCGAGTTGTGCCTTGAAGAACTACAACTCCTCTCCCTGTTCTCAAGCTTGAACAGGGCTCAGTGTCCGATAGGCTATCACTATTTAGCAAATAGCAATGCAGATGGTATATTTAACTAAGCACAGCAGTATCAAGTGCTTGTTCACACTCCTGCTGAACAGCTGGCATTTCAAATGTTATGGTGGGCCAAGCGTCCTTATCTGCCATCAAATTCTATGTTTCTAGGTTTCCTTTTTTTTTCTGCTGGTGATACCTCTCCCTATGCACTGTAGCATCCCACTGGCTCTCCCTACAGCCTTCTCACATTGTTTGGTTACCTTTAGGTCATCAGATATGATTACCCCCAGGTTCCTTTCTTGATTGGTGGCCATCAGTAACTCTCTCCCCATCTTGTACTCCTCCCTTGGATTTCTGTGTCCCAAATGCATGATTTTGCACTTCTTTGCACTGAACCTCAGCTGCCACTCTTGACCACTCCTCAAGCATGTTTAGGTCCTTCTTCTCTTTTTTTTACACCCCGGAGTGTCAACCCTGTTGCAGATCTTAGTGTCATCTGCAAAGAGGCATGCTTTCCCTCCAGCCCTCTGCAAGGTCGCTATGAAGACATTAAAGAGGACTGGCCCAGCACTGATACCTGTGGCACCCTGCTGGTCACCCCCTCTCTCCTCGGGTTGAATGCCATTTATCACCACCCTCTGTGTCCTGTCACTCAACCAGTTTCTGACCCAGTTTACCACCTTGGTGCCACTCCCAGGCTGCCCAACTTATTTACCAACCTCATATGCAGGACAGTGTCAAAGGTCTTGCTGAAATCTAGGTAGGCCACATCCACCGCCCCTCCCTAATCTACTTCCCTGGTCACCCAGTCAAAGAAATCTATCAGATGTGTTTGTCAAGACCTTTTCACTGTGAATCCTTGCTGCCTCGGATCCTGTGCTCTACTGGATTCAAGAAACATCATAATCCTTTCCTTTAGCAGTGACTCCATTAATTTCCCCACCACCGAGGTCAGGCTGACTGGCCCATAGTTGCTAGCCTCTTCCCTGTTCCCACTTTTGTTGAGAGGGATTACATTTTCCCTCCTTCAGTCCCCTGGAGCCACCCCAGTCTCTATCAATATGTTGAATAGGGCTGTTAGTGGTGCTGCCAGCACCTAAGTTCTTTTAATATTCTGGGATGTATCCCATCCAGCCCCATAGCCTTGTCCCCTTTCAGATTCGAGTTCCTTTAGGACTCTTTCCTCTGTAAATGGGCTAGTATCCACCTCTATCCCATTGGTGCCCCTATCATCCACCCTGTCCCAACCTCTCTTGAAATTGTTCACTATTTTTAGGATATCACTTCCTCCGCAACTCATTCCACTTAGCTACCATATTCTCGGTGAAAAGGTGCCTCCTCATCTTCCTCCTGAACCTTCCTCCACCAGCTTTTAGGCGGTTCCTCTAGTAGTTTTTTTCCACTAAGGCTGAAGATAGCCATAGTACTTCCCTATTTATACCTTTAAGGTAAAAGATCTTCTGGTTTCTGACCTCTTAACCAAACCCACTGCTCGCTGATGCTGGCCTACTAGTGGTTCCCCATCCTATTTAAAACAATCTGGGGACAGAGCTTTTGGGGTTGTGGCCCTTGTTATGGAATTCCCTTGAAGGAAGTATTCATTTGGCAGGCACTTTGAGATTTTTAAAGCCTACTAAAATAGACCTATTCGAGCAGGCCTTCCTAGTTAGTCAGTTTTAGATAGTGAAACAAGCACTTTATTTTAAAACTGTTTTTATTCTAGTGCTGCTTCTTTAAAATGTACACAGCACCCGAGCCCTTGGAAAGGGTGCTTTATAAATAAAATTGCCTTGCCTAAATCATGTCTCCCTCCTTCTGTCCTCAAGAGAGAGAGTCGTGTTGAGCCCCTGAGCCTCTTCTCGTATGCTGGCCTTGCTGGCCCTGGATCATCTTGTTGCCCTCTCTGACCATTTCCAGCAAGCTGATATCCTTTCTAAGATAAGGACATCAATACTGCACACTGTACTCCAGTTGCTGTCTCACTAGAGACCTGCACAGTAGCAGAATGACCTCCGCCCTCCTACTGGTAATTCCCCTATCTATGCAGCCCAGCATCTGATTTGCTTTGGCTGCAGCTTTTCTGCACTGTGCCAAGTGTTTCAGGTCTCTCTTGTGATAATTACACCCAGGTCCTTTTCCACCTCTGATCCGATTACCTGCACATAACCCAACCCATCCAGTATTTGGTCCCTGGGGTTTTTATCCCCAAGTTTACCCTTTTTAGCACTGAACCCCTAGGCATGGGGTTAAAATGTCGCAAGGCAGAATACCGTATGACTTAATCACAGTGCGTGGTTTCATGACATCTTTTGTTCTGTGGGGGGCTGTACTTTTTGCCAATACAGGAGCTGCGCCCCGGACCCCCCCACTTAGGATTCTAACTCTGGAGGTCCAACAAAGAGAACGCACAGGTCCGTGCTGCGCCATAATGCTGTACGCTATTAAGCGTATGACATTATGACCCGGTATGGAACCCCAGTTGCCAAATGCCAGACCACTTTTCTAGCCTAGCCTGGTCTTCCCGAGTTCCTGTCTCCCCTCCTCCATGTCCACCCTCCCACAGAGCTTTGTGTTGTTCACTAACAGGCAGATCTTACCCTTGTTCCCATCTGTGATGTCACCTATGAATATGTTAAATAATACTGGACTGAGCACAGAGCCCTGTGGGACCCCACTGGTCACAGGCCTAGCTTTGAGAATTCCCCTGACTTCCACAGTTTGGCATGGCACCAGGATATACAGCAGATCAGAAAGCTGAGCACGCTCACAGAAGAGTTGGTGCTCATAAGTTCATCCGAGTTCACATACACTTTGCCATAAGTTCAGGACAAAACAGACACACAGCACAGGATTTCTAATGTTTTGTAACAGAATAAAAGGGAGTCCAATACCAGACTTCAACTACACAAACTGGAAAGACACTGGTTGTCTCTGAGTGAGTGAAAATGCAAAATAAGGAGAAGTTATATGTGTACATGATGTTGTTTTGTCAAAATTAATATAGCATTACAGTGTAATCAGTTATGACTTTTCATGTCTAATTGTCATTTGTGCAATTTAGAGACTACTGAAGCCACTTCAGGACAGAAAACAAACCAGGATGATCTGCCCCATAGGCCCGATATTTGCACTAGAAAATGTCTATACAGTGTATGGTGGAACTCTGCTATGTGGAATTCCATGCCTGGAATATGTTTTGTACTGCAGTAGTGACATCAGTATGTTGTTGTTGTGGTGCAGTAGTGATGTCAGTATGTTGTTGTGATGCAGTAGTAGTGATGTCAGTATGTTGTTGTGATGCAGTAGTAGTGATGTCAGTATGTTGTTGTGGTGCAGTAGTGATGTCAGTATGTTGTTGTGGTGCAGTAGTGACGTCAGTATGTTGTTGTGGTGCAGTAGTGACATCAGTATGTTGCTGTGGGCAGTAGTGACATCAGTATGTTGTTGTGGTGCAGTAGTAGTGATGTATGTTGTTGTTGTGGTGCAGTAGTGACATCAGTATGTTGTTGTGGTGCAGCAGTGACACAGTTGTTGTTGTGGTGCAGTAGTGATGTCAGTATGTTGTTGTTGTGTGCAGTAGTGATGTCAGTATGTTGTGGTGCAGTAGTGACATCAGTATGTTGTTGTGGTGCAGTAGTGACATCAGTATGTTGTTGTGGTGCAGTAGTGATGTCAGTATGTTGTTGTGGTGCAGTAGTGATGTCAGTATGTTGTTGTTGTGGTGCAGTAGTGACATCAGTATGTTGTTGTTGTTGTGGTGCAGTAGTGACATCAGTATGTTGTTGTTGTGGTGCAGTAGTGATGTCAGTATGTTGTGGTGCAGTAGTGATGTCAGTATGTTGTTGTGGTGCAGTAGTGATGTCAGTATGTTGTGGTGGTGCAGTAGTGATGTCAGTATGGTGTTGTGGTGCAGTAGTGATGTCAGTATGTTGTTGTTGTGGTGCAGTAGTGATGTCAGTATGTTGTGGTGGCACAGTAGTGATGTCAGTATGGTGTTGTGGTGCAGGAGTGATATCAGTATGGTGTTGTTGTGGTGCAGTAGTGATGTCAGTATGTTGTTGTTGTAGTGCAGTAGTGATGTCAGTATGGTGTTGTTGTGGTGCAGTAGTGATGTCACTACTGTAGCACAACAACTTTGAATGCTGCAGTGCATCTGTTTTCCTCTATCCAGTCAAGCTGGAAGCTGTTTTTTTTTTTTGAACTTACAGAAAAACTGCAGCACATTGAATCAGTAATCTGAGCCTGCCACCAACTCTCGGGTGCCTCCCGTCCCTGACTCCACTTCACTGAAAGTAAGTGGAATGTCTGAAATGAGGCATAGATGCCCATACACTATAAAAGATAAATGTATTGCCATCCATACACAGAGAGAACCCTGTGTCTTCATATCAAGTTTTCTCTCAAACTTTGTTCGAAAAGTTCCTGTTTGCCATAGAAACCTCTTGATGCAGACAAAGGCTTGTCGTCTCCAGTTGTCCCCACATTATCCTCTATGTTTTGCTGCAGTAGTAACATCATCATGTTGCTGTGCTGTGGTAGTGATGTCAGTATTGCAGCACAACAACTTAGAATGCTGCCACACAGCTGCTTTCCCCTAGCCAGTCTAGCTGGAACCTGTTTTTTTTTTTTTTTAACTTGAACTTACAGAAAAAGCTACAGGACATTGAATCAGTACTTTGAGCCTGTCATTAACCCTGAAGTGCCCCCTCCCCCACCCCCACCTGCAATTCACTGAGAGGAAGTGAAGTGTCTGAAACACTACAAAAGAATGTATGGGCAGCCATATGCAGGCAAGCCTGTGTCTTCATCTCGAGTTTTCTGTGGCAATCAGGGAACCTCTTGAGATTCACTCTTGAGCTTGCTGGTTGCTAGAGAAACCTCTTGATGCAGCCACAAGCTTGTTGTGTATGGCTGCCCATACATTATCCTCTATATTCTGGGCTATGGGTTGCACAACCATGGCCTTCTACCATCACTCAAAGAAATGCGGTTGGCCAATGGACATTACGTAATACATTGTGGTAGCTGTTGTGCCTATATGTCTGTACGATGTTGCAGGTCAATGTACAATAATAAAAAAAATACTCACAAATTGTTACATTAAATCAGGAACACTTTAATTCTGGGGCCTGTCACCACAGCATTTATATTTCATTTCTCTTATTTTCCTATGTCCTTTAAAGTTCCACAGCGTAGCACATCCAGCTATGTAACAAATGTGGTACCCACTACTCTTAGGCCAGAAAATGGTAGCTGTTTTAGCCTAAGCCCATTAATTAAGAATGCATGGGATAGACGTGAGGAACTCCTGGAGGTCAGGGGTAAGGGGCAACAGACTTCTAGAAAAATGTAAAGGGAACTTACAAGCTCAAATGGGCAGACTGTGTGGGTCTTAGGCCCTTATCTGATGACAGTGTCCGTGTATCTATGTAATTTGAGCTTAATTAGGGGAACAATTTACATTTTTTTGTGGAAAAATTGTACCATCTTGACAAAATTTCTACCCCATTTGAAAAATGTTTTTAGATCATCCACGGTCTACAGTATCAGTATTATGAAGTCTTGGTGCCTATCTATTTTTATGATCAGTAGTTCAAGGAATAACTCATGACAGAGCATGGGGTTATGTAAGAAATAAGGCATGACATAGGGGGTTTATACTGTGTTAATGTACTGAGTGGTGGGTTGGACTTCAGCTACCACAAGGTACACTGACATAGTATATTTCCAATGAAATTGCCTTATTCCCTTAAAAATGCTTAGTAATGTTAGTTTTTAGGAGTGTAGTAGTTGTTCTTTGGGGCTGCATCTTTAAATGGTTGGCTTTAGGGCATTAGTATAAATTAGATGTGCAACAGAGATTAGGTTGCAGAGGTAAGATGCACTAGTTGCGGTGGTTGCAGTTGCACAGTTATAGTTGTTCCTGTTGCTTTAAATAAGTATTTTTATGCAACTCCTGCACTTCCCATGTGATCTGTGAGGCTAAGCTGGAAGCCTGAGCTGTGCTCCCTACTTTCCATGTGATCTGAGTCAGACCTGGAAGCCTAGGATGTTGATTAGAAGTCATGTGACCTCACTCAGGTGTACACTGCATTTCAGTTGATTATGTTCAAGCATGGAATTTGAGGTGTCCTGTGTCTCTGCATGCCAGATAAGTAAATTAATTTTTAATTAGCCTTTAGAGCAATTTTTGCAGATGTTTTGCTGATGATTTAGCAATGTATGTATGATGTTTCTGTTGTTGTGTAAAATCATGTTTTTATTTATTTTTATTTTCTTAATCATACGTACAACTGGGAGTAATACATATGTTAAACAGTCCAAAATACACAGCTTCTGGAGAACTATGTCTCCTTACTCACAGGTAGTGCGTGCATTTAACATATTTCAATACATCATCGGGGGAAAAACTGGATGGTAATTCTTAGAAAGTTGCTGAATATGCTGAAGCACGGGCCTGTGAGTCACATGATTGATTTGATAATTAGAACTGATTGATAATCCAATAAAAGCGACTCCGTAGGATTTAATGTTGTCATGCAATCTTCCTAAAGTAATATCAGATACATTTAAATGGCAGAGTGTAAAATCTGTAAACTGGTTTAAAATGTCATATCTAAGCATATCCCCCATTAACACAGAGAAAATTGTCAAAGGAAAGTGATCAAGCCTAAACTCTGGTGTGACTTAATGCAGTCCCTTTTAACTTGACTAAACAAACTATACCCCATTTTCAAAAAAAGTCCCAGTGACAGGCTCTCAAGCACACGTTACAGAGGTGGACAATCCAGTTGTCGTGAGATCATCTGTTTTTCTTTTGTGGCTAGCACAGAAGTTTTTTGTGTTTAAATTTCTGAGTAGGAAGTATTTTTTTTCAGAGTTGATATTTCCTTTACAGTTAGTGATTCTTGAGTGATCCTGCTTGGGGGGGGGGGCATATGTTTTGTAATTTGCATGATTTGACATTGCTGTGGTGTTTGATTTGCATTGTGACCTTTTGCTGAGCAGGGATATAAGAAATAATGCATGCCATGGGTGTGTTATGAAGCATGGGGTCGAAAGTAGATTGTCCTCCAGCACCCAGGAAGTGCATTACTTCACCATAACCCCATAGCCTGGGAGTGGGTTATTGCGCTTATAAAATGGGTTGAATGTTGAAACCAAAAAATTGCAAGAAAGTAATTTTTAGGTGGCAAACATTGAGGAATTTATTGCATACTGATCAACCAAGTAAAGTAGTTTGTTTAAAGAGGAACAGCTGACCTAAATACCCATGCCCCAGCACTTACAATCAGTCTTTGCACCCCTAGCACCTTACCTGTCATACTCCGTCGACAAGACCCCTGGCTGCACTGTCTCCCACCCTCGCCCACCTCACCCCCATTATCTCCACTCCTGCCCCTGCCCCCAACCACCTCCCGACTCCCTTACCCTGCACCTCCTACCCCACCTCGATCGCCTACCCTCACTTCCCCACCCACCCCCCTTCCTTGTCTTGCTCATAGCTCAAGTCTTTGTACTGGTTATTACATGTCTGTAAGTTAATGACTATATGTTTGTAACTAAAAATGATGACTGTTGCACACGCTGACGTGGAACCTTTGTAAAAGAGCCTCAGCTCAAAGGTATTGTAATCCTAGATGAAATAAATAAAAAAAATAAAAAAAAATACAGCAACAATCCCAAGCTCCCCCAGTGTTTACTTATGGCCAAGGACTTTAAAAGTGCAATTTTCTAAATGTATAACTTCATGTTTTTTTGTAGGGGAAGGGATTGTAAATGCTTGTATTGAGGAGCTGGCCGACCGATTCCTTCCCCTTCCTTGTATACTGCAGTGAAAGCTCCACCCCCGAACTCATGCGTTTTTCCCCCTGCAAAAACCGTGATGATATAAATTATGAAAATTGCACTTTTAAAGTCCTTGGCCAGTAAGTGAACAGTGGGGGCTTGTGGTCTGCACCACAACTGGCACTCTTTAACCTTATAGTCAAAACATGTGCTATAAACATGAAAATGCTGTAAATGTTTATAAATTGTTGCACGTCTCAGAAATGTGTAGTGATATTGTTTCTGTTATGTGACTTCTAAAAATAGGTGGCAAGTAGTTTGGTCACCTAAGTGTAGATTAAACAGGATTTTTTTTTAGTTGTATGTTCAATTTGTGCAGACAATACACATCAGGGTAAGTATTACATGAACTTGCAGTGCTCAACATTCAGATATACAGTGCTAAACTGTTGCAAAGTCAGGTTTATCAGACATGTTAATAGTGAATACACAACCCACAACCTCAGTTATGCACTTACTTTGTGAACATGTGTACCTGGCTAGGACTGGTATTCCAACAGTCCCTCTGTTTCAGTGATCCACACTCTGGGATAACCTGTATGCTGCTGTTGTTATTTCATGTGGTGCTTCTTACTTAATCTCCTGACTTGGACTGCCTATATATTTTGCACTTTGTTTCATGTATTTTTGCACGTAGGATGTTTTTACTGCCTTATGTCTTTATCCCACCCCCACCCCCTGTCACACCTAGAAACAAGCCTCGGCTCAGTGTGCCCTTCCTGGTTACCAACATTTTTAAATAAATAAATATGACCCCTGTGTCAGTTGCTACCTGTCTCAGGTGGTGGTTATGCAGTGCCCTGTGACACATCCACTGATCATATTACAGGCATCACCCTTGGTCAGGGTACCCCCCTGCTAGTGCGCCCTTCTCCAAGGCTGCAACGACTAGTCACCACAATGATTCAAACTCGTCTCCCTTCCCCAGGGCCCTCATCTGAGCCCTCTGAAGTTTCATTCAGTCTATTAAGTTCTGGATCCAGTGCGCTATTGAGGGCAGGTGCACATCTTCCCAGTGCTGTGCTTTCATTTTCCTTGCTGTTACCAGTGCCAGGCTTCAAAGGGGCCAGTGCCCCCCCTCCTGGTTTTTCCTCCACACCCAGCATCAGCTCCAATGGTGAGCAAGGGACATGGGCCTCAGTTGCCCTTTGCATTATATTGTGGACTTCTTCCCAGAAGGTCAAGATTTGGGGGCATTCCAGGGTAAATGAATGTATGTACCCACAGAAGCTCCACACATTCCTTTGCAGACACTGGGTTTTAATTTGCAATTTGACTAGGTATAGAAATATTTGGTACAAAAATGTAGTTGTTAAGATGGATAGGAAATTGGCCTCTGAGCATACTCAGAAGGTGGTGGTTGGAGGGTAACCTCATCCCAAGGTGGGTCACTAGTGGGGTTCCCCAGGGGTCAGTGCTGGGGCCACTCCTGTTCAATGCTCAGATCTCAGACATCAGGAGGGGGATCAGGGTGAGATGAGTCTTTGCAGATAAGTCAAAGCTGGGTGCAGTGGTGGATGGGGAGGAGGGAGGTGATGGAAACTAAAATTCAATGCAGAGAAGTGCAAGGTTCTGCACCTGGGAGTCAGAAATCCAGGCCAGGGGTATACCCTGGGAGGAGACATGATTCAAGTCATGGAGGGTGAGAGGGACCTGGGGGTAGTGGTAGATATGAACAGCTCAGAGACCTATAGGAGGGCAGCGGCAAGGGCAAATAGGATGCTGGGATGCATTGCCAGGGGGATTACCTTCAGAAAGGCGGAAGTGATCCTTCCACTGTACAACTGCTTGGTTAGGCCACACCTCGAGTATTGTATACAGTTCTTGAGACCACATTTAAAGAGGAACATAAACACTCCTAGAGAGGGTCCAAAGGAGGGCAACCAAAATGAACTGGGGCCTGGGGGAGAGGACCTATGAGGAGAAGCTCAAGGAGCTCGACATGTACACCCTGGAGGAGAGGAGGGACAGTGGGGGGATATGATAGAGGTCTTTAAGTACATGAAAGGAGGCCCAGTCAGAGTGCTCCAAAGGAAGGAGGGTGGGGCAACAAGAGGACATGGGTGTAAGCTGGAAGGGGCCAGGCTGAGAGGGGAGAAGAGGAGATGTTATTTCACTGAAAGGGTGGTGGAGCCATGGAATGCACTTCCCAGGGAGCTGGTAGAGGTGGAGACTGTGGACAGATTTAAGAGGGGATGGGACCAGTACAGGGGGAAGGTAAATCTGACAAGGCCCAATACAGGTGGAACATCTGGGACTGGGGAGGTATAACCCAAGGGGGGGGGGGGACACCAAAATCGGCCCTTGGTGCAGGAGCTGAAAATCAAGCAGACTCGAAGGCCATTAGGCCTATTCTGCTGGCATTTTAGTATGTTAGTATGTTATACTGGACCTGGCATAGCCTATTCAGTGTTGAACTGGCCCGTCTGGATACCTGGAACTTTCCAGGTGGGCTCCTCACTGAGGTCTTTACCCAACTTCCAAACTCTGAAAATCCTGACATTTATCACATAATTTATATTTAAATAGGTGTTCTGATCACCATAAGAAAGTATAGCATGCAAATATTAGAGCCTTTGTACCAAGCCTATGTGTAAAACTGGCATGAATATGACCCTCCCAGCTGGCTTTCAGTTCCTCAAAGACCGGATCACTCTCCTCCCTCCCCTAGAGCTCCTCCCACGCCTCCCAGGCCCCTGCTTTCCCATTTCAGGAGCCCTGGATGCACAAAAGGCATTTAACCCTTTCTTCCCTTGCAGTCCGAGGTGAGAACTGCCCCTGAAGAGGTGTCCCCCCCACATGCTTAATAGATTTGTCCATTGCAAGCCATATGTTCAGTGTGGGGTTGGTACAGGGGTTCCCCGAGTCTGGCTCGGTAGTGCTTGTTCAAAGTGGGGCGCAGGACATGCTTAGTTAGGGACCGCCCCCCCCCCCAGTTCCTGCTCCTCCATTTGGCACCGTGGCAGATTCTCTGTTGCTCCCACACTGTTGCCAGAAAAGACAACTGGGAGACCCGATAATAAGGCTGCATGTGCGGTAATACGAACATACAAAAACCGCCAGCGGAAGAAGATCACCTGGTCTATCGCGTCTGCTCAGTAAGTGGTACAGGGTCTGGCCTTACAGATTACGCTAATGACCCTGCCCCCACAACTGTCCCTCCCTCTCTCCCTTCTCACTAATGCCATGCGTCCTTCGTTATACAGCTGCTACAATGTAGCGGCCCTCATTTGTGCCTGTTCCCAGTCCAAAGAAATTTATGAAACATGCTGTCCACCTGTCTAAAAATTTTTGAGGGACAGGGATGGGCATGGCCTGAAGTAGATACAGTATCCGGGGGAAAAACACACATCTTCAGAGTATTTACTCTGCCAGTCAGGGACAGGGATAGTACCTGCCGTCTGTCAAGGTCCTGACGTATCCTGTGGAGCAGGGGCAGAAAACTGGTTTTGTATAGTTCACTAGCTGTTTTGGTAATTTTATTTCCATGTATTTGAGAACATTAACCTCTTGGAGATTCAGACCCCCGACTCACTACATTACCTTAGATACACGATTTTGCTTTTCTCCAGTTCCCCATTCCACCCAGTCAGTTGCTCAGCATCTAAGGTGAGTATCCCCAACTGCTGTTCTTCACCCTCCATCTCCACAGGGTATTCACGGTTCTATGAATATTCCTTGTGCCTTGCTGACCTTAACAAATCCAGATTGGTCTGTGTGGATCAGTTCAAGCAAATACTTTTCCAGATGGCTGGCCATTACCTCAGCTATTATTTTATAGTCTGGAGTTAAGACTGAGATGGGGCAGTAGGAAGAGCTCAGTGGGGGATCTTTCCCTGGCTTTGCTAGAACTATTATGGTGGCATACTAGTTGGATAGGGGCAGCTCCCCTTTATCTATGCTGTCAGTCAACATCCCCATTAGAGGGGTCTGGATACGATCCTGGAATGTTTTATAAAAATCAATAGGTAGGCCATCAGACCGTGCTGCTTTATTACCCACCAACGCCGTTATTGCCACACTCACTTCCTCCTAGTGCACTGTGGCATCCAGTTCCTGTTCCTACTCAAGGGACAGCACACTGACATGTGCCTTCAGAAAGAATACCTCCATGTGTAGCTCATATGCTTTGCTCTCTGAGGAGTGGAAGGTCTGACTGAAGGCCCTAAACTCATCTTCAGTCTCCTTCGGAGTGGTGGTGCTTTCTACTGTTTGCGTCTGGATTTTTATTACAAGTGCAGCTGTTGTCTCGGCCTTCAGCTACTAGGCCAGCCAGTTCCCAGCCCTGTCCCCCTCAAAGTACACTCCCACTCTGGGCTTTAAAATTTGAGCCTTGATTAAGCTAGTGTTCAACAGATTGTACTCAGTTTTAGATTTTTGTAGGGCCCTGTATAACAGCTGTGGGGTTTTGTTTGTGGCTGCCTCTTGCCTTGTTATACATTTTTCCAGCTCCTTTATCCTTCCTATAGTTATCTTGTTCCTGTGATGGGAGAAGGATATCATTTCATCCCGAAGAGTCATCTTAACAGCTTCCCATCTAACTGAGTGTGAAGTTTCACCCTCCTTGCTGTGCGCTAGGAATTTTCGCACCACCTTAATCATGTGGAACCGGAATCCCACATCTTATAGTAGGGTGGGGTTGAGTTTCCACTGTTTTGGGGAGCTCTCCCCCCCTTGCCCCTCCCCCCCACAAGTATGGTTACTGGAGCATGGTCGGAGGCCACAATGTGCCCATGGCTGATCATGTTACCCTCCCTCAGCAGACCCTGGCTGGTCAGCATTAGGTCCGCCCTCATGTATGTTCCAAGTGTGTGGAAGTAAAATGCGTAGTCTCAGGCAGTGGGGTTCTTTAGTCGCCACAAGTAAATAGGAGATTTAATCAAGGGTCAAGTGATGTAGCAGACCAATTAGGTTTTGATTGTTTTTACTATCCATTTTATAAATCCCACTCACAGCCGTGCTACAATTATACAAATCCGAGAACCTGAGATGGTATAGCCTGTCTCTGCTGAGCTCTCCTTGTTCAGCTGTTGATTGAAAATGTGTCTGATAATGTCCTCATTATTTAATCTTTGCTGAAATCACTTTGGCTGTGCAATTTAAAAGTCAATATCAATGATCCGCAGGGCATAAAGAGGCCGATTTAAACACAAGGCTTCCAAACAGCTACAGTATATGTAACAGAAACATTGTTTGCCGTTGTCACAACGCATTATTTATTTATTGTAAAATGTACTGTGGGTTTGTACGCTATGTGATATGACATGACATGGTAAATGTTGTAAATGTGGTGTAATGTAACTAAATATGGGTGTTAACATTCTCGTGTGTTCACTGTGGGAATTTTTTTTAATTCAGCTAAGAATGTGTTGATTGATATGTGTGTTTAAGCCACTGTGCTGAATTCACCAAAAATACCTGAAGCATACTGTGGTTAACTGGCAGGGAAGTGCGAGAGCAGCTCCCTGAACAGCCAGCACTGTTCTCAGTTCAGCTGGCTGGGAGATGGGGAGCTGCTCCCCTTCACAGCCAGTGATGGTCCGTGATCAACTGGCTAGGGGCTGGAAGAGCTGCTCACTTCAGACAGTGCTGTTTCATGATTAACTGGTTGGGGGATGGTGATCAGCTCCCTTCACAGCCAGTGCTGTTCTGTGATCAACTGGCAGGGGGACAGGAGAGCTGCTCCATTTACACCCAGCGTCATACTGAGGTCAAGTGGTAGGGGAATGGAGGAGCTGCTCCCTTCACAACATGTGCCATTCCTTGGTCAACTGGCAAGGAGATAGAAGAGCAGCTCCCTTCCCAGCTAGTGCCATGCTGTGGCCAACTGGCAGAGGGATGGAAGAGTGACTCTTCACAGCCAGCGCCATTCTGTGGTCAACTGGCAGGGGATGGAAGACCGGCTCCTTACACAGCCAGTGCTGTTCTGTGGTCAACTATGATTCTGTATTGTTCTCTTCTATCGCACTTCCCAAGCTTAAGTGCATGTCCTCCAGTTGAAATAGCACTCACAGGCTCAAACATCTGTGTATATTCCTCTTCTTCATGCCCTTTAGCCTTTGGAACACTGCAATCATGCCCCCTTTAGTCTTCTCTTCTCTAAGCTAAATACATGAAATAGATTCAATAGACATTTATAACCAAAAAAAGGCCTGTTGGCCCATCCAGTCTGCCTACCCTACCCATCTACCTGCTCTGCGCTGGCTCTGGTTGTCATCCAACCTCTTAATTTCTGCCCCCACCTCTGACTAAGTCCAGACGCATCATTTAGGGGTAGCCAGAGGTTGAAATCGAGACCCCAATGATATCTTTGCAACCCCTATGATGTCCACTGCAACCCCTACTATAAGACATTCCCAGCATTTCCTTATATAAAATTTACTGGGTGGAGGAGCTTCACGACCCCTATGATTCTACTGAAAAAGGCATTTGGAAGTTCAATGATTCTGATAAAATGACTCTGCTAAGCCATATGCTTGTCCCATCCCTGCTTGAAACCGCTTACCGATTTGGCGTTTACCACCTCGTCCAACAGCCTGTTCCACTTATCTACTATTCTTTCCATGAAAACATTCTTGCAGACATCTTTCCTGAATCCCCCCCCCCGCTCATTTAAATGAGTTCCCCCATAATTCTGTATTTGAGCTCAAGGAAGAGAGTTCCATGGTGTCCACACTTATCCCATGCAGGTACTTGTTCCATAGAGGTACTTGTTCCATGGTGTCCACCGAGTTATCCTCTGTGAGTACTTGTTTCATGGTGTCCAACCTGTTATCCCATGTGGATGCCTTTTCCATGGTGTCCACTCCGTTATCCTGTGCAGGAACTAGTTCCATGGTGTCCACCCTGTTATCCTGTGCAGGTACTTATTCCATGGTGTCCACCCCATCTATCCTGTTCAGGTACTTGTTCCATGGTCTCCACCCATCTATCCTGTGCAGGTACTGCTCCATGGTGTCTATCCTGTGTAGGTACTTGTTCCATGGTGTCCACCCTGTTATCCTGTGCAGGTACTTGTTCCATGGTGTCCACCCTGTTATCCTGTGCAGGTACTTGTTCCATGGTGTCCACCCTGTTATCCTGTGCAGGTACTTGTTCCATGGTGTCCACCCTGTTATCCTGTGCAGGTACTTGTTCCATGATGTCCACCCTGTTATCCTGTGCAGGTACTTGTTCCATGGTGTCCACTCTGTTATCCTGTACAGGTACTTGTTCCATGGTGTCAACCATGTTATCCCATGAAGTTACTTGTTCCATGGTATCTACCCTGTTATCTCATGTAGGTACTTGTTCCATGGTGTCCAGCCCGTTATCCCATGTAGGTACTTGTTCCATGGTGTCCACCCTGTTATCCCATGAAGTTACTTGTTCCATGGTATCTACCCTGTTATCTCGTGCAGGTACTTGTTCCATGGTGTCCAGCCCGTTATCCCATATAGGTACTTGTTCCATGGTGTCCACCCTGTTATCCTGTCCAGGTAGCTGTTCCATGGTGTCCACCCTGTTATCCTGGGCAGGTACATTTACATTTCTGTCATGTCACCCCTTTCTCTTCTCGGGGGCATATACGTCCTGAAGTCCATGTCCAAGTCCTGCAGTATCTTCTCGTAGGACTTTGCCCCATAGTCCTTGGACCATCTTGGATGCCCTGAACTCTACTGCTTCCAGAATGGTGCAGTCTTTTCTCAGGTATGGACTCTGTGCAACTTGAGTACCTCCAATCATAGATCTTGTCCCTTAAGTTGCTAATCAGCTGTGCTGGACCCTCTCAATCTCCTCACTGTTCTTTGAGTACTGTAGGGAGCAGAACTAGACAGTACTTCCACGTGCAGTCTAACCAAGGCCTTGTATAGGGGGAGAGCAGGTCACCTCCCTTGACTTGCTCCTTACCCCCTCCCAACACCTCAACACTATATTTGCTCTGTGGACTTCAGTAGCACACCAACTGACCAACTTCAGCTTACTGCCCACAATTACTCCCATATCCCTCTCCTTGCTCGTGAAGTTCACAGGGTGTATGTGCAACTGAGATTCCTCACCCTTTAAGGAGAACTGTCTTGAATCTAGAAGTCTTTGTTTTCTGAAGAAGCTGCCTTTCTAATGCTGGTTCACATTCTGTTTTTGTTAAATCTTTAATGGCCTTTTGGTAAATTCAGCAGTTGCTTTTGCTTTACAGTTTGATGAGCAGTATCCATTTAGAACTGCATGATGTCCTTGTTAAAGAACTTACATTGTTTTCACAATGCATTCATGTTCTACTCTAGAACACTGTGGTCCAAGGGGGACATAAACTACATCATGCAATTTTAAAATGGCACTTACCGCTAGCGTGTAAATCAGGAACACCCACTGAGCTTACAAAAAGGCCAGAAAAGACTGAACAATAGCAGAAAGGGATCAAATATACGAAAGCTGCAGCTTCTGGGAAAAATTACTTACAGGTTCAGCGCAGTTCTCCTTTAAGGGTAGTGTCTTGCTCGTCCCCATGTTAAAGCAGCAGTGCAACAAAGAATGTTTTGTTTTTGTATAAAGCTAGTTCCAACTACAAATAATACAAATTATAGATCGAGGGAATGCTCCTGACCAATTGGAGCACTCCTTTCCCCTGTGTGAGACACTCTTACTCTGTGAAGAGCATCTCATGTGCAGATGCCCTGGAAATAGCCACATTCTGGGACAATTTAAAAAAACAAACAAAACAAAAACAAAAAAAAAAAGCAACAATTGGTGATGCATCAATTTATATTAATATGTCCCTGTCACCACTGTTCGGTAAGAGTGTTTTCACTTGCATTCTGCTCAAGCCAGAACAGCTCAACTTTGCTGTTCTCTCTCAAGCAGCATGCACGCGGAAACCACTCTATCCCGCTAAACGAGTGACTCTGGGGACGACATACACAGCATTTGTCAGATCTGCTCTTCTAGGTACCTGCTATGCTGCGCACTGAGTTTTTTTTTCCTTGATCCTAGCCCTTGACAGGTCTATTATGCTATTTGTATGCCAAATGAATGGAATTTTTTCTTTTATTTTTTCTAAACATTTATAAAATACTCAGATTTTGGTGAAACTATACAATTTCGCCATCAAATAAAACTGGAAGATGCCTGGAATCCTTTATAGTGAAAAAAGTGTAGGGTCAAATTTTTGCCCAATTTTGTTGCACTGCTGCTTTAAATCCAAGCCCCCCAAGATTTCTCAGCCCACACTCCAGACTGTGCAGGTACCTCTGTGGTGCATCCACCTCTCTCTGCTGTGTCCACACTTCCAAAAACAAGCTGCTAACAGTAGTGCATTTGGTAACTTATTCAACTTATTCACCCAGAATACCCCAGCTGACATGCTGCATTGAGGTCCTGTTTTTATCCATTTCACAGCTGGATGGACTATTCAGTACATAATGAAGCAAACTCCATTCAGCTAATCTCCACAGCAACAATTATCCGTATCCAGATCTGATATAATTCAGAATTTGAATGGTAGGCTGTTTCACGATATCTCAGCACTGCAGTACATGAAAGCAGCTCTCACCTGACAAGATAATGACCATGCTCTTACATAGACAATGACAGCAGGAAAAGGCCAGTGGTCCATCCCGTCTAACAAACCCAGAACCTATTGTTCATACGGGGTTTTAACCCATGCTATCCACCCCAATCTTCCCACCTTACTGCTACCACACTGAGCAACCACTAAGCCCTTCATTCTGTCCCAGACATGTTTGAAATCATTGATAGTTTTGGTACCCACCTCATCAGCTGGTAGACTGTTCCATGTCTCCACCACCCTTTCTGTAAAATAAAATGTTCTCACTTCCATCTTGAATCTCCCCCCCCCACACTGTCAGATTTCACTTGAGCCCACAAGTGCTTGATCCGCTACTTATGCTAAATAGTGCTTCCCAGTTTACCTTGTTCATTCCTTTCCATAACTTGAAGGTCTCTTATCATATCTCCTTCTCTCATCTGGTCTCCAGTGAGTGCATGTTCAGTGCTTTGAGCCGATCCTCGTTAGATCTGCCCTGCTGGTCCTCAATCATTTTGGTCACCCTACATTGCACTGTAGTCAGTTTTTCCTTATCTTTCCTGAGGTGAGGATTCCAGAACTGGGCACAGCACTCCAGGTGGGGCCTCACCAGTGATCTATAGAGAGGTAGTAATACATCCTTTCTTTTGCTGTCAGTACCCCTTCCTATACACCCCAGCATCCCATTTCCTTTACTGTAGGTCTTGCTACACTGCTTTGATTGTTTTAGGGAGTCATTGAGGATGATTTTCTAGGTCTCTTTCCTCAGAGGTCGACACAGCTTTACTCCCCCTCACAACCAGTACTCTGGCCACGGGTTCTTGTTCCATATGTATCACCTGCATTTTTAGCATTGAATTTCAACTGCCAAACCTTTGACCACCTCTCTTAAGCCATGCAAGTCTCTCTGCATCTCCCTAACCTCTCCTCGCTGTCTACCATGCCACAGAGCTTACTGCCATCTGCAAATAAAGACATCTTGCCCTGGATTCCTTCTCCCATGTTGCTAATGAACATACTGAAAAGGACAGGACCCAGGACCCAGGACCAATCCTTGTGGCACCCCACTGGTGACCTCCTCTCCCGATTTGACTCGTTAACCACAACCCCTGCTGTCTCCTTCCAACCAGTTTCTCACCCATCTGTGTCCTTCCCTGTACCAAATCCTTAACTTTTCAGCAACCTTCTGTGAGACACCGAGTCAAAATCCTTGCTGAAATCAAGAGCGAATTCACAGCATGGCCCTATCCACTACACTCGTACCCAGTCAAAGAATACTGTCAGGTTGGTCTGACAAGATCTTCCTGCCACAAACCCATACTGTTTACTATCCTGGAACCAATTGCTCTCCAAGTAGTTCATGAGGTCCTGTCTGGCTAATGTCTCCATCAGATCACCCACAGTAGAAGTAAGACTGTCAGGTCTGTAGTTACTCGTTGTCCCCCTGATTATGAAGAAGGACTATGTCTGCTACCCTCCAGTCTTTTGGAACTACCTCTGTCTGAACTGAGCTGAGCTACTGAATAGCCCCACCAGGGGCTCAGTTAGTTCCGCTGCCAGTTCTTTGAACACCCTCAGATGTACCCCATCTGACCCCGGAGCCTCACATATATTAAGGGCTGCTGGCCTTTCAGACCCTTTCCTGGTAAATACATTCTGCTTCATCTCAGGGGTCCCTCACAGGTGCCTTAATGCCACTGTCTGGCAAAGGCCCTCTATCTTCCTTGTGAATACAGAGCAGAAGTAGTCGTTAGCACGGCTGCTTTCTGCCCGTCCTCCTCAATTACCCTACCTCTGTTAGCCTATCAATTCCTCCTCCCTTCTTTCTTTTCCTAATATATCTAAAGAACTGTTTTTCCCCACCCATGACCCTCTGCAATACTCGGCTGTGTCTGCCTTGGCTTCTCTGACTGCCCTCTTGGTTTCCCTTGTTCTTGTATGGTTCTCTCCCCAGTCTTCCTCCCCTTGTTTTTTGCTGTACCTGGTGAAGGTCTTCTCTTTGGCTTTCACTGCTTCCCTGATCTTTCCAGAGAACCATCTTGGTCCCTTGTACCTTTTTGTTTTGATTACCCTTCTCATGCAAAACTTTGTTGCTTCGAGAATGGCCCCCTTGCTTGCCTCCCATCTTTCCTCCGCATTCCTGATGCTGTCCACTCCAATTAACTTGTCCCAGACTAGCAAACTCATCCAGTTGAAGTCTGCTCTTCTGAAATCTAGGACTTCAGCCTTTGATGAGGGCTTACTTGTCTCAAGTCTCAGGTTGAACCATACAGAGCTATGGTTTCTGGTCCCTAGAGGCTCCCCTACCCTCACTTCTCCTAACACTTCTGAATTGGTGAGCACCACATTGAGAATGGCAGCCTGTGGCCCAGAGAGCTGAGGCACTATGCACCTTACCTCTCACCACACTGGGGACCTGGCTTTGGGAAGGAGCTCGGGTTGCCAGGGGTTGCCAGGGTGGGGAGAGAATCGAGCATCTGAGGGAATGCTCTCCTCTCCTCTCCCAGGGGGAGAGAACTCCATCTCGCTCCTTGGCTGCTACCTGGTGGAGACCAGGTCACAGTGCCAGATCTTGAGTGGCACAGAAGAAAGGGGCCGCAGTTATGTAGCGTGTGTGCATGCCTCTACATACATACATTTTCGGCCGTCATAGCAAAAAAGGAAGCAATGGGAGGAAACAGTGGAAAATGGTGGTTGTATGCTATATGAAGCCTTGCCTACCTGCCCTTGCCCTGCACTGTCACCAGTTCGCCAACCCACGAAATCTGGATGCAGGATGTCCGGATGGGGAGGAAGACGATTCTCCCCTTCCTGGCCCTGCCACGGGGGGAATCATCCATGGGGACACGGAGCTTGGAGAAATGAGGAGGAAGTTGCTGGGTGAGGGAGGCAGGGACAGAGCTGATCAGCCTCATACGACATGCCTGTGAGGAAAACGTGTATATAAAAAAAAGAGAATGGCAGCTTGACTAGTAGGTTCCTTAACTAGCTGCATCAGCAGTTAATCCTGTGATGCATCCAGCAGGGCCTGATTTCTGGAGCTCCTGGTCACTGGAATGACCCAATCAATATCTGGCAGGTTTAGATCTCCCACCACCAGCACATCCCCTTTCCACCTCCCTTTCTAGTTCTGCCCTAGCTCTTCCTTATGTCCTGGAGGTCTACAGATCACTCCCATTCATAGTTTCTTGCCTGAGGATGCCATGAGCTGAACCCACGGCGATTCTGTTTCCCCTGCACCTGATGTTTCATCCTCCACGGCCTCTATGCCTTCTCTGACATAGAAGGCCATGGACCCTCCTTTACCTTTTCCTTTATTCCATCTAAACATAGTGTAGCCTGGGACCATCAGGTCTCAGTCATTATTCTCTGTGGCCCAAAGTTTCTGTGATGGCTACCAGATCCATCTCAGCGTCTGCCTCCATTGCCTCGAGTTCACTAATGGCATTTCCCAGACTCCTGGCACGAAGGCAGACCCCTTTCCATCTTTTTCCTGATCCCCTCTTACATTTTCCTATTCCTTCTCCCTTATTCTTGCCAGGTCTCCTTAATCCCCCATCTATCTTGGATGTAGGCTTTGTCAGCTGTCCTCATTCACCTCTTCCCCTAATGTAATTTGAACTTCAGCCTTAAACTTCAAACTTCTTAGAATGAAACCGAGGCCTATACAGGTTTTCTGTGATGCAGATGGCTAGATCATCATTTTGTGAGTCTCTTGTAGGATAGGCCACCCAGCCCTGCGGCACATCAAGATCCTCCTCCCCTTCCCCAGACCAGCCCACCTTAACCAGACTCTGGAAATCGATCATTTGTGACTCGACTCTTAACTCGACCAAGTTCGCTCCGTTGGCCAGATTTATATCTACTAGTGACCCAGTTTTGAGTTGGACCAGATAATTTGCAGAAGCTGCATACTGTAGTGTGTAGAAGACAGGCTTGAGAGTTAGGACACCCAGGTTCAAATCCCACCAGAGCCACTTGCTCACTGTATCACCCTAACAATTCAGTTAACCTCTCAGCACTTCAGTCCACCCAGCTGTACAAATAAGTAAAAGCTGGACCTGACCAGAAGATATTCCATGTCTGTGATACATTTTGCCAAGATGTGTTAATTATTTACAGATGTTCCACAACTTCTCTCTGTATTTTATTGTTTAGAATTTTTGGCTGGCGTTGCCCTGCTGATGCAGCCATAATGCTACTGCTTATGACACTGATGACCCGGGTTTGGGAATGAACCTGGACCGTTGAGGGGTGGTCGGGTGGGAGGACAGCCGATTGTTCCATGGACGCTTGCCTCCTCCGGGGAGGGGGGAGGGAGGGAGAATGGTCTCTGCTACCACACTGCCACCTGGCTGACCACAGGTGATGGTGCAGCTGGAGCCATAGAATGAGGGAGGGAGACGTTTGTGGCATGACGCGATGCATCAGCAAGGCCCTTCTGATGTCAGGGGTAGGACAGAAAATAGTATTGCATCCTGACCAAAGCAGGATGCCATCCACTGCCTGCCACAGGCCCTGCACCACTGACTGGGTTCTCATCTCACCAACCAACACTTCAACTCTGTCCAAGGGAAGGAATAAGGGCATGGCCCCCTGGCAGCCCTTCCCAGGAGGGGTTATTCACGGGGGAACTGTGAGGTGGAGCCAAGTCCCAGAGATGGCGGGTGAAAGGACTGGGTGGAATGGCTGGACTGTTGGGGACCAGTCAGTCGCAGGGGACAAAGTAAAGTAAATTGAGAATTTTTGGCTGGGAAAGGCAGACTGAGCCAAAGCTTGTTTTCAGGTGTGGACCAGGAGCACAGGGAGGTTACGGGACTTGCTCAAGGTCACACAGCATGCATGTAGAGGTTGTAGGATTCAAATTCAGGTCTGCTGGGTCTGCAGGCTCACAGCTTGGTGCTCCAACCTCCAGGCTATACTGCTCCCACTTTTTGTTCTGAATTTTGAGGTTTGGACTACGTTTCTTTCCAAAGCTGTGAATTTAGAACACTCTGTGCTAACTGTAGTCTGAGACTTCAGTTTGGTTTCCTTTCCTGAACAGTAACTCCGTATTTTAGTTAGTTAGTTTTTGTTGACCTGGAAAGGAGGGCTAGGCAATTCTGCCTATTTTCAGCCTGATCCCGGGAATAGATACATATGAAAAACAAACGAACTTGAGCCAGTTTAAGATGTTGGTAGTATTTTGTAGTGAATGGGGGAAATTTGGCTAGGTCACTGGGGAAATTCCTCTACTCTTTTTTGAAAAGTACCATGGGATCTTTAACATCCACCTGAACAACCACCAGAACAAGCAGACAGGACATCAGTTTAATGTCTCATCCGATAGATGGCACCTCAGGAGTACAGCATTCCCCTCATGCTGCACTACAGTGTTAGTATTGGGTTTTACCCCAAGTTCCTGATGTGGGGTTAGAATTCACAACCTTCTGATCTTCTGGACTCAGGCAAGTGTGCAACCCGCTGAGCCACTGACACATGTGGACAGAAATCTCCTGGAGGGTCCTACTCTGTGGAGCACCTTCCAGTTTGCCACCGCATAGTGGCCAGGCAAGAGGATGTCCTGTGAGTTGCTTTGGACTTCCAGTAGCTGCTCTCTGACTTCTCTATAAGCTCCAGATAACATGAACTGGTGTCTCCTGACACTGTGCCAGCTCTCATACTGTACTTTAGGTACGTCAGTGTGAAATATTACTCTGCACTGCTGTTTTCCAAATAGTTGGTATAAGGATCTCCTTATTCTGCCTGGCACATTTGCTCTTGTGCTCTTTTGTGCCTTGCATGAAACTTACAATTTTCTCTGTTTTTGTTTTCATCAGTTGTTCATGCCCTCTTGTCTCTAGCCTACCACTTCTGTCTCTGGTTACTCCAGCCCTGTCACACACCATCTCTAGAGCTTCTCTCTCCACAGGGTCTCCCATAAACTACCCCCCCATGATAGGGCCACATGTGGCAGGCAAGCCCCTCCGGCGCACATACACACACACACACACACACACACACACACACACACACACAGGTGCCATAGTCAATGCTGCGGGACCGACAAGGGGTGGAGATTTCATTTAGCTGCAGTCGGGGGGGTTTCCACTGTAGGTTTTCTCCCATGATGGCTGCATAGCATGCAAGGGTACACCACTGTCAGTGAAGCATCTCTGCCCTTCACTGTGCCACCATCTAGCCTTCGTTGATGGGTGTCAGGTGACTAGCAGGACACAAGGTCCACCCTGTCCAAGGGAGGAGAGTCATCCTTGGAACACTCAGTCCTTCCTCCCAGGCCAGTCCCTGAGCAGCCAGGGTCCATTCCTGACCCTGAGTCACTGTTATAATGAGCGACACTACTAACTCTGCTTCTCCTTTGGTATTTTGTGCATTGTATTATTATAACCATGATGTATTTTGGAACTACTGCATTACTGGCCAATCTTCCATTCCCAGGTCCAATGATTTTCTGTTTTCAAAGAGAAAACAAAACAAAACAGAATTTGGCATTTTTAAACCAGCACTTAGTCAAAGCAGGGAAGATCTGATACTGTTGGAGGGAGAACTGAAGTGTACGCCACACAACTGAGGTCATAAGTTGAATTAAAATTAAGTTGAAAATGACATACAGTAGTTACTGATTAAATATTAGGTAGAAATACCAAAATTCAG
Source organism: Neoceratodus forsteri (assembly GCA_016271365.2). NCBI lineage: Eukaryota > Metazoa > Chordata > Ceratodontiformes > Ceratodontidae > Neoceratodus > Neoceratodus forsteri. Next base: position 96,727,333 of record JADMNL010000029.1, on the reverse strand, counting down.
AAAAAGTTTAAAAATATTTTTTTCTTAAAAATTTTTTTTGAGACAGTACTGTAATTTTATGGATCGTTACAAAAATGTAGTATTGATACAGTCTACTATTCCAAATAAGTAATATCAACACCATCTATTTGCCATTTTTGGGTGTGTCACAACCGACAAATATATATCTATAATAGACTAAGAAAGCAGAGAGACACAGCACTGATACATGTAGAGTAGTATTGACACATACAAACAATAGTGTCCAAGTTAATGCTTAACAACTAGGTTCCAAGCTTTCATTAAAAAAAAAAAAAAAAAAGTTTCCAGCTCCACCAATTCTAAAATTAGACCTTTTAAAAATAATGTGTTTAAAATGTGCTAGCCTTGGAAACGTTAGTGCTAGAGACTTTTTTAATGCAAGCTTGATTCTGCTGAGTACGATATCGATAAGATAGTGCTACAGCAACCATATATCAATATATAAAAAAAAAATTTACACAGTAATATATAAAAAAAAAATGATTTTCATTTTTTTTATATCCTGTTTTTAACAACATATTATATTGGCATGTATAGACATGTAGCAGCACAGCTGAACTGTATCATTAGGATCAAAACATGTTGAATAGACTCCAAGCTTTCATTTAAAAAAAATATATTTCCATGATTAAAAGTTCAAATGTTACAGCTATTAAAACATAATGTCAAGCAGTATAAAATATCATTAAAGATTATTTTTGGAAATGGTGAGAAAACGGTAGTGGTTGTTCTGTCTAAGATGAAAGGTATTCTTTTCTAGTTATACAAAACATTTTATTTATTATTTATTGAAGTTTCGGAAACAACCTTTGAGTCAGAGACTCATTTACAAAGGCTCTACATCACGGGAACAACAGTTGACAGGAATAATACAACAGGACTGGAAACAGAGAACGGAGCAGTAACAAGGACAATATACAGAGTAGGTAACATAATGGTAAGGATACAATATACAGGTGCAGAACTGATACAATATACATAATAAAATCAAAGGCCCATAGAAGGGAGGGAATATGTTGAAGTGCCTTCAGTTTTTGGGGAAAAAAGGAGAAATAGATTTTAAGATTTTGTCGAATGGAATTGGCCATTTTGAAAACAGAAACTAATTGGGCATAATTAATTCCTATATCCTTCCCCTCCAGTACACACCTAGGAATGCATTGTTTCAGGTCAGTGTGCCTTTCATGGCTCAACAATAAACAGATCAGTACAGAAATAAATATATTTACTGTGTCATACCTTGTGTCAGGTAGTCAATTAATTTATTTTCAGTGGAAGTCTAAAACTTCCAGGAGTCAAAATCTGGAAGTCATCCATTTTTTGGAAGTCAAAATACTTCCAGGATCTTACTTTGTAAGTTAATATTTTAGAAAGGACAAATTTATGGATGTTACTATAATATATTAGTGGTAAAATGCAACTTCTTTCGAAACAATCCATCATTTCTGACTTCCATGCCTGCAATTTTAGAAGTCATCTAATTTTTGGTTTTACATCTAGAAGTCAATGACTTCATGACTTTTATTTTAGAAGTTTTTGTCTTATTTTGGAAGTCAAATACTCCCAAAATGGAGTTAACTGAAGCCCTGCTTGTGTCCCCTGTCCCCAGGTCATAACTGAAAACCAGTTCTCTCAGATCCCTGTTTGCCTACCTGATGACATAAATTTCAGGTGAAAAATGAATAATAAACGTCAATCCAGCTATCTGGAATAAATACATTATAAAATTCAAATTAAAGTAAGTAATTTTGGAGCTTCATGCCTTGAAAATGTTTTGGTGGACAAAACTAAAAAAAAGAACAGATTTAAACATTAAAATGACAGAAAAGGAACTGCAGGCAAGTACGGTCAACTTAGTTCTGTAATTTGACTCAGAGCAGATCTACCACTGTCGGCCCAGTCCAGAAAATGTACACATCTTTTTGGGGGGGTGGGGTGCAAATTAGAACCTTCTGGGACACGATCAGTCAAAATTAGAACCGAGTCACATTTGATCTTACCCCCCCAATCCCTACTCTTTTTACAAAAATAAATGCCACCTCCAGCAGTCTAAAAGGACTTGACTCCATCGCAGTGTGTAACTTCCTTACCGTGTGGTAATAGCAGTGTAGACTGCGAGGGAACAATTAATCTTCCTAGCAAATAGGGTTTAAAATGGCAGCTATTTGCATTTCAAGGAGTGTGAAAAATCACACTTCTACTCATGCCCCATTCTTCCCTTTTTTCCTACTAGCTCCCCTTATCCTCTCCCCCCCCCCACCACCACCGATGTTAATAGCCAACCTAGCTGCACTGTTCCTCTGACTAGGAATGCAGGGCAAGTAGTAGCCTTTACAGCTGACATCAATGCCTTTCTGTAGTCAACCAGAAGGAGGTGCGCAAGCGCTGGGGCTGCATCTTATGTACCCTCCCTCCCAGTGAGTCACCTATCACAGCTCTGTGTCGTACCAGACTCTTACAGCTGGCTTCCTTGTGGGATTCTAGACTTTAGTGTGAACCCTGCTCTTTCAACAGGCAGCACAACATCTCTATAATACTGTTTTTTTTTTTTTAAATCAGGTCCCATAATAATGCCTTTACAGGAGACTAACTAAAATGGCAGTCAGACAGGCTACCAGGTGTCAAACCTTAATAGCCCAGTCACGTGTCACTAGTTGTGATTATAAAGGATAAGATCCATCCACCTACCTACTCACTTACTGTACAACAAACCCAGTATGTTGGGGACCAGCCAGGGGAGGAGGAGCATGTGTTCCAGAGGACGCTGGCGAGGGAGGACTGCAAGCTCCACCCAGTACATCAGCTGGGTGACCACAGGGTGCTGCACTGCTGGAGCAGCTTGGGGTGGAAGAACACTGGCTGGTGCCATGCACTACCATGCAGCTGTGTGTGCTGGCACCCTTGTCGATGGTGTCCCGAGAGTGTGGGAGAAGTAGAATGAAAAAAGAAAAAACCTTGGCGTAAGCAGGATGATGTCTGGTACTTTTCTTACCCTTCTGGCCACTCACCTCCCAACACTTGAGGGCCAAGGGAGGCAGGAAGATCCTCTGAGCAACCATCACAGGGCAGAAGAAGTTGTGCTTGTGGCACTGTAAAGGTGAGGTAAGTGGCAGAGATGAGATGGAACTACAAGGTAGTGCTGAAGGGGGTAGCGCGTGACAGGGGGTACCAAATGCATATTGTAAGTCTAATCAAATATTCATGAGCCTCATGTTTCCTGATTGGCTACTGGATCAGTCATAACTAACATCTTAGAAATAACCATTCCAGGTGCCAAATGATGCTATGTGGCATGCACGTGTTGTGCCACTCCATTCAAAACTTGAAAGTATGTAAAACAAAACAGTAAAATGAAAGTTTTATAGCAATTAGACTTATAATTGCAATAAGAACCTCAAAGGGATGGTCATTTCCTTGATTAATGACAATCTGAAGGAGATGGCCCTTGGCCGTCCTTGGGCCACCCATCCCCAGTCAGTCGTTAATCCATTAATCCTTGGAAATGGCCAACTTTGGCACAATTGCTTAAGTGAGAAAAAGGAAAGTAATAACAGGCATAAAATAAGAAGACAAATCAAGTACACCAGTATGAAAGCACTATAAGAGCAATGACAGGAAAGCATTAATCTGGAGAAAACTAAGCAAGCAAAAACAAATGTAGCTTTTCAACAGCAATAAATGGCATGGTGTGGAACAGGTACATAAGGAAGTGTGGCTAACCAGGTTAACAAACCCAGGCCATGAATCATACAGATGCAAAGATCACTCAGAGAGGTGAGGTGCAGGTGCAGGTGCAAAGATGCTGATGTGCAGCAAAATGGAAAACATGTAGGAAACAAAATTAGAGTTACTTGGATATCTGTTTTTCTAAATGAATCGTTAGGATATCTGACCATTTTTTGGATTTTAGGAGATTGGTGCTCAATATCCTATATCCTAAAATCCTCAGATGTTAAGGACATTCCCAGCTGGCCCATCGGCACAGCGGTAGTGCTACTGCTTGCAACGCTGATGGCATGGGTTTGGGAGTGAGCCAGGGCATCAAAGGGTTGGCTGGGGGAGGAGACTTGAGCATCTGACAGACAGCTGACCTCCTCTGGGTAGGACTGGAGGCTCTGGCAACAAGATGCCTCCAGCAATGGCCAGGAGGTACTGAGCCGACAGCCCTCAGACTCGGGGATTGATGGGAGGTGGTAGATGTTGGTGTGGTATGCATGGGAGTGTGCTCATCACCCTGTGAAGTTACTGCATGGCCACTCCCATCAGGGGACACCAGAACAAGGAAAAGCCCCACATACTGGACAGGCAATGTTGCTCTCCAGCCACCACGTCCAATGCCAGATCCTGCCTTCCTGGGCCTCGACTCCCCCCCGGATCTTCACCTCCACTTATGGGCCCACTGGATTGAGATGGGGAAGTACTGTGGAGCTGAAGGCAGCACTGCCCCGGAGGGGGTGCAGGCTGGGAGGGGGTTGCACTGCAGGTAAATCGCGGGTGGATTGGGGGGCACAGCCACAGATCAGCAGGACCTCAGGTAGACGGGTTGAGGTTGGGAGATGGCCAGAGTTCCAGCTGGGGGCGACCAGAGGGGAAAAAGAGTGTGTAAAAATAAAAAAAAGACATTCCCTGGTGTTTTGAAGTCTCTTTTTCTGATGTCCCAGAAAACCTTTTAAGATGTTAATTAGCCCAAGTACATTCTTAAATATATGGAAAGATTATTAGAATAATGATTTATCCTATTATATCATAACCAGATTAGGAGATAGACAGGATTGCAGTGAGGTAATCAGCCATCACAATTGCAGCTGCTGGCACCATTCAAGGTACTTTACGTACATGTCTGTCTTTGTTACTCTGTTTCTTTTAAAGTCTTTAGCATTCTGCAAGCACTTGTGAATTGTTTGAATACCTTTCTGGCAAGTTTGAATTTTTATTGGGATTCTTATTTACTTTTGTCTCGAGCTGGCCAACTCTGAATCTGCAACTCTGAAAGCAAACATAACCAAAAGAAGTATGACAACCCCTAGATTTCTTTATTTTGCTATATTCACGACAAACTTCACATCTATGAAAAAAGTTAAGAAAATTACATGTGATTTAAATTGTTTTATGCATAAAACATACAACTATTATGCATATTTTGGGGCACGTTAGTTCAAGAGGTTGTCATAGTATTAGTAATTTTGTCTTTATTTTTGCATTTGTGGAAAAAATTAAGCAAACAAGACAAATGCTGTGTCCTGGTCTCACTTTTTTTGCACACTTATGTTAACACATAAAACAGTGATGTTATAACTAACATAACCCCTTACGGCGCTCAGAGCACCAGCATTATGGTGCTGTGCAATCAGGGCACCAAATGTGGGATTCGCCCCTCCCTGAGGTCTGCCACCCCCAAAGTAGGAATCTGTAAGTTGGGAGGGTGTGAGGGGCACAACCCCCACAAAAAAAGTGATCGATAACATTGCCGATTGCGTTTAATTGCCGGCACCGAACACTGGCATGTTCAGAGGATGGAACCTAAAATAACTGGCTAGCGTTTTTCCCATAGGGAAAACTGGCTATATTTTGCCATTATAACCAGCTGGTTATAATAGCGAAACATGCGCTAGGTTTCCCGGTACATATGCGCCAGCTGCCGCTTCTTCTTTTCTAAGTGCTGGATAGGGACAGTTCTCCCTCAGTAGCACTCGTGATAAAATAAATTAATTTTGTTGGCATACATTAATATTTTATCCTGAATTTTGTAGGTGGTGTACATCTGCTTTTCTGATCGCATCTGCCACCAGTGAGTGTGTGTGGTCCCATTGTTTTGGGAGAAAAAATTAGATACTGTGCAACTGATATGGTATTTGTTTAGTGCTGTCATTGGGGCATTTCCACCAGAGTCCAGTTTATTCATTTGCTGTTCCCTTGATTAAAACTTTTAGCACAAAAAACAAATGGAAACTTTCAGCAGCTGCTTGACATGGACCGGCTTCATCCGACTGGATCGCAGCTGAACAGCTGATGTGCCTATATTTTATAGAATTGCTGTGGTGAAAAAATACTCTGCAGCATTACATAATATAATGTCTGGTAGTTGTGTAACATTCTAATTTTACAAACACCCTCTGTGTGGAATGTCTTTATAAACCCCTCGAGCTTTGCTCTCGAGGTTTATGTGGCATCCCACACCTCGGGTATGTGTAAAACTCTCATTATAAACTACCTACCCAGCCATTATTTTATATATAAAAACAAACAATCTGACCCCTTGTGAATTTTTTCCATAAAGAGAGATTGGTTTCACTATGTAACATATGGGGATCATGCATGGGACAGCGCGGTGGAGGAGCCCTTGGGGAGCAGCGACTGCAGAACAGTGTGGTTCCTAGTTGACAGTGGGAAGAAGCACAAAGTATGAAGATGAAAGTGCTAAATTTCAGAAAGGTCACCTTTGGTAAGATGAGTGAGATACTGAAGGGGCACCTAGCTAGGCTTAAGGTGGATAGGAGTGTGGATCAAATGTGGAAGGCGAGCTGGCCCTGTGGCACCGAGGTTGAGGCACTGGATGCCACACTTCACACCATGCCGGTGACCTGGGTTTGGGAGCAAGCCTGGATACCCAAGGGTTGGCAGGGGAGAGAGAGGATCAAGTGTCCAGAGGACTGTTCTCCTCTTGGGAGGGATCCAGGAACAGACTGGTATAGCAGTGGCCCCTGTTGGAGACCTGGCACCAAGGACACACAGGAGCTGGCTAGCAGGGGGAAGACATTGGGCGGCTACCTTCCAGATGTGGGTGGGAGCATCTATGTCATGGGCTGGTGGCATTGCACATCCTATGTCTGGGGGCGTAACAAGGAAAACACCTCCAACCTGGATAGGTGATGACTCTCAGCCCTGCCGCCACACGCCCAATGCTGGATGTCCACCTCCGCCTCTTGATCTCCTCAGGGACCCTGGCCAGACAGGGTTTGCTGAGAGAAAGTAATATCCTTGAGGAGGTGGGATCACGGTGGGCGGTAGAAGCAGCAGGAATGCTGAGTAGCCCGAGAGAGTTCTGGTGCCTGGAGAGCTACAAACAGAATTGAAAAAAAAAAGTGGAAGGTGATCAGGGGAGGCATCGAGGCAGCCACTGACACCTGTCTTAAAGGAGTAGTACACCCTCATATCTTGTAAATGTTGTTTACTTGTCCACAGATAACACTTTTCATGTAGCACTTTGGGATATATGTGTTTGCTTTAGTTTGTTTTCAGCATTCACACCAGCCCCTGTAACTAGCCTAGGGGGATCTCCATTTTCTGGTTGTTGAAATCTCATTGTCCCTGAGAGTTGCATTAGCATATGAGAATTTGATGTCACAGCCTCCATGTTACACCATGTATCTCATGTGGAAAGTACACATAACTTGAAAAAAAACTCTAGAAAACACACAGACCGAATGAAGTTTAAAGGAAAAAACTCACATTACATCCAAGTCATATCAGATGACCTAAAGGTGGGCCAGAATTGTGAGAAAGCACTAAGGAGGGTTGGGGGATACTGGGATGCATAGGAGAGGCATCACCAGTAAAAACAGGAAGTTGTTGGCCCTCTGTACAGACAGTTGGTAAGACCACATCTGGAGTACTGTGTACAGTTCTGGAGACCCCATCTCCGCAAAGACATAGACAGGGTGGAGGCTGTCCAGAGGACGGCAACCAAAATGGTACAGGGTCTGCACCAGAAGACATATGAAGAAAGACTAAAGGAGCTTAAGATGTATAGCCTCGAGGAAAGGAGGGAGAGGGGGGACATGATAGAAACTTTCATATACCTCAAGGAATCAACAAAGTCCAAGAGGGTAGCATCTTTCAGAAAAAGAGATGTGCAAGAACAAGGGGGCACAATTTGAAGATAGAGGGGGGACGGCTCAGAGATAATGTGAGGAAGTATTTCTTAACAGAGAGGGTTTGTAGATGCATGGAACATCCTTCCTGAGGAGGTCATAGAGTCAAAAACAGTGGGGGAATTCAAGAATGCATGCGACAGACATAAGGCAATTCTAGTGGGGGGTAGGAGGAAGTAGGATGTTGGTTAACTAGAATCTGCAGCTTATCCATTAGGTAGGGAAATGGCAGACTAGGTGGGCCAAGCGGTCCTTATCTGCCATCAAATTCATGTTTCTATGTAAAGCTAACTGAAGGTATATGTGGTATTTCACACCTTGCAGTAACTTGTTTTGTTAAAATTCTAAGTAAGCAGACTGGCATACTGTGGAGTCTGAAGGGTGCAGACACATAATGTTCTCATATGCTAATGCAGCTCTCAGGCACAATGAGATTTCAACAACTATAAAATGGAGACCACTAGGATAGTTACAGGGAGTGGTATGAACAGTGAAAATGAAGTAAGGCAAACACATCTATCCCAAACAACTACACAGAAAGAGTTATCTGTTGGCAAGGAAACAAATAACATTTACAAGTGTAACCCCCTGCAAATGGGGGTTCCCAAAAGACTTCCAGGAGCTTGCTTGAATGCTCCAAGCCTGAATGGTGTTTGGCATTTAAGCCATTTATCAGTGAGTGTTTTTAGAGCCTCTGGTACTGTCTCTTTAAGAGCTGTCTGCTTGCAGACATAATTAGTTTGTATGGGGGGACTGTGTGCTTCTCTGAGTACCACTCGAGCTGCTGCCAATTCACTTCATTTTGCAGTCACTAGGAGTGCAAAGGAACCTATCTGAAAGATGTAACTGTTTGCCAGAAATTATTTAGAGTAATAATGAAATTACAGTTTGTCTAACCTGCTTTCTTTGCAGTCAGAACTGTGTCTGCTAGTTCCCCATTCTAGTTTTGAACTGCTGAACTGGACCAATCAGTGTGGGGTAAGCTAGCTCTAAAATGGTGCCTTGATCTAATCAGAACTTGACTCATAATCTGAGCCAGCCACAAGAGGATTGTATGAGCAGTGACTCTGGGAGATGTAGTTTAGACTTCAGCACCTTTTGGACCAACAGCAGCAGTCTATTGTGAGTGACAGCCAATCCAGTCAAGAACTGGGAGGAACTCAAAGGAAGTGCCCGGTTTTGTCGGTTGGAGTTTCAGTTGAGCTTTGGCAGTGAAGAAGGAAGGAGCCCTGTGCTTTTTCAGTGTGCAGTTTTAGTCAAAAACGTGTGTAAGGCCCAGAGTTCGGTCTGCAGCTTGTGTAACAGCTTGTTAGGACTGAATCGTCCTGTGAAAAGAATCAAAGGATCTCTGAAGAGTGGAAACCAGGCTCACCCTGTAGAAGACTGGAGGAATTGCTGAAAATTGCACTCTGTCTGTCAGGAACTGAATCTGCTGTGTGTTCTCCGGTATTGTGCAGTAATTGCGATCGGATACAGATGCAGCCTGCCTGGTATAGTGCTTTCTTTAATATGGATGTGTGAAGAGGTTTGTGTACCTCAAGTGAGCCCTGCTGACATTGAAGGACCCTATCTTATTTGGAGGTCGTGAGTACTAATTCAGGGTCGCCCCTGTTGAATTGCCACATTAAATCCAAATGGAATTACTGTACTGCTGACTGTTTAATTCTCCTTTCTCTGTGTGAAAGGGCCCCTACCAGCTGCCACGGTTTGGACTAGCCACTAGGGCTTGGGTACCCAGGGACAGTAACTGATAGGGATAGGCCTGTGCACAGAGCCATAAGTGAATTATTAGAGTGATAAGCTAATTAACCTGATTTCCCCTGTCCTTGTTATATCCCCCTAAATAAATCAGAGCTGCTTGTTTCAGCAAAGTTATACTGCCTGAGGTATCTGTCTATGTTAAGTACTGTACTGTGATTGTTGCACTGTATCTCATTTCACAGGAGGTCCCAGTGCCGGAACCAGACCTGGGGTAAGTGTATACTGTGAAGGTAATTTGATATATTGTGTGGGCCACTAGTGGGAAGAAAGGGGTTGCAGTGTCCCAGAGGGCTGTGACCAAGTTAGTTTAACTATTGCAAACCCTGACCTCTGGGTGGAGGCACCCCATTGGATCCAGGCCCCTCAACCTGTTAGTGGCAAATCAGGCAGGGGTAGTAGCCCCTGGGATAGCGCCATCTAGGGGTTACACAAGACATGAGGGTGTATTACTCCTTTAAGCAGAAGGGGAAGAAAGCCAAAGCCCGGAGACTATGTTGGTTCAGTAGGGACATGAGACAGGCAATGAAGGATAAGAGGGCTGCATACAGGATGTTTCAAGGGATGAGGATAAAGAGGACTACTTGGAGAAAGCTAGGAGACTAGAAGAGCAGTCAGTCAGGCCAAAGCTAGAAGGAGCTGCAAACTGCAGAAGGATAAGCAGGAAGAGGCCTTCTTCCGGTATATCAGTGAAAAGAAAGACACAAAGGTAAGCATAATGAAGCTAGAAAGGGGTGGAAGGCAGTAAAGAGAAGGCAGAGGTATTAACAAAAATAATTCTGCTCTGTGTTTACTATGGAAAAGGATGGACCAGTGCCACAAAGGAGGGAGGTGGTGGGGGTCATGGCTAAGGGCAGGATAACAGAATTAGGAAGGGGCTCAAGTTCATGAAGGTGACCAAGTCCCCAGGTCAGGACGCCAAGCACCTGAGGGTTTTGAGGGGACTGGCAGCAGAACTGGCGGTCTGCTAGGGATCGGTTTAACCATTTATTAGATCTAACGGTGGTACCACTACACAACAGTAGGCCTACAGAAGTCTCTGGTAACTGCAGGTCAGTCAGTCTGACCTCCTTTGTGGGTAAACTGATGGAGACTATTGTGAAAGAAAGGCTATTCGAGCTCCTTGAAGTAAACAGACTGCAGGATGAGAAACAACCTGATTAATATCTTTGACTGGGTAACGAAGGCAGCAGACAAGGGCCAGGCAGCGGACATTCTCTACTTGGATTTCAGCAAGGCCTTCTACTTGGTGTCCCACGAAAGGTTGATCAGGAAGTTAGAGAACCTAGGGGTGGGAAACAAAGTAACATGGTGGGTAGCAAATTGGTTCCATGACAGGACCCAAAGGGTGGTGCTGGGGGGAGCTCTCAGGTACAAGGAACGCAACCAGTGGGGTCCTGCAGGGTCAGTGCCTGGCCCAGTGTTATTTAATGTGTTCATAAATGATATTGGAGATGGCATCAAAGGACAGATCTGCCTCACTGTGGATGAAACCAAGCTCTGTGGGAGGGAGGACACGGATGAAGGGATGCAGGACCCAAAGGAGGATTTAGTGAACCTGGAGAGGGGGTCAGGCATATGGCAGCTGGGATTCAGTGCTGAGAAGTGCAAGGTCATGCACATAGGAAGAAAAAAAATCAGAGGGCAAAGTTCAGTCGGGGGGGGTTAAGGTCACTGTATCAGAAAACAAAAAAGGACTGGGGGATAACCATTACCAATGATCTAAAGCAGGCGACACAGTGTAGAAAGGCTGCAGTCAAGGCCAACAGAATGCTGGGCTGCATTGCTAGAGGGTTCAGGAGCAGAAGAGAGAGGTTATCCTGCTGCTGTACAGATCCCTGGTGTGACCGCATCTGGAGTATGGCGGCAATATGGGAGTCACTGTCTAAGGAAGGATAGCAACCAGCTTAAGGCAGTGCAGAGGAGGGTCACAAAGATGCAGCATAACCAGGCATATGAGGACAGACTGCAAGAATTCAATATGTACTTGTCTGAGGAGAGGAAGGAGAGAGCCATGATTGAAACCTTTAAGCATCCCAAAGGAAAACAAGGAGGATATCGGAGGCCTTTTCCATTTTGGGAAATCAAGTCCATGGGGGCACTGTTACAGATTGGCAGGGAAAGGCTCAAGAAGGTGATCAGGAGATGTTTCTTCACAGAGCGGGTGGTGTCAGGGTGAAGTGAGCTCCCATCTGAAGTAGTCAATCAGAGGATGGTGGGGGGGTCAAGAAAGGTGGCACTGGTTGAATGAGAGGGGCAGGGTGGGCAGGGGCAGAGGCAGGGTCCACTCTAGTCTCTAGATCAGAGGCTCTGCAATTCAGCAGACTCAGTAGACCATAAGGATTTCCTTTGTGAGCTAATACATATGTTCATATGGCATCCCATGTCTTTTGTGAATTCTAAATGTTTAGATGACTATCATAATTGGGGAAAAATTATGAATTTGACATGGAGTTGCTGAAACACCGGAGAATATCCTTAAATAGATTTTAGGGTATCCTCAAATCCTAATCTGAATATCCTAAACCTTCAGGATTTTAGGGTATCCTAAGCTGAATCCAATGATATCTGATGTTGGGATTAGCTATGGATTTGGGTCATTCTAATATCGGAGGTCAGGTTGGATTTGAGACATTCAATCATTGCAAAACAAAATGGCTTCATACCATAATGCAATACCTTCTAACAGCCATAACTAAAAAGCCTCCCCACCTCCCAACAACAAAACCCATCCCAACCCCTGTTAGATGCAAAATAAGGAAGGAAAAATAAAAGAGGAATATGGAAGATAACACACCCAGGGTGTGGGTTGTGCTCTAATAAAACACATGTCTAGGGGTGTAATGAAACATAAGGCCACAGGCCAAGCACCTTTCTGCCCCCAAATGTGCATTTGTTAGAGCATAACTCACACCCTGGAGTGTGTTATTTCGCTGATACAATGGGTATATGTTGAGAAATATATATTTTTTCTTACATATTTTCTCCCCAGGCTACAGTCGGCTTGGTCATCCGACCACCCCCCAGCCCTGCCCACGACATCAGGGACAACCTCTGCACTCCACAGATTACCCTCATAAGTGGGGTGGTGAGGAGCTTCCCAGCCGACCCACTGGGGCAGGATCTGCTTAAGAGGCACCATTTGGGGCAGGCAGTGATGGTGGTAAGCTCATGCTGCCCAACTGTAGCCCATTTTCCACTTTTCTCCCCTTTGTGGAGTGTGGGCGTGCAATGATGTTTAGGCACAGCATGCCAACGTCTGCCACACTCCACCCCCTTTTACTACACTGCTCTAGTAGCGCCCCCAGTCATCACCAGGGGCCACTACAGCGCAGTGGGTCCCTGGATCCCTCCTCAGGATAGGAGAGCAGTCCTCCAGATGCTCCATCCTATCCCTCCCCTGCCAACCCCTGTTGGCCCTGCTAGTGTCTGGAACTCCGGTCGCCCAGCGTGGCGTGAGGTTTGGGCCCAGTCTGGTGCTATTAGAATCAAGGATGTAGGCTGTGACCGGACCCTGAAGATTGGAGAGAAGGCTTATTAGCGTCTTCCTGACCAATCTAGGGCCAGAGCATCTCGTGGAATTGTGCCCTTGGCTGGTGGTCTGCAACAGAATATGGGCAGGAGGTGGTTCTCCTAGGAGGCAAAGAGATCCACTTCTGGAGTGCCCCACCTTCTGAACACAGAGTCCTGTACCTGTCCATTTATAGACCATTCATGATGTGCCTGGTTGATTCTGCTTACAGCACCTACCAGGGTACCGTCTTTGCCTGGTACATGAATGGCCTGTATGGAGGCCTTTAGAGAGTAGGCCAAGTCCCATGTTTTCATGGCCTCTGTGCAGACAGTCTGACCTTGTTCCCCCTTGTTTGTTTATGTAGTACACTGCTGTGGTGTCGTCTGTTCCGTCTTGAACCACTTTGCCCTCTACCAGAAGAAACAAACAAAGCCAGAAATACTGCTCAGAGTTCCAACAAGTTTATGTGGAAGAGTGACTCTGCACCTGATCAGGTACCATGGGTAGTGTGCTCTCCCAAGTGAGCACCCCATCCTAACAGAGGTGCCTGTTTAAGGATAACTGATGGATTTTCCCTCTGGAAAGGAACCCCTTTCCCTTAGATTGTGTGCTTCCTTCCACCACTATAGGGACTGATGCAGTGCTTTTGCTAGTGGAATTGGTTTTTACATTTTGTCGTCTTTGGCACCAGTGTGCTCTGAGATTAAATTGAATATCCCTCATTCGATATCTTGTTCCCAAGACAACAACTGTTGTTGCAGCCATATGTCCCAAGATTTGCAAGTACTGCCTTGCTGGACATGGCCTGCCGAACCTGAATGAGGTAACCAGCTGCAGGACCCTGTCCTTTGCAAGGAAAGTACAGTTATGTAAGAACTTACTGTAACAGTAGATCTTCAAGAACAGCTCTTGCAGCAGGTTACACCATTAGGACTGAAGCCGCAGGCGTCAGGACCCATGGAATTCTTCTAGCTAGCTATCTTCAGCGGGACCGCCCGTCAGTCCCTTGACGTCAGGCGTAGTACATAAAGGCGGTCCCGCCTAGATTCCTAGTTCTCCTTCGGAGACTCCCGCCGCAAATGACATCAGAATGGGAGACCGAGGATCCGTCATCAAAAGGCAAAGGGCGTAAGCCCCTGCCCAAGGCTCGGTAGGCCATGCCTCCTCCAAGGGGGAATGGTGGGCGGGAAGGTACCTGCTGCAAGAGCTGTTCTCGAAGATCTACTGTTACGTAAGTTCTTACGTAACTGTACTATCTTACTTCGAGAAACAGCTCTTGCAGCAGGTTACACCATTAGGACTGATTTCCAAGCAATAGCGCCTGTAAGCATTCTGGGAGGAGGAAACTAGGAAAGATCCTGACAAGTCCTGACTCTAGGACAGGAGACCCTGTACGCCAGGTCGAACCGGCCCTCCGCCATGAAGCAATATCCATGCTATAGTGCCTAATGAATGTGTGCACAGAGCTCCAAGTAGCTGCGGCACAAATGGCCGAGATGGAGACGTTACAAAGTGCTGCAAACGAGGTAGCCACCCCCCTTGTCGAATGGCCCCGGACTGTACCCGGGAGGGGCTTCTGTTTGCTGTCGTAGCAAAATGAGATACACTGGACAAGCCAGCGGGAAAGAGACTGCTTTGAGACTGGTTGGCCCATCATCCTCTCAGCAAAGGAAACGAAGAGTTGCTCCGACTTGCTAAGCTGTTTAGTTCTGTTCAGGTAATCTCTTAGACAGCGGTGGACATCCAGGGTGTGAAGCAATGCCTCTCTATTGGAATATTTAGGAAAATATACAGGTAAATCGATGTCCTGGTTGAGAGAGGGCAGAGACCACCTTAGGTAAAAACTTAGGATTCGTCCTCAGAGATACTCTGTCCTGGTGGAAAATTAAATAAGGCTCCTTACACATAAGAGCGTGGAGCTCGGAAACTCTCCTTGCTGACGTGACAGCAACCAAAAATAACGTTTTCCACAACAGAAAACGCAGCTCGCAATCCGCGGCAGGTTCAAAGTGGGGGGAGCGTGAGTTGTTCCAGGACAAAGAGCAAGTCCCATGGAGGAACTGGATCCTTAATGGGTGGCCTAAGGTGTAACACCCCTCTCAGGAAATCTCGAGAGGCATCAAGCTGTGCCACTGTGCGCTGTCCCACCGGGAAGTGGTAAGCAGAAATCGCGCAGAGGTGCACCTTAATAGAGGAGTAAGCGAGACCCGAATGGAATAGGGAAAGGAGGTATTCCAGCACCACTTTCACTGGGCATCCTAGAGGGGAAAGGCCGCATGCTTGCGACCACAAGCAAAAGCGGCGCCATTTCATGGCGTATGTCGCATGCGTTGCCGGCTTTCTGGCCACGGAAAGAACTTCCGCCACCTCTTGCGAGACCCCGTGTCGCAAAATGGCTATGTCTCTAGAAGCCATGCATGCAGGTTCAGTGAGCGCAAGTCCGGGTGGACTAGAGAACCTTCCTCCTGAGACGACGAGATGGGAGCTGAAAGGCAACGGGATTGGAGGTTCCCGGGACAGCTGCGTTAGCAAGGGGAACCAGATCTGCCTGGGCCAGAATGGGGCTACCAGGATCACTGTTGCATGCTCCCTGCGCAGTTTGAGAACTCCTCTCTGGATGGGAGGGAAGGCGTAGAGCAATCTGTCCGCCCAGGAGAGGGACAACGCGTCTCACCAGAAAACACCAGGCCCTGGATCTAGCGAGCAAAAATTGGGCAGTTTTGCGTTGGATGGGGAAGCGTATAAGTCCAGTTCTGGAGTGCCCCATCGAAGAAACAGATCCTCTGCTACCCCTTGAAGAAGTTCCCACTCGTGGACCTTGGCCTGGGAACAAGTGTGTTGTCCACTTCGGGAACATGAACTGCAGTCAGGCTCGCGCCGTGTCGTATTACCCAATCCCATACTCTCATCGCTTCCCTGCAAAGGGGGTAGGTGTGCGCCTCCTTGTTTGTTGAGGTAATACATCACCGCCGTGTTGTCTGTTTGAAGCATGAGAGTATTCGGCGGGATCTCTGACTGAAAGGCCTGCAGGGCGTAAAGGACCGCCCTCATCTCCAGAATGTTGATGTGGAGATGAGCTTCTTGAGGGGTCCACGTCCCCTGGGACCTCACCCCGTTCAGGTGTGCTCCCCACCCCAGCCCTGAGGCATCTGTGGAAAGAATCACCTCTGGGGACGGCGCTGTGAACGGAACACCCGCAGAGTGTGTTCCTGGGTCTAGCCACCACTGCCAGTCTCGAATCACGGCATTCGTGATTCTGACCGGCTGCTGCATGTGGTCTTGCCTTTGGTCCCACTGCACCTTGAACATCCACTGAGTTACCCACATGTGGAGCCTTGCCAAAGGGACAGTTGGAATGGCCGCAGCCATGTGTCTGAGCAAACGAAGGACCAGCCTGGCAGGAGCAGTCTTCTTCACCGAGAGGTCCCTGATGAGGGATCTGATGCGTTCCGCTCTTTCATCGGGAAGAAATGCTTTCCTGGACGGTGTCCAGAACTGCGCCTATGAACTGCAGCTTCTGAGACGGTATGAGGAGAGACTTCTCGTAATTGATGAGGGTGCCCAGAGACTGGAACAGCGCCTGGGTGCTCTGGATAGCCAGCAACAACGCCTCTCTGGAGGCAGCCATGAGAAGCCAATCGTCCAAGTACGGGAACACATAGTGGCCTTGTCTCCTTAAAGACGCTGCCACGACTGCCATGCACTTGGTAAAGACTCTGGGGGCTGATGACAGTCCGAACGGAAGAGCTCGGAACTGGAAACAGTGGCCGAGAAACTCGAAGCGCAGGAACCTCCTGTGCGCTTGAGCCACAGGGATATGCAGGTAGGCGTCCTGCATGTCTAGGGACACTAAGAAGGTGTCCTGCCTTAGCATGGGAACGAGACCCTGAAGGGTCACCATGCAAAATCGTTTATAGGCGACAGATGTATTTAGGTCGCTGAGGTCCAAGATTGGACGGAGGTCCCTTGTTTTCTTCGGAACCAGAAAGAAGTGGGAATAGTATCCGGATCCTATCTGGTTTTCTGGAACGTACTCCACCGCTCCCTTCTGCAGGAGCGAGAGTATTTCTTGCCTGATAAGCAATTTGTGCTGACCCGAGGAACGGGAGAGCAGAGGAGGCCTCGAGGGTGGCTTGTCTGCGAATTCTATAAAGTGGCCTCTTTCGACCAACTGAAGGACCCACCTGTCGGTGGTTATGGACTGCCACCCTGGCAGGTAGTCCACAATGCGACCCCCGACCTTGATGTCCCATTGATCCTGAGGGGCGCGGGCCGGGAAGGAGTCATGTTGTGGCGGCGGAGGGGCCCGCGGGCAACTTTCCCTGGGCTCTGCGAGAAACGGAGCCCCTCTGTTGTGGTCCGGCGCGGGACTGCTGTCTCTGCGTCCGGCCACGAAAACGGCTTTGGTTGCTACGAAAGGAACTAAGCCTGGGTCGGTACATTGCCTGGACCGACCTCACCACCTTCCTGGCCTCTTGGGAGTTTGGTGAGGACCTTCTCAGAGGATTCACCAAAAGGAACTTCTCCGTCAAAAGAGGTGTCCAGGATGTTCTTCTGGACGTCCAGGGTGAAACCGGAGATACGGAGCAATGAGTATCTCCAGAGGCATACGCCTGAAGCTGCCGCTCTGGCCGAGGAGTCCGCGGAATCGTACGCGGCTCGCACCTGTGTTCCCACGTCAGAACCCGTACGGAGGAGTTGCAACATCTCCTCCTTCTGCTCACCGTCTGGCAATTTGTCCGCCAGGTCCAGTCCCTGCTCCCACAAGGCATTTTGGAACTGTACCATGTGGGTTAAGTAGTTCAGGGATCTGATGGCGCAAGTAGCGGAAGCATAAGTGCGCCTGCCCATAGCGTCCAGCTGTTTGGACTCCGGGTCCGGTGGCAGGGTGCTCAAATGTTGCGGTCTCTGGGACCGGTCATGAGAGGCTGTGATGACCAGAGAGTCGGCCAGAGGATGTGAAGCCAGATACTGGTCCTCCCTAGGGGCCTTGTACAGGCGGTCAGCTTTCTTTGGCATCACCGGGAGAGAGTGTGGACGCTGCCTTGGTGACGTCCACGAAAGTGTCCACCAAGGGTGGTACCACCACAGGCTTAGGATCTGTCTGCCAAAGATACCTGGCGAGGCGTAGTCTCTCGGGGCCTAATTCTTCCGCATCCCAGCCCATGTTCTCTTGGATATGCCTCATGATCTCTGAGAACGTGGGTCATCTGGAGGAGATCTAGGAAGTTCACGTGGTCCGGAGAAGGGATGGATCGGAGAGTGGATCTGGATCCTTCCGAGAATTCCGATCCCGTCCTCTGTCGACGGCAACGGCGGCGCCTTCTGGGTCTCTTAGGGCTGGGTGACCGAAGAAGATCTGGACGGGGTCTCCCTTTGTCTGTTCTCCCCTCGGAGGATCCGCCGGCCCTGGGTACTGCCTGCCCGCCCGACGCAGTAGGGGGCGAGGCCGCAGGTGGAGGAGGAGGAGGGGTGGGAACCACATCCCTTTATGGTGTCCCACCAGTACGTGAACAAGTCCTTGACTCGGATATGGAGAGACCGACGACGGCCCGGGCGCCGATGGCCGGTCGCCTGGTTCCGCGCCGGCTCCCCAGGGTCTCAGGTTCTGGAGAGGGCCCCTGGGGAGGCGCGACAGGACCGGCCTCGCCTGCCTGGTCCCTCGGGTTGGGCCAGCCCTCCTCCGTGGTCTCTGACCGCGCCGGTGGAGGCGCCGGGTCTTCTCAATGGTACTGGTACGGACGCCGGGTCCCCCGGCCGACGCACCGAGAAGACGTGGGCCTGACCGGCGACGGGTGTCTGGCGGTCGACGGTTCCTGGGACCTATGGTGTGGGGCCGACGTCAGACGGACCAGCGCTGGGACCGACTACTTCTTCAAGGAGGTAAGCTCTTTGGTCTTCCTCTGGCGAGGAGGAGGCAAGGAGGCAGACCTGACGGGTTCAGAACGGCGGGAACCAGACTTATGGTGGTGATGACGGTCCCCCGACCTAGCCATGGCCTTAGAAGAGGAAGATGAGGAAGGCCTGGAGGTCTTGGCCTGGGAGGCAGAAGAGGAGCCTCAGGAGTCTTCACCGCTATGGGGAGGCCGAGAACGGGCCCGGAAGGAGAGCGGTCAGACCGGGAGCCGGAGCTACGGAGTCGGAGGCCCAGACGGGACTTGATCTTACTCTCTCCTGTGCTTCGGGTGTCTCCGGCCTTCACTGAGGATTCCCTTGAGGCTGCATCCATGGCCCCGATTTTCTACGAGCAGAAGCGCCTGAAAGGCCTTCTGGCGACGGATCCGGTCCGGCTGTTGAACTCCTGGCAAAAGAGCAGGACTGGGTGTCGTGGTCTGCGTCCAGGCACGGGGCGCGGGCGACTGCGGATCCTCAACGGATTTGCCTCTACAGGCGCACTTCGAAGGATGGCCTTCAACGGAGGTTGGAGAGGACATCAGACAGCAAAAGAGCCGAAAAAACGAACTTTTCCCCAAAGGAAGAACTTAACCGAGTGTCGTGAGCTAGAAACGAGCCAAAGGGTCGAGACATGCAAGTTGACAGCTGGAAAGAACTGGGAAATCTGGCGGGACCGACCCCTTATGTACTACACCTGACGTCGCGGGCGGTCCCCGCTGAAGATAGCTAGCTAGAAGAATTCCGTGGGGTTCAGACGCCTGCCGGCTTCAGTCCTAATGGTGTAACCTGCTGCAAGAGCTGTTTCTCTAAGTAAGATGAGCTTTTCTTCCCAAATGTCCAGTTCTACTCCTATGAAGTGCAGGACCTGTACTGGATTGAGAATGGATTTTTCCTGATTTTTCAGGAATCCCAAAGACTAACAGGTTTTTCATTGCAGGGGTCAAAGTTAAATGTTGCAGCCAGCAAGGCTAGTGACTGGGAAAAACTACTAGCCCCACAAACCTTTCTACTGGCCCAGCTGGTGTACTTATTGAAATGCTACCTTCTCTGGTACTAGCCCAATACAGAATCCACCAGCATTTGACTAGTGGTCCAGTACCAGTTTCAACCCCTGTATTGTTACCAGGTGATCTTTCACCTGTTGTGATGACTTTTCCAATGACTAGCCAGTCATCGAAATAGGGGAAAACTGAAATTCCCTGTCTCCTTAGATATGCCACTACCACTGCCAAACACTGAACACCCTGGGTGCTGAGCTGAGGCCAAAGAGAAAGGCTGAGAATTGGTACTGATCTGAAGGAAGTCTGGACCCGAGATACTTCCTGTGTAACCCTTAGTGGGATGTGGAAATAGGCATCCTTCAGATTCACAGATGCCAGCCAGTCTCCTTGTTGAATGACTGGCAAAATCGGGGACAAAGTGACCATTTTGAACCTTGGTCTTACTAGATACCTGTTCAGAAGGTCTGAGATCTAGTATAGGCCGCCACTCCCCATTTCTCTTTTTGATGAGGAAATACAGTGAGTAAAAACTTCTTCCTCTGAAGCCCTGGTACAAGCTCCACTGCTTTTCTGTGGAGCAAGCTTTGAACCTCTTTTTCCAAGAGTTTTTTTTTTTTTTCTGTAACAGGAAAGTACAGTTACGTAAGAACTTACCTTAACAGTAAATCTTCGAGAGAGGCTCTTGCAGTAGATAAATACATATAGGACTGACGCCGGCCAGCAGCAGGACCCCACGGAAAAATTTCTAGCTAGCAGTCCCTGGCGAGGGACCGCCCCCACATCAGGTGACCAGCATCAGATAATGTCGGTATAAATGAGCAGTCCCAGACGCCCGCCTTCCAGTTCTTTCCCGCCACAGGCCCGGACGAGAGAGAAGCAGATATTTCCCTCAATGGAAAAGGAGCTGAAAAAAGCCTAGGGGGATGGAGGGCGGGAAGGTATTACCTACTGCAAGAGCCTCTCTCGAATATCTACTGTAATGTTAATTTCTTACGTAACTGTACTATCTTACTTCGAGAAGGCTCTTGCAGTAGATAATTACATATAGGACAGAATCCCAAGCAGTCTGGAACAAAAGAAAGGCACCGGGAGGAGGTACTACTCCAAGAAGTAGAAAGAGACCTTGCAAGCCTCAAGAAAGGAGGCCTTGCAAGACCGCTAACCCGAAGCCTGCTCTACGGCGAGAGGTAATGTCCAAACTGTAGTGTTTAGTGAAGGTATGGACGGAAGTCCAAGTGGCGGCAGCACAGATGTCTGTCGCAGACACAGTCTTGAAACAAGCTGCAGAGGCTGCTACTCCACGAGTGGAGTGACCTCTGACTTGACCCGGTAGGGTCTTGTTGTACTTGTCATAACAGAAAGTGATGCAATGGGCCAACCATTTTGATAGACATTGCTTAGAAACAGCATTGCCTTCTCTCTTGTGAGCAAAAGAGACGAACCACTGGTTGGTCTTTCTGAGATTCTTCGTCCTATCGGTGTAGTATCTCAGAATCCTGTGAACATCCATGGTGTGGAGCAAGTATTCTCCTTGGTTGGAGTACTGCCTGAAAAAGGCCGGTAATTCAATTGACTGATTTAAGGTAGATTCCGTTACCACCTTCGGGAGGAACTTGGGATTCGTGCGAAGAGCAACTCGTTCTTTGTGAAAAATCAGATAAGGAATTTTGCACATCAGGGCCTGAAGCTCGGAAATTCTGCGAGCGGTAGTAATGGCCACCAAGAAGAACGCCTTCCACGATAAAAACTTCAAGTCTGCGGAAGCCGCAGGCTCAAAGGGAGGAAGAGTAAGCTCGGAGGACAAAGTTCAAGTCCCAAGGGGGAGCTGGAGTCTGGACAGGGGCCTAAGATGAAGGACCCTCTAAGAAAAGTTTTGGATACCTCCAGTTGGGCGAATGCCTCATCAGTAAAAGGGACATGGTAGGCTGAAATAGCGCCATGGACTTTCAAAGAGGAGTGACTGAGACCCAGGTCGAAAAGATGATGCATGTAGTCAAGGAGAATGGTCACAGGACAGGAAAAGGGCTCCACATTCCTGGACGCAACCCAGATGGAAAATCTTTTCCATTTCATGGCGTAGGTGGACCTAGTGGAGGGTTTTCTAGCCTTCACCAGGATCTCGGCCACCTTAGGGGAAACGCCAAAGCGAGATTGAGCTAGGTCTGCAGGAGCCATGCATGAAGTTGGAGGGACTTGAGTCCCGGATGGACCAGGATCCCTTGATTCTGGGTCAGCAATCCAGGAGATAAAGGAAGAGGAAGAGGAGGAACCTCTGAGTATTGTTGTAGAAGAGAGATCCAGATTTGCCTGGGTCAGAAAGGAGCGATCAGAATCATTCTCGCTCTTCCAAAGCCAGTTTCTGCAGCACACGAGGGACCAGAGGAATTGGGGGAAAAGCACAGACGAAGCTGTCCTTCCAACTTAGAGATATAACGTCACTCCAGAAAGCGTCTTGCTCTGGAGAGAGCGAGCAAAAGATTGGAAGCTTTGCGTATTGGGAGGAGGCGGACAGATCTATCTAAGGAGTCCCCCAAACCTGGAAGATGCTTTTTAAGACTTTTTCGTCCAGTTCCCAGTCGTGTGGTAGAGCCAACGAGCGACAGCCTGTCTGCCAGGACATTGTCGACTCCCGGAACATGGATCGCCGTGAGGTGAAGGTTGTGAAGAGTTGCCCATTCCCAAACCCTCATGGTCCTGGTAGGACCATGTCCCTCCCTGCTTGTTGATGTACCACACCACACACGTCTGTTTGGACAGCAAGGTGGCTGGGAAGGATGTATTGGTGAAGGGCCTGGAGAGCATACAGCACTGCTCGAAGCTCGAGCATGTTGATGTGGAGAACTAATTCAGATTTTGACCATAGGCCCTGGGTTCGGTGAGGACCCAGATGGGCTCCCCAACCTTCGCCTGAGGCGTCCGTGGTCAGAGTCTGATCGGGGGGAGGATGAAAAAAGGGGACCCCCCCGGAATAGGTTCTCTCGAACCATCCACCACTGCAAGTCTCTTACCATCGGCGAGGAGATCAGAACCAGATCTAGGTAGTCTACTCATTGATCCCACAGAGCGGAGAGTCCACCGAGAGATTTTCATGTGGAGGTGCACGCGCGGAACCGACGGGCTGGCCGCCGCTAAGAGCCCCAGTAGACGGAGCACCAACCTCGCCGGAACCCTCCTGTATTCCGACAGAAGGAAAATCTGGGACTGGAGGGAGGGAGGCCCTGCACATTGTCATATCGAGGATTGCCCCAATGAACTGGAGTCTGAGAAGGATCCAGGTGAGACTTGGAATGGTTGATGGTGACATACCCAGGCCAGAGAAAACCCGCTTGGTGAGGGAGAGGAAATGCAGGAGTTCCTCCCTGGACGGGGCCGCCAGGAGCCAGTCGTCCAGGTAGGGAAAAACCTGAACTCCCAAAGTATGTAGGTGGGCCGCTACCACCGACAGGCACTTGGTAAAGACTCGGGGAGCCGAGGAAAGATCAAAAGGGAGCGCCTGGAATTGGTAGTGGTCCCCTTGAAACGCAAATCTGAGATACTTTCTGTAAGGAGGGCGAATGGGGATGTGCAGGTACACATCCTGTACGTCCAGAGCACAAAGCCATTGGCCCGGCCGAAGCAGGGGCAAGAGGGTTTGAAGGGAGAGCATCCTGAACCTCTTGTATTCCACATGTAGGTTCAGGGAGCTGAGATCAAGAATGGGTCTGTGATCTACAGTCTTTGGTACCAGGAAGAAATGGGAATAGTAACCCGTCCCGTGGAGGTGAGGAGGGACGGGCTCTGTAGCCTGCTTCACGAGGAGAGCAGAGATTACCTCCCTGACCAAAGGAAGATGGTCCCTTGAGTAAGAGGAGTTCGCGGGGGTGACGTGGAGGTTTCTGCAGAAACTCTATGGAGTGCCTCTCTGCTATGATCTGAAGCACCCAAAAATCCGATGTTATCCTCTCCCAACCCGGAAGGTGGAGGGAGAATCTCCCTCCTACTGGTTCCTCCGGTGTGTCTGGAGGCGGTTCGAGAGGGAAGGAGTCAGGTGGTGTGAGGCAGCACCGAAGCTGGGGTACTCGTTGCTTTTTTGGGTGGCGGGGGCCTGGCACCTGTGGTGGCCCGACGTTGGGTGGCCCGCCTTCCCTGAGGTTTCGCTTGAGGCCGGCTGCGTCTGCGAAGGGGACGGTACATTGAATCAACAGATTTAAGGGCTGTCCCCTTCTTCTGCAAATCAGTGATGATGTCCTTGACATCACCACCGAAAAGCACAGAACCCCTGAAAGGTGCTTCTTGGATTGCTGACTGCACCTCCGGGACCAGACCTCACACACGGAGCCATGCAGGACGCCGAAGACTTACGGCGAACGCAGAGCTCCGTCCTGCGGTGTCCACTGCATTGTAGGTCATCCTCAGAATACGATGACTGGCTGAACGAGCAGAACAGACCAGGTCGGCTAACTCCTGCTTGACCTGGGAGTCAGGCAAGGAGTCAATCTTAGATTCCGCCTGGGTAAGGACCGCCTTCTGGTAATCCCCCATATGTGCTACATAATTTAGGGCCCTAATCCCCAGTGTGGAAGAAGCATAGATCTTCCTTCCATACTGATCCAGAAGGCAGGATTCCTTATCCGGGGAAGACTAGCTCAAATGTTTCGGGTGTGCTGACCGGCCGTGAGCGGTGCCAACCACAACCGAGTCCGCAAGGGGGTGAGAGTCTAAAAAGTCTACACCCTCCGGAGCCTGGTATAGCCTGTTGGACTTCTGAGGAAGTGGGGCTAAAGCAGACGGTTGTTTCCAAATAGTGGAAACAAGGTGGGCATGAGGCTCGATCCAGGGTGGCACTAGAGCAGGAGCCGTAAGGGGGCAAGGCCAGATGTTCGGCGAGTTTAACCCGTTGAGGATCTGACTCTAAGGAACGCCACTGATGGACTTACTGGATCTTCCTGAGCAACTCCGTTAAGGAAGGATCCTCCGGAGGAGACTTTGGAAGACTCCTTGGCCGGGGCTTGGACGGAGAGTGCGGCTCGTCGTCTTTCTCGGAACACTCATCGGAGGTCTCCGAGGAGTCCGAGAGAGAAGAGGAGAAAGAATTCGAAGCAGAGTAGGACTCCCTGACTCGTCTGGGGGAGGAACGGGTTCCCTGGGGGATCCCCGAACGCGTGTCCTGACCCTCTCTGGATCCCGAGAGCAGAGCCCGGGAATCCGGAGGCGGAGAGGAAATGTGCCGTCTGGGGCATACGGGAGTCGGGGGTGGCACCATCGGTGCAAGACGGCTCTCGACTTCCTTGGTGAGCTGAGCCTTGGCCTCAACCCACCAGGAGGCAAGAGACTCCTGGAGATCCACCAGCGGCCTAGGGGGCAGTGGAGGAGGAGGAGGGGGATAGTTGTACGGATGAAATCCGTAAGGCGAGTATCCGTAACCCGGCTGCGGGAATACCGGAACAGGGCTACTGCGGCACAGGATACTGTGGACCGGGGAAAACCGGCGTCTGACAGGACGGCGGATACCCAGGCACTGGAGGAGCAGACTGCCCAGCCAGGAACTCCACGGGCGGATCAATCGTGATAGGCCCGTGGGGTGGAGGGCCCGATGGAAGAGGAATATCCCCGCGGTGTCGGAACCGGCGTCGGCGGGGCAGGCATCGGAGCCGGCGCCGGGGCAGGCGTCAAGGGAGCTGACGTCATATCCGGCTCTGTAGGAAGAGGATCGGACGGCAGCCCAGGATCCCAGCCTCATCCGGGACGGAGGAGAAAATCTCGGGATCGGGCAGGGGACACGGGCTCCCCTGACGGCAGCGAAGGCTGCAGGGAGCCTTGTACAACAGACGAAGCAGGGTCTGCCGTAGGCTCCGAGGCCTGGCGCACATCAGAGCCGCCGACGTGTGACTTAGGGGCCTAGTCCCGGCGGATGCCAGAGGAGTCGGCGTCCGACCCGGAGGTCTCGGAGACGGACCGAGGATGTGAAGAGCCCGGTGCAGCGGCGAGACACTGCCGTGCGCCGCGCACGGTCGGGCATCTTAAGCGGCCTTCTCCCGGACGTCGGAGGGAGCCGACGTCCGGCTTATGGGAGGCGCCCGCACCAGTAGGCCGCAGCCTGCGGCGGCACTGGGGGCTGGAGCCTCCTTTTGCCCGGAGGCACCTGGCAGGCTCGAACGCGAACCCAACGGGTGGGCCAACGCCTCCTCCAAAGCCTTGGAGGCTGCCGTCAGGCGATCCCCCGGAAGGGATGTTACCTTGCCTGCGATTCCAGCCGGAGTCGCAGAGGAGGAGGCCTTCTCCCGGTGCCTTTCCTTGTCCCACTTCTTGTGCCCTTCAGGGGAGGTAGACACCTGCTGAAGTTTCTTCAACTCTTTCTCCATTGCGGACATCTTCTTGAGGAGATGGGCTTCGAGAGACTGCTGGCGTCATCTGCAGGTGGCCGCACTGAAATGAAGGCAGTGCGGACACTTGTCGACCGCGTGGCCGGGGCCTAAACAGAAAAGGCAGAGGGAGTGAGTCTTTGTGAGGCAGTTGGGCGCCACACGAGTCGCACTTATTTTTTGAAGGGGATGACATATACCGATGTTCACCTGACGATAGAAAATACAAAATACTGAAACTTTTCGGAAAAACTGACAAAGTAACAGGACGGAGCGACAGGAACTTCACCCGCGAGGCGCTGCACAAGCTGATGGCGGGAAAAGAACTGGAAGCGGAGCGTCAGGACCGCCTTATACTGGCGTCGTCTGGCGCGGTCACCTGACATGGGGCGGTCCCTCACCAGGGACTGCTAGCTGAAACAGCCTGGGGTCCTGCCACCGCCAGCGCAGTCCTATATGTAATTACCTACTGCAAGAGCCCTCTCGAAGTAAGATCTGGTTTTCAACAGCTTTGATTTCAAAGGAGGGAGAGACTTAAAAACAGACCCTAACTCCAGAAGCCACTTGTCTGTGGTGATGGCCTGCCAGGCCTGGAAAAAGTCAACCCCCCCCTCCCCCCGGTGCTAGGGAGGCAGCCTTGACAATGTAGTCAGGCATTTTTTTTTTTTTTTTTTTTTGGCTCTGACTGAGCCTGGGTAGAGTGGGAGCCTCTTCTGGAGCCCCTTCTACCCCGGTCCTAAAGTACCCAGTCTGCTGTGGGTAAGACTGCCGCTGTGAAAAAGCCTGTGCCTGATAGAAGGACCTACCATAGGGTGTTCTTCCTCTGCCTCCCCTCCCATAAGGTCTATAGGAAGGAGAAGGCCTTTCCTTGGAGGAGTTAGTATTGTAGGTGGCCTTGTACTCATCCACCTTCTTCATATAATCCTCAGTATGCTTACCAAAGAGTGATCCTCCACTGGAAAATCCATGGCCTTAGCCTGGGAATCCTGTGTCAAACTGGTAGCCCTCAGTCATGCCAGCCTTCTCAGGGCTACGGTCAGAACCATCCACCTAGCAGCACTGTCACTGGCATCTGCTGCCATTTGGAACTGATACTTAGTTGGTTCCAGTCCAAACCTTGCTGTTTCTGCTAGGTCTTCAGAGAGAGGGGGAGAGGGCCTTCTCTGACATTGCCAATACTGACTGCCACAATGTTCTCATACTGTGCAGCATAGGCCTGGTAATTCTAGTTTTTGTTGACCGGGTAAGGGCACTAGACAAATCCTGCCTATTTTCAGGCACGACCCGGGGGAGGGGGATACAGATGAATGCCAACTGACCTAGAACAAGATTAAGCTGGTGGTATTTTTAGTGAATGACGGAAATTTGGCCAGGACACTGGGGAAATTCCCCCTACTCTTTTCGATAAGTGCCTTGGGATCTTTACCATCCACCTGAGCTACCACCAATCCAGGAAGATGGGACCTCGGTTTAACGTCTCATCCGAAAGACTGCACCTCAGAAGTGCAGCACCCCTCACATGCTGTACTACAGTGTCAGTACTGGGATAGTAACCCAAGTGCCAGGTGTGGGAACTGAACCCACAGCCCTCTGATCTCCCGGTCTCAGAGGAGAGTGTGCTACCTACTGAGACACTGGCTGCCTGTCTTATCCCCAGGGAGGCAGCTAAATACTCTTTCTTAGACATGCCGTCTTCCTTAAATCCTTCTCAGGTGGATGAAAGGATAAAGAAACCCTCACCCTCTCCAAGGCTGCCTGCTAGACTATGCCCTGATCAGGGTGAGAAATACAGGTTACTCACCTGTAACAGGTGTTCTAAGAATGGTATATGTTGTT
Source organism: Neoceratodus forsteri (assembly GCA_016271365.2). Taxonomy (NCBI): domain Eukaryota; kingdom Metazoa; phylum Chordata; order Ceratodontiformes; family Ceratodontidae; genus Neoceratodus; species Neoceratodus forsteri. The sequence continues at coordinate 96,699,096 of JADMNL010000029.1, read as the reverse complement.
CATCCACACCGTCTGGCAGGTTCCTTGCCAGAAGGTCTTCAAGCTGGCTCCTCCCACCCACCCAGGTGGTAAAACTCTCGGCCCCGCCCCATGACGCCAGATCTAGCCCACTGGAAGCCAGGTTGTGCTGCCGGGCCAGGAGGTCGGAGATCGGTGGATGAACAACATATACTATTCCTAGAACCCTGTTACAGGTGAGTAACCTCTATTTCTAGGACATGGATATGTTGTTCATCCACACTGTCTGGCAGACTCCTAGCAGTTCTCCGGGAGGAGGGAGGCAAGGCGCACACCCCCTGCTTGGGAAATAAAAACTGGAGAACAGAAGACCCAAAACCAGCATCCCGGGGTGACTCCAGATCGATGTGGTAGTGGGTGATTAAGGTGTGTGCCGACTTCCAGGTAGCAGCCCTGCAGATTTCCTGGATAGGGACATCCCTGGAAGCAGCCACCGATGCAGCGGTATGGTGGGCAGAATGAGCTCTTAACCCTCTGGAAGGCTCCATGCCCACCAACCTATAGCAGAGATATATGCAGGAGGTGACCCACCTGCCTATCGTCCGCTTGACTGCAGGTCTGCCAGGTGCGGCTTCAGCGTAAGTGACAAACAGCTGGTGAACCTCTCCCCGAACTTCAGCCGTCTGCTCCTTATAATAAGCGAGCGCTGTTCTAGGGTCCAAAGTATGGAGCCTATATTTGGCCTCCGAGGTTTGACTGGGGTAGAACACCGGCAGAGTCAACACCTGGTTAAGGTGAAACTCCGACACCATAAGGCCCAGGAGGCGCAGGAAGTCCTGGGCAAGGCACAATTGCCCAACCTGAAATGATTGGGCAAAGGAGGAAAGAACCTCGGCCCTGTCCGCCAGGAGCCGTGCTCTGGCTCGTAGAGGGTTGAGCTCTGCCCCGATGAAATGTATCACCTGCACTGGCACGAGTTCCGACTTGGCCTCGTTGATGAGGAGGCCAACCTGAAAGCAAACCTGGAGGGCCAGATATCTGGACCGCTCCACCTCCGTCCTGGAGGGGGCTGCAATCAGCCAGTCGTCCAGGTAGGGGTACACCTGGACCCTTCGGCGCCGCAGGAATGCTGTCACCACTGCCATGCAGTTGGTGAAGACCCTGGGAGCTAGGGAAAGGCCGAAGGGCATGGCCCGGAACTCAAAGGGATCCCTCAGCTCTGAAGCGGAGGAATCTCTGGTGGGACGGACAGATTGGGACGTGAAAACGTGTCCTGAAGGTCCAGGGAACAGAACCACACGCCTCGTTCCAAGGATGGGATTATCTGAGCCAGACTGACCATCCTGAAGGTCTGAGGCCTTAGGAACCTGTTCAGGTCGTGCAGGTCGAGAATGGGGCGCCAGACCCCCCCCCGTCCGTTTTGGGACCAGGAAGTATCTGGACACAAACCCCAGGTCCGGAGGAGGATCTGCCACCTTCCTGATCACCTCTTTTTCGAGGAGCAAGGCAATATCGGCTCGGCAGGCCGACAGAGAGGCTGCGCGGGCCCTGTGGCCCCCCAAGGGTGGGGCCTGCTCGAACGCCAGAGGCAGGCCCTTTCCTACCACCTCCAACACCCAGCGGTCCATGGTGATAGCGGACCAGGCAGAAAGGAAGTGGCGGAGCCGTCCCCAGGGGAACCCAGGAGGGAGCGACGAGGCTAGGGCGACACCCCTCAACCCGTCACTGGGCAGGCTTGGAGGAGGGACCGGCAGAGAGACGTCCTGGGCCTTTACCTCCCTGCTTCATATTGGAGGAAGCCGTGGGCTTGGGTTTGGGATGCCAAGCATGAGCCTGCTGGCCATGGTGCCGGTGCTGTTGGGCCGGACGTGCCGCAGAAGGGCGAAAGGACTTGTGCTGCTGCTGTCGGCGGCCTTTGTCCTTCTGGGCGGAGGTGACCGAGTCCAGTGTGGCACTGGACTTTTCGATCCGCTGGAGGAGACCTTCCACTCCAGGGCCGAAGAGGTCGGTCCCCAGGAAGGGGATATCCGCCAATTTGTGCTGGGTATCCGCCGTGAAGGTGGATATCCTCAGCCATGCTCTGCGGCGCATGGCAACCGCGGCCGCAACCGATCTGGCACAGGAGTCTCCTATGTCCAGAGCAGTTTGAAGCTGCTGCTTAGCCAGTGCCCTACCCTGGTCCCGCATCTGCCAGACCGTGGTCTGCAGGTCGGTCGGGAGATGAGGGATCACCTCATCCAGGGAGCCCATGAGGCCGTGGGGGAAGTGTGCCATCAGCACGGCCGAGCTGGCCTGGCGGAGGCCAAGGGAGGACACAGCGTACATCTTGCGCCCAGTGTAGTCCATCTTTTTGGACTCCTTGTCTGGGGCTTGTCCACGTCCCTAGCATTCCTGGAACACAGTCAGTGACCAACCCCTCGGAAGAGGGGTGTTCCGAAAACCCGGGCAAAGAGCCGGTAGGGACCGCATACTTCCTGGCCGAAGGCGCAGGGCAGGAAGTAGGCCACTGCCAAAGCTCCAAGGCTGGGCCAACAATAGCTTCAGCCACCGGAAAGGCCTCCGTGGGGGAATCCCCTTGGTCCAGTATCTCCGTCAGGGGATACTTGGCCCATTTGGACATGGGCTTGAGCTGCATCCCGCTGGACTCCGAGATGAGCAGAAACAAACCCATGAAGGACGACGGGCCTTCGTCCAACAACTGGCCCCCCCGGAGGACTCCAGGTCAACAGGCCTGGAGAACAAGGAAGAGTTGGACTCTGAGGAGTCCGCGAAGAGCTGCCTGGGGCCCGAGCCACCCTCCACCTGCCGAGGACAGTCGGGAGTGAGTGACCGACAACCTGTGGGGCAGGCCTTGACCCGACCGAGAATCCTTGGTCGGCTCCCCGATTTTGGTTGTGGAGGCGGAGGTTCCACCACAATCTGTGGGGCAGCAGGTTTCGGCCGAACAACCAGCCCAGGCTTGGGCACCTCGACAACAGTGAGGGGTTGTTTTGGCCGCTCGGGTGACAGCCACTTGATGGCAGGGGAAGGCGACGGCATTGACTTGCTCCCAGACTGAAGTAACTGCTGCCACATCAGGTCCTTGAGCATCGACGCAATTTGCACCGAAGCCTCTCCTCTTCCGAGGAGGAAGACTAGGACCAGCAGCGGCGCCGCTTACCTCGGTGCAGAGACCGCCAATGTCAGCGGGATCAGCTGGACCAAGACGAAGACCGAGACCCTCAGTGTTTCCGAGGACGGGTCTGGGGACACCTGCTCTTCCCTCGGCTCGGGAGCCTTAATCGGGGACTGCTGCACCGGGGCGCAGGCAGATCCTCGGTCTTCACCAGGGGAACCAGTGAAGAAGGGTTGTCGGGCCTCACCAGTCGACAGCCCATCCGACGGGTCGAGAAAAATCTTGACCACGTCGACGGGAGTCTCAGCCGGCTGGCCTGACGGGGACGCCATGAAGCTAGCAGCCTTAGCTGCAACCTCGACCGAAGTCGACAGCCGGCTGTCCGGAAAGAGAGCCTCTCGGTCCGGTATGTGATAGGACTTACCCTTTGAGTCCTTTTTGGACAAGAGGAATGTCCCGATGGCCCCGTCTCTTCATGGAAAGGGACTGGCAAAGCTCCTTGAACAAAGCCGAATATGAGGTACCCAGAGAGAGTGGGATAAATGCCGAGACCGAGGAAGAGGATGATGCAGCCTGGGCCGCCTCCTCCTCAAGGGTGATCATCTGCTCGAGCTGCTCAGCTGAGCCAGCCGCCGCTGTAACCGCCCAACGGGCCTCCTTCGACTTAACCGGTGGGTAGCACTTCTCGGGGCACCCAAGCTGTAACCAGGCAGCGCGGTCCTCCAGGACGTTGGCCGAAAACGAATGGCATGACTCGCAGGCCAGCGGGTCGTGTTCTAGGCCGAGGCAGTAGACACACGTGGAGTGCGGGTCCATCCTGGACATCTTCTGCCCACAAGGGCACCGCCAAAATCCGGGAGTCGATTTATCCATCGCAGCCACAAGGAGAAAGATGACCGAAGTCTTGAAAATTTTAAAATGAGTTTCGGGCGAACCGAAGAATTAGGATCCAGTCCATCACGCAGAGCGTTAAGGAGGGAACCTGAGCTTCCAAGCGCCAAGGAAGTTCTGGCGTCATGGGGCGGAGCAGAGTTTTACCACCCAGGTGGGTGGGAGGAGCCAGCTTGAAGACCTTCCAGCAAGATTTAAAGCGGCAAGGAACCTGCCAGACAGTGTGGATGAACATATCCATGTCCCTAGAATAAAGAAATTCAGCCCCTTGTCTGTCCAGCTGATATTTTTATCCACTGTCTTATCCAGAGGTGGAACGGAATTTGGGTTCTGCAAGATTTTAAATAAATCTTTTTTAAAGAATTTATGTATTGGAAGGAGAATTTTCTTTGTGGGCGTTAACCCCATCATCTCCAGACACTCTGCCTCCTCCTCATCCTCTATAACCTCTGTAGTAGCTAGGTCAAGAGCATCAACTATTTTCCTTACAAAGGAAAAATGGGAAGAAAATCTTCTGGTCTGGAAGGAGAGCCACATTCTTGTTCTGGTGAAATCTCTGGTTCAAGGGGCTCACCTTCATTAGCTTCTAGTTCATCATGATCCCCATACTCCATCTCCTGAGAGGGGAGTTCAGAGGGAAGAGCTGGTTCTTGAACCCATGGGGGGTGGTAGGGGCAGGTACAAGGCCTGCAAAGCCTGCCATCTGCGGAGGATTGCCCAGGCCTGGCAATCTCCTCCACAGGCAGGTCGATGGCACAGAAGAAACCTCTCTAGGGTTTGTCAGCCTGGGGTTCATCGCGTTTTGTCTTTTTGGTTTTCTTGGAGGACCAAGTCTCAGCTGGCCACTCATCCTTTTTAAGGTACTTGTATCACCATTCTCAGGGGTGCTTAAGGGAGACAGCGGTTTCAACCACAGATTTGGAAGGTGTTGGCTGGTCGGAGCCTGAAGCACCCTTGTCTAGTCTCTTTCGTAATCTTTCCACACTTTTCTCCACTGTTTTTTGTGGAAAGACTTAGCTTTCACAATCTGTACAAAGATGTTCAGTTCCCAAGCAGACTACACAGCGTTCATGCTTCTCTGCTCATGCAAAAAATGTCCCCATACTTCAAGCAAGTTTTAAAACCTGGGGGACCAGTTTTTTTCTTAGATTTTTCAAACAACTCCATTTCCAGGAGAAAAACCACAACCGCAAACGAGAACTTTTTTTTTTTTTTTGCAGTCTGTTCCGGAACCGATCAGGTTCTGATGATGAACAGAGGATTGTAAACTCTGAACCGGGTTAGTGGTTCACAACAACCAGTTCAGCGGTTTCAAAAACAGTTATTTAAATGAATTAAACATTAAAATAGCAGAAAAAGTCCCACAAAAACTAGCAAAACCCCCTGGTTCCTCAGCGGTTATCCCGAATCATGAGGAACCGAGAACAAAATTAATGCTATACACTAAACTAATAAACGTATGAAAGAATAATAAAATATAAAATACTTACAACTCTGCTATAAACCACAAAACAACCTAAGAGGAAGTCTCCTGGGCATCTTGAGACGTTGATGGAACGTTGCAGCAGATAAGGGCAGCAGTTTTAATACGTGTCACGAGCCAATGATCTATCACTTGTATAAAGTTCTACTTGCTCTGGGCAGCTCTACTTAGGAGGCAGACTGTAGAGAGTTAGTAATATAGAAGAATACATGGGGTTAGAAGAAAAAAATTACTCACCTTAGTAATGTTTCTTCTAATGGAGTCTTGCTGTATTCTGACAATAGCAGTGAGTCCCAACCTTCGAACTGCCCCGGAGATGAAAGTGTTAACTTTCCATGCCAGGCATGGAACGCTGAGCTAGAGCTCGGTTGAGATTCAGTCTATTGCTGTTTGAACTCAAACCGTCAAATTTTACGAGCTAAACCCACTGAGGTCCTGTGTGGAAGCTGTAAACCTACACTAGCCAACTGGCTACTAACATAACACATTTTTTGGTTCCAAAACAAAGACTCAAGTCAGGAGACCCAAAAAATGAAATAACACCACCCACTCACCCAAAGAAAGGGTCATAAAAAAGGTGGGGCACTTCCAGAGTGCCAACACTGCCACTGCCCACCCACATCCCAAAACAGAGGTTCTGAGAGGGAAGGGGGGATAGAATACAGAAGACTCCATTAGAAGAAACAACATTACTAAGGTGAGTAATTTTTCTTCAAACAACATGAAGTCTTACTGTATTCTGACAATAACAAACTACCAAGCAGTACCTCCATGGAGCAGGGACAGAACCTACTTAGGAAATAGGCACTGAAGCACAGCTGTGCGAAACCGAGCATCACTCCTAGCCTGGATATCCAGGGAGTAATGCTGGGTAAAAAACTGTCAACTGTTTTCCAGGTAGCTGCTTGACATATCTCTAAGATAGGAATATTCCTGGCAGTAGCCAGGGAAGCAGCTGTACCTCTGGTAGAGTGAGCCCTCAGGCCTGAGGGTGGAACCTTACCTAATTTTTCACAGCAAAATTTGATGCAAGAGACAATCCACCTGGCAATGGATCTTTTAGTGGCAGGTTTTCCTTTACCAACCTCACCATAAGTGAGGAACAGTTCGAGGGAGTCAAATCTATGACCCTTGGTACGTTCTATATAGTAGCTAAGGGCTCTTTTCACATCTAGACTGTGCAGCCTCCTCTCACCAGAAGAGGAATGGTCAGTGAAGTTCACAGGAAGAGACAGATTGGTTAAGGTGGAAGTCTGAAACCACCTTAGGCAAAAAAACTTCCTGTTAGTCCTGAGGACCACCTTATCCCTATGGAAGGAAATAGTCAGGCTCCACTGACAGGGCTTGTAGCTCACTTATGCGCCTGGCAGAAGTGATGGCCACCAGAAACAAGTTTTCCAAGTCAAGTACTTAAGCTCTGCTGAGGACGAAGGCTCAAAAGGGGGTTGCATAAGCTGAGCAATGCAAACGTTAAGATCCCAAGCAGGGGCAGGATCCCTGAATGGAGGACTGGTATGAAGCAATCCCTTGGAAAACTTGGAGAAAAACAGGGTGAGCTGAAAGAGAAGAGGGCTTACCTGCTGAAATGAAAGCAGAAACAGCTGCCAGATGCACCCTTAGTGTAGCTGGTCTGAGTCCCAAGCTATTCAGATGGACCATATAGTCAAGGACTGTGGGCAGATCAGCAGACTCTGGGGAAATATGCTTCCCAGAGCACCATATGGAAAATCTTTTCCACTTGGAATTATAAGTAGTTCTGGTGGAAGGCTTCCTAGAAGCCTTTAGAATATCCATAACACCTTGGGAGAGGTGTAAATCAGCAAACTAACTCTTCAAGAGCCAGGCCTTGAGATTGAGACATTTGAGATTGGTACCAGACCCTCCCCTGAGCACAGGTTGCAATTCCTGGGGAGAGCCAGGGGAAGATGGACTGTTAAGGACAATAGGAGAGGATACCAGGGCTGTCTGGCCCAGTCTGGAGCAATCAGGATCACTTTGCAGGGTTGAGACCTGATTTTGACTAGTACTTTGAACAGGAGAGGGAAGGGGAGAGCATACAGGAACTTCCCTTCCCAACTGAGAACTAAGGCATCCAGGGGGACTGAGCCCAACACTGGGGGCCTGTAGCAAAAAAGGGGAAGTTGGTGATTGTCTGGGGCTGCAAAAAGATCCACCTGTGGGGGTGCCCCATCTGGATAATATCACCTCCAAGACCAGGGGATCCAGTGACCATTCGTGATGGCCCTGAGATATCCTGCTGAGCGCATCTGCCAAGATATTGTCCTTGCCTGGGAGGTGTACTGCTGTGAGGGAGGTGTTCAGGGAATAAGCCAGAGACCACAACTTCATTGCTTCTGTGCACAAGGCCGTAGACAGAGTGCCTCCTTGCTTGTTGATGTATCACATTGTGGTGGTATTGTCTGTTCTGATCTGACTAACTTTGTTCTGAACAGACTTGGAAAAAACTTGAAGTGCTAGAAATACTGCTCTGAGTTCCAACAGATTGATGTGAAGCAGAGATTCCTGAGGGGACCACAACCCCTGGGTGGTCAGGTCGCCCAAGTGAGCCCCCCAACCCAACAGGGAGGCATCTGTAGTAAGGATTAAAGAGCGAGACTGAGTGACAAAGGGAATTCCTTGTCTCAGATTGTTCTGATCCTGCCACCACTGCAAGGCCTGGATCAGGGTTCAAGTCACTGGGAGCAGTTTGGTCAGAGGGTCCTTTTTCTGAGACCAAAAGGCTCTCAAATGGAACTGAATGTCCCTCATCTGAAATCTTGCTCCTTGCACCACTGCTGTAGAAGCAGCCATGTGCCCCAGGAGCTGCAGAAAATGCCTTGCTGGTCGAGACCTGTAGGGTGAATGAGGAGGTCAGAGTGATAAGGGTCCTTGCCCTGTCCAGGGGAAGGAAGGCTCTGGCCCTTTCTGTATCTAGCTCTGCACCTATGAAGGTGAGGACCTGAACAGGCTCTAGAACAGACTTTGAAAGATTCAGAAGGAAACCCAGAGAGGTGAGCAGTTGCTGAGTTATCTGTAAGCGTAACTTGACTTGGTCTGGGGACTGGCCTACTGTGAGCCAGTCGTCCAAGTATGGGAAGATGGCAATCCTTTGCCTTCTTAGAGAAGCAACTACTACTGCCAGGCATTTTGTGAACACCCTTGGAGCAGAGGTTAGACTGAAGGGCATTGCTCTGAAGTGGTAATGGCCTGAGGGCAGCTCGAACCCGAGGTACTTTCGATGGGAGCTTCTGATGAGAATATGGAAATAGGCATCCTTGAGGTCCAGGGAAACTAGCCAGTCCCCTGGCCTTAGAGAGGGTAGAATTATTCCCAGAGTCACCATTTTGAATTTTGGCTTTAAAAGGTGCTTGTTTAAATATCTGAGATCCAGGATGGGCCGCCATTCTCCTGTCTTTTTTGGGGTAAGGAAGTACCTGGAGTACAATCCCTTGCCCTGGTGTAGGGGTGGAACCCGTTCCATAGCTCAGAGCCAGGAGGGAAGAGACCTCTGCCTCTAGGGCAAGTGCCTCTGAGGGATTTGCAGGTGGAAAAGATCCGGTTCTCAGCTTTGGAAATTTTTTGAAGCTGAGAACCAGTCCCTGGCTTACTACTTCCAGGACCCACTTGTCTGATGTTAGAGACTTCCAGTCCTGGACAAAGTAAGCCAGCCTGCCCCCTACAGGTGGTGGAGGATCGGCCCTGGCCAACCCATCAGGGTGCCTGTTTGGCAGGGGGTTTTGGCTGAGGGGTGGAAGCAAGTCTGCTTGTACCCCTTCTGCCTCTCCCTCTAAAGAACCCCCTCTGAGCATAGGCAGAAGAGGAGGTCTGGGCTTGGTAGAAAGGCCTATGAAAAGGCCTGCCCCTGGGATGCTGCCTTTGAGGAGTGGCCTGCCTTTCCTTGGCCTGGGCACTCCTATAGGTGGTCCTATATTCGTCCATTTTCTTCATGTAATTCTCCGTTTGCTCCCCAAACAGAGAATTACCCACAACAGGAAAATCCATGGCCTTAGTCTGGGTATCCTGTGACAGGCTAGTACATCTGAGCCAAGCCATTCTACGATGCCACAGATGTAGCCATGACTCTAGATGACACATCATGGGAGTCCACTGCAGCATGGAATTGCACCTTGGATGCCTCAATACCATCAGCAGCCACCTGCTCCAGCTCCTTGGCAAGCTGGCCAGGGACCTGTTTTACTAAAGCCATGACAGTGTTCCATCTGGTTTCTGATACCTAGCAGTATAGGCCATATAGTTGGCCTGTCTGAGTCCCAAGGATGCTGCCATGTATTGTTTCTTTGACATGGCATCAATCCTCCTGGAGTCCTTGTCTGGGGGTGTGAAGCCAAGGGAATATTTGCCTTATCACAGGCTGCAGCCTGCACAACCCCAACATGGCTGCATTGTTGTGCAAGGAACTCCGTATCTGAGCCTGACAATGTATACCTCTTGTCCATTCTTTTATCCACAGGAGGTATGGTGTTAGGAGTCTAAAATCTTAAATGTCTGTTTCCCAGAAGATTTGTGTAAGGGAATAGACAGCCTCCTAGACTCTGGGATATCCATCATTTCCACATAGTCAGGCTCCTCCTGGTCATCCACAGCTTCTTCCATAGGAAGCTGGAGGGTTTCAGCCACTTTTTTTATAAAACATGAAACGGGAGGGGGACTCAAAGCCTAGGAGGAGACACTCCTGAAGGTCTGTCTGGGGAGATGTCCAGGTCAACAGGCACATCCAGACTTTCAAAACCACATTCACTTTCCTCATACTCCTGTTCATAATATTCCTCTAAATCATAATCTTGAACCGGTGAAACCCGGCCGAACCGAGCGCCTCCCTGATGGTGCCGGTTCGGTCAGAACCGGGGAAACCGACTGCACAATTTTTATCGCTTTGGCTATTTCTTCAGTGGTTGGAGAAGAAAGTTTTGGATCCACACCAGTTGATTTTTCCTTTTTTGTTCTCTTAGCTGGAACCGACTCCTCAGAATCGGATCTCCTTTTGCCCGAAGAAGTCTCGCCCTGGTCACAAGGCACTCCTGGTTCGGTTTGAACCCAACCGGGCTGGCCATCTGGGTCAGCAGACTTTTTGGCCTCCCTTTCCTTGAGCCTACCAACTCTTTTTTTCTAGGGTAGCTGCAGGAAAATTTTTACAAATCTGGCAGTCTGCATTGAGGTGGTCAAACCCCAGACAATAAACACAGGTGATGTGGGGATCAGCCTTAGCAAAGACTTCCCCACACACACTGCAATGTTGAAACCCAGTGGGCCCGGTTTTTTCTTTTGGGTTTCTCAGACATTGTGCCAGTCCTAACCAAACTTACCCTTTTAATGGCAATCCGCCAGGCAAGACCCTCTTATCGGTTCCTGACCGTGTCACGGGTCGTGGAAAAAAATGTAATAAAATCAGTTTTCTTTTAGAACCGATAAGAACCGGTAACCACACTCTGAAAGTTCAGATAAAGATTTTTTAGCAACTTGATCAGTTCAAACCGAACCGATGAACTGTTTACAAGTTCCACACAGAATAGAAAATAATATAAACCTATCTAGTACTCACAAATACCAGAGACAGAGACTGAACCGACAGGTTGCGGTTTAAATTCGGTCAAAAACAGAGAAAAGCGGTACTTTAACAGACAAATTGAACCGAGCAGAAGGAGAAATCTCCGGAGCGACTGTTCAGTGAGGCGGAGTAAAGAATCTGACCGTTTGAGTTCAAACAGCAACAGACAAGAGTCTCAACCGAGCTCGAGCTCAGCGTTCCATGCCTGGCATGGAAAGTTAACTCATCTCCCGGGGCAGTTCGAAGGTTGGGAGACTCTGCTATTGTCGGAATACAGCCAGACTTCATGTTTGAATAGAGCTAGATATGTCAGCTGCCAGGGAGGGTGCTGTTCCACACATCACACCTACTAACACTAAACAATCTTCTAATTAACAAAAGGGAAAACACCTCGGACATAAAAGGTAATGGCTGACTGCTTTTAAAAATTAATAGTAGTTTTAGGTTGTACACTAGCTCAGAGGGATTCCTAGGGTTTGAATAAATCAATACATATATCTACCTGCTGAAGTACGCTTTTCCTTCTTGGTCTTCACGTCTTTTTCATCGGAATCCTCACTGTACGAAAGTTAAAAGAAAGGTATTTCACTATTAAGGTGTACAAATACTGTGCTGTCAAGGTTATGCATTGGGGGAATTTTGATGGATTAAGTATTTAAACACAGGGATCCATCTTGCAGACATCACCTGCCAATTTATCATGAGCCCTTTCCGAAAAAATGGCTGTAGATCAAACTTAATTCTGACCACAATTTGGTTCATAGGGATCACAGAATGTTACAAGCCAGGTCATACAAACGTGCTGGCAGAAACGGAACACCTGGTCCATCTAAGTCTGCTCGAGTGTGCAGCCAACACCCCTAGTTTGCAGCTGCCCCAACCCCCACTTCCTTCTGTCATCCCACTGCCACCCCCCCCACCCTCACTGTCCCGTTCCCTGTCCTATGCCCTTTTGAAGCTGTTCAGATTTACATGATACCACCCATTCTGGTAGCGTGTTCCATTTTGCTACCACCCTCTCTGTAAAATAGTGTCCTCATTTCCTTCCTAAATCTCCTCCATTCTTAGCCCGTGACCCTCCCACTCCTTAACTTAAAGACCCCATCTGCCCCATCCTTATTGATTCCCTCAGATACTTGAATGCCTCCATCATGTCCCCCGTCCTTCTATCCTCCAGGGTGTACATATTGAGGTCTCCCAGCCTGCTGTCAGTCTCTCCACCATTCCACATCTGTTGCCCTCCTTTTGCACCCCCGCCCAGCAGCCTGATATATCAGTTTAGGTATGTCCCCAAAACTGCACACAATACTTTAATTGCAGCTTTACCAGTGATCTGTAGAGGGCAAGATCACCTCGATTCACCTAGATGAAAACCCTCGCTATGCACTCCAGCATTTTGTTCGCTTACAGCCGCTCTCCTGCACTGGGCAGTGTTATTCATGGTCCCGTTATTACCTCAAGGTCTTTCTCCTCCTCAGTGATCCCCAGCTCCCCCCCCCATCCAGTATTCTCTCCTTGGGTTCTTCACCCCAAAGTGCATAACCTTACACTTGATTAGGTCCCCCTGCAGCTGCTTCCACCCCTCCTTTCCATCCACCACTGCTCCGATTTTGGTGTCATCAGCAAACAGACTTACCTTGCTCATCACCCCATGTCCAATGTCTAATATGAAGAACCCACACAATACTGGCCCCAACACAGAGCCCTGTTGCACCCCACTTGTCACCGGCCTTGGAGTTGAGAGCTCTCCTCTCACTACCACCCGTTGCAGCCTCCTCCTCAGCCAGCTTGTAATCCAGTTCATTTTTGCCCCTACTCCTACACCAGTTAGCTCCCCCCCCCCCCAAGTCGCTCATGAGGCACCGAATCAAAGGCCTTGCTGACATCCAAGTAAAGAACATCCACCACATGACCCTTATCCAGTTCACCTGTTACCCAATCATACTACTGTATCACGTTGGTTTGACAAGACTTCCTGAAACAAACCCATGCTGCCTCACATCCTGGAGGTCATTCTCTCCAGGTAAGACACCAGTCTTTCCTTTAGTATCGTTTCCATGAGTTTGCACACTACGGATGTGAGACTTACTGGACGATAATTACCGGTTCATCCCTTTGGCCTGCTCTGTGTAATGGCACTACAGGTCAGGCAAGAGCCCTTATTACAGCTCACCCTCAACTCAAAGGAATAACCTCAGACAGAATGTAAGGAGCAATGTATCTAGGTGATTAAAGGTATTCATATTCTTAATACCCACCACTTCAGGTGGTAGTCTGTTCCACATTCCCACCACTCACTGACTAAAGTATCCTGTCCTTTTCTTAGTCTTGTTTGCCCCGTAGCTGTAATCCACGAGTCTTGTGACAGTTTGTATCTTTGCACATTAGCACTGTACAATCCCAAAGATAATCTTTAGCAACGGAACTAAAAACTAAACACATATTCTCCCCCCAACCGTCTATACTGACTACAGATCTAGAACCCTCCGTATATCCCTATAGTCCATATCTTTAGCTCATCCAATCATTCCTGTAGCTCTCCTCTGGAGACTCTCTAATGAGTTAATACCTTTATTACTTGGGGATGAGAACTGGGTACAGTACTCAAGATGTAGTCTTATGCACGATTTGTACAAAGGTAGAATGACCCTTTAATCCCTGCTAGAGGAGTCTCCCTACACGTCAATATACCTCTAGCTCCATTTGCCTTTAACGGACCGTTCCTGGTGTTTTTGAGGTCATTTGTGATCATTCTCAAATCATTTTCTTCTTTGGATGTTCCAAGTTTTTTTTGTACCCCCCAAGCTGATATGATGCCATGATATTAGAATGACCACATGCATAACTGCACACTGTCCATGTAAACCCCTTAATAGCATCTATTTGGTTCTAAAATGTGCTTACAAAATGGGGCCTGAACAATTCTGACTCTCTGACCAAGACCCTGCAACATGATACTGCATTAAAGGGAAACATCCACGTACAGTCGGTCCCCACCTCCATGTGAAGTGGGGCCCGTGTAGTAGATGCAGTAGGAAAAATTAAAAGTTAACTTACTTGCCGATTATCTATTTTAATTTATATCTGGTTGATCCTGCACCCTCCCTGCCCTGGCATTTTAGGATGAAGAGCCCTCCCCGGCACACCCACAAGCACCCGCGGCTGTCCCCGTGATGACGTTTCAGGGGGTGAGCAGCCGGGATCAGCCTGGACACAGATTCTAAACCAGAGCCAAACAGATTGCCAAATCTTCAAATAGCTCCAGTTTAGAATCTGTGTGTGTCTGGGCTACAAAAAGATCAAGTACCGACTGGCAGGGTACTTGGCAGCCAGTACTTGGTATCGGAAATGCACAGGGATGCATAGGCTCCAAACCAGAGCTATTTTAAAAAGAAGCCATGTATTGAGTATATAGATGACCCCGGCTGCTCACCCCCAAAACGTCATCACAGGGACAGCCACGGGTGCTTGTGGGTGTGCCAGTGAGGGCTCTTCATCCTAAAATGCCGGGGCAGGGAGGGTGCAGGATCAACCAGATATGATTTCAAATAGATAATCGGCAAGTAAGTTTGCTTTTAATTTTTCTTACTGCATCTGCTAATTGGGGCCCAATTCATATGTAGGTGGGGCCGACTGTACATGGATGTTTCCCTTTATCCTAGCATATAATCCATCTTCCATGACATGACAGGGGTGTGTAAACTCGACAGCACAATTGGTCAGGATCAAACAGGGAAAAATGATAATTACATAACCGCTGTAAAAAAAAAAAAAGTGTAAATTAGACAACTGAGCAACATAAAAAAAATCATGCAAATAAAATTGACAAATTTCCACCCTCCCACCACCGTAACACTGCTCATGAAACTGCAGCCGGCCCAGTGGCATCAGTGTCTTGCCTCCTGCCATGCTAGCGACCAGTCAGAGTGGCGAAAGCGGGCCGTAAGATAGAGCGTCCAGAAGATTGCTCTCCTCTCCTAGGGAGGAGATGGGAGTCCGCTGCAAGACTGGCCCCTGGTGCTGGCTGGCGAAACGGACCCATAACGAGGGGGTGGATGCAGGGCAGATGCCCGGCATGGCCATTGGCATCACTGCACGCCTTCTCTCCGTGCTCGGGCAGAAAGTCAAAAATTCTGACCAGCAAATGATGAAGACACTGCAGGCACCCCACCCGGCACCTAACAGAAGCAAAGGAGAGTCCTGTGGACGCCAGGGCTGGTCGGAAAGAGAGAAGAAACCAATTTAAAAAAAAAAAAAAAACCGGAAACTGCAAAGGAAATCCATCCAGCATCTTTGACATGGCATACTTTCTGCTCAAAAACTACAAACTCAGTAAGTCTCAGTGCTGCTCATGTACACAAAAAAATCTTACACGAGTAATGAAACCATAAAAATATATTCCAGGATAATATTCTACACAACGGAAATATATACATACAGCACTAAATCATCAAAACTTCTACAATCACTGCTTTAGACGTTACTAAAATATCCACTTACCTCTCTGGAATGCAGTACACTATCAACCACAGTCCCCAAACTCTCCGCTTCTACCTCATCAACTACAATGCAGCACCCGCATCACATCACGACAGCTAATTAACATCTCAGTCTCACAGATCATATGGAAAGTAGTGATACTAGGAACTGGCGGATTCCCGTCCGTGGTAGGATTTTAAGAACTTTCGAATACTAATCCAATTCGGTTTCAAATTGTAAAACTACCTAAAAACAAATCTGACTTGGGAGTCTAATTTGAAATCCTAAATGCTTGTATAAATAAAGTACAGTTATGTAAGAACTTACCGTAACAGCAGATCTTCCATAGCCTCCCGACAGAGAGGATAAGAGCGAGTACCTCCCAGTTTGTTGACGTAGAACACTACAGACGTGTTGTCAGTCTGTAAACGGAGGTGGCCCGGGATTAACACTGGGGCCAAGGCCTGAAGCAAATTTAGGACTGCTCTCAGTTCTAGCACATTGATGTGAAGGTTCTCCTCGGATTGGGACCACAAACCTGGAGTCCCGTGGTTCCCTAGATGTGCGCCCAATCCCGTTCGAGGCGTCTATGGTAAGGGTTTGGATGGGAGTATCGTGTCGAAAGGGGAGACCCCGCAGAAGGTTCTGTGGAGACATCCACCAACAAAGTTCCCAGCAGGTTGGCTCTGTGATTCCTATGGGCATCTCTAGATCGTCCCAGGTCTGGTCCCATTGAACACAAAGTGTCTACTGGATTGTGTGCATGCGTAACCGGGTGAAGGGAACTGAAACGACTGCTGCGGTCATGTGGCCCAGCAGTTGAAGTATGGTCTTGGCGGGACTGTAGAGGTTGAACTGACCAGAGCGGCCAAATTCCGGATGCACTCCGCTCGGTCAGTGGGAAGGAATGTCCTTCCTAAGGAAGGATCCAAGAGTGCTCCTATGAACTGGAGCCTCTGTGATGGGAATAGATTAGACTTCTCTAGCTTGATAGTGATACCCAGGCGCTGACTGAGCGACAAGGAGTCGTGAATGGTCTCCAGTAAACGGGACCTTGAGGGAGCTAGTAGTAGCCAATTGTCCAGATAAGGCAACAGAAAGGGACCCCCTCTGCAAAGTGCCATAGCAACTACCACGAGACACTTGGTGTAGAGGAGAGACCGAAGGGAAGGACCTTGAACTGGAAGGACATTCTTCTAACCTGAATTTCAGGAACCGACGATGGCCTCTGGAAATTGGACTGTGCAGATAAGCATCCTGCATGTCCAGAGACGCCATCCAATCTCTTGTTGAAATCAAGGGAAGGAGATTTGGCAAGGAAACCATCTGGAATCTCTTGTATGAGATCCATTGGTAGGGGACACTGAGATCCAGGATGGGTCCCAAGTCCCCGGTGGTCTTTGGAACCAAGAAGATGTGGGAGTAAAACCCCAAATTGATCTCTGCCAGAGGAACCCTCTCTATGGCTTCCTTGGCCAGAAGAGACCGAATCTCATGTCAAATAGGAGCAATGCAGTCTCTTGGGTAACAGGACAGGGGCTGAGGTTTGTCCGGTGGTATGGAATTTAACTATGGAATGCCGAACTCCGAAGTCAAGAACTCACTGGTCGGAGGTCACTTCTCTCCAAGCATCAGAAAAGAGAAATGCAGCCTCCCACCGGGTCTCCCCATGAGAAATCTGGGGGGGGGGGGTCGCCTAGATAGTCAGGTGGTAGCAGGGGGAAGGAGGGCAGCAGCGGCAGGTCTAGCCTGTCGAGAGGTGGACGAAGAGGAGCCTCTAATGCCACCTCTGTGACCAAAGCCTCCCTGCTGACGCTGGGGCTGAAAGCGGGGTTGCCGAGACTTATGACCCCCCTCAGCCACAAAAATGGGACTTGCGAAAATGTTCCCGCTTCCGGTGATGCGTGGTCTGGACCGCCTTACCGGAGTCCTGTAATCTGGAAATGACTCTTCTCCAAAGAGCACAGAGCCATTGAACGGGGCATCCAGAAAGTTGGATTGTACATCTGGGTCGAACCCAAAGACCAGGAGCCAGGAATGGCACCCAAGACAAATGCCAGTTGCGGCCACCCTCGCCGAAGTGTCCGCAGAGTTGTAAGCTGGCCTCAGGACGTGGGTCCCCAATCCGAGCCAGTTTTTAAGAGTTTAGCAAGCTCTGCCTTTTGGGGGCAGTCGAGCATACCTTGCATGACGTCCAGTCCTTGGTCCAAAGGGCATTCTGCAACTGGACCATGTGAGTCAAAAAACTGAGGCTATGAATACTGCAGGTAGCAGAAGAGTACACCTTATGACCTAAGGAATCCAGCTGCTTCGACTCAGTCGGGCGACTGGGTACTCACATACTTGGGCCTCTGCGTAAGATCGTGTGCAGCCGAGGTGACCACAGTCTCAAAAATGGGTTGATCGGCTAAAAAGGGATTGTCCTTGGGGGCCCTGGTGTGGAAGCCTCCAAGTGGCATAGATGACATCTTGGAAAGTGTCCACCATGGGAGGGATGACCACTGGCTTGGGATCCTTCTGGCACAGGTATTTTGTCAGGCGAAAGCGTTCAGGGTCTAGGGCCTCCATATCCCAACCCATGTTCTCCTGTATGTGCCGCATGACCTCCATAATGCTGGGGTCATCCGGTGGAGATTTGGGCTGATCCTCTGTATCCCTAGGAAGTGGTTCAGGATAGGAATCCGGGGTGGAAGGATCTGAATTACCATAGCCATCAGCAGAAGAAGAAGAAATACGATGCCGCCTCCTCTGCCTCTTGGGTCGTTCTGGAGAGAGTAGTGGGAAGAACTTCTGAGATCTAGTTCTCCTGCACTTTGATTTTTCTTAATGCTTCCTGGGGCTAGTGGGAGATTTTGTCACATCCTCCACAGACGGAACAGGGACCTCCTCCATGTCCGGGTTAGGAATGATGTGGGGCAGCTGAGGAGTGGGAGCAGGTGAGTGCCAAATCCTGCTTTACTGTCTCCCACCAGTAACCAAACAGTTCCTTCACATGGGACATGCCCAATTTAAGAGACTCCAGCTTAGGAGGAGGCATCTGTAGGCCTGCGCCCATACCGGTGTCCGACAAGACCGGTGGTCTGGCTGGTGAAGATGGCGGTAATTCTGCAGAAACATCATCTGGATCTGACGTCAGGTGGGCCAGTGTCAGGTCTTTGGGAGAGGCGATGTCTGGACTAGCGTCAGCATGAGCCAGGGTGCAGATGGTGGAGGTTCGGCTGATGGCTAAGCCAACACCAGAACAGAGGCCACAGGACGTTGGTCCAGTGCCAGGCCGGAGCCAGAGGACAGTCGGAATGTTTAGACTTAGATAAAGTCTTTTCTGACTGGTGGTCAGAAGCCGGAGGCGGACACTTGTCAGGCATAGCTTTCAGCGGGAGGGATGAGGCCCTGCCCGAACGTACAGATGCCTTTTTTTGATTCCCAGAGGTTGACTGAGGAGAGTGGGGCCAAGTGGGAAGAAGTCTTACCTTGGGCCACCTGAGACCCGGAGTCACTGGGTGGCAGTATCTTAATGGGCTAAAGACTGGATGGGCTAAAGACTGGAGCCCGAAGACAGAAGCAGAGGCAGAACGCTTCAAGGAAGTAAGCCGGGCCTCATGCCCCGATGAACCGGAGCGTCCTGCAGTGAGAGCGCTGGAGGACCTGGGCCTGGAAGGGGACTGCTCCTGGTCCCAGTGATGGCGCTTCTTCCGATGCTTCTTCTTGGAGGGGGAAGAATAAAGAGATTCCCTCCCAGACGACAACTCCTGCTGCATTTCTGCTAAACGCTGCTGGGCAAGAAAAGCCTGAAGTGATATTTGGCACCCGATGTGGGTCCTGCTGTTCAAGGCCTGGCAGTGAGAACAGGCACCAGAGACATGGTCTGTGCCCAGGCAGTAAAGGCAAGTGGAGTGGCAATTTTTAGAGGGAACCTGTTTCCCACAAGAGAACTTGCTAAGATGCCCTGTTGATGAAGTTGACATACTCTGAACTCTGTGAAACTGTGAGGTGGAGAAATTCTTGAAAGAGTGAACGATACAAGCTAGAAAGCTGAGAGCTGACTAACGCGATCTGCAGCGGAAAAGAACTGGAGCATGTGGGGACCATCTCCTCCCTTTATACTGGGTGGCGTCAGGGGTGGAGCAGACGTCGGGAGGGCGGTCCCCTAGGTACTGCTAGAAAAATAATTGCTGTGATCTGCTGCTAGGTGGCGTCAGTCCTAGATGTGTTACCTGCTGCAAGAGCTTACTCTCGAAGATCAGGTTTTAGGATTCAGTTTATATTTTCAGACTGCAATCTGAAAATCCTAAATGCAAAAAATCAGGTCGGAATCTAATCCAGTTCTGTTCAGTGGATTCCAAGCAACCCTAACGGAAAGCACAGGACGTTTACAGGAATACCCATTTAAAGCAAGAGGACCATCTCCCCTGCAGTACAACTGCACCCAACTAGTGAAGTGGTTCAGCTGCAACCTAATCCCTGATGTACATCCAATTTATACTACTGCCCTAAAACTGCCCACTGAAAGATACAGCATCAAAACGCAGCACAACCACAGTGCTAAGTAGAATAAGGCTAGTCCATGGGAGGGAGAATATGCTTGGGATCCCTCACCCTCCAATACAACAGTAGTTACATTAACATAGCACAGTAACCCCCCTCTTTCATGCCCTACTCTTTACATCTACCTAGGCAGCAGGTATAATGCTTTTTTGTTTTCCCCTTACCTACCTGGATGCCCAACCATGCGTTGCGAATTTAGAGGTGCAATTGTAAAGTGCCTCAGCAGTCCCCTGTGGGAGTCTAAGGTAATTTAGTATTACTTTAGAAACACAGAATTTGTCAGCAGAAAAGGACATCGCATACCCAGTCTTCGAAGAGTCTGATCTGTCTCAGCAGATCCTAAAAGGTCTCCAGCCACCGTCCCCATCTTCTAATATACCCCATGTCTATTCCACAAGTTTAGATTAAGTATGGAACCTACCAGCAACTTTGCAGCACTGAAAGTCAAACGACATAAAAACGCTGAAACACTGCACCAGCAGTCTAAACACTAACTGTGAGAAAAGAAAATGTGAAAACAACCAGGAAAAAAAAAAAAAAAAGGAAGTGCAAGCCAGTGGAAGCCGCAGGTAGCAAATTACAAAGTCTTGCGAGAACTGAGGCGTAATGTAATATCAGGGACTACCATTTGAAAGTATGGCAGCTGGAAGTGGAGCCAGAGGGAATGGAGGCAAAGATTCTGATGACATCTCGTCCAGCGACACAGGCGACAATGTCAGTGAGCTGGAGGCAGGGATCTTAACACTTGATCCATACAGGGATGATCCCTATGCGACAGATGCGTCTGCCACCTCAGAGTCAGGCAACAGTGAAGGATCCTGAGGCATATTTTGGGGAGGCGGTTTAGCACATAATCAATGGTAAGTGCCCATGGCAACATCCAAAACTGCCACAATGAACGTATGTATGTGGCCTGACAGAGGGAAAAGCAATCACAGTTTCAGATGTAACCACAAGTGCAGCACTGTGGACAGGTGACAAGTGGAAACCAGCAGCAATGTGAATTGGGTGCAGGCAGCACAACAAGGGAAAGCCACAAAGTGCAGAGCAGATAACATCTGCATGTATGTCTGACAGCATGCCAAAGACGTGAACACAACGCAGGGCAAGCATGAGACATTCAGTGGCAATCAGTCAACCCCACCAACAGCACAGCACAAAATAGCAGAACAAGGAGACAGCATGGCAATACAGCTCTGCGACTGGGATGTACAATATCATTGGCAACCAGCCAGCAGCCCACGACCGCACAGCAGAATGCAGGCACATCCCTACATACAAAGCACAATCCAGCCCCACCCTCCCACACAGGGGCAGCCACAGGTATGCAGACAGCGGTCCACTAGCACCCCAGAAAGCCAACTCAGCACACTGCAAGAAGGGGAACAGAGCATAAAGGAAGTCAACACAGGAACTGTGTACCACATACACACTGCATGTAGGAGGCTGTGTGGGCAGAACAGCACAGAGCACAGGAACTTTAGCACCATCAGGAATGTCCACCACGACCCCTGGAGAACAGACAGGGGTTCCAAACAGTGGACCCTGAGATGCAGCAGTCAGGTGCTGATAGAACCGTGCTGCGGAGAGCTGGTAAAGACATGCATAGCACTGCTGCAGTGCGATGCAGTAGCCCACCCCTGGACCTGAACTGTAGCTCTCGCCACCATGCAGACACTGTCACCCTGCAGACAAACCCTGTAACTCCCAAATAAAATAAGGACACACTTCAAACAACATGTGTAGCTAAGGGACTGGAAAAGCAGAACCTGCCCCGACAGCACAGTGCCCAAACAAACATCATCCTAGCAAAACACAGTAGAGAATCCCACACATACAACGGAATGGTCAAACAACCTGCAGGGCACGATGGCAGTGTGGTGAATGGCAATATAACATGCATGCACATGCAACTGGCATAGCTAGATCATGAATGATGCATGTAATAGTGCATTCCCACAGTTCAGTGAAATGGCTAAGCATGTAGGAACAAACCGAAGCCACTGTGATGCCCTAGTGCATCCAGGCCACACAGATAAGGTGTGTCCATGTCCCCATGCACATTCACAGGTGAACCCTATGTGGACCCCCCCAAGACTGGATACCAGAGAGCACCCATTCCCAACATCGAGTACACCCCAAGACAGACGATACTGGATACCAGGCAACACTGCCGTGAGCGATAGGCACAGAATGACATAGGGGCATTGAATGCTACACTGTCTAAAACACATCAGACTGAGATACCACCCACTGCTCAGTAACACAGAATGCACAGTACTACAAGTGTTGGTGACTGACAGAGCAA
The DNA here is from genome assembly GCA_016271365.2 of Neoceratodus forsteri. Classification (NCBI taxonomy): domain Eukaryota; kingdom Metazoa; phylum Chordata; order Ceratodontiformes; family Ceratodontidae; genus Neoceratodus; species Neoceratodus forsteri. Next base: position 96,676,751 of record JADMNL010000029.1, on the reverse strand, counting down.
CAGCAGCCAACACACGGGAACAGGATGCCACACAGTGTATCCTCTGCCTCACAAGAGGGCAGACAATAAGCAGACATGTAGCACCCCCCCAGACACAGTGTACGACAAAGCGCTGTACGAGCAATGCCAAACTGTCAGTGAATCTACCCACTATGGACTGGCGGCCATCCCGCACAGCCACACCTACACAGTCTGGCCAATCATAGAGAAAAGGGTCAAGGAAGGGGACTGCTGGGCAGGACTGGAATGGCCCCCATGCGCTGCCAAAAAATCTGGCAAAATGGTCACACCTGGCAACACACACACACCCCAGAATCTCTCAGAAATGTTGCGAGGTGTAACCCTCTGTGGATGTGTGCAGGGCACAGAGCAAAACACCCAAAATGTGTGACACAACCCGGACGGTCCTTAGCCGATGGTGTTTCGCACTGCTCAGATATTGCACTCAATGTGTGGCACACTATTCTGCATTGCAGTTTTCCACTGTGTACGCCTCTTGCCATTCACTGTGCTGTATACATCAGCATTACCATTGCACTATACAGTCACCTCTGGGTGTTTGACCGGCTTCGGCTGGGAGTCAGTGGCACTGCTTCTGTGTGGATGTGTGTGACAGTCACAATCCAGTGGATGGTGCTGGTATACTGTACCTGCACTACTGCCCTCTTTATGTAGTTTCTGTACTGTATGCTATTGCTTGTTATTCCAATGGCAGTATCTCTGTGGCATCAAAGTTGTGGTTCTCTCCAGGGCCTAGAACTGCGTGTTGCACCCAGCTATCCTCACACACTCCCTTATGGTGCACAGATGCAGAGTCACTACTGCTGCACCATTTCTGTAACTGGCTGGGATATACCTTCTGTCAGGGCTGGGGGGGAAGAAGACTACTCATCTGTAGGCCAGTTGTGTGGTCATACAGTTGCTGTGTGCCACTTTGGTCCACACAGTGTATTGCATGTGGCAGGTTTGGCTACTTGTCAGTGCACCACCATTGGTGTGCTGTTCAGAGTGGGTTGCTTGAGACTGCTGGGTGTCATGCCTCAGGACTGGTCCCTACTCTGCAGTGCTCTTCTGCCTGTGGTACACCTCTGCTTCCGCCCTGTTGGGGTGTGGGGGTTTCCTTTCTGGGACCTCACGGTCTTCTAGCTGCAGCTCAGTCTCTCCCACACAATGGCTCCCTTCAAGCTACTGCACTGTTTTTTTTTTTTTGGGGGTGCTGTGTTGCTCAGGGCCGCGGCTGCTAATCTCCGTCAGGATGCCATTCCCATTTCTGTGTCCACGGACAGCTTTGGACTACTGTTCAATGCAGAACTGGTCTGCAGTGCGGGTTTTCTGCGTTTCTTTTACTGTTTTCCCAGTCCCTCTACTGTTCTCCTGGCTTTATAGCAGTTGGCCGACTACCTGGTATGACATCACAGTGCCTGCGCTTTGCATCATGGGATTGCTTTTAGAGTGTAAACAATGCTGCTGTCTGCAAGGCGACCACCACATGAAATCTGCCATACCTCTGCACTGGTAAGTCATTTTGACATGCAGTTTCTTTTCTTGCACACCTAATGACTCACTGTGTTACTGCATGACTGATATTTAAAACGCAATTTAGCTTCCACATTTACTTTAAGCCCCCCCCCCCCCAACTTTTTCTGGCAGCCTGTTCCAGGTGTCTACCACCGTACAGTGAAGAAACATTTCCTCACATCTCTGAAACTTCCCCCGCCAGCTTCATCGCATGCCCCCTGGTCCTGGTGATTTTTCTTATTTAAAAGGCCAAGAGATCAGAAGGCTGTGGGTTCTAGCCCCACACCAGGCATTTGGGTTAAATCCCAATACTGAGACTGTAGAGCAGCATGAGGGGGGTACTGCACTCTTTAGGTGCAGTCTTTTGGATGAGAAGTTAAACTGAGGTCCCATCTGCATGTTCTGGTGGTAGTTCAGGTGGATGTTAAAGATCCCATGGCACTTAAAGAGTACGGGAATTCTCCCCCACTAAAATACCCCCAACAACTTAATCTGGTTCAGGGTCAGTTGGCATTCATCTGTATCCCCCTTCCCTGGGTCATGCCTGAAAATATGCAGAATCTGCCTAGTGCACTTACCCGTCAACAAAAACTACATAAAAAGACTCCCATCCTGCATCCCGTTTACCCATGTGAGGTATTTGTAGATCTCCATCATGTCACCTCTCACCCTCATCCCTTCCAGGGTTGCACATGTTCAGATCGCCCAGTCTCTCCTCATAGGGCTTCTCATGTATCCCCTGCACCATTCTATGTTGCCCTCTTCTGAACTACCTCCACCCTGTCTCTGTCCTTTTGAGGGCTAAGCCAATGGCACCCCTCACCTAGCAGCAGTCCTTGCTGTAAATAAGAAAGCCCTCTAACAATTAATTTGTGTATATAAGAATACATACATACGTACACACAGTCCCACACAATGACACACACACACACACACACACACACACACACACACACACACACACACACACACTTGGATTCACTTCAATGGAGAGAGCTCCAGAAGGATACCTGCTGCCTTACAGGATGCAGAGACCACTCTTATGGTTAGTTCCAAGAGTAGTCACACATGCAGTCCTAGGGTGCGAGAACTGCAAACCGAAAGAGTGCGCTTACGACACCCTAGAACTGCGAGAACCATATTTGTTTCCCTATAAAAGTTATTGAAATTTTAGGTAGGTTGATAAAATATGGTAAAACTGTTAACTTTCACAGAATGTGCTAGTTTCCAGGGCAGCTGTGTGAGAGACACAAAGTGTGCTTCATGCAAAGGAAAAGGGAGCACTCCAAATGGTTGACCGTGTTCTAGCTAATCGTTATTTAGAGAGACAAATTGTGCTTGTTAAGCTGCTGTGCCCATTTGCTTGTTTTCTTGTCTGGGTTTGAAAATTTCCTGGCATTCCAAGCTCTAGTAAGGGTATCATTAAAAATCAATTCTACTACTGTATTAGAGCTTACCTTGCGAAATATCAAGAATAGAAAATTTCAGAAATTCTATTTTCTGGAGTTCCTCAGCATTCCATCCCAGCAGCTTTCACTACAGGTATTCACTTTCATACTAGTGGGTTGATGGCACACCCTCTCCGACTGACAGAAGGGGGCCCCCTCCTGAATATACTCTGTTACTGCCCAATTTTCAGTTGCATATGCCAAGCAGGACAATAAAAGAATCCACTGAGAAACTAACATTTTAGCAAAAAACCGAGAACTCTCAATTTCAACACACACACCCACCCACCCACCCACCACCTGTCAGCAACTCCATTCCCCTACACTAATAACCATGGGAGGGAACTAGATTAAAGGATGAGGGACTCTGGGGAAACAGAATTTTCTATGGTCAGAAATGTTCAATTCCTCATCACCCTATCCTTTCATATCAGCAGCTGTCACTATAAGGACATAGCAAGAAGTCTTTCCTCATTGTTGCCCAACACAGCTGCCCAAGGACGGTTACAAAACCAGAAAATACCGCATCAGAAAGTCTGTTCCTCACCCCCAGATTTATACCACAGAGCTACCTACTTGGGAACCACCACCTGAAGAACCTTTCAAAGAAAATTTCAGCTGATGACTGAACAACTGATAGTGCTTCACGAATGCATGGACGGAAGTGAAAGTAGTACAGATATCTGGTAGCGAATCTGTCCAGATGACTGCTACTGCTCTGACTGAATGTCCTTTTAGGCACTCAAGTGCCAACATGTCCACTTGTATGTAAGCAGTTAGACTACCTGCCTAGTCATCTAGAGATGGTCAAGGACACTACTGCCTTCCTTTTTGCTGTTCCTATCAGGAGGATGAACAGGGAAGTAGTCTATTTCCAACCCTCCGTTCATGACAAAAAAAACAACATTTTTATTGAAAGTAGATCCAAGTTACTGTGTGGCTGTGTGTAAATAGAGCATGTTCACGTGAACGGGTACCTACAATCTCAATACAGGACTTCTCTTGATCATTAAAGAGCATCGGACACCTTCAGGATAACTTAAATCATAATATTTAGACAGTTCAGTTTATATTTCACAGTTCTGTATTTTCCCTTCCCATTACTTATTACTGAGGCCATCTGCATGAAAACAGGATCTCTGCTCCTTAAGAGTTCATCTATTCCTGTTGCTCTCCCCCCACCTGAGGTCACAATGCACTGCCTGTGACATCAGTTACTCCCATGGCAACAGACTGATGTCACAATGGAGTATTACGATTTGAAATAGGGAGTAAGCGACAGAGGCAGATGAACTCTAACAGAATGCATTCATGCAAATTTCCTCTGCAATAAAAGATAGGGAGGAGAAATCCATAGAATATATTTGGAATGTAAGCTGAACTGTACCCAATTACTATGTTTTGCAAAGTTGTCTGAGGCATGTCAGCAGCACTTTAAATAATGTACTTTACTTTGACCAACACTAACGCGTTCTTCCTTACATGATTGCATACACACTGAGCTTGAGCAAACATGATGGACAAATAATTAGGTATCTACTCTTGGCAGAAAATTCAAAGTACCTGTCAATATCAACAATCCAGAAGGCTGAAGGTCATTCAAACAGCAAGTAACTATTACAATTTCAATCAGAAATACAATTAAAACTGTACTGAAAAATTAGGAAAAAACCTTTATACCTGTCTTCCTGTGAGTTGCGTCCAGGCTTCCTCTTATGTTTGGCATCCCGTGGCGAGCTGCGCATTTTCTTTGCTGGAGGGGTTACACCTCTTCCATAGTCCTCATCTGGGAAAAATCATTGTAAGTTTCAAACTTGGAAGCAAATTATCCATTTGGCTATCACAGTATGACACCGTAAACATCTGTGAGCATGGTATACTAAAATAAAGTGTTTGAAACAATTGTTTTTATTAATTGTAATTTTCTACGTGTGTGATATCCCATTATCTGTCTTTAAATAATTCACAGTAACAAATTCTACTGTCATATACACTACCGGTCAAAAGTTTTAGAACACCCCCATTTTTCCAGTTTTTATTGAAATTTAAGCAATTCAAGTCCAGTGAATAACCTGATATGGTACAAAGGTAAGCGGTAAACTGCTAGAGGTTAAAAAAAAAAAGTTTAGGTTAGCAAAAACTGCTGTAGAGAAATTGCAAAGAAAGCCAAGGTGTCAGTGAGTACAGTTTCATACACCATCAAAAGGCACTTAGAAACTGGAGGAAACTCTGACAGGAAGAGGTCTGGCAGACCCAAAGCCACAACAGAATCAGAAGACAAGTTTCTGAGAGTCAACAGCTTGCGTGATAGGCGGCTCACAAAACAAAAGCACCTTGAACCAAAACGGCTACCACAGCATTTTGCAGCGCCATGCAATACCCTCTGGTCTACGCCTAGTTGGTCAGGGGTTCATCCTACAGCAAGATAATGACCCAAAACATACCTCCAGGCTGTGTCAGAACTACCTTCGAGGAAAAGAACAAGACGGTAGGCTTCAAATCATGGAATGGCCAGCACAGTCTCCAGACTTAAACCCCATCGAGCTGGTTTGGGATGAACTGGACAGAAGGGTGAAAGCAAAGCAACCTACAAGTGTAACACATTTGTAGGAACTTGCAACACTGTTGGGAAGAACTTCCCAACAATATTTGATGTCCATTGTAGGAAGAATGCCAAGATGTGTGTGCGTGTTACAGTATATCTGCAAAAGGTGGCTACTTTGATGAGTCAAAAATTTAGATTAAATTTTGTTAAAATGATTCTATGATTTTTTTTTTTATCCCCAATTGTTTATTTGTTCTATGCTTTAATTTCACAGTACATTGAGACATTAACCTGCGTAAATTTCAATAAAAACTGGAAAAATGGGGGTGTTCTAAAACTTTTGACCGGTAGTGTATGTGTGTGTGTGTGTATATATATATATTTTTTTTTTCTTCATCAGATTGTACCCAACAGACCCGATGACTGCCAACTTGGCATCACAGCCTCTTACAGGCGCTATAATGTCATAAGACGTGTACCACGAAGTCAGAAAATCCTGGTGAAAGGATTTATGCAATGTAGGTGAAAGTCAAAACTTGCAGATACATGATTTTAGCTACTCATTTCTCTCTTTTTTCTTTAAATGCACTTTATACTCCTTGTGTCTACCCCTCTGACCCATCTCCCCAGCCCTGTCACCCTGGTATCACCAAGACATACCCTGCCAGGTGCGGAGTCAGATCGGGCATCATCCACAGTTGGAAGGTGTTTTTCCTCCATTTTTCCCCTTATTGCTGGGGCACACACGCAGGACGTGTGCACATCTGCAGAAGTCCGCAGCACCCTCCCTCTGATCCACACTACCCTCCGGTCTCCACCGGGGGTGAGGGGGCAGTCATTCGCAGAAGTGCCAGTCCTCCAGATGCTCAACTTTCCCTCCCCTGCCGACCCCCGTGGCTCGCTCTAACACGGGTTGCCAATGTGGCGTCCAGTGCCTCAACCCTCAGCGCCACCAGGCCGGGCTTAAATCATTTATTTCAATGCAAGGTTATACTTTTAAGCTCTACAGTTTAAAATACACTATAAACCGAACATAAAATGGCCCGAGGCCGCACTCAAAATATGACATTTATCATCACATGTAAGTTATGATGTAGCCCCACTCATGTAGATATAGGGGCTACATGATGGCCGGTCACTGAATACACGATCTAAATGAGCAGAGTTCATAAATTGTGTACTTAATGGCTGGCCATCACATATTCGATTTATGCAACAGGGCTGGTTATTGTAGCGTCTCTTTTTCCATTTAATTTATTTTTTTTTTTAAGACTCAGTTGCATGGTTTTTATGGTCAATGGGCTTTGTTCTTCCGCCTTTTTAGATGTGTATTTATGAAGGATCTAGTTTGTGGTTTCTGACTGGCTGGTTGTGTGGGTGCTGAACTACAATTGGTTGGTCATTATGCCTGCGGCGTCAGTACACCGTGTCAGCATGTAGGCATCCGCTCCATTTGGTGCGGGCAGCAGCATTAGGAAAAAGGATGGCGGTTGTACTTAGCAAGGGTCAGGCAATGTGTTCACAGAATAGCAAGCGGTAGTGGGACAGCACTGCCAGTCAGCTCCATGTGTGAAGGAGTTGCTGCAGAGTTGTGGTTCAGGATTTTGTGTTTTTTTTTGTTTATTGTGGATTTCTGTAAATCTGCTACTTCTGGGAATGAGTGGCGCTATGAGGAGAAAGGAAGACGAGAGCACCCATGAAGTACAAGTGCTGTGGGCAAGCTGAAGAGAAGTGAACAGAAAGACAGAGGTTCTGGAGTCCAATGTTTTATTTTTGTTTTAAATAAGTATATTTTTTGTGATGGACATGTGATGTGTAGGCTTCTATGTGAGGAGTACGAGAGTGAGAGAAAATGGAGAACATAATAACAAGCCACCAGAAGGCGGCCATTTGGTCTAGTCTGCTCATATTGCAGCATCCACAGCCTGAGCTACTGTCCTTGACCTCCCTCCCACCTTCCATCCTCCCTATCCATAATCCTTACCTTGCCCCATGCCTATCTCGCCTAGCTTAAAGCTGCCCACTGTCTTTAATGAGATCACCTCATTCAGCTGCGCATTCCAAGTGTCTACCACCCTCTCTGAAGAAGTGCTTTCTGACCTTCCTCCTAAACCTCCCACCCTCCAGCCTAAGACTATGCCCGCCTCGTGTTATGGGGGCCGCTCAGCTTAAAGAGACTCTCCTTATCCACCTTATTTATCCCTTTCAAGTACTTGAAGGTCCCAATCATGGTCCCCCCCGTCTTACAAGGAGTACATGTTCAGTGTCCTCTCCTCATATGCCCTACCCTACTGACCTGCCATCATTATCTTTGTAGCCCTCCTCTGGACCTTCTCCAGCAGGTTAATGTCCTTTTTGAGGAGTGGGCATCAGTACTGAACTCCATACTCTAGGGGAGTCCTTACCAGAGACCTGTACAAGGGCAGTATATCCTCCTCTCTCGTATTAATCACCCCTTTGGATATGGATCCCAGCGCCTTTGCTACTGCTTTCTTGCACTGCATAGAGTGTTTCAGGTCACTAGTGATCATCACTCACAGGACCCTTCTCCTCCGATGCAAATATTCTGACTCCATCCAGGTAGTACTCTGTCCTGGAATTCTTGGCTCCAATATACATAACTTTGCATTTCTTGGCATTGAAGCCAAGATGCCAGATCCTGGACCACCTCACCAGCTTTTCCACATCATTCTGTAGGTCCTGTATCCCTTCAGCTGTGTCCACTCTCCCGCAGAGTTTGGTGTCATCTGTGAATAGGCACATTTTGCCCTTAATGCCATCCCCAATGTCACTGATGAAGACAATGAACAACACTGGCCCAACACCAATCGCTGCGGTACCCCACTGGTTACCTCTCTGGTGCCAGATAACTCTCAACTCACAACCACCCTCTGGGTTCTGTCCAGTTTTCCACCCATCTGGCCAACTTCCTGAGCAAACATTTATGGGACACAGAGTCAAAGGCCTTACTGAAATCAAGATAACGTATGTCTGCTGCTTGACCCCTGTCTGCTGTCTTAACAGTCAGAAGTCAAATCAGATTAGTTTGACACAATTTCCCCCTCCCCTCCAATGTACCCATGCTGCCTCACATCCTGGAGAACGTGCTCCTCTAGATAATTTCACCAATCTTTCCTTTAGTATGGTCTCCATGAGCTTGCCCACAATGGAGATCACACTGACTTGTCTGTAATTCCCATGGTCATCCTCGGGACCACTTTTGTGAAGGGGCACTATATGTGCCGTTCTCCAGTCCTGTAGTACCACACTGACGCTAGTGAACTATTAAATAGGTCTGCCAGTGGCCATGCCAGCTCCTCAGCCAGTTTCTTTAGTACCCTTGGATGTACTCAGTCCGGGCCTGGCTATTTGTCCACCTTCAATGCCAGCAGCCCCTCCATCACTACATCCATGTTCCTCTCCCCCACCCTTCCCTCCTGAAGGCAGAAAAGTAGTATTCATTTAGTATCTCTGCTTCCCCCACATTATCTTCCGCCCCCTCCTCCCTTAAGTCTAATCCCTTCCTTCTTGTCCCTTTTCTCACTTACATAGCGAAAGGAAGCCTTCTCCCCTTTCTTAGTTCCTTCAGCCATCTGCAGCTCCTTCTATGCCTTTGCTCGCCAGACTTCCTTGCTTGCCTCACTAGTCAACCTTAGGTCACTTTCCCTATCCACCTCTCTGTCTTCCTGAATCTTTTAAGAGGCCAACCTCTTTTCCCTTACTGCCTGGGCAACCCCACTAAGAGACACTAAATCATGAGGGGGAGAAAACATGTAATGTTCGAGGTGCAGAAAAGTCACTTTATCATCTTGCAGTTCAGGTGAGACTGCATTTGACTGTGTAGCCAGGAGCTGGATCGAGTGGGACCTCCAGTTTCCAGAGTTGTAGCAAGGTGCAGTGGCTCTGTAAAAGGAAAAGTAGTGCCACGGGGGAAGGGGGTGATAACGTATCAAGTGTATAGATAAATGGTGATGATGTGTCTACCATGTACTTAAATGTATTCAATGAGTGTGATTTAATGCCCCCACGTCCACCCCTATTGCATTATCCCCCCAATCAGTCTGCAAAGGAAACAGCACAAATTACACACAGAAGATAGTAACATGGTTATAACATATGCTTTCCTCTACTGATAGGTACTGGTAACGGAAAGCATGATTACATGCTGAACATGTGTTTTACAGTTACCATATGCAGAAAAGCATATAGGCGCGTTCCCCATGGATTAGCCTGTTGTGTACATCAGAAGGCAAGCAGTGGGAGACTATGGATAAAGTATGCCTGGTGGGGGCGGGGGTCTCACAGGATCAATCAGATAAGTAACAGTAAGTGCATCGAAAAGTTATGCAGGTTTGTGAATCAGGATCTATAGGTCCCCGCAGCTTTTGTTACAGGGAGCTGAGAGTTCCCCTTTAACTGTAACAGGCTGAGAACCAGGCCTTTTTTTCTCTCTTAGTTAACCAGGAGTAGCACACTAAGCTAAAAGCTTTTTTTTACAGGTGCAACCTGGGAGCATAGGGAAGTTAAGTGACTTGCTCAGAGTCGCACAGTATGCAAGTGGAAGCTGTGGGATTTAAACCCAGGTCTGGTCTGCTGGATGTCACCAGATCTGCAGCTCAGAGCCTTAAACCACTGCACTATACTGCCTCCTTCTGGCACTCCATTCACAGTAGTCTGGGTTGTGGTCAATCATTACATCAAACAAGATCCCAGATCTGCACACATTATCGGGGTGAAATAATACGGTCTAGTCCAATGTGGATTCATAGTCAGATTTATAGTTTATTCTAGTTGTGGAGACTATTATACGTTAAAAAGTAAGTAAACCATGACAGGGCATGCATTACAGGATTTTAATGCATGAGGGCGATTTTATTTTATTTATTCAGATAATACCCTTTGAGCAAAAGCTCTTTACATAGGTTCCACATCAACAATCAAGACAAGAACACGAACAAACAAATGAAAACAACAGACTGCAATACAGGGATTATAATGACACACACACTGCTACAGATTTACATAAGTCATTACATATAGTGAAAATGTACAGTGGCCAAGGGCACTGTAAGATGCATGTCCATTAACTAAGCGCAATTACAAAGAGTGAGAATACCGAGTAATGACAGAGCGAGCTGTGGTGGCAGTGACAGATCTGGTGCAGGCGAGAAAGTAAGTCAGCCCAGGGGTCTTGTCAGGTTGCTTAACTGCATGGGAGAGTAGACATAATGCAGACAATGCCCAGGGCTCCAGATAACATTTTTTGTGATGAGTACTACACTCCTCATTTTGAAAGTGAGGTGAGTAAAAGGCAAATTCAGATGTGTATAAATGGACAAAGTGGAGTGAGAAGCACAATTTTAAAAACTCTTTTTTCTAGAAAAGAATTAAGTACCAACAATGCTCCAGGTAATATTGGCAGGTAGCAGTAATTTGCTCACCAGTTTTAAAATAAAGTAAGTAAAACAAGACTGGGATGTATAGGAGTGCTGTAAATTTGGAAAAAAAGCTGCTCCTTTTGAATCACCAGTTATAAAAGCAAAATTCTTTGGAGTTTGGAGTATTTACAAATGTTGGGCAAGTGCTGGTACTCAAGTTTTCTACGAGTATTTCCTAAAAATGAGGTGAGTAAAACAGGTCAGTACTCCCCTTATCTGCAGCCCTGCTCCTGCCACTGTAAAGTGCATTACAATCCTATGGTGCACATCCTGAAGGGGCTTTTTAAACCGAAATCTGGCACCGGACCGTGCATTTACAGAGATTTAATGCACAGTCGGGAGGGATGTCTCAGCCAACGAAATGTCTTTTTTCCCTTGCCATTTTATAAGTAATAAGTCACGACAGGGTGTGCCTTAAAGGATTTTAATGCATGTCCCAGGAGTGTTAAGGCACAAGGCTGAAGGCAGTGTGTCCTTATGCCCCCTAGAAGCGCATTAAATTCCTTTAATGCACACCCTGGAGTGGCTTACTGCACTCACAAAATGGCCCATTTCTGACAAGAAGGATGTTTAAAACAATTTAAATTAGTTTTACAAGTTAAAATTATGCATTTTAAATATGTTTGCAAATACAAAACTAAAAACAAATAGTCCCCATTTGTGTTCTTGCCATTTTAACTTTATTTCATTAAGGCAGCAGATGACACTGTGTGCTACAAGCCTGATACGGACTCTGTATGCGGTACCTTCATTGAGAAGAATTCCCCCGCCCCAACGTAGGAGTCTTATTAATGATAGATATGAGGGAACAAAACCTTTACCTCAATATGCTGGCTGTTTCGTTTTTTTCCTTTTTTGATACTCTGCACCCTGATGCTGCTGCAAGTTTCACAGTCAACCTGCCTGCCAATAGCAAGACCAGAGTTCGGCAGTGTTCATTCCCCAACCCCCAGCAGGAGAATATGTTTAAATCTCATTAAAACAGTGGGTCCTGCTGATTTATTTACTTCCTCTGCCATCCTGCCTTTTTTTTTTTTTTTTTTTAAATTCTGTGTCATCCCGTCAGTCAGCCCACCCACCTGGGAACAGAGAGACAAGAATTCAATGGGATTTTTAGCTGCATCACAGTTTTGGCACTCTAATAACCAACCCACCACCAGCTACCAGTGAGAAAAGCCAGGAGGGAGACAGAAAATTTTTAAATCTTATTTAAATAGTGGCTACTGCTGGCTCTGGCTTACTCAGCTGCTCCTGCTGCCATTGTGAAGCCGTGCTGTTTACCTGTACTCTGCCATCTGAGGCAGCTGTCTCCTGTGCCATGGCTGCCCCCCCCCAAAAGATGAAGACTGCTGCATATCAATCCCTCCACTGCCTCACCGCTCCCTCCCCCCACCCCCACCCCCATTTCTTTCACATAAGCACTGTTTACTTGTTGCCGGCACTTATTATTGGCCACTCTTTCTACATGTTACGCGAAACACTGTTGTAACACTAACTCCTGCCTTACAACTGTATGCTAATGTTGATCTTGTAACTTGAATGTTTAATGTCTCACTCCTATTGTACCCCTTCTCCCTAGGTCGCACCGGAAGACGGGCGACTTGTTCACTGCGCCTTCCTGGTGAAACATTTCAATAAATAAGTAAATATACTCCTCCATTTGTCACCAGTTTATGGAGGTAAACTAAGCTTTTTCAACAATTTAAGATGAGACTATTTTCAGCATTAGATTGATGGTCAGATTGATCACAGTAGCACGGGACGCTGCAGTGCTGGCTAGCGGGTGACTTGGGGGGGGAAAAACAGAACCTTTTAAAATGCAGACCACTAAGTATTTTTTAGTTGTGGAGAATTGCTGTATTTCATGTAAATGGCAGGAAAAAATCTCAGAATGTTTACCGAATTAAGAGCTGTAGTTTGTTATAGGGTGACTAGATTATGTAAAATATAGGCAAATGATGGTAGTAGTAAGGGCCAAGATTTTCAAGATGGCTGCAACAGGCTCCCCCCTTTTTATAGGCTTACTGATGTGTGGGGTCAGCAGGTTTTTTTTTTTGGTTTTTAAAGTTGAAAATGACATTCAGCAGCTGACCATGCATTTATACAGATTAAATGTATGGTCAGCTGACATGAAGTTTCTAGATTTTTTTTCCCTTTCCATTTTATCATATTTATGCTTACTGCGATTACCAAAACCAAGAATAAATCTATTCTAGCCCAACTATTAACATGAGCAAAAGTAAGGGATGTCTTCACTATTAATGTATTTTGATTTTGTTTTTAAATATTCCTGTTCCAGAATCTATACTTTGAAGCGTTAATCATTTCTGGGACTTTTGGTCATGTCAAATATAACATGTTTACAGGTTATCTGCAAAATTAATTACAGGAGCCTGGTTCCGTCCCGCATACCTCTTAAGCTGCAGCAGGTGTCCGAGGCTGCTGTCAGTAAATTTTTTTGGAATAATCTGTACATTTACCAAACCGCCGAAACATTTTGGCTAATACGAAGTAACGCCCGGGTCCTGATCAAGCGGGGGCAAGTTTACATGGGTATTCTACACATTTAGTGACGCTGCAAACATCACTGCTTTCAATGGGGCAACAGTGGAGGGGGCTTATTCTGTTGCTTTCACGGGGGACTTGACGGCCAAATTAATATAGCAACAACCTGTTCCGGTGTCCTTAATAATCATAACAAATACTTGTGGTTTGTCCTCTTCAAACCCCAGGAATCCCACACTAGTTGGTCAACAACTGCAAATCAGTCCCCTGGAGTGAGCTGCCCCAGAGTATAGAATTTTATACTAATTAGGGAATCTTAGAATGAAATTCAGAACTGTTGTGTTGTCACGCCCACCTCTGCCCTGTAAGAGCAGATTTACTGCTCCCGCCTGAGAAGAAGCATCGCTCAGAAGTTGCTCCCACTTCAGAGACTTGACATTTCTTTAAGTATACCTGTTAAATATTTGTTTAATTACTGAACGATAAAAGTACTGTTATGTAAGAACTTACCGTAACAGTAGATCTTCGAGAAGAGCTCTTGCAGTGGGCAATAACCGTTGGGGCTAAGCCACCAAGACCCCACGGAAACCTAGCTAGCAGTCTTCAGTGGGGACTGCCCCCGACAGCAGCCAGTGGTATAAAAGGGGTTGTCCCCAACCCCACCTCAGTTCTCCCGTCAGAAACCTGGAGTCTAGGATAGAAGGAGAACCGAGCAGGTTCTGTGCAAAATTACAGCAGAGAAAGCCTGGGGGAGCAATGCCTGCTGCACGAGTTCTTAAAGATCTACTGTTGCGCAAGTACTATGTAACTACCATCTTACTTCAAGTTGGAGCTCTTGTAGCACACAACAACTGTTAGGACAGAGTCCCAAGCAATAAAAAGATAAGGACTAGGAGAGTCTGTGAGGAGGCTGGAAAAAAAAATATGCCAATTAAGGACTTAGGAGAGAAGACTCTGGAGTACCGCCATGCCAAACCCAGTCCTACATCTGGAAGCCACATCCAAACTGTGATGCTTGACAAAAGTGTGAACAGAAATCCAGGTAGCCACTGCACAGATGTCTGCAGCGGAGATGTTTCGGAGAGGCAAAGGAGGTAGCCCAGGTAGAATGGCCTTTACTATACCTGGTATGGGCGCGTTGTGCTTGTAACAAAAAACAATGCAGTTAACCCATCCATTTAGACAAGGTCTGCTTGGTAACTGGTGCCCCCTGAGTTTTGGGAGCAAACAAAACAAACAACTGATCCATTTTCCGGAAGGAAGCCATACGGATCAGATAGTAACAAAGCGTTCTATGGACGTAGAGTGTGTGCAACAACGCTCCCCTCCCCCCATTACAGTGCTCTGGATAGTAAACTGGGAGGTGGATGTCTTGATTTAGGGTACACTTTTATACCACCTTAGGTAAAAACTTAGATCTGTATGTAAGGACACCCTGTCCTTATGAAAAACCAAATAGGGCTCTTTACACATCAGAGCCTGAAGCTCCGAAATTCTTCAGGCGGAAGTAACTGCAACTAAAAAGAATGCTTTCCATGTCAAAAGCGTCGCTCGCAATCTGCAGCTGGTTCAAAAGGAGGACTGTGAGGTTTTCCAACATAAAAAGGAGATCCCATAGAGGAATGGGATCTCTGATGGGAGGCTTTACGTGCAAGATGCCCCGCAAAAAAAGTACAGGACACGTCTAGCCGAGTAAGTGTTTTGCCCTCCACTGGTGCATGATGCGCCAAACAGCAGACAGATGCACCTTAATGGAGGAGTAGCTCAGGCCCTGCTCAGACAGAGAACGGAGATACTCAAGGATGGAGTTCGGGGGACAAGAAGGATCAAGCTGGTGTGCGGTAGCCCACAGGCAAAATCTTTTCCATTTCATAGCATATGTGGATCTAATGGAGGGTTTCCTGACTGTCACAAGAACATCCGCTACCTTATGGGGAAATCCCATATCATGCCCTCGCTAGATCTGCAGAGCCACGCAGGAAGATGCAGGGACTTGAGATCTGGGTGGAGCAAACTGCTCCGGTCCTGGGAGAGTAAGTGCGAGCTCAGAAGCAGGGGAACTGGAGGCTCCACTGCCAGCTGCCAAAAGGGTGCTGTGAGAATCATCTCTGCTCCCTCTGCCTGAAGCTTCAGAAGTATTCTCTGTAGAATGGGAAAGGGAGGAAAGGCATGGAGGAACCTCCGTGTCCAGGAGAGGGACAGTGCGTCTCGCCAGAAAAAGTACACTTGCGTAGGAACTCACCGTAACAGTAGATCTTCTAGAGAGGTTCCTTTAGGAGGTCATTACATATAGGACTGACGCCACCTGGCGGGCTGCACGGCAGACTTTTCTAGCAATCCCTGATGGGGGACTGCCCACCAGACGTCAGAGTGACTGTATAGAGTGGGCGGTCGCCATGCCCGCCCTGCAGTTCTCCCGCCGGAGCCAGGAAGAGGCCTGACAGCAGGAGCAAACAGGATTTGGAGTCCCTGTAAAACACAAAATGAGGGGAAGGAGGGAGGGAAAAATATGATCTACCGAAGGAACCTCTCCTGAAGATCTGTTAAGTAAGTTCTTACGTAACTGTACTATCTTAATTCAAGAGGGTTCCTTCAATAGGTCATCACATACAGGAGAGAGTCCAAAGCAGTCCCTCCAAAGAGACAGAGAAACTAGGGAGGAGGAGAAGAAATAACTCCAACAGGAAAAACTGGAACCAGAATGGACCCAGCCTAGGACAGAAGGCCCTGTAACACAGCTAGGCCGAAACCAGCCCTCCACCTAGAAGCAATGTCCAGACTGTAGTGTTTGGTAAAGGTATGGACAGAACTCCAAGGGGCTGCGGCTCAAACGCTAGCCGCAGAGACATTTCGTAAAAAGGCAGCGGAAGTAGCCATGCCCCTAGTAGAATGACCTCTTATGGTACCCGGCAGAGGTTTTTCATACTTCTGGTAATACCTAATGCAGTTGCCTAACCATTTGGAAAGGCCCTGCTTAAAAAGCAGTTTGCCCTTCGACCTGGGGCAAGAGAGAAAAAGCTGATCACGGCTACGGAATTCTTTAGTCCAGTGAACGTAGCACCGAAGAATCTGATGTACGTCCATGGTATGGAGGAGTGCCTCACCTCTATTAGAGGGGGACGGACAGTACACAGGAAGCTCTACTGATTGGTTCAGCGTGGCTTCTGACATCACCTTGGGAAGAAACTTCAGATTCACTCTGAGGACTGCCCGGGCCCTATGGAATATCAGACAGGGCTCCTTGCAAACCACAGCGTGAAGCTCAGAAATCCTCCAGGCTGAGGTGATGGCAACCAGGAACAACGCCTTCCAGGAAAGGAAGCACAAGTCACAGCTCATAGCCAGCTCAAAAGGAGTAAGGTTGAGCTTTTCCAAAACGAAGTTCAAATACCAAGGAGGAGTTGGGCTGCGGATGAGGGGTTTCATATGGAGAATCCTTTTCAGAAAGATTAGAGACTTCCAACTGAGCCATGGGTTTACCATCCTCTAGCTCGTGGTATGCCGAAATTGACGAAAGGTGGACCTTCAACAATGAATACGAAAGACCGGAGTCTGACAGATGAAGGAGGTATTCCATGACTTGAGAGGCAGAACATGAGAAAGGGTTCCAACCCTAGGCGGTCGCCCAGATGGAAAACAGTTTCCACTTAATGGCATAAGTGGAATGAGTAGAGGGTCTGTCACGTGACGGGTGTGCGGTCCCCCGTCAGGGATTGCTAGAAAAGTCCGCCGTGCAGCCCAACGCCAGTCCTATATGTGATGAACTACTGAAGGAACCCTCTTGAAGTAAGATCTCCAGGTCCTGGACCTAGCGAGCAGAAACTGCCCAGTTTCTGCTCGCTGAGTGGGGACGCAAAAAGGTCCAACTCTGGTCATCGCCATCTGTTGAATAGCTGGTCTACCGACTGAAGGAGCTCCCACTCATTAGTGTTGGACAGAGACCTGCTTAGGCTATCGGCCAAGATGTTTTGGATGCCTGGAACATGAACAGTAGACAGCTCGGGGCAGTGTCCCAGTGCCCAATACCAGACCCTCATTGCCTCCCTGCAGACAGGATAGGAATGAGTCCCCCTGCTTCTTGATGTAAAAGACTACTGACATGTCCGTCTGAATGAGAAGAGGGCCTGCAGACAAGTCCGCTTGAAAGGCCTGTAAGGCATTCAGGACTGCTCATATTACCAGAGCGATTGCTTGTCTGGTGACCAGGTCCCCTGGGCCTGCCTGGTCTCCAGGTGAGCACCCCAACTGAGACCCGAGGCGTCTGAGGTCAGAACTAGTCTCAGGGGCTCCAATCGCCAAGAGGACCTCTGCTGATATACCGAGTTGGTCCAACCACCAGGTTAGTGTCCTGCGGACTGGGTCGGAGACCAAGACCGGCTGATCAATGCCATCTGACCTCTGATCCTATTGCACAGAGCATCCACTGAGGGACCCTCATATGGAGGTATGCCATAGGAACCGTAGGATTGGCTGCCACCATGTGACAGAGGAGTCTCATACTCTGGCTGGGACATGAGGAGCAGAGAATACCATTCAGGCCTGATCCCGAAGGCAATCCGCCCTGTCTGTGGGGGGGCAATGCCCTGTAGTGTGTCCATAACCGTCCCTATGAACTAGTCTCTGACTGGGCCATGGAGACAAGACTGGGATATTCAGGGTGATCCCCAGCTCTCGCAAGAGTGCAAAGGTGCTAAGCAGCTGTTCCCTGGTGGGAGCTGCCAGGAGCCAGTCGTCTAGGTAGGGAAAGACGTAATTGACCCATCGACGCAGAGCCGCAGCCACCACCGCTAGGTACTTGATGAAGACTCTGGGAGCAGAGGAGAGGCCGAATGACAAGGCTCGAAACTGGTAATGTCGGGCCTGGAAGAGGAGCCGCAGGAACCTCCCGTGTGGCGTAAAGATCAGAATGTGCAGGTATGCATCCTGCATATCTACAGACCACAGCCAGTCCCCTTGGTGCAGGAGGGGAATCCGACCTGGCAGCGTGACCATCCTGTACCTCTTGTATTCAATTAACTTGTTCAGGGAGCAGAGATCCAGGATGAGCAGAAGGTCCCTGGTCTTTTGGAAACAGGAAAAGCATGAATAATGCCCTTTTCCTCGCTGAGCCGGGGCAACTGACTACAGCCTGCTTCTGCAGGAAGGCCAATTTCCCCTTCAATTAGGGGGACATGAGAAGGAAGATATGGGAGGACACTGGTGGAGTATCAGGAGGCATTTGCTCCAGCTCCAGGGTATGACCTCTCTCTATAAGCTGAAGAATATAGAAATGTAAATACCTGTAAATTTTCTTTGACTGCTGGTCTCCGGGCTTCATAACTACTGGGGAGGTACCTCCTCTTGTCACGTGACAGGCAGGAATACAAAGCTCTGCAGCCTGGACATCCTCCCTCCCACTTCCTGTGACCACCAGTTCTTCCCAAAGCATATCCAACCTGATAGTATTATATAAACTAGGAAAGAGAAAGACAACATTATCTCAAACATTCTGCCAACTTATTACATTCTCGGAGGGAAGAAACCCAGAAACCGGCAGTCGGAGAAAGAAAATTTACTGGTATTTAAATTTCTATCTCTCTCTGTCCTTGCTAGTCTCCAAGCTTCATAACTACTGGGATATACTAAAGCAGTATATCCCCTGGCTTCCCGAGTGGGAAGAATGTCAGTGCCCCATAAGGGATCACCACCCCAATCTGAGGATCCAAGAAGTCTCGGTCAAGGTGGACAAATCCAGTTTACAGCGACTGGATATGGCAAGAATAGGTGGCCAAATAGCCATCCTGCCCAAGTCAGCCAGAGAAGGTTAATTAAAGTCCACCCCCAAGGTGTCCACAGCCCTGGCCGAGGGTGCCTTAACTGGTCCAAGTAAAAGCATCCCCACTTGTTGGAAGGTAGTGGTTATGGATGAATAAAGACATCTGGAATAGCGTTTAGAAGCCTCTCCTTTAATGGTTTGGTCCTTAGGAGGACGAGTAAGCTGGAAATTTTACAAATGGACTCTGCACTTTTAAGGCAGTGCTTCACTCCTCTTTTAGGATCCAGAGCATGAAATTCCTTCTTGTCATATCTGGGGAAGGGAGCAGGAAGGAGGGCTCAGCCCCTGGTTGCCGAAAAAGGAACCATTACCTTTGTAAAAAGAAATCTGGATCTAATCATAGGACCACAGAGTCCTTACAAATGACTTTACAAAAGTACTATAAGAGTATTCTTATGGAAGATATCTCCCAGCGCACTGATGCGACTGGCTAAAGAGGTAGCTATGAGAAAAGGCGACTTTTGTCGTGAGGTGTATGAGGGATACCTCTTTGACCAAGCCGAGTCTCCAGCTGGATTGAAGGGCGTTTTAAAGTTGCCGCCCTCAGGAATCATCTATCCTCTCACACGGGGATGAGACCACAAGGACTCTACTGCATCTATCAACAAGATTGCTGCCAATGCGGAATCTGGACCCACCAGGAGGAGGGTTGTAGCTCTTTCTCTAATTCTTTGGAGGAACCGAAGAATGAGTAGGGTACCGTCTAGTCGACATCTGATGCCTCTGAAACCAAACAGAGAATCTGCACCATAGCCTGTATTAGACAAGATGGAAGCATCATTGCAATGCCAGAAGGGAAAATTCTATCTCTTTGAAAGATTCCTGATCGATGTCCCTGCGAGAGAGAAAGCCTGCAAAGATCAAAATGCAGCACCGGGCCAGTGTAGACAGTCCGGACTGAGTCGGATCTTGGAGTTTGCCATGACATACGAATCAGACATGTGAACTATGGACCCCTTGACCAGGATGGGCAGGTCAAAAACAGTTCTGCCGGATCCGTGGTAACCTCTTATGCAGAACCCTGTAGAAGAGCCGAATTGGGAAAAAGGTAGCTGGGAGGTTAGTCAACAGGCAAACAGATCCACCTGAGGTGTGTTAAAGGACTCGAACTTCAGCTTCCATTCCCCTGGTAGGAAGTCCTTGCGACTCAGCTAGTTTGCCAGGGTGTTATTCAGAGCTGGAAGGTATACTGCCAGCCAGCTTGATAGGCACCGTACAGCTCACTGAAAGAGCAGAAGGAAATCCTTGTGTATCCATTAGCTCCTTGTTCAACCCCGGTGTCAATATAAGATATTGTTGCTCAGCTGTCTGTTATGCTGGGTCTAGACTCTGCCAGAGGTCACTTATCTGATGCGGGAAACCTAACCTAGATCTCCTCAGCCCCCTAGGTAGTCAATGTGAGAAATTCTTGCTCTGTGAGGAAGCCCCAAATTGTGAGCTCTCATAATAATTGTCCTCCGAGCCCACTAAGGAAGAAATGCTCCCCCTGGTGAGGGATTGGGGACTTTTGTTTTTTGCCATCCCTGGATTTCTAGATTGAGATCACAGGTTGAGAGGGTTTACCTGGATGGGCTGCCTGTGAATTAGTGTCCAAAAGTGTATGTCTATGAAGGAGGACATGTCCTACAAGGGAGAGCATGTCCCCTATGAGCTTTATGTAACAGTGAGCCATTCGGCAGCAGATAGAAAACACTGAAGCGGCTCTTGAGGTCCATGGATTTCCCATGTATGTGAAACACCTGATTGAGAGGTCTGCTTCCACATGCAGAAGGGACTGAGGCAGAAATAAAGGGCCCCGTTCCAGTTCAAGATGAATCCATGCCTAGGGAGGCACTGGACGACCTCCGCTACTCCTGGCATTGCCTGAACAAACTGAGGGGCTTTGGAGGATGTTGGCCAGGTAGGGGGGGAGAGCTGCATCCTAGTTGAGAGGTGAGCGATTCAGTCCCTAGGAGCCATTACCGCCCCTATGATATGGCCTTGACCAACCCTCTGGGCCCAAAGGGAAGCGTTAATGCAAAGTGCATTTCCCCCACCATGGACCCGATATTGTACTACTCCCGGATGGGTACAAGTAGATAGGATTCTTGTCAGTCTATAGATGCCAGGCCCATCCCCCAAGGAGAGAGTTTCCTGATGGCGGGGTGATAGCATTTCATCTCGACGGAGCTGTCGTGCATGAAGCGGTGCCCACATTTTAGGTCCAAGACTGGTCTGAATCCTGCCATGCCTTCGAGGATTATGAAAAAGAGGGAAGAAACTTCCCTACTCCAGTCTGAGGGGGAAACTGCTCGTTAGCCCCTGCTGGAAGGAGACTACTATTTGCTTGAGCTTTACCAGGACTGTAATTGCTTGTGACATTGCTAAACTACTGGTACAAACTGGCCAGAGAACCACGTGAGGTCAATGGTGGCTTTGAGTTTAATTTGTTTGGGAATCGGTGATGTACTACGCTCAGAGTCTCCTTGTGTGTCTTGGTAAGGACCCATTTTCCTTTCACTTGAGGATGGGTCAGAGATCTTCAATGCGTTTTTTTAGCTGCCACCCTCTCAGGTGCCACCACATCCTCCCTTGTAATTATACTGGTTACGGGAGCAGAATCATGTGAGTTTTCCTGAAGGAGTCTCATTCTGCCCTTGCTGTAGCTGTGGGCACGAAAATGCTTTCAGAAGCTTGGTGACCAGGACTTGTTTCTTTCCCCTTGAAGCAGCATAAGTACCTTCTCAGTTTCCTTGAATTCCGTTACCACCTCTTTGAGGGTGACTCCCCACTGCAGGTTTCCTTCATATGGTGCATTAACCAGGTGGCTTGCTAAAGGCACGTCCGCTTGCTGAGGTGCAGAGGCTGAAGATTGGTAAGACCTGGAATTTGTTGTGCGGCTGGCTGCTGTACAGTGGCGTGATGACTGAGCAAGTATAGGCCAGATGCAAGAGCTGAAGTAGCTGCTGGGCCAAAAGTCCCGTCTCTCCCCCCCCCCCAATAGAACCTGAAGGGACTGGCCATAGGGCTAAGTGCGAAAAGACTGGCTGTCATAACCACGAGTGATGTTGCAGTCGCCTGAACAGTCTGTATGATAGATACCTCCACTTGCCTGACCATTGGGTCCCGAGGGGCTCTGGGTTCTAAGCCAGATAGTCCATTCTGTGGTGGCCTGGCCCAGTTTCTGAATGCTTTTGTCAAACTCTGGTGAACCTAGAGACATGCTGTCTCGATTATAAACACAGCAGCGCTGGAGGGCAACTGAGCTGGGTATAGGGAGGATGCTGACAGGCTTATCTTAGGATATACTGGGAGGGGGTCCCCTGTTGCTGGCGGGTATAGCCGTGCACCTCATGCCAGCCCAGTAGTCCACGGCATCCGGTAACACATGTGTTAGTACTCCCTGTGCTAGGGGATAGGACCCGCATCTCGGAACTGATTTCCAATTGTGGTCTAGTTCTCAGATAAAAAAAAAAAAAAATTATGGTTGGGAGCAGAAAATTAAACTCCAGTGAGAGGTCACCAGGACTCCTGGCCTGCAGGCCTTTGTAGGCCATATTGCCCAAGAAGGTGGTTCCTTTCTTGAGGGGGAGGCCCTAGGTTCTATCCCGTGGCCATCTCCCTTGAAAATGTGGGGAGTGCCTACCATTAATCGCCTGTGAGAGTCTGCCCCATTGGCTCCTGGTAGAGGTCTCTATGGATGAGCCTTTGATACCAGTGCTCGACGGGCTATGCTGCTAAGGGACCGGTTAGTAGAGGCGCGACCTGAATGAGGTCCCCATCAATGAGCTGATAGGCCAAGGAACTCGTTGATGGCCTGGGCAGACTGCCACCAGACTAGTTGTGTTCTACATGGCCTCCGTCAACGAGCTGATCCTTCCAAAGCGCTCGTCGACAGGAAGAAATGCTGCCTTAAGGTGCCTTTAGGTCCCCATCAACGAGCTGCTAGGCCAAGGAACTCGATGACATGGGCAGACTGCCGCCAGACTAGCAGTGTTCTACGCAGCCTCCGTTGATGAGCTGATCCCTCCAAAGCGCTCGTCGACAGGAAGAAATGTCTTTGCCCCTGGTAAAAAAATCAGAAGAAACTGTGCGTCTGGGTGGCCTGAAAGCCAAGCCACTCACGTAATGGGGCCTCCGTTGATAAGCCGAGAATCCTAAGAGCTCGCCGATGGCCTGATCATGCTGCCGCCAGAGTGGTTTTATTGCCACCTGGATCCATGGCCTGAACAGCGTTAATGGCCTCCGTCGATGAGCCCTTAGTCACCACGGGTGCTCGTCGACAAAACAGTATGCTGCCTGCTAGTAGCATCGCCAGCTATTGGGAGCCAATTGTGCGCCTGCCCACTAGTAATGTCGCCAGCTGCTGGGAGCCCAAGGGCACTGCCGCCCAGGAAAGTGCTACCGTGCCCTGGATTCAGTCATGGCTCTCAAATCAACATCCTCCGCTGCCAGTTTATCCTCTGACCTGACTTGTGTGTCTGGGGCGGGGTGAACGCTGCAAGTCCCATCACAAGAGGAGGCAGTTAGCGCTGGAGAAAGAAATGGTGTGCCACTCTGCTGGGAATGTGTGCTGAGTCTGTGGCAGCGTGAAGAGAAACGCTGCGAGGGGCCTGTCTATCCAGCAAGCACGGCTGAGACCGGTGCCCCCCGAATGCTGAGGGCACGTTATTATGGGCAGCTGAAGTGAAGTCCTCGGAGAGTAAAAACGGAGAGATCAAAATTATGGGCAAGGGGCCAGTCTGTCCAGCATGCACGGCTGAGACTGGGGCCCCTAAGAGCAGAGAGGGAGCTTTGCCTCTTGATCTACCCATTCCTGCTCTCTGTGGATGTCTGTGTAATAAAAATATCGAAACTTACAGTCCTGAAGTCTTCAGCCCTGTCACCTCAGTGACACAGCTCTGCTGCAGAGTACCTGCTCTTTGCGAGGCAGGAAGTAAACTGGTGGTCACAGAAGTGGGAGGGAGGATGTCCAAGCTGCAGAGCTTTGCATTCCTGCCTGTCACGTGTCAAAAGGAGGTACCTCCCCCAGTAGTTATTAAGCCTGGAGACCAGCAAGGAGAGAGAACCACAGGTCTGATGTGATTTTGCTCCAGCCCTCGAGATTAAGGGAGAAGAGACCCCCTACCACTTCCCCCATTGACTCCTCTGGAGATAGGGGGTCTGGCAAGGAGTCACTGAGATGCTCCGAGAGTAGACAGAGGGGCCTGGGAGGACTTTGTGGCTCGAGAAGCAAGTGTCCGAGAGGTGGCCTTTCTTTTGAAGCCACCCCTCTGCTGATGTTGGTTTCAGGGCTGTTGTCATGAGGGCTTCTGAAATGGCAGTTTTCTGAAGGATTTTTGGTCCTCCTTGTACATTTTTTGGACGTACCAAATGGACTTCCTAGACTCTTGGAGATTAAATACAGGTTACTCACCTGTAACAGGAGTTCTAGGAATGGTATATGTTGTTCATCCACACTGTCTGGCAGGTTCCTTGCCGCTTTAAATCTTGCTGGAAGGTCTTCAAGCTGGTTCCTCCCACCCACCCAGGTGGTAAAACTCTCGGCTCCGCCACATGACGCCAGATCTAGCCCGCTGGAAGCCAGGTTGTGTGTCGAAGCCGGGGAGGTCAGGTGGGTCATGTGGATGAACAACATATACCATTCCTAGAACTCCTGTTACAGGTGAGTAACCTGTATTTCTAGGGACATGGATACGTTTTTCATCCACACTGTCTGGCAGACTCCTAGCAGTTCTCCGGGAGGAGGGAGGCA
Source organism: Neoceratodus forsteri (assembly GCA_016271365.2). Lineage (NCBI taxonomy): Eukaryota > Metazoa > Chordata > Ceratodontiformes > Ceratodontidae > Neoceratodus > Neoceratodus forsteri. The sequence goes on along the minus strand of JADMNL010000029.1, from coordinate 96,651,748 downwards.
AGGCGCACACCCCCTACTTAGGAAATAAAGACTGGAGAACCGAGGTCCCAAAACCAGCATCTCGACATGACTCAAGGTCGATGTGGTAGTGGGTAATGAAGGTATGTGCCGACTTCCAGGTAGCAGCCCTGCAGATATCCTAGATAGGGACATCCCTGGAAGCAGCCACCGATGCAGCGGTATGGCGGGTAGAATGCGCTCTTATCCCCTCTGGGAGGCTCCATGCCCGCCAACCTATAGCAGAGATATATGCAGGAGGTGACCCACCTGCTTATTGTCCGCTTGGCTGCAGGTCTGCCAGGTGTGGCTTCAGCGTGGGTGACAAACAGCTGGCGAATCTCCCCGAACTCAGCCGTCCGCTCCCTTATAATCAGGGCCCGCAGTTTTCTCCGCGATTCCGAGATCGTGCAAACCGCAGAAATATCCGATGAATTTGCCACCCCAAGCGGCAAGCGTGTCCGCGACGCCTTTTTTCCCCTGTAAACAAAAACTGTCCCACAGCGCGTCTCCCGAGCCCCCCTCCCACATCCCGCACCCACCCACTGCGCACCCAGCCTCCCCACACCCCCCACCCCATACTTACCTCCGGACTCCGGCGCGACGATCTTCGGTGGACCGGGAACACGTCTGCACTCTTCAAAGGCGACCGCGAACTGAGGAAATGCCGGTAAGCTGTATAATGGGCTAGATAGGAGGGGTTCAACTTTATTGCATATCTCAGGCATTTTGGAATTTTGCAAATTTTCAACATGGGGTTTTGGGACCCTTCTCATGAATGATGTCACTGTCATGGCGTTATTAGGGCTCGAAGGGTGATTTCGCAGTGACTGCGAAATCACCTTCGGACCGAATACCGCCATGACAGTGACATCATTCATGAGAAGGGGCCCAAACCCCATGTTGAAAATTTGTACCAAATCAAAAATGACTGTTTAACGCGTGCGTTGCGCAGTTCCTACGCAGGCTCGTAAGTTCGCGAAATTTCAATATTTTCACTCCAGAGTTTCAACATTGCCATTTCACCACACTGTCTTATGAGTAGTACAGCTGTCATTTTTCACATCTCACCCAAAATGTGTTTCCACCCTTGTAGCGCAGAATGGCGCAGTCGGTGTGCGAAATCAATGTTCCGGACAGATTAATAAAATTACAGTGATACTGTTCATGAGCAGAGGTCTTAAACTGGCTATGTTGAAAATTTGGTGACAAACACCCATAAAATGACTGTGTTACGAGCGTGCATTGTGTCAGATATGGCAAAAAAAAACAAAAAAAGGAAAAAAATTAAGGGTAAAAATGTGCCCTGAATTGCCGCTGAAATTGGTGTTGAGTGCTGAGAAGTTCTGCGGCAATGAGAACTTTGCTCCGATGTGCCGCAGAAAAATCGGGGCCCTGCTTATAATAAGCGAGTGCTCTTCTAGGGTCCAAAGTATGGAGCCTATATTCGGCCTCCGAGGTGTGATTGGGGTAGAACACCAGCAGAGTCAACACCTGGTTAAGGTGAAACTCAGACACCACTTTCGGAAGGAACTTCGGGTGGGGGCGCAGGACAACCTTGTCCCTGTAGAAGACAAGATAAGGAGACTATGGAAAGCGCCTGGAGCTCTCCCATCCTTCTGGCTGACGTGATAGCCACCAAGAAGGCGGTCTTCCACAACAGGTGGGAGATATCGCACCTGTGCATTGGTTCGAATGGCTTGCCCATGAGCTTTGCCAGTACCAGCAATCCCAGGTGGAGGTTCTCGCACCGAGGGGAAATGTGATCAAGGCCTTTGAAAAGCTGACCACCTTCTCCTCTATGCCACCGACTGCTTCCCGGCCCACGCCCGGTAAGCAGAGATGGCTGCCAGGTGCACCTTAAGGGTCGTCGACCAAAGCCCTTGCTGAGAAAGGGACAACAGGTAGTCCAGAATGCTTGCCAAGGGACAGGCGGAAGGGTCCAAGCCCTTCCCCTGACACCAAATGGAGAATCTCTTCCATTTGAAGGCACAGCATATCCTGGTCGACCCCTTACAGGACGCCTCAACGACGTTGAGGACCTCGCTGGAAAGACCCAAGGCCTGGAACTCTAGCCGCTCAGGAGCCAGGCCGTGAGGTGCAGGGATTGAAGGTCCGGATGGAATACCTTCCCCTGATTGAGATCAGGTCCGGGCGGGCTGGAAGCCGCCTTGGGAGCCTGGAGCTGAGACTGAGGAGATCTGGATACCAGAACTGGCGGGGCCAGTCTGGGGCTATCAGAATCACCTGCGCCTTGTCCCTCCTCACCTTGAGAAGCACCTTGTAGATCAAGGGAAATGGAGGAAAGGCGTAGAAGAGGCCCAGGGTCCACGGCCTCAAGAAGGCATCCCCATGCAGCGAGCCCTGCTGAGGGGGGGCGGGCATGGAACAGTCTCAGCTTCGCATTCTCCCTGGAGGCAAACAGGTCCACCTGAGGCGTGCCCCAATGGGAGAAGAGATTTTGTACTACCTCCGGCAGGAGAGACCACTCAAGAGAAGCAGCCCCTATCCAGCTTAGGGCATCGGCCAGGGTGTTGAAGGCTCCTGCCACGTGAATGGCTAGGAGATCCGCCTCCAGGCTGCGCACGAGGGACCATATGCGGAGAGCTTCCTTGCATAACAGCATGGAGCGCATCCCGCCCTGGCGGTTTAGGTAGTACATGGTCATGGTATTGTCTGTCTGGACCTGAACCACTTGACCCCTAGAGAAACGGAGCTAAGGCGTGAGAGCTAGCGGACCGCTCGGAGCTCCAGCAGGTTGATATGGCATCGACTCCCGAGGGGACCAGAGGCCATGCGCTTGTGCCCCCAGATGGGCACCCCAACCCATCAGAGATGCATCGGTCGATAGAGACCGGCCGGCTTGGAGCGGACAAACTGGATGCCCTCCTGCAGATGTGCCAGAATGGTCCACCACTGGAGAGCGTTCCACATCTCCTGGGTCACTGTCACGGGCTGGTCCAACGAATCGCAGCACTGTGACCACTGGCTGGCCAGCCCCCACTGAAGGGGATGCATGTACCAACAGGCCCAACGGACCACGCTGGTGCAGGCCGCCATGAGGCCCAGGAGGCGCAGAAAGTCCTGGGCAGGGTGCGACTGCCCAACCAGAAATGATTGGGCAAAGGAGGAAAGAACCTCAGCCCTGTCCGCTGGGAGCAGAGCTCTGGCTCGAAAAGAGTCGAGCTCTGCCCCGATGAAGTGCATCACCTGCTTCGGCACGAGTTCCGACTTGGCCTCGTTGATGAGGAGGCCAATCAGAGGAAACCTAGAGGGCCAGATCTCTGGACCGCTCCACCTCCGCTCTGGAGGGGGCTGCAAACAGCCAGTCAACCAGGTAGGGGTACACCCGGACCCTTCTGCGCCGAAGGAATGCTGTCACCACTGCCATGCATTTGGTGAAGACCCTGGGAGCTAGAGAGGATGAAGAGCATGGCCCGGAACTCGTAAAGGGATCCCTCCGCTCTGAAACAGAGGAATCTCTGATGAGACGGACGGATCGGGACGTGAAAGAACGCGTCCTGGAGATCCAGAGAACAGAACCACACGCCTCGTTCCAAGGATGGGATTATCTGAGCCAGAGTGACCACCCTGAAGTTCCGAGACCTTAGGAACCTGTTCAGGTCGTGCAGACCGAGGATGGGCACCAGCCCCCCGTCCGTTTTGGGACCAGGAAATACCTGGACACAAACCCCGGGTCTGGAGGAGGATCCGCCACCTTCCTGATCACCTCTTTCTCAAGGAGCAGGGCAATATCGGCTCGGCGGGCCGACAGCGAGGCTTCGGACCCCGTGGACGGGAGCAACAGCTCCCAAGGGAGGGGTCTGCTCGAATTCCAGAGGCAGGCCCTTTCCTACCACCTCCAACACCCAACGGTCTGTGGTGATAGCGGACCAGGCGGAAAGGAAGTGGCGGAGCCATCCCCCCACGGGGAGCCCAGGGAAGGGTGACGAGGTTGGGGGCGACACCCCTCAACCTGTCACTGGGCAGGCTTGGAGGAGGAACCGGCCGAGGGACCTCCTGGGCCTTTACCTCCTTGCTTCCTATTGGAGGAAGCCACCAGATTGGGTTTCGGACGCCAAGCGCAAGCCTGCTGGCCCTGTTGCTGGTGCTGTTGGGCCGAAGGTCGAAAGGACTTATGCTGTTGTTGACGGCGGCCTTTGTCCCTCTGAGCGGAGGTGACTGAGTCCAGAGTGGCATTGTACTTTGATCCGCTGGAGGTGTCCCTCCACTCCAGGGCTGAAAGGGTCAGTCCCCAAGGAGGGGAGGTCTGCCAACTTGTGCTGGGTATCTGCCGTGAAGGTGGATATCCTCAGCCACGCCCTGCGGCACATGGCCACCGCGGCTGCTACTGACCTGGCACAGGAGTAATTTATGTCCAGAGCAGTCTGAAGCTGCTGCTTCACCACCGCCCTACTCTGGTCCCGCACCTGACGGACTGTGATCTGGAGGTCGGCCGGGAGATTAGGGACAACCTCAACCAGGGAGCCCATGAGGGCATGGGAGAAGTGTGCCATCAGCACGGCCGAGCTGGCCTGTCGGAGGCCGAGGGAGGACGCAGCGTACACCTTGCGCCCTGCAAAGTCCAGGTTTTTGGACTCTTTGTCGGGGGGGGGGGGGGCTTATTCACGTCCCGAGCATTTCCAGAATGCCGGAAGACACCATCGGTGACTAACCCCTTGGCAGAGGGTTGCTCCGAGAAACCGGGCAAAGAGCTGGTAGGGACCGCATACTTCCTGGCCATCCTGGCCGAAGGCGCAGGACAGGAAGCAGGCCGCTACCAAAGCTCCAAGGCTGGGCCGACAGCCTCAGCCACAGGGAAGGTCTCCATGGGTGAATCCCCTTGGTCCAGTATCTCCGTCAGGGGATACTTGGCCCGTTTGGACACGGGCTCAAGCTGCATCCCGGTGGACTCCAAGATGAGTCGAAGCAGACCCAAGAAAGACGATGGGCTATCGTCCAATGACTGGCCACCGGAGGACTCCAGGTCGACCTGCCTGGAGAACAAGGAGTCGTCGTCGGACTCCGAAGAGTCTGCAAAGAGCTGTCTCGGCCCTGATCCACCCTCCACCTGCCGAGGACGGTCGGGAGTGAGGGTGACCGACAGCCTGTGGGGCAGGCCGTGACCCAACCGAGAATTTTTGGTCGGTGCCCCAGACTTCGGTTGTGGAGGCGGAGGTTCCACCACAATCAGTGGAGCAGCTAGTTTCGCCGAACAACCGGCCCAGAAATGGGCATCTCGACTGTGGCGAGCAGTTGCTTCGGCCGCTCGGGCGACAGCCACTTGATGGCCGGGGGATGAATCGGAGTCGATTTACTCCCGGACAACAGTAACTGCTGCCATATAAGCTCCTCGTAAAGCAGACGCAATTTGCGTCGAAGCCTCTCCTCATCCGAGGAGTAGGACGAGGAGGAACGGTGTCGCCGCTTACTTCGGTAACAAGACCACCGATGTCGGCGGGAACGGCTTGACCGAGATGAAGTCCGAGACAGAGACCCTCGGGGTGACCGAGGGCAGGCCTGGGAAGTGGCGGGGGACACCCGCTCTTCCCTTGGCTCGGGCATTTTAGCTGGGGACTGCCGCCCTGAAGGCACAGGCAGATCCTCGGTCTCCACCGGGGGAACCGGCGAAGGTGGGTTGTCTGCTTCACCAGTCGACAACCCGTCCGACGGGTCGAGGAATCTCTACTGCGTCGACAGGAGTCTCAGCAGGCTGGCCTGACGGGGACACCGTGAAGCCAGCGGCCTGAGCCGCAACTTCGACCGAAGTAGACGGTCTGCTGTCCGGGGAAGGAGACCTCTCCCGCTCCCACGAACGCCGACGGTGGGACTTACCCTTCGACTCCTTCTTGGGCCGAGAGGAATGTCCTGATGGCCCCTCTCCCTTCGTGGAAAGGGACTAACAAAGCTCCTTGAACGAAGCAGAGTACGAGGAACTCGGAGAGAGCGGGATAAATGCCACGGCCGGGGAGGAGGAAGATGCGGCCTGGGCCGCCTCCTCCTCAAGGGCGATCATATGGTCGAGCTGCTCAGCCGAGCCAGCCGCAGCGGACACCGCCCAACGAGCCTCTTTGGATTTTACCGGCCGGTAATGCTTCTCGGGGCGCCCGAGCTTCAAGGGGGCAGCGCGATCCTCCAGGACGGTGGCCAAAAAAAGAGTGGCACAACTCGCAGGCCTGCGGGTCGTGGTCTAGGCTGAGGCAGTAGACTCACATAGAGTGCGGATCCGTCCTGGACATCTTCTGCCTGCAAGAGCACCTCCGAAAGCCGGGGATCGATTTGTCCATCGCAGCCGCGAGGGATAATGAAGACCGAAGTTTAGAAAACTTTAAAACTAAGTTTCAGACGAACCGAAGAGTTAGGATCCAGTCTAAAACGCAGAGCGCTAAGGAGGGAACCCGAGCTTCCAAGCGGTAAGGAAGATCTGGCGTTATGGGGTGGAGCCGAGAGTTTTACCACCCGGGTTGGTGGGAAGAGCCAGCTTGAAGACCTTCCGGCAAGATTTAAAGCGGCAAGGAACCTGCCAGTAAGTGTGGATGAACAACATATCCATGTCCCTAAAAAGGCTGTGCTGAATCACCCAATACCATACCCTCACTGCTTCTCTGCAAAGAGGATATGATCGGGTTCCTCATGGTTTGTTTAGGTACCAGACTGCGGACGTGTCCGTCTGGACTAGAAGAGATCCCGGAACCAAGAGAGACTGGAATGCGTAAAGAACCACCTTGGTCTCCAGGCACTGATGTGAAGCATAAGCTCCTGTTCAAACCAAGACCCCTGTGTCTTGCAATTCCCCAGATGGGTTCCCCAGCCCAGATCTGAGGTGTCTGTGGTGAGAATTTGGGTTGGAACAGACTGCTGGAAAGAAATTCCCCTCGATAGGTTTGAGATCTCCTGCCACCAACGAAGATCTCTCTGAAGGCTGCTGGAGATCAGGACCTTTTGGTTCATGTCCTCAGTCCTCTGGTCCCACTGGACTCGAAGAGACCACTGGGTGACCATCATGTGAAGCCTGGCCATGGGAACTGTCGAAATGGAGGCCGCCATCAGTCCCAAGAGAAGGAGCACAGAGTGTGCTGGGATCCATCGGGCCTGGGTCATGAGTGTGGCCTGAGAAGCCAAGGTCTCGGCCCGATCCTATAGCAGAAAAGCCTTGCCCTGAACTGTGTCTAGTACAGCTCCAATGAACTTGAGTCTCTGGGATGGTACTAGCTGGGACTTGGGAAAACTGACCGTTATGCCAAGAAAACCAAACAAGTTCAGAGTGAAAGAGAGACTCTTTCAGCCTGGTAGGAGATGGTGCTGCAAGGAGCCAGTCGTCCAGGTACGGGAAGACAAATGCCCCGGTGTAAAAACGCTGCCACTACCGCTAGGCATTTGATGAACACTCAAGGTGCCGAAGAGAGGCCAAATGGGAGTGCTCTGAATTGGAAATAATTCTCCATAAAAAACAAAACTGAGAAAGCGGCGGTTGGATGGGAGGATAGGAATATGCAGGTAAGCATCCTGCATGTCCAGGGAGCACAGCCACGAGTTTGGGTGGAGCAGGAGGAGCCCCTGAAGGGTCAACATACAAAACTTCTTGTACTCGACAAAAACGTTTAGTGTGCTGAGGTCCAGGATCGGTCTCAGGTCGCCCATTTTCTTCGGTACCAGGAAGAAGTGAGAGTAGAATCCCCTTCCTATTTGGTTCGATCGGATGGGTTCTATGGCCCTCTTAAGAAGAAGAGCCTGAATTTCCTGAGACACAATGGGGACCTGATCCCAAGGATAGAAGGACCGTCTGGCAGTAGAGGGGCTGGAATCTCACTGAAGCACCCAAGCGTCTGCAGTGACATACCTCCAACTGTCCAGGTGGAGGCTGAACCTCCCTCCGACCGGTTCCTCCTGTGTTACTGGAGGGAGGGGAAAGGAATCAGGATGCCGAGGGGAAGGAAGCTTTTGCCCCAGAGGCTTGTTTGGGAAATTTGGCCTGTGGGGTTCGAGCTCTAGATCCATGGGTGCGTTTCTTTGCTTGGCACTTAGCCTGGGATTTGTTCCACCTTCTTTGGCGACAAAAAGGCTGCTTTTTCTGGCCTGTCTTATACATGGAACGGACGACCCGCAAGAAGCATCTGCTCTCCTGCAGCCCTGTAATGATTTCCTTGGCATCGTCGCCAAAGAGGATGGAACCCCTAAATGGGGCATCCAGGAGGGAGAACTGTACGTCCTGCGCCAGGCCTGCTATATGAAGCCAGGCGAGGCAGCAGAGACAGATCCCCAAGGCTGCTGCTCTAGCCTCAGAGTCGTAACTCGCCCAAAAAGCATGACGACACAATGACTTCCCCATCCTAACTTTATCAAATAACTTCTTTCTCAGGGTCTCTTTCTAGACATAAAAGAGGCTTTCTGGAAGGCGACCACATGCAAGACGTAATTAAGGGAACGTAGCGCACAAGAGGAAGAAGAAGAATAGATTTTACACCCAAACTGATCTAGCTGGTGCGAGTCCTTGTCAGGAGGTGAAGAGCTCAAGTGTTTGGGCTGGGCTGAACAGTCGCGAGCGGCCGTGATGACCATGGAGTCAGCCTTAGGAAGAGAGTTAAGGTGAGAGATCCCTTCCGGGGGTAATAAATGCAGTCTGCTTTACACAAAAACGTGGTATAGAGGACGACTGTTGCCAAATCGTGGTCGTTAAGTCCTCATGGGGCCCCATCCACGGGGGAATGGGGATAGGGTCAGAAGTGGCCAGATCCAGGTGTCCCGCAAGGAGTTCCTTTTGCGGGTCTACCTCTTCGGATGGCCAGCCGCCTGAATGGAATGCAGCAAGTCTCAAAGCGGGGTCCTCCGATGAAGACTTGGGAGAGTCTGGGGGGATCTCTACAGAAAACCTGTGGTCCGACGGATCCGAGTCGGACCCTGTGTCAGAGGGCTCAGAACCACTGGGAACAGATGGGTCTGCTTCCAAGGTGCCAACAGTCAGGGAACAGAAGTTCTGGTCCGAGAAGGCAGTGGAGAGGTGACCCTAGGAGTGGGTGCCTCTCCCACAGACTTGTCTTATCTCTGACAGAAATTGCGTTCTGGCGTCCTTCCACCAAAGGGGGACGGACTCGTGGTCCGGTACCGGAGGTGGTGGAGGAGGGGGCTGGAAGCTCTAATACCCCAGATACTGAGGGTACTGCCAGGATGGATAATAAAAGGAGTGCCCGGGATATCCCAGCGTGGGGTGTCCTGGTGTGGGATACCCTGGCGGATATGACAGCGTCTGATAACCCGATGTCGGGTAACTCTGCGTCGGAAGCACATGGTCCGGCATTGGATGCTGAGTGGTCGACGGAGGGTCGCCTGGAGGCGGGGGGGGTTCAGGATCCGGGAACCCAACCTAAGGGCCCCGCGCGGGGCAGTTCCACAGAGCCAGAAAATGGCGCAGGATCCGGGAGCGCGCCCAAATTACCGGAGGGTGGAGGCTCCACGGCAGGATTCCCAGCTGGCGATGGACTCCTGTCCAGGGATGGCGGAAAGCCTGGTTTTTTTTTGGGGGGGGGCCTGAGGGGCCCCCAAAGGCAGATCCGAATGCGATCTAGCTAGTGCAAAAAGCAGAGGATCGGGTGGAGAGTCCCTGGGGTGAATAACCCTGAGGGACGACTGGTCGACTTGTCCCTCACTCTGTCCGGCGTTGGGAGCCAAACTGGAGCCAGACGGGAGAGTGGATGGATCCAGGCAGGCATTGGAGGAGCCAGCGTCCGACATAACAGATCCAGCCGAGCTAGATATGGCTGGAAGGCCGCCAGAAGACTGATCGGCGGGGGCCATGCACCCTTCGCTAGAAGCAAGGGTTGTCTTACCGGCAGGACAAGACGAAGAGATTACGACCTCCAAAGAGGCTACCCCCAGCTGCCCGCTCACTTCGGCAGGAGGGGGCCCGGCCCAAAGAAGCGGACGGGGCGCCCAAAGTACTCACAGTTGCAGGCCTCTCGTGTGACGGCAAACTCTGGTCCCAGCGTGTCTTTGCTTTTCTTTTTAGGGGCCAGTAACTATGACCTTTCCCTCAGTTTTTGAGGGTCGTTTTTCACAGACGCCAAGCATCGGGTCAGAAGATGGGCCTCGAGGGACAATTTGCACCTGGTTCTGGTTGCCTGCTTGAAGGCCTGGCAGACCGAACACTCCTGGACGTCGTGTTTAGAACCCAACTAAGGGAGGCAGCAGGAATGGTCGTCCCAGTGCGGAATTTGGGCGCCGCACTTAAGAGCACTTTTTCTTCTGTCTAGAAGATATCAATTTGAAGAACAATTGAGAGAAAATACTAGTAACAGGCGAAGAAAACTTCGATAAAATTCAACACGGGCGTCAAATTGCTGTTCAAACATGAGTCGCACGTTACTGAGACGATGGCAGGAAAGAACTGGACAGCAGGCGCAAGACCACCCCTTTTATAGTCGGGCTGACATGCCGCCCGACGTTGGGGGCAGTCCCCGCTGACGATTGCTATCTACAAGTTTGCCATGCGGACCCGACGCCAGGGGGTGCCGACATACGTGAAGACCTACTGCAGGAACCCTCTCAGAGTAAGATCTACAAACCCTTCCAATGACACTCAAGCCATGGATTTTCCTTGTGAGGTAAATTCAGTGTTTGGTGACAAGACAGACATGAAACTGGTGGACGAGTACAAAACCACTTAACAAAAGCAACACTAAGAAAAAGGCAGGCCTCCACTTCTCAGAAGAGGAGGAGGCAGGGGCTGGGGCTACTACCTCCATGCTTATGTGGCCTATGACTATAACCTCCCAGAAGGGCTTTTTCAGAGGTACGGGCAGAAGGTGTCCCAGGTGAGGAGGTGCCACTCCAGCTCCCAAGGCCCAGACAACCCCCCCTCCCCATGTGCCCAGGTCGACCAACACTGCAGTGGGCTAACTCACTTGGGAAAATATTACCACAAAGAGGTGGATTCTGGAAATTGTGAGTCAGGGTCTCTCTCTGCAGTTCAGATTTCCAAAGCTGCAGAGTTAGAGCCTCTCCTCCTCATACCGCTGCAGAAAAACTCCTGCTGGAGTTGGACATAAAGATGCTACTAGCAAATGCAGCAGAATCAGTTCCCTCTCTCCAAGTCGGGAGGGGGGCTCTACTGCAGATATTTCCTGACCCACAAGAAAAATGGGGAGCGGCAACCCAGTTTAGATCTCGGATATCTGAACAAACATTTAGAGAAAAAAAAGTTCAAGACGCAGTAATTCAACTATTTGTATAACGCAATTCTCATTGCGCTTTACATCAAACTACATATAAAATCCTTTTGACATGGTAAGTATTAAACACAATCTGGGAAAGCTTGTCTGAACAAATGGGTTTTTAGCCCCCGCTTAAACAGATCACAATCAAACTTTCTCTGATGTAACGAGATAGAGTTCCAGAGGGTCGGAGCTACACTAGCCAAAGAACGCACACAGGATGTTTGTAAATGGACCCTTGGCACCTCCAGAAATCCCTAGTTCGTGGAACGGGCAGGAGGGGTGGTACCAGGCCCCTGCCAGTGTAGGGCCTTGTAGGTCAACAAACAGACCTTGAAGGAGATCCACCACCTAAGCGGCAGCCAGTGCAGATAGAGCACAGGCGTAATATGACAAGACCTAGGTAGGCCAGTCAACCTGGCCGCCGCATTCTGCACTAACTGCAGGCATTGAAGATCTAAAGCCCTAGGCATAGGGCATTGCAGTAGTCAAGGAGAGGGGTCACAAAAGCATGGACCAGTGCTGGCAGATCACCAAGGTGGGAGGGAGGGTCTGGATGTTTAATTCTGGCACTGTTTCTCAGATGGTAAAATAAGGTTTGGACTACGGCCGACACCTGCCATTTAAGAGTCAACCCACCTTCCAAAACAATGCCAAGATTTTTTAACTTGATCCGAGGCGAACAACTGGGAGTCTCAGAGCCGGAGACATGACCAGATTGCTCCCTCACCCCCTGGAAACCAGGTTACAGCACCAGTACTTCTGTCTTTTCTGGATTCAGCATCAATCAGTTGGCCCTTATCCAGTTTTAAAATCTCAGTAAGGCAGTTAAATACCGAAACTGGCTCCTGCTGTTTGGGCACAAAAGACCGGTATAGCTCAGTATCATTTGTGTAGCAGTGAAGAACTCTAGCCCATACAATCTTATAATGTCCCCTAGCAGTACCATCTACGCCCAAACAACGGGGAGACAAGATTGAGCCCTGTGGTACCCACATGGAAAGGGTGTCGAGGAAAAATCCCCGACACCACCCTCTGACCTGCCATTGAGGAAAGATTTGAAACAGTTGAGGACTGTACCCACCAGTCCACAACAGACCCACAACTCGATCAGAACCCCATGGTCCATGGTGTCAAATGCCGCAGAGAGATAAGAATCAAGATGGTAAGACTCCCCCGACCCCTTGCTGCCAGATCATCATTCATCACCCAAACCAGGGCAGTCTCAGTGTTATGCCTTTTTCTGAAACCAGACTGGAGAGGACTGTAGATGTGAGCTGTTAAATGAGTCTCCTGTTGAGCGGCCACCACCTTCTCAATAACCTTACCCACAAAGGGCAGGTCAGAGACCAGTCTAGTGAAGATTTTTTTTCAGGAGTGGTCTTACAACTGCTTCCTTCAGTGATTCCATAAAAGACCCCTGCCACTAGCGAACCCTGGACTTTCCTGGTTAGGACTGACCTGATGGCATCAACGCACCCCAATAAGAGGTGTGCTGGTTCCGGATCCAATCTACAGCAGGTTGGTCATAACCCCTGGATGACCCTCAACATCCACGACAGCCAACTGGTTGAAGTCTGACCAGACAGACTCAACTGCCCACGATCTCAAGCCCATCACTGCAAAGCCCATTAGAGGGTGTGACTGGATTTCCAATCTGACAGAGGCAATCGGCAAAACAGAGCAAACTCATCACATCCAGATTGTGAAAAGGCTCCCCTGGACTGAAGACAGGCTGGATTGCACAACCCATCAACAGTGTGGAAGAGTTGAGCTGGTCTGTTGGTTGCCGCAGCAATCTCCTTGACAGAAGCTCTGCCGAATGATGGTCTCTTTAAATGGACCAGCAATCTAAGTTTGTCCCCATCCTCGCCAGCCCTCCACCAGCATTGCTCTAACATTAGACATCTCATCTCCCTGACAGTTCCATCAAACCAGGGGGACTTCTGGTGCAAGGTGAGGGAGCGTACACGGACAGGTGCGATAGAGTTGAGGGCCTCAATGACAACCCTATTATAGGTCAGCACCAATTCCCTGGCTCCTCGCATGCACTCAAACCGGATACGTCCAGCACCACAGTGGGAACAGTAATTCCATCCTTGCAACAAGGACACTGGCTGGGGTCTCTGGATCTGAAAGATGCCTACTTTCACATACCAAGGTGCTCTCATATAAAATACCTCAGATTTAGAGTGGGGGGACTGCCACTACCAGTTCACAGCCCTTCCCTTTGGCCTTTCCTCAGCTCTCAGAGTTTTCACAAAGTGCCTGGAGGTAGTGGCGGCACATCTGAGGAGGCAAAGGGTAGTGGTCATCCTCTACCAAGATAACTGGTTGGTTTCAGGACAGTTCCACCCAGAGGCCAAGGCCTCTCTCTCTCTCACCCAATATACTCTGGAGTTGGGTTTCCAGATAAACCTCCACAGTGTCAGCTAGATACTGTAGAGGTGTTGGATTTCATAGAAGTAGAACTGGATGCTGTTCAGGGAAAGCCATTCCTCCCTCAGTAGAGGGTGGACAATCTGGTAAAACTGGCAAAGTCCTTCAAAACAGGGCAGCCAAAACCTGCCAAGGACCTCCTGCAGTTATTAGGACACATGGCCTCTTCCACTGCAGTAGTGCCAGGGGCCAGATTTCATATAAAAGATGTCCAGTACCACTTAGGGACCCACTGCTCTCAAAGGTGGGACCATCCGTCAAAGTTAGAGTCCATATAAAAGGGCCTGTTAAGGGCACCGGAATGGTGGAAGGAGAAGGAAAACCTCTGAGAAGAAGTTCACTTTCTTCAGCAGTCACCCACAGTGGTGCTCACTACAGATTCCTCCCTCCTGGGGTGGGAAGGCCACCTGGAGGATCTCACTGTAAGCAGGGTATGGATCCCACTGGAGTCTCAGGAGCATACAAGCCTCTTGGAACTCAGAGCAGTGTCTTGGCAGTGAAAGTCTTTTCCTTACACATCAGGGGCCAGTCAATCCAGATCAGGACAAACAATACCCCCACTATGTACTACATCAACAAGTAGGGAGGAACAAAATCTTCCAAGCTGTGCACAGAAGCAATGAAGATCTGGAGTCTGGCTTATTCTCTGCGAGTACAGTTATCTGCAGTTCACTTGCCAGGCAAAGACAATGTCCTGGCAGACACTCAGCAGAATCAGTCACAGAAACCAAGAATGGGCACTGAACAAGCAAAAGCTCTCCGCAGTGTTCAAAAGGTGGGGCACACCAGAGGTGGACCTGTTCACATCCTGGGAAAAACTATCAGCTCCCCAACTTTTGTTGCAGGCCTCCCTCAGTGGTAATCCCAGAGAATGCACTAGTTCTCTCAAGGACAGGGAAATTTCTTTATGCATTCTCTCCTTTCCCGCTTCTACTGAGAGTGCTACGAAACTTAGGAGGAAGCTGGCAACAATGATTCTAATTGCACCAGACTGGGCCAGGCAGGCATGGAATTTCCTCTCCTGTCCCTCTCCTTCAGACTTCCAATCCTCCTTCCCCAGAGTCACGATCTGCAGACTCCGTATCAGGGCAGGATAACATTCCTAGAACCAAGAATTCTGTGCCTCAAGGCATGGCACTTGAGTGTGTTCTCCGGACTAAACCTCTCAGAAAAGGTTTTACATGTGCTCAGGGTTTCCAGAAAGACAGCAACTAGGAAAACCTACTCTTCCAAGTGGAAGAGGTTTTCGTCCAGGCAGCTCAGTCCCCTGTTTTGGACTATTTGAGCCACCTGCAGTCCCTTGGTCTCCAGCCTTCAATCCTACAGATTATAGATGAATTTGGCAGAAGTGTCAGCAAATATATTTCAGCTGGCAAGGATAGATCTCTAACCTCACAGGCTACTTTTAAGAGGTTCTTTAAAAAGGTCCAATTCACCTGAACCCTCCCTTTCAGGGATCCAAGTCCCTCCTTGGGACCAGACACTGTATATGGCAAGGCTGATGGGAGGCTCCATTCCAGCCTATGGCAACTGCTGCGCTGAAATGTCACCTGGACAACAGTCTTCATCCTGGTGGTACTTACCTCAGCCAGGAGGGTGAGCGAACTCCAAGCCCTTCCTAACTATCATACTGCACAGGGACAAGGTAGAACTGAGGACTAATAGAACATTCCTCCCCAAGGTTGTGTCTGAATTTCATATGAACCAGTCGATCACTCTTCCAGTTTTTGTTTTGTTACAAAGCATTCCACTCCAGGGGAGCAGATGTTCCACAGTCTGGATGTTGAGAGCTCTGGGATACTACTTGGACAAAGGATGTCGGGTCCACAGATCCTGTTATTTGTCACCTTCAGTGAGGCAGCTCGAGGTAAACTAGCATCCAGGAGAACCATTCTTGTATTCCGTTCTGTTACGACAAAGTTGGCAAGCTTTTGCCAGAGGGACTGACAGACCATTCTACAAAAGGCACCTCCGCCTCTGTGGCAACATCCAGAGGGGTTTCCATTCAGGAAATCTGTAATGCAGCTACCTGGAAGCCAGTACATACTTTTACCATCCCATCCCTACCTCCCCCGCCAGAACTTGTAAAGAGGTTCTCACAAGAATCAGTTTCTTGTTAACTGCTTGAACATTCCTTCTTGCATAGCTTTATAACTGATATTCAGTGGTTGTTACAATTTACATATTTTTTATGCCAAACTGCAAGTCTGATCCAAAACTTCTTCCCCTTACAGGTACTTCAATAGTCATATTTAGCTAGCTTTAGTGGTCACTGCTTCCCACAGCTTGAGAGATGAATCTGTCAGCCAGCCCAGTGGTGCTGAAGGTTGAGGCACTGGTTGCTATATCTCATACCACACCGGCGACCCAGGTTCAGGAACAAGCTCAGATCGCCGGGGGTTGGCAAGAGAGGATCGAGCGTCCAAGGACTGCTCTCCTCTCAGGGGAGGGTTGTCGTCCTACTTGTTGGCCCCGTCATTGGGGGGGGTGTAAGCCACGGGGAATACATGGGGGTCGGTTTAAGTGGGGGCGCACGGGCTGGAGGAATCCCTCAGAGGGAGGGCCATAGCAGCCTGCCAGGCTCCAGAAGGGGAAAAAAAAAAATAGAACATAAATCTGCCATTATAAGACAGATGAGCATGACCACAGAGCAGAGTGTTGAATTCCATTCTAAAATTTCTTAGCATAAAACTATGCTCCAGGGAGCTCAATCCAGGGACTGATTGCAGCTGTCAAACAGTGAGATCCTTTCAGAAGAAACATTACCACAGGTCAGTACCCCCAAATAAAAGGTTTTATCCTCCTCAGTCAGACCAGGCTGCTTATCAGCCTCGACCCCGCACTGTCCCTTGCCTCACCTCTTAGGTCTTGGGACAGCCCCCGAATCACCCCATGGACCTGAGGCAGTAAGGTGGGTGGCAGTGTCTCTGGCGAGGCTTTGTGGCGCCTTAGTTTCATTTTTCCTTATTTATTTTCACCCAGGTTCCTGGAGCTCCGGTGGCATGGAGGACACATGTGCAGATCAACACAGCTCCTTCCACCCACCCTCACATTTGTCAGCCTTTCAAGCGTCGACTCTACCACCAGGCCTCCCACCTGGTGGCAACCAGGAGCCACACAAACCCCTATGGCACTTCAGATGATGATTTCTGCCCTTTATTAGAATGTGCATGTATATTAAGTACTTATGTCCACATGTAATATGACTGTAAATGGGGCAGTATGATCAGGGAACACACTGCCCCTCAAGAAGGTGTGTTCCTACACAGATAAGTAGAGGACAGCTTCCCAGTCAGTGGCTAGCTTTGGCCCCCACAGGATCTTTGCAGTGTGTATTCTGCACCCATTCTGCACTTTATCTGGCTTCTTTGCTAATGTGCAATTATTCAGGTAAAATATATTTAGGCCAATTATGCTTGGTGTGCTCACTTTCCCCCCAGTACCACAAAACAGGGTGAATATAAAACATATTGTGGATAGGGGAACTGGATGGCTCAGTGGATCAGTAGTGGGTTATGGAGTCTTTCATCTCTAGATCACTGGTTAATTTGCTTTTGGTAACTGGGTAGGTGTGCTAGGAATAGCAATGCCTATTTTCAGGCATGACCCGGGACGGTATTTTGGGGGGGGGGGGGTGAATACAAATAAAACAGTTTGAAGCAGTACAGCAATTGGTAATACAGAGGGTACAAATACCAATACAATTTCTAGTGAGACAAACACAGTTGGGACAAAAGAATATTGTTGAACTCACACTTGTTCAAGGTACAAAATATGACAACTATCATAATTTTTACAAAAATACAGTAAAAGTGCATTTAAACACTGACAAATAGGAACACAATATAGAATCAATTTGTGAGCAACTAAAGGTCCTAAGAAGTACAAGAGTGCTAGTTTAGAGAAAAGATCCATGATTGAGACCGGGGTATATGTGCTATACTGTCTGCCAGAAAGCATGGATTTGGAGAAGGGAGAAGTAGGAAATTAAGCGATAGGAGGGTAGGTGGAAGGGGTGCGAGCCTAGGAAAGGGCAAGGCTAGAAAGAAAGCAGAAGGCCAGGCTGACAGGAGAGAAGGACAGAAGTAGGTAGAGACATGGCGGCCAGGGCGTAGTGGTTTGGGGGTGTCTATAGCAGGCAAAAGCATGTGCAGGGATTGAGACAAGTAGATTGTGGTGTAGCCTCTTAAAACAGGCATGGGTCGGAGCAAAACAAATGGCTTGGGGAAGGGAGTTCCAATATCTGGGTGCCGAACACAAGAAAGCCAATGCGCCCATGGCAGTTTAACATCTTGTAATGTGGAGGAGAGCTAGGTCAATGGATCTAAGTTCACACAGGAGATGGTCTGAGTGTCCAGCAGGGAGGCAAAGGATTGGGGGAGACCTGATCTGGCAGTACCATCAATGAAGAGATCCAAGGGACTTGCTGATGGCAGTAGGGGATAGCCGTTTTAGATCAGCATAAAATTGACAGTGGTGCTTGTAACGTGTGGATGCAGAGGCACAGAAGCAGATATTAGACATGGTATCCCACTTATGAAGATTAGTTGTTGATGCTCTTAGGTAGGTCACTGTGTCATAGGCTAGTGTAGGGAGCAGAATGCCTTGAGCAATAGCAAGTCTAGCTGATGGGGTAAGGGGCATAGTTGGTCCGGTATGCGCTCCAAGGTTTGGCACTTATGAAAAAATTACTCACCTTAGTAATGTGGTTTCTTCTAATGGAGTCTTGCTATATTATGACAATTGCAGTTTGTCCCACCATTAGAACTGCTCCGGAGGTGAAAGAGTTAACTCCATTCCATGAATGGAACTTAGAGCACGAGCTCTAAAGAGAAGCTCTGTCTGTGTAATTTCAAACCTGAACTGTCAGATCTTTACTAGCAAAACTCACTAAGGTCTGTGTGGAAGCTTGTAACCTACACTAGCCAACTGGCTACCTAAATATTAACATCTACCGCTGGTCCCAACACAAAAGACTCAAGTCAGGGGACCAGAACTAATAGTATAATTTAACAATATGAGAGAAATAAGGAAAAAATGAAAAAACACCACACCCTCAAACCCCAAGAAGGGGTGAAAACACATAAAAAGGGCATAAAATAGTGCCCACACTAGGCTGCCCACCCCATACCCAAGTAGAAGTTCTGAGAGGGGCAGGCTGGGGAGGTCATAATATAGCAAGACTCCATTAGAAGAAACATTACTAAGGTGAGTAATTTTTCTTCAAACAACATGAAGTCTTGCTATATATGACAATTGCAGACTACACAGCAGTACCTCCATGGAGGAGGGACAGAACCTACTTAGGAATAGGCTCTGAAGCACAGCTGTGCCAAACCGAGCATCTCCTAGCCTGGACATCCAGGAGTAATGCTTGGTGAAAGTGTGGCAGCTTTTTCCAAGTAGCAGCTTGACATATCTCCAATATAGGGATGTCTCTGGCAGCAGCTAGAGACGCGGCTGTACCTCTGGTAGAATGAGCCCCTGCCAGAGGGGGATCTCTGCCCAGTTTCTGATAACAAATTGGACAAGAGACAATCCACCTGGCAATTGATCTCTTAGTGGCAGGTTTCCTTTCCCAACCTCACCATAAGTGAGAAAAGTTGGAGGATTCAACCTGTGACCTTAGTACGCTCTATATAGTAACTAAGGGCCCTCTTAACGTCCAAACTGTGCAATCTCCTCTCACCAGAAGAGGAATGTTCAGTGAAAACACTGGGAGGGAGATAGATTGGTTAAGATGGAAATCTGAAACCACCTTAGGCAAAACTTCTGTTAGTCCTGAGGACTACCTTATCCCTGTGGAAAGAAATAAAGTCAGTTTCTACTGACAAGGCTTGCAACTCACTTATGCCTAGCAGAAGTGATAGCCACTAGGAAAACAGTTTTCCAAGTTAAATACTTAAGCTCTGCAGAAAACAGAGGTTCAAGGAGGTTGTATTAACTGGGCAATGCAAACATTACAACAGGCAGGGCCGGATCCCTAAAAGGTGGATTAGTATGAAGTAACCCTTAAAAACTTGGAAAATACAGGGTGAGCGGAAGAGAGGATGGCTTTCCTGCTGAAACAAAAGCAGAGACAGCTGCCAAATGAACTCTCAGGGTAGCTGGTCTCAGGCCCAAAGAATTAAGATGGACCATGTAATCTAACAATGGGCAAATCAGCAGATTCTGGGGAACACGCTTCCAGAACACCAAATGGAGAACCTTTTCCACTTAGAATTATAAGTAGCCTAGTGGAAGGCTTCCTAGAAGCCTTTAGGATTTCAAGAACACCTTGAGAGAGGTGTAGGTCACAAGGGTCTAACTCCTCAAGAGCCAGCTTGAGGTTGAGGGATTTGAGGTTCGGATACCAAACCTCCCTGGGCACAGGTTAATAGGTTGTGATTCCTGGGAGACACAGGGGAGATGGACTGTCAGGGACAGAAGGAGTGGGTACCAGGCTGCCTGGCTCAATCTGGGGCAATCAGAATCACCCTGCAAGGCTGGGATCTGATTTTACTAACACCTTGAATAGGAGAGGGAAGGGGAAAAGCACAAAGAAACTTCCCTTCCCAATCCAGGAGAAGGGCGTCCAGGGGGACTGAGCCCAACACTCGGGGCCTGCAACAGAACAGTGGAAGTTGGTGAGTGTCTGGGGCTGCAAAAAGATCTGAGGGGTGCCCCATCTGGCAAAGACTATCCCCAGTACTTGAGGATCCAGAGGCCATTCATGATGGCCCTGAGAAATCCTGCTGAGAGCATCTGCTAGGACATTGTCCTTTCCTGGAAGGTGAACTGCTATGAGTGAAGTGTTCAGGGAATAGGCCAGAGACCACAACTTCATTGCCTCGGTGCACAAGGCCGAAGACCGAGTGCCCCCCTGCTTGTTGATGTACCACATTGTTGTGGTATTGTCTGTTCTGACTTGTACCACTTTGTTCTGGACAGAAGCAGAAAACGCTTGAAGTGCTAAAAGATAGCTCCAGTTCCAGCAAACTGATGTGGAGCAGAGATTCCTGGGGACCACACTCCTGAGTGGAGAGATCGCCATGTGGGCTCCCAGCCCAGGAGGGAAGCATCCGAGTGAGGGTCAAAGTGTGAGAAAGGGGAATGAAGGGACCCCAGTCTTAAATTGCTCTGATCCTGCCACCACTGGAGGGCCTGGATCAAGGTTCGGGTCACTGGGACCAACTTGGAAAGGGGGCTCTTCTCTGAGACCAATAGGCTCTCAAGTGAAACTGAATGTCTCATCTGAAATCTTGCTCCCTGCACTACAGCTGTGGACGTAGCCATGTGCCCCAGGAGCTGCAAAAAGTGTCTTGCTGGTCGAGAGACCTGCAGAGTGAAGGAGGAGGACAGAGCCACCAAGTTCCTTACCCTTTCTAAGGGAAGAAAAGCTCTGGCCAGATTTGTGTCCAATTCTGCACCTATGAAGGTGAGTACCTGAACTGGTTCCAGAACCGACTTTGGTATATTTAGCAGGAAGCCCAGGGAGGCGAGAAGCTGGTGGGTGACTTCAGGTGAGATTTTCACTGTTCTGGGACTGGCCTACAATGAGCCAGTCGTCCAGATAGGGAAAACAGCAATCCTTTGCCTCCTTAAGTGAGCCACTGCTACTGCCAGACATTTTGTGAATACCCTTGGGGCAGAGGTAAGGCTCAAGGGCATTGTTCTGAACTGGTAGTGACCTGAGGGCAGTTCGAATCTGAGGTACTTTCGGTGGGAGCTTCTGATTAGGACGTGAAAATAGGCATCCTTGAGGTCCAAGGAAGCTAGCCAATCCCCTGGCCTTAGAGAGGGTAAAATCATTGCCAGAGTTACCATTCTGAACTTTGGTTTCAAAAGATGCTTGTTCAGATATCTGAGGTCTAAAATGGGCCGCCATTCTCCTGTCTTTTTTGGGGTAAGAAGTATCTGGAGTACAGACCCTTGCCCTGGTGGAGGGGAGGAACCCTTTCTACCGCTCTGAGAGCTAACAGGGTTGAGACCTCTGCTTCTAGAGTAAAGGTCTCTAAAGAGCTTGCAGGTGGAAAAGACCTGATTCTCATCTTTGGGAACTTTTTGAAGCTGAGAACCAGACCCTGGCTTACTACTTCCAGAACCCACTTGTCTGAAGTTAAAGACACCCAGTTCTGACTGAAGTAAGCCAACCTGCCCTCTACTGGTAAAGGAGAATCGCCCTGGGCACCCCATCAGGGTGCCTGCTTGGCAGGTGCTTTAGGCTGAGGGGTGGGGCAGGCCTGCCCGCACTCGGCCTGCCTCTGCCTCTGAAGAACCCTCTGAGCATAAGCAGAGGAGGCCTGGGTTTGGTAAAAGGCCTGTGGAAAGGCTCACCCCTACCCCTGGGGTGTGCCTCTGAGGAGTGGCTTGCCGCCCTTGGCTTGGGCACTTTTATAGGTAGTCCCATATTCATCCATCTTCATATAATTTCTGTCTGCTCCCCAAACAGAGAATTTCCCACCACAGGAAAATCCATAGCCTTAGACTGGGTATCCTGTCACAAGTTAGTACACCTGAGCCAGGCCAACCTACGAAAGCTACAGATGTGGCCATGACTCTAGAGGAAACATCATTAAAATCCACAGCAGCATGAAACTGCACCTAGAAGCCTCAATGCCATCGGCAGCCACCTGCTCCAGCTCACTAGCAAGCTGGCCAGGGGCTTGTTTGGCTAACCATAACAGTATCCCATCTAGATTTCTGATACCTGCTACATAAGCCATATAATTTGCTTGCCTGAGTCCCAAGGATGCTGCCATGTACTGTTTTTTTGCCATGGCATCAATCTTCCTGAACTTGTCAGGAGGATGTGAAGCCAGGGAATATTAGCTTTATCACAGGCTGCAGCCTGAACTACCCCAACATGACTGCATTGCTGAGAAAGGAATTCTGTATCAGACCTGATAGTGTGTACCTCCTGTCCATCTTTTTATCTACAGGAGGCACAGAATTAGGAGTTTTAAGATTTTATTGTTTGTTTCTAAATGACTTATGCAAAGGAATAGACAATCTCCTAGACTCTAGTATATCCATCATTTCTACAAAATCAGGCTCCTCTTGCTTATCCACAGCTTCCTCCAAAGGAAGCTGGAGGGTTTCAGCAACTTTTTTTGTAAAACATAAAATGAGAGGGGGACTCAAAGCATGGGGGGAGATTCAAAAGGTCTGTCTGGGGAGATGTCCGGTTCAATAGGCACATCCAGACCCTCCAAGTCACATTCATACTGTTCATAATCCTCCTCCCCCTCCTCTGGTTCATAAAACTCAACATCATATTCCTGAACCGATGGATCCGACCGAACCGACCTTTACCCAAATAGTGGCGGTTCGGACGGAACCGGAGGAAGTGACTGGACAATCTGAATAGCTCTTGCTATCTCTGCAGCAGTTGGAGTAAGAATTTTGGGCTCCAAACCTGCTGACTTTCTTGTTCTCTTTACTGGAACTGGTTCATCCGAGCCAGCTTTTCGTTTGCCCGAGGAAGTCTCGCCCTGGTCAGAGGGCACTCCCTCCGGTTCGGTTGGCACCGAACCGGGCTGGCCATCCGGGTCAGCGGACATTTTGGCCTCTCGTTCCCTGAGCCTGCCCAATCTCTTTTCCAGGGTGGCTGCAGGGAAATTCTTACAAATCTGGCAGTCTGACTGGAGGTGGTCAAACCCCAGACAATAAACACATGTGGTGTGTGGGTCAGCCTTGGCAAAGACATCACAGTGTTGAAACCCAGTGGGCCCGGTTTTTCTTTTGGGTTTCTCAGACATAATGCCAGCCTAACCAGAAAAACCTGCCCTTTAAACGGCAGTGCCAGGCAAGACACCCTTATCGGTTCCTAACCGTATCACGGTATTGGAAAACCAGAATAAAATCAGTTTTTTAGAACCGAAAGAACCGGAACCGCACTCTAAAATCTCAAATTTAAAACTAAGTTTTAACCTGCTGATCGGTTCAAAACCGAACCAATAAAACTTACAAGTTCCACAGAATTAAAATATGAATTACTTACGATACCACAGACAGAGCTTGAACCGATCGGCTTTTGTGTTAAAATAAAACTATTCTCGGTTGAATCGAACCGAGAAAACACTGTTTAAACCGAGAAATGAACCGAGCAGTAGGAGAAATCTCCGGAGCGACTGTTCAGTGAGGCGGAGTAAAGAATCTGACAGTTCAGGTTTGAAACTACACAGACAGAGCTTCTCTTTAGAGCTCGTGCTCTAAGTTCCATTCATGGAATGGAGTTAACTCTTTCACCTCCGGAGCAGTTCTAATGGTGGGACAAACTGCAATTGTCATAATATAGCAAGACTTCATGTTGTTTGAAGGACTTACAGGCAGCAGTAACATGTTGATCGAAGTCCAGAGATTCATCAAGCAAAATGCTGTCGTACTTGAAAGCTAGTGTTGACCAATGGTGAGCCATCAGTGCATAAGATATTGAGGGGGTTCCGGTTTGTTTTACATCTGGGAGGGAAGACGAAAAGCATGAAGTTTGTTTTGCCCACATTAAGAACGAGGTTGTTTTCAGTTGGCCACGACCGAATGTGGAGGAAGTCTGAGGAGAGAGTGTGATTTATGTCAGAGATTTTCCTAGCACTGGAATAAAGAACAAGGTCATCTGCATATAGCAGCAACGAACAATCTGGAGAGAGCAAAGGAGAACAGATATTTGTGAATTTCAGAAGGGCCATAGTAGTGCTGTGGCCTTTGCAGAAGCCATGCTGGGAGACAGAGGTGGCTGTGGTCATGCAGAAAAGAGATGCTTTGCTTAGCTACTAGTTTTTCGAGTACCTGGCTAAGAACGGAGAGAATGGCTATAGGCCAGTAGTTAGCAATATCCTTGGGGTCCCCCTTTTTAAATGGTAGATGGGTAAAACTAGGATAATACAATGTCATTTTTTAAATATTGGAGTGACTCTAGCCATCTTCCAGATCCTAGGGACAGAGCTGTGGCACAGTGACAAGTTAAAGATTGTAGCCAAGGGTGATGCAATAAGCATGGCGGTGAGTTTCAGGAGCCTGGGTTCAACACCATCAGAGCCAGTATCAGTGCTAGCAGGGATGGCTTGTAGCATCTTTTGGACTTCGTCTGGTAATGGTCTGAAATTAAAACAGGTGGGTGACTGCAGGGTCGCTGTCCGGGGAGTATCTGATAAATCCAAGAAGTGGAGATTAAAGGGGTTTCATGGAGAATCATATCATTTGTATTTCTGGTGCATTTGCCTCCAAGGAGAGTTTTGATTCGAGACCAGAAAAAAAAATTACTCACCATAGTAATATTGTTTCTTCTAATGGAGTCTTGCTGTATTCAGACATAATGCAGTTAGCCCCAGCACTTGAACTGCCCCAGAGAGGAAAGAGTTAACTCTATGCAAAAGCACAGAACGTTGAGCTCGGTTTTCAAACCTCTGTCTGTGGTACTTCCCAGTGTAACCGTCAGATTCTTACGAGCTAACTAACTAGTAACTCAAGTATGGAAATTGATCAGATATAGCCAAAGGGCAAAATACATCTTCCTGGGCCCCAAAAGACTCAAATTGATAACCCAAGAAGGAAAGTTAGTGACAATATTTAGTAAAACACCAGAAAAATAACATCTACCCTACCCAAGAGGGAGAGTACAAGGTACACCCCTGAGTTGCAACACTGTACCTGCCAGCCCACTTCCCAAAACCAGGTTCTGAGAGGGAAGCGGGTGCAGAATACAGCAAGGCTCCATTAGAAAAAACATTACTATGGTGAGTAATTTTCTTCAAACATGAAGTCTAGCTGTATTCAGACATAATGCAGACTACCAAGCAGTTCCCCACGGAGGAGGGAATGCAGAACCTACTTTGGGGAGAGGCTCTGCAGTACTGCTGTACCAAACCTAGCCTGGATGTCCAGGGGAGTAATGCTTGGTGAAAATATGTACCGTTTTCCAGGTGGCTGATTTAGAGAGTTCTAACAAAGGTATGTC
Organism: Neoceratodus forsteri; assembly: GCA_016271365.2. Lineage (NCBI taxonomy): Eukaryota > Metazoa > Chordata > Ceratodontiformes > Ceratodontidae > Neoceratodus > Neoceratodus forsteri. Next base: position 96,626,170 of record JADMNL010000029.1, on the reverse strand, counting down.
TCTGGCTGCAGCTAGAGAAGCAGCTGTACCCCTGGGCAAATGAGCCCTCAGGCCTGAAGGGGGCATCCTACCCAATTTGTCATAACAAAATTGTATACAAGAAACAATCCACCAGGCAATAGTTCTCCTAGTGGCAGGCTTACCCTTTCCCACTTCACCATAAGTGAGAAACAATTAAAGACAGTCATTTCTATGTGCCTTAGTATGCTCAATGTAGTAGCTAAGGGCCCTCTTAACGTCCAGACTGTGTAACCTTTCACCTGAAGAAGAATGGTCAGTGAAAAACACAGGGATAGATACAGACTGGTTCAGATGAAACTCTGAAGCCACTTTGGGCAAGAACCTCCTATTGGTTCTGAGGACTACTTCGTCCCTATGGAAGGAGATGAAGTCAGGTTCCACTTACAGGGCCTGTAGCTCACTAATCTGCCTGACAGAAGTAATAGCTACCAGGAACACAGTTTTCCAGGTCAAGTACTTCAATTCAGCCGAAGCCAGAGGTTCAAAAGGCGGCTGTATTAGCTGAACTATGCAGACATTAAGATCCCAAGGCGGAGTGGGCTCCCTAAAGGGAGGGTTAATGTGAACCAGACCTTTGAAAACTTTTGGAAAACAGGATGAGATGCCAGGGAAGAGCCCTTCCCTGCTGAGAGGAATGCAGAGACAGCTGCCAGATGAACCTTCAGAGTGGCAGGCCTAAGGCCTAAATCATTGAGATGAACTAAATAGTCTAAGGTTGTGGAAATGTCTGCAGAATCGGGCAGGATGCCTTTCTGAGAGCACCAAATACTGAACCTTTCCCCATCTGGAGTTGTAAGTTTTTCTAGTGGAAGGTTTCCTAGAGACCTTCAGAATATCCAGAACTCCCTGAGAAAGATGTAGAGCCGCATATTCTAACTCTTCAAGAGCCAGGCCTTGAGATGGAGAGACTGGAGATTGGGGTACCAGATCCACCCCTGGGAGGAGGACAGGAGATTGTATGTCCTGGGCAGAGACAGGGGATGCGACACTGACAAGGACAGCAGTAGAGGATACCAAGGCTGTCTGGCCCAGTCTGGAGCCACCAGTATCACTGTGCAGGGTTGAGTCCTGATCTTGATCAGAACTCTGAACAGCAGAGGGAAGGCATAGAGAAACCTGCCCTTCCAGTCCAAAAGGAGAGCATCCTGGGGTACCGTCCCCAGGACTGGAGGTATGCAACAAAACAGTGGAAGTTGACAATTGTCCGGTGCTGCAAAGAGATCCATCTCTGGAGTGCCCCACCTGGAGAAGATGACCTCCAGTATGTGAGGATCCAGGGACCATTCATGGTGACCGAGAAATTCTGCTCAGAGCATCTGCTAGTAAGTTGTTCTTCCCTTGAAGGTGAACTGCTACCAGAGAAGTCTGAAGAGAACAGGCCAGAGACCACAGCTTCATGGCCTCTGTGCACAAGGCAGAGGACCGAGCGCCTCCCTGCTTGCTGATGTACCACACTGTGGTGGTGGTCCACCTTGCCCTTGACTGAATCAGAGAAGCTCTGCAGGGCTAAGAAAACTGCCCAGAGTTCCAGGAGACTGATATGAAGGAGAGACTCCTGTGGAGACCAGAGCCCTTGAGCTGTCAGGGCTCCCAGGTGGGCTCCCCACCCTAGGAGAGAAGCATCCGTAGTTAAAACTACTGATGGGACTTGAGGGAGTAATGGAACCCCTTGTCTGAGGTTGCCCTGGTCCAGTCACCACTGGAGAGGTTGGACCAGTGTCTGAGTCACTGGAATCAGTTTGGTGAGTGAGTCCTTCTGAGACAAAAAAGACCTCAGATGAAACAATGTCCCTCATCTGGAACCTTGCTCCCTGCACCGCTGCCGTGGAAGCTGCCATGTGGCCCAGGAGCTGGAGGAACTGTCTTGCTGGGTGGGAGACCCGAGGTCGAAAGGAGGAAGCGAGATCCACTAAGGCCTTCATCCTTGCCAGGGGCAGGGAGGCTTTTGCTTGTACAGTGTCCAGCTCTATGCCTATGAAGGTGAGAAGCTGAACTGGTTCAAGCACAGAGTTTGGAAGATTGAGAAGAAAGCCCAAGGAACTGAGTAGGTCCTGGGTAGTTTGAAGAGCTGACCTGATCTGTAAAGGAGACTGACCCACTAACAGCCAGTCGTCTAGATACGGAAAAATGGTGATACCTTGTCTGAGGTAAGCCACCACTACTGCAAGGCACTTTGTGAACACCCATGGAGCTGATGTTGGGCCGAAAGGCATGGCTCTGAATTGGTAATGGCCTGAAGGCAACTCGAACCGGAGGTATTTTCTGTGGGAGCACCTGATAGGAATATGGAAGTAGGCATCCTTGAGGTCCAGAGATGCTAGCCAATCCCCTGGCCTTAGAGAGGGAAGGATTATTCCCAGAGTTACCATTTTGAATTTTGGCTTTACAATGTGTTTGTTCAAATATCTTAGATCTAGGATGGGTTGCCACTCCCCTGTTTTCTTCAGGATAAGGAAGTACTTTGAGTACACTCCTTTTCCCTTGTGCTGAGTAGGAACCTTCTCTATAGCTGTGAGAGCTAGAAGAGAGGAAACTTCTGCCTCTAAGGCAAGGGTTTCTGAGATTGATGCAGGTGGAAAAGACTTGGCCCTCTTTTTTGGAAATTTTTTGAAGCCTAGGGCCAGTCCGTGGCTTACTACTTCTAGGACCCACTTGTCTGGGGTCACAGACTTCCAGGCCTGGAAGCAGTAAGCCAGCCTGCCTCCTACTGGAAATGGTGAGTCAACCCGGGCTGACACATCAGGGTATCTACTTGGCAGGAGCCTTGGACTGAGAGGAGAAGGGAGCAGCCCTGCTCATCCCCCTCCTATCCCTCCCTCTGAAGAACCCCCTCTGTGGGAAAGGAGAGGAGGCCTGGACTTGGTAAAAAGGCCTTTGAAAGGGCCTGCCCCTAGACTGCTGCTTGTGCGGAGTGGCTTGCCTTTCCTTGGCCTGTGCACTCCTGTACGTGGTCCTGTATTCATTCATTTTCTTCATGTAAGCCTCTGTCTGCACTCCCCAAACAGAGAGTTACCCATTACAGGAAAATCCATAGCCTTAGTCTGGGTATCCTGCGAAAGGCTAGTACATCTGAGCCATGCATGTCTTCTGAGAGACACAGATGTAGCCATGACTCTAGAAGCCACGTCACTGGAGTCCACAGCAGCATGAAACTGCATTTTGGATGCCTCAATTAAATCAGCAGCCACCTCCTCCAGCTCCACGGCTAGCTGGGAAGAGACCTGTTTAGCCAGTTCCAGAACTTCGTCCCATCTGGATTTCTGGTACTTGGCTGTGTAGGCCATATAATTAGCCTGCCAGAGTCCCAAAGAAGATGCCAAATACTGTTTTTTGGCCATGGCATCCACTTTCCTGGGGTCCTTATCTGGGGGGTGTGAAGCCAAAGGAATGTTAGCCCTGTCACAGGCTGCAGCCTGCGCTACCCCAACATGGCTGCAGTGACTATTAAGGAACTCCGCAGCTGAGCCCAATATCGAATACCTCCTGTCCATTCTCTTGTCCACAGGAGGTACTGAATTAGGGGTTTGTAAAATTGTGCGTGTCTGTTTCCACAAAGATTTATGAAGAGGGATAGACAGCTTTTTGGACTCTGGGATGTCCATCATTTCCACAAAATCAGGCTCTTCTTTCTCCGCTGCTGCTTCAACCAAGGGAAGCTGCAGGGTTTGTGCCACCTTTTTGTAGAACAAAAAGTGTGAAGGGGACTCAGCCTGGGAGGAGACACTTGAGGGCCTATCTGGGGAGATGTTCGGCTCAATAGGCACATCCAGACCCCCTTCAACATCATCAATGGGATAGTCAGTCTCCCTCCCACTCCTCCTAACAGAAATCTGGGTCATAATCCGGAGGAGACAGATCCGACCAAACTGGCAGTGTCGGTTCAGACGAAGCCGGTCTAAGCGGTTGCACAATACTAATCGCTTTGGCTATTTCGTCCGCGGTTGGAGAGGGGGATACAGGATCCGAAGCAGCAGACTTGTGCATTTTCTTTGCCGGAACCGACCCCTCGGGGTCAGCTCTCCTTTTGCCTGAGGAGGTATCGCCTAGGTCAGTAGGCACCTCCTCAGGTTTGGCCGCAACCGAACCGGGCTGGCCATCCGGATCTACGGACATTTTGGCCTCCCTTTTCTTCAACCTACTCAGTCTTATCTAGAGTTGTTTTAGGAAAGTTCTTACAGATTTGGCAGTCTGACTTGAGGTGGTCAAACCCCAGAAAACACAGATGAGGTGGGGGTCTGCCTTAGCAAAGGCCTCCCCACACTCGGTACAGTGTTGAAACCCACCAGTTTTCTTCTTGGGTTTCTCAGACATGGCCAACCTAACAGTTACCCTATAGCAGCTTTCAAGCCAGGTAATGAGCGACCGATCGGTTACAAACCGTGTCACGGGCTTTTTAAAAGCACCAGCAAAAGTCCGGTTCTTTTGATACCAATCAGTACCAGAACACCACACTAATCCCAGAAAAAGAGAATTCAACAAAGTCTGTTCTGAACCGGACAAACCGGAAAGAAACCAAAGAAAGAATTTCCACTTTAGCAAAATAAAACACAGTCACTACCTATCTACACACTACCTGTACCGTAGACAGCGGCTGGAAATCTGAAAATGATAAACAATTGCGGTTAAAACCCAACGCTTTTATTTTTCTTTTACCGAACCGAGCAGAGGAAATCTCCAGAGCGACTTCACTTTTAGGCGGAGTAAAGAATCTGACGGTTACACTGGGAAGTACCACAGACAGAGGTTTGAAAACGGAGCTCGAGCTCAACGTTCTATGCTTTTGCATAGAGTTAACTCTTTCCTCTCCGGGGCATTTCAAGTGCTGTGGCTAACTGCATTATGTCTGAATACAGCAAGACTTCATGTTGTATAAATCTCCTGGAATCACCTGCAGCCTTTATTAAGAGACCCTTGCAGAACGAGCTCTTTGCTAAATGAATGTTCCTTTTGCAAGAGTTTCTCCGTGTTCTGTAGTCATTGTAGTCAGACAGAAGAGCGGACACCTTGAAACGTCACCAGCTTTTGTCCCTGGCCCTGATCTGAACAAGTAGATCTTTAGGCAGTTGGTTTGTTTTCCATGTACACGACGTCTGATCGGGGTGCATGGATATCCTGTAGAGATCCAAACAGGGTTAAGAAGTGGTCAAGGGCTACCCAAGCATCAGTGGCAGAGTAGCTGCGACTCCAGTCAATCATGGAGAGATCTGCTCAGGAACTGGGCTTGATCCGGGGGTTAGCAATTGAGCCACATACAATATATTGGAGAATGGTCACTAATTGCATCAGCGAGGGTACCTGAGGAATACAATCAATGCGATTTGTCAGTGCCCAGTCAATTAAAGTACTGGACCTGGGGGGGAGGCATGACCCAGGTAGGGTCAGCGATTAGCTGGTGGAGGTTGTGGCCTTGCACCACGGTGTGGAGGGATTTGTTCACCTTGCCAATCCAATTTAGGTCGTCTAGAACTAGGACTTTGTTTCGTCCAACAGCTAAGTCGACATGTGAGAGGAGCTCCTCAAGGCCGGCGGTGCCACCCGGGGGAAGGGGGTTATAAGCACACACTATATGTAATTTCTTGGAGCCAAGTTAAAGGGTAATGTGAATAGATTCTCAGTGGGAGAGGACAGGTGTGGTAGGGTTCGAGAGGTTTAGGTGTGATTTATAAAAAATGGCAATGCCACCCCCCATTTAGAGGATGGGCCTGTCTCATCTGATAAGGTTGTAGTTGGGTAACAAGCAGGCAGAGTCAGGAGTAGAGGGTTTAAGCCAAGTTTCGGACAGGCAAATTATATCCGGGTGATATAGTACGACCCCATGCCTCAAATTCAGCTAGGTTACGGAGGAGGCTCCTAATGTTCAGGTGACCAAGTTTAGGTCCACAGTGATGGAAGAGGTCTGGAGGGAGGAGGTGGAACTGGTAAGAACAGTCAGCAAAGGGTCAAGGCGGTGAGGAACACATAAGGGCACGTGGAGGAGTGCACACAGAGGGGATAAATGTGAATAGAATAGAGGGAAGAGAAGGCAGGTCAGATTCTATGTGGAGGGTGGTCTCTCTGAATGCACAGTGTCTTCAAAACAAGATGGAAGACCTGCCGGCACTATTAACGGACAGGAGGGTGGACATACCTGCAGTAACCGAGACTTGGGCAACATCACACCATGACTGGGACCTTGCGATCCCTGGATATAAACTATACAGGAAGGACAGGGTAATCGGGAAGGGGAAGGGCAGCAGATTATATCAGAGAGAGAATAACTTGCATGAGGGAGGAGTTGGAGGAATGGGAGGCGGAGGCATTATGGGTTCAGTTAAGATCCAATAGAAGGAGAAAGGTGAGGTTGGGGGTGGTTTATAGACCACCCAGTCAGGATGAGGCAAGGGTGCCGGAAGATGGTAAAAGCTGAGGGGGCTGAGAATCAAAAGGGCACTTGTAAGGGAACAAAGGGCACTTTTTCTACTAGTTTTTGCCATACAGAAATAAAAAGTGGAGGGGCTCCCGCCCCTTCCGCCCCCCCGGTTCCGGCACCTATGGGATGAGGAGAGGAACAGGGAACTGAGCTCACAAATAACAGAAGCTGCAGGAAAAAAGGTGGTAATTGTGGGGGCATTTTAACCTGCCCAAGGTGGACTGGAGCATACCATCCACGACATGTGCTAGGAGTCAGGTGATCCTGGAAGGACTGCAGAGTGGGTTCCTGACTCGGGGCATCACAACCACTAAGAGCTAAGGCAATTCTTGATCTGGTGCTCACAAATGGGGTCATGTACAGGCAATAATGCTCATGAAGCCACTGGGAGGGATATGGGCAGAGAAAGCATCCAGACTAAAACCGAAATCTTGGATTTCAGGAGGGCTGATTTCAGGAAAGAGGGTGGGCTTCTGGAAAATGGGTAAAGTGCTGAGGAGCCATCTGGTGGGCATCAGAGCAGATATCTGGTGGACCAAAGGTGGTCCATCATTAAGGAAGGACTACTGGTTGCCACAGATGAGTGCATTAGGCTCTGGGTAAGAACACAAGGGCCAAAGCGCCCACCTGGTTCAGTTCTGGCATTGCCCAGGCAGCAAGGGAAAAGAGGTTGACCTATAGAAAATTCAGGAAGCCCAAGAGAGAGATGGACAAGGAAAAATGGCTAAGGTTGACTAATGCGGAAAGTAAAAGTCAGGCGAGCAAAGGCACAGAAGGAGCTGCAGATAGCTGAGATAATTAAGAAGGGGGAGAAGGATTTATTTGAGAAAAGGGACAAGGAGGAAGGGATTGTTAGGCTTAAGAAAGGGATGGAGTGGGTAGAGGATAATGGGGAGAAAAGCAGATATACTAAACGAATACTTCTGTCTTCGTTCAGTCTTCACCAGGGAGAACGACGGATCAGTGCCTTCAGGAGGGGAAGAGAGTGGGGGGGGGGGCAGGCACACAGATGTAGTGATAGAGGAGGATAGAGTGAGGGAGGGGCTGCTGGCATTGAAGGTGGACAAATCACCAGGCCTGGACAGAGTGCATCCAAGGGTGCTAAAGGAACTGGCTGAGGAGCTGGCAGGGTCACTGGCAGACCTAGTTAATAGTTCACTAGAGTCAGGCGCTGTACTGCAGGACTGGAGAACAGCACATGTAGTGCCGCTCCACAAAAGCGGCATCATGGATGACCCAGGGAATTACAGACGAGTCAGTCTGACCTCCACTGTGGACAACCTCATGGAGACCATACTAAAGGAAAAGTTGGTGAAATATCTAGAGGAGTATGGGCTCCAGGATGCGTGGCAGCTTGGGTTCACTTGGTTAGGGAGGGAGACAGAGAGGGGGATCGTATCAAACAAATCTGATTGACTTCTTTGACTGTCACTAAGACAGCAGACAAGGGCCAAGCGGTAGACATCCTCTATCTTGATTTCAGCAAGGTCTTTGACTCTGAGCCCCACAAAAGGTTGATCAGGAAGTTGGTGGATTTTGGGGCTGGGGAAAAGATGGCCAGATGGGTGGAAAACTGGCTGAAGGACAGAACCCAGAGGGTGGTTGTCAGGAGAGAGTTATCTGGCACAAGACATGTAACCAGTGAGGTCCCGCAGACCTCAGTGCTGGGGCCAGTGTTGTTCAATGTCTTCATCAACGACACTGGAGATGGCATTAAGGGCAAAATGTGCCTCTTCGCGGATGACACCGAGCTCTGTGGGAGTGGACACAGCTGAAGGGATACAGAACCTACAGGAAGATCTGGAAAAGCTAGGTAGGTGGTCCAGGATCTGGCAGCTTGGCTTCAATGCCATGAAATTCAAAGTGATGCATGCTGAAGCCAAGAATCCCAGGACAGAGTACTACCTGAGTGGAGTCAGTATCTGCAGAGGAGGAGAAGGACCTGGGAGTGGATCACTAGTGATCAGAAGCACTCCTCAGAGTGCAAGAAAGCAGCAACAAAGGCAAACAAGATACTGGGCTGCACATCTAGGGGGCTCAGTAGTAGGGAAGAGAAGGTTATACTGCCCTTGTACAGGTCACTGGTAAGGCCGCATCTAGAGTATGGAGTTCAGTACTGGTGCCCACACCTCAAAAAGGACATGAACCTGCTGGAGAAGGTCCAGAGGAGGGCTACAAAGATGATAGCGGGTCAGCAGGGTAAGGCATATGAGGAGAGGTTGAGGACACCAAACATGTACTCCCTGGAAGACGGGGGAGAGAGACATGATTGGGACCTTCAAGTACTTGAAAGGGATAAATAATGTTGATAAGAGTCTCTTTATGCTGGGTGGCAACCATAACACGAGGGGGCACAGTCTTAAGTTGGAGGGTGGGCGGTTTAGGAGGGAGGTCAGGAAGCACTTCTTCACAGAGAGGGAGGTGGACACTTGGAATGCACTGTTTGAAGAGATAAAACTACCTACTGTCTTCAACAAGATTAAGAGAGGCTGGGACAGGTATAGTGGAGGGCAAGGGTCATGGGTAGGGAGTATGGGAGCAGTGGCAAGAGGGGGCAGGAACAGTAAATACAGGTTACTCACCTGTAACAGGAGGTCTAGGAATGGTATATGTTGTTCATCCACTGTCTGGCAGGTTCCTTGCCACTTTAAATCTTGCCGGAAGGTTTTCAAGCTGGCTCCTCCCACCCACCCGGGTGGTAAAACTCTCAGCTCTGCCCCATGCGCCAGATCTAGCCCGCTGGAAGCCAGGTTGTGCGTCGAAGCCTGGGAAGCTGGGTGGGTCGTGTGGATGAACATATACCATTCCTAGAACTCCTGTTACAGGTGAGTAACCTGTATTTCTAGGGACATGGATATGTTGTTCATCCACACTGTCTGGCAGACTCCTAGCAGTTCTCTGGGAGGAGGGAGGCAAGGCGCACAACCCCTACTTGGGAAATAAAGACTGCAGAACCGAGGTCCCAAAACCAGAATCCCAGCGTGACTCAAGGTCGATGTGGCAATGGGTAATAAAGGTGTGTGCTGACTTCCAGGTAGCAGCCCTGCAGATTTCCTGGATAGGGACATCCCTGGAAGCAGCCACCGAAGCAGCGGTATGGCGGGTTAAATAAGCTCTTATCCCTTTGGAAGGCTCCATGCCCACCAACCTGTAGCAGAGATCTATGCAGGAGGTGACCCACCTGCCTATCGTCCGCTTGGCTGCAGGTCTGCCAGGTGCGGCTTCAGCGTAGGTGACAAACAGCTGGCGAACCTCTCCCTGAACTTCAGCCATCCACTCCTTATAATAGGTGAGCGCTCTTCTAGGGTCCAAAGTATGGAGCCTATATTCGGCCTCCGAGGTGTGATTGGGGTAGAACACCAGCAGAGTCAACACCTGGTTAAGGTGAAACTCCGACATCACCTTCGGAAGGAATTTCGGGTTGGGCACAGGACAACCTTGTCCCTGTGGAAGACCAGATAATGAGACTCTACGGAAAGCACCTGGAGCTCTCCCATCCTTCTGGCTGATGTGATAGCCACCAAGAAGGTGGTCTTCCACGACAGGTGAGATATGTCACCTGTGCATCGGTTCGAATGGCTTGCCCATGAGCTTAGCCAGTGCCAGCAGTAGATCCCATGGAGCTGGAGGTTCTCGCACCGGAAGGGATATGTGATCAAGGCCTTTGAAAAAGCGCCTGACCACCTTCTCCTGCGCCGACTGCTTCCCGGCCCGTGCACGGTAAGCAGAGATGGCTGCCAGGTGCACCTTAAGGGTAGTCGACCAAAGCCCTAGCTGAGAAAGGGACCACAGGTAGTCCAGAATGCTTGCCAAGGAACAGGAGGAAGGATCCAGCCCCTTGCCCTGACACCAAATGGAGAAACTCTTCCATTTAAAAAAAGACATAGCATTTCCTGGTCGACTCCTTACGGGATGCCTCAACCACGTTGAGGACCTCGTCGGAAAGACCCAAGGCCTGGAACTCTAGCCGCTCAGGAACCAGGCTGTCAGGTGTAGGGATTGAAGGTCCAGACGGAATACTGTCCCCTGGCTGACTGAGATCAGGTCCAGGTGGGCTGGAAGCCGCCTCGGGAGCCTGGAGCCGAGGCTGAGGAGATCTGGATACCAGAACTGGCAGGGCCAGTCTGGGGCTACCAGAATCACCTGCGCCTTGTCCCTCCTCGCCTTGAGAAGCACCTTGTGGTGCAAGGGAAATGGGGGAAAGGCGTAGAAGAGGCCCGGGTCCACAGTCTCGAGAGCATCCCCCGCAGCGAGCCCTGCTGAGGGGGGCATGAACAGCCTCAGCTTCGCATTTTCCTGGAGGCAAACAGGTCCACCTGAGGCGGTGCTCCAGTGGGAGAACAGATCGTGTACTACCTCCGCAGGAGAGACCACTGTGACGCAGCTCCTATCCGGCTTAGGGCATCAGCCAGAATGTTGGAAGCCCTGCCACATGGATGGCAAGGAGATCCGCCCAAGCTGCGCATGAGGGATCAAGTGTGAGAGCTTCCTGCACAGAGGCATGGAGCTGGCCCCGCCTTGCGGCTTAGGTGTACATGGTCGTGGTATTGTCCGCCTGACCTGGACCACTTGACCCGCACAATCGAGCGAAGGCAGTGAGGGCTAGATGAACCACTCGAAGCTCCAGCAGGTTGATGTGGCATCGGGACTCCCGAGGGGACCAGAGGCCATGCGCTCTGTGCTCCACCAGATGGGCACCCCAACCCATCAGAGAGACCGTCAGCTCGGGGCCGACAAACGGGATGCCCTCCTGCAGATGAGCTGGAATGATTCACCACTGGAGAGCATTCCACATCTCCTGGGTCACTGCCACTGGCTGGCACAAGGGACCGGAGCGCTCTGACCACTAGCTGGCCCGTCCCCACTGTAGGGGATGCAAGTGCCAACAGGCCCATCGGACCACGCTGGTGCAGGCCGCCAAGAGGCCCAGGAGGCGCAGGAAGTCCCGGGCAGGGCGCAATTGCCCAACCTGAAATGATTGGGCAAAGGAGGAAAAAAACCTCGGTCCTGTCTGCCCGGAGCCGTGCTCTGGCTCGCAGAGAGTCAAGCTCTGCCCCAATGAATTGGATCACTTGCTTTGGCACGAGTTCCGATTTGGCCTCGCTGATGAGGAGGCCAACTTGAGAGCAAACCTGGAGGGTCAAATCCTGGACCGCCCACCTCTGGTCTGGAGGAGGCCGCAATCAGCCAGTCATCCAGGTAAGGGTACACCGACCCTTAGGCGCCATAGGAATGCTGTCACCACTGCCATGCATTTGGTGAAGACCCTGGGAGCTACAGAAAGGCCGAAGGGCGTGGCCTGGAACTCGAAAAGGGACCCCTCTGCTCTGAAGCAGAGGAATCGCTGGTGGGATGGATGGATTGGGACGTGAAAGAACGCGTCCTGAAGGTCCAGAGAACAGAACCACACGCCTCGTTCCAATGATGGAATGATCTGAGCCAGGGTGACCATCTTGAAGGTTCGAGACCATAGGAACCTGTTCAGGTCGTGCAGGTCTAGAATGGGACGCCAGCCCCCCATCCGTTTCGGGACCAGGAAGTACCTGGACACAAACCCTGGGTCTGGAGGAGGATCTTCCACCTTCCTGATCACCTCCTTCTGGAGGAGCAGAGCAATGTTGGCTCGACAGGCCGACAGAGGCGCTATGAACCTGGGAGGCACTTCAGGGGGCCTGTCAACTCCAGAGGCTGACCCCTTCCTACCACTTCCAACACCCAGCGGTCCATGGTGATAGCGGACCAGGCGGAAAGAAAGTGGCGGGGGAAGAGACACGGCTGGCGGAGACACCCCTCAACCCTTCACTTGGCAGGCTTGGAAGAAGGACCGGCGAGGGACCTCCTGTGCCTTTTCCTCCCGGCTTCCTGCTGGAGGAAACTGCAGGTTTGGCTTTGGGGTGCCTAGTGCGAGCCTGCTGGCCCTGATGCTGGTGTTGCTGGGCCGGACGTGCCACAGGGGCAGAAGGATGAAATGGCTTATGCTGCTGCCGGCAGCCTTTGTCCTTCTGGGTAGACGTGACAGAGTCCAAGGTGGCATTGGACTTCTCAATTCTCTGGAGGTGGCCTTCCACCCCAGGCCCGAACAAGTCGGTACCCAGGAAGGGGACGTCTGCCAGCTTGTGCTGGATATCTGCCGTGAAGGTAGAGATCTGCAGCCAAGCTCTGAGGCGCATGGCCACTGCTGCCGTTACTGACCGGGCACAGGAGTCTCCAATGTCCAGAGTCATTTGGAGCTGCTGTTTCGCCACTGCCCTTCCCTGATCCTGCACCTGCTTGACCGTAGTCTGGAAGTCAGCCGGGAGAGGAGGGATCACCTCATCCAGGGAGCCCATAAGGGAGTGGGAGAAGTGCGCCATCAGTACGGCCAAACTGGCCTGATGGAAGCCAAGGGAGGATGCGGCGTACACTTTACACACACAGCATAGTCCAGCTTTTTGGACTCTGTCGGGGGGGGCTTGTCCACGTCCCTGGTGTTCCCGGAATGCTGGAACACACTATCGGTAATCAACTCCTCCACAGAGGGGTGTTCCAAGAAACCGGACAGTAACCCGGTGGGGAGCACATACTTCCTGGCCATCCTGGCCAAAGGAGCAGGACAAGAAGCCGGCCGCTGCCATAACTCCAAGGCTGGGCCAACAATGGCTTCAGCCACCGGAAAGGCCTCCGTGGGAGAATCCCCTTGGTCCATTATCTCCGTGAGGGGATACTTGGCCTGCTTGGATACGGGCTCAAGCTGCATCCCAGTAGACTCTGGGATGAGCCGAAGCAAAGCCATAAACGAGGATGGGCTCTCGTCCATCGACTGTCCCCCGGAGGACTCCAGGTCAAGGGGCCTGGAGAACAGGGAAGAGTCATCAGACTCTTGAGGAGTCTGCAAATAGCTGCCTAGGGCCAGAGCCACCTCCACCTGGCGACGGTCGGGAGTGAGGGTGATCAACAACCGTGGGGCAGTCCCTGGCCCCACCGACAATCCTTGGTCGAGCCCCAGATTTAGGTTGTGGGGGTTCCCACCACAATTGGTGGGGCAGCTGGTTTGGCAAGAACAACGGCGCCGTTTGGGCCTCGACCATCCCGAGGGTCGCTTCGCCAGGTGACAGCCACTTAATGGCTGGGGAAGGAGACTGCGGCGGCTTGTTACCTGTCAGAAGTAGTTGCTGCCATTGCGGCCGACAAGCATTTAGGACTTAATTTATACTGAGCTCTTCTCCGAGGAGGAGGAAGAAGAGGATGAGCGCGCCACCGCTTCCTCGGTGCAGAGACAGAGACCGTGTCGGCGGGATCGGCTGGACCGAGAAGAGATCTGAGACAGAGATCGTGTTTCCAGAGGGATCTGGGAGGAGCGGAGAAACCTGCTCCTCCTGGGCTCGGGAGCCTTAACCGGGGACTCCAGCACAGGAGGCGCAGGCAAGTCCTCGGTTTCCAATGGGGGGACTGGTGAAGATGGTTTGTCGGATTCTCCAGTAGACAGCCTGTCCGATGGGTCGAGAAAGATCTCTACCGTGTCGACGGGCGTCTTGGCCGGCTGACCTGACTGGGACACCGTGAAGCCAGTGGCCTTAGCCGCAACCTCGACTGAAGTAGAGTCTCGACTGTCCGGGGAACGGGACCTCTCCTGCTCCCACGAACGCAGACGGTGGGACTTACCCTTAGAGTCCTTCTTGGACCAAGAGGAGTGTCCCAATGGACCCTCACCTTTCGTGGAGAGGGATTGACAAAGCTTAAAAGAAGCCGTATGGGAGGAGCCCAAGGAGAGCGGGATAAATGCCACGACCGAGAAGACGAAGATGCGGCCTGGGCCGCCTCCTCCTCGAGGGCGATCATCTGTTCAAGTTGCTCAGCCGAGCCTGCCGCCGAGGAAACCACCCAACGGGCCTCCTTTGACTTGACCGGCGGTATACGTCTCTCGGGGCACCCAAGTTGGAGCCTGGCAGCAAAGTCTTCGAGGACATTTGCCGAGAAGGACTTGCACAAATCACAGGCCTGCGGATCATGGTCAAGCACGAATCAGTAGATGCACGTGGAGTGCGGATCAGTCAGAGACAACTTCTGCCTGCATGGGCACCGCCGAGAACCGGGAGTCGATTTATCCATCGCAGCCGCGAAGGAAGAGAAAGACTGAAGTCTTGTAAACTTTTAAATTAGTTTTGGGTTAACTGAAGCGTTTGGATCCAGTCTAAATGCAGAGCGCTAAGGAGGGAACCTGAGCTTCCAAGTGGTAAGGAATATCTGACGTCATAGGACGGAGCCGAGAGTTTTACCACCCGGGTGGGTGGGAGGAGCCAACTTGAAGACCTTCCAGCAAGATTTAAAGCAGCAAGGAACCTGCCAGTGTGGATGAACAACATATCCATGTCCCTAGAAGCAGTGTTATGGAGTAGAAAACACTTTAGGGAGGTAACTTGCTATTTGGCTAGAAAAAAATTGGGTGCAGAAAAATATGTAATGGGAGCCGAGCTGCAGTTTGCTTTGATTTCCAAAGCCAGCGATTGAAATGGAAAGTATCTGAAAGAAAAATGTGGGACCCTCTATGGGCATTTTCTTATAGACTAATGGGCAAGTGGAGTGTTAGTCACAGGACTCCAAGCCACACCACTATAAAAGACCACCAGCAAAGGCCGGGTGGCAACCATAACACGAGGGTGCAGCTGTGCAGTGGCAAGAGAGGACTTAGTTTTTGGCCAGGAATATTTTAAAGCAGATGCTGCGTTTCAGTCACCAGTCAAACAGCAATAGCAGACAAAAGGTAAGTGGGGTAAAATTAAAGCAGCAGCCAAAATGTAAGTGGGGTTCAGATTAACTTTTACAAAACAATTGTTAATCTCAGGGAGAAGGCTTCACCTAAACCCCCCACCAGTGCAGACTACCAAAAAAGATTTAATTCTCTGGCACAGGTTTGGGTTAAATTAAGCTCCTGTGCAGGACTGAAACTAAAAGTCCTCTCTGGAGTGGGATTTCAGAGACTAAAATTAAGTTCAGGGCTAGCCTTAAGCAGTAGTCCCACCTCCACTGCAGATTGGGGTAACAGCAGGCTCCAGTGAAGTTTTTTTGTTTTTTTTTTTTAGTTATATACTTTTATTTCTCTGCAGCTTTTTGGGGTGGGGGGTTGTTACCATGGTTCCCCCAGTCCAGCCTGACCTCACAGCCACTACTCTGCCCAAGCTCTACCCTTTCTCGGTCCTACACAGCGATACACCACGGCGGGCACATAACCACAACTGTAGGATTGGGGCGCCAATCAGGGGGAGCATCCAGGGTTGAAGCCAGGAGGCGCCACAAGGCTGGCCATCAAGTAGTGCACCAAGGTAGTTTCCCCTTGCCCCCCACGTGCGCAACCGTGCAATGTCGTCAACACAGAGATACCATAGACTTCAGCCACGTGCATCCCCGATGTGCTCCCAGCATCGGTAGTACCTCCGGCCTCCATCGGAGATCACTATTGCGCCGCGATCCCACCCCAGGAGGAGGAGGAGGAGAGCTGTCCTCCAGATGCTCAATCCTGCTGACCCCTAGCAACCGGGCTCGTTCCCGAACCCGGCTCACTGGTGTTACACGAGGTGTGGCGTCCAGTGCCTCAACCCTCAGTGCCACCAGGCCGGCAGCTCCCGTACAGTTTTAAAGCTGGGAAAGCTACCTCTGGTGCGGGTTAACAATGAAATCGGACAAGCTCTGGGCAGGTAGGCAAGTTAATCCAGCGCCAGGACGTCTAGACTGCAGCAGACGTGGCTTTACATAAATAAATTAAAAGATTGTCCCCAGATCAACATGGTGTGCATTTAGAGCCCCCAGAGGCAATTCCTACAGTGCAGGGGAGCAGCCTCACAAGATAGATGGGTGTTTAACGGCTGGAGCCTTAGAAGTTGGAGGCAGAGGAAAAAGGCGCCAAGTTCAAATTAAGACAAAGGCTGCAGCTCCCTTTATGATGGCGTTCAAATCCAGCATAGGTCAGTAATGACCAAAAGCCATCACCACCCGAGGGCTGTTCAGTAGCCTATGTGAAATGAGTTGTGGTGGTCTTAGTCCAGTTCCCAGTGGGCAGGTGTCCACATCACAAATCCACCAACACAGCTGGCATTAATTAGCACCCTTATTGGCAGTTTCACATGAGAGGCCAAAGACTGAATGAGCATGGAGTCTGAACTACCCTCTTGCCTACACGGTGGCACCCTCCATGGCAAGTTTGATTCACACTGGCAGGGCAATGTGGGGAAACTTGCACTGCGATTGCCCATGCTATACATATCACGTGGGTAAGCAGGACACATTTCAGTGTTAATCCAGAACCTTGCACTTGCACTCACTCACGATATTTCTTAATATGAAATACTCCTTAACTTCAAGACACAAGAATGTCTACAAAATACCAACAAATCAAAATGTCTGTCCACCCCACCCACTATGAAAAAATGAAGGTTTGGCCTTTGCCTACCGTTTCTTCAAACTTACCAGCATCATCAGATTCTTGAAACTGTGAATAATCAACTATTTTTCTGTTCCTGGAAGACAGAAAGAAAGACCCTCAATAACAGCAGTGGAGAGAGCAGTACTGTGGTTTCTGGGACACTAGGAATTCAACATGGATGCAGAATAATGGCTTGAACATTTGGAACCCATTTTTCTGTTTGACCAAACTCTCGATGCGACTCAACTCTGGTGTTTCACTATAACAGAACAAAAAAGTCAGGGAAGGTCTTTAAAACTCATTCAGGCCTAGATATGCCTGTAGGTGGCGTCTGAAAGCATAGCCACTCAGGCCAATAACGCCTGTAGATGTACTCGGGCCGACTTTCACTCAGGCCAGGAAAAAGTCTGAGAAGTCAGCAGTTTCTACCTAAATATTAAACAAACCTAACTGCTTAGAATCGATTGCATAGCACTGTTGGAAATGTAATTTTGTGGTGAACAATTCTGCCGCTGATACTTCATGTCTACCATATATACTTTAGGCGTTCACATGTTTAAGGCATGGTGTACATGGCTGACATTTGTCTCTGAAACCTCACCAAAGCACTTTGAAAAAAATTTGAAACACTGTTTGGTATTTCAGCTATTATAAAATAATTGCATAGCACCACTGGAAATTGTGCTGAACAACTCCGACACTCTTACTCTGTGTGATGTACTTATGGTTCAAGAGGTATTCACATTTGTTTGTGGCATGCTGATTATGGCTCGATTTTACTTAGAAAAGCCCAGGATGCAGTGTTACAAGTACACAGGGCACAAGTGGTGGAAGTCTCACAGCTCTTATGGGGTGAATGAGTTAAAGGAAAATGTAAACCTAGAAATACAGAATTTGCCGGCAGATAAAGACTAGGGGCTGGCCACCTAGTCTGCCCATTTTTCCCTGCCTATAGTATCACAGATCCTACCTGATCTCTGGTCCATTCACCCACTCCTTCTCTTTCCCCAAGATTCCCTTATGCCTATCCCATGCATTCTTGAACACCGTTTTTGCTCCCACCATCTCTGCTGGAAGCTTGTTCCAGGAATCCACCACTCTGTGAAGAACTTCTTCATATCTCTTCTGAACCCACCCCCTTCCAGCTTATCATGCCCCTTATCCACAAGCACCTTTTTTTGTTCTGGAAAATATTTCCTTCTTGTATACAGTTTACCCCTGTGAGGTATTTAAAAGTCTTTATAACAACCCCCTTCCAGGGTGTACATATTTAGATCTTTTAATCTCTCATTGCAGGGCTTCTGATGCAGACCCTGCATCATTTTAGTTACCCTCCTCTGGATAATTTCCATTGTGTCTTTTCTGAGATGTGGTCTACAGAGCTGGACAAAAGTACTCTAGGTGGGGTCTTACCAGCAATCTATACAGAAGCAACACCACCTCCCTCTTTCTGCTTGTGGTACCCCTTCCTATGCACTCCAGCACCTCGCTCACCTTCTCAACTGCCTTGTCACACTGCCTGGCCACCCTTGGGTCATCTGACATGATCACCCCCCCTCTCTTTCCTGCCTGGTGGTTGTCAGTACTACCACCACCACCACCACCCCCACCCCTTTGTTTTACTACACCCCTGGGTTTCTGTGCACCAAGTGTATTATTTTGCACTTTTTCGCATTGAACCCCAGCTGCCATACGCTTGACCACTCCTCAGACTAAGTCGCTGCTCATCCATTCTAACCACCCCACCCTCCCGAGTGTCCACACCGTTGCAGAGTTTGGCGTCACCTGGAAGACGCAGCCTTCCCTTCCAGTTCTTCTGCAATGTCATTTATAAAAAGTAATTAAAGAGGACCGATCCCAGCACTGAACCACTGAGGCACACCGCTGGTCATCCTCTCTTTCTTGGAATGAACTCGGTTTACCGCCACCCTCTTACTAATTCCATACCAATTTCTTATCCAGTTTACCACCTTTGGGCCCACTCCTAAGCTACTCAGCTGATTTCAACCAGCTGCAACTCAATCTGGCCAGCTCAAAACTCTAAATGCCAAAGACACAAAAAAGTGATACTATTTACCTCAACACACGTGGTCTCTCTTACCAACAAGAAATCAGTCCTTCCCATCACAACTATATTCAGGGACACCCTCGAGGCCGTGGACCAATTCAAATGCCCCATAATGAACTGACAGAGATGGGGGTGGGAGGACAGGAGCTCAACTGGGTAGAAAATTGACTTTCGGGGCGTTTTACAGAGGGTAATGGTGGCTAGGATGCTCTCCTCCCCCAGGAAGGTAATCAGTGGGGTCCCTCCAGGTTCAGTATTGGGGCCACTCTTGTTCAATGCCTACATCTCAGATATAGGGAGGGGGGTTAAGAACAGGTTGAGTCTCTCTGCGGACGATTCAAAACTGGGAGCACTGGTGGATTGGGAAGAAGCGAGGGAGACAGTTCAGGGGGGATCTGGATACCCTGGAGGGGTGGTAAAGGAGGTGGGGATTGAAATTTAATGCCGGGAATTGTAAGGTACTTCATTTGGGGGGTCAAAAACCTGGGCCATGTATACACCCTGGGGGGGTCACACTGGAAGCCACATTGAAAGAAAGGGATTTAGGGGTGGTGGTAGACGTCAAAATGAATAACTAAAAATTGAAAAAGAACTGCAGCTGTACATCACTGTGTTTATAAACGTTATTTTCCCCTGTATGTATAACTGTCTTATATAAGTGTATGATGTATCTGTTGTGTATCAACTATTGAACCTTGACCTTATCAGGTCCATCTTGTAAATGAGCCTTGCTCAATGATGTTCGCCTGAATAAATAAAGATTTGATGAT
This sequence comes from Neoceratodus forsteri, assembly GCA_016271365.2. NCBI lineage: Eukaryota > Metazoa > Chordata > Ceratodontiformes > Ceratodontidae > Neoceratodus > Neoceratodus forsteri. The sequence continues at coordinate 96,606,506 of JADMNL010000029.1, read as the reverse complement.
GATGATGATGACAAAGCAAACAGGATACTGGGCCGCATAGCCAGGGGGATTACGTACAGAAGGGGGGAGGTGTTCCTCCCTCTATATAATGCCCTGGTCAGGCCGTAGCTCGAGTACTGTGTACAGTTCTGGAGACCTCATCTGAAGGACATAGTGCTGCTGGAGAGAATCCAGAGGACAGCAACCAGGATGATTCAGGGCATGGAGAGGAGGCCTTCTGAGGAGAGACTGGAAGAGCTTGGGCTTTACACACTGGAGGACAGGAGGGACAGGGGAGACATGACAGAGGGTTTTCAAGTATGTTAAAGGAATAACCAGAAATGAAACCAAGGAGCCGTTAGGCTAAAGAAGGGGGGGGGGGGGAGACGACAACCAGAGGCCATGAGTTGAAGCACAGGTTACTCACCTGTAACAGGAGTTCTAGGAATGGTACATGTTGTTCATCCACACTGTCTGGCAGGTTCCTTGCCGCTGTAAATCTTGCTGAAAGGTCTTCAAGCTGGCTCCTCCCACCCACCCGGGTGGTAAAACTCTCGGCTCCGCCCCATGACGCCAGATCTAGCCCGCTGGAAGCCAGGTTGTGCGTCGAAGCCTGGGAGGTCAGGTGGGTCGTGTGGATGAACATATACCATTCCTAGAACTCCTGTTACAGGTGAGTAACCTGTATTTCTAGGGACATGGATATGTTGTTCATCCACACTGTCTGGCAGACTCCTAGCAGTTCTCCAGGTGGAGGGAGGCAAGGCGCACACCCCCTACTTAGGAATAAAGACTGGAGAACCAAGGCCCCAAAACCAGCATCCCAGCGTGACTCAAGGTCAATGTGGTAGTGGGTAATAAAGGTATGTGCCTACTTCCAGGTAGCAGCCCTGCAGATATCCTGGATAGGGACATCCCTGGGAGCAGCTACCGATGCAGCGGTATGGTGGGTAAAATGAGCTCTTATCTCTCTGGGAGGCTCCATGCCCGCCAACCTATAGCAGAGATCTATGCAGGAGGTGACCCCAGGGGTCGAAATTAACATACTCAGCCTGTTCCCTGTGCAAGTGGAAACAGGTTGGGTGCATGTAGTTTTTACTCCCGCATGCACTGTAGTGCAGGTAGCCAACTTTCATTCTGTAAGGCTGTAATTACCAAAAGTCGCCACAAGGGGCACAGCGCCGGAGAGTGACACGCTTTTTTTAGGGGCCGACGCTAAAATTGTGTACAGAGCGCACACCGCCATAAAGAATCATTCAGGAGCGAGCTGGAGCGAGTACTGGCTGGCCTGCGAGAGAGAGACACACAAAGACATGCCGAAGGAGGAGGGCGGAGTAGACAGAGAAGGCAGGAACATGTGGCCAGACATCAAAAGGAGCTACAGTCTCAAAGAGGCAGGATCGAGCTGGCTAAGTTCCTGGGCTGCAGCAGTGACTGGCTGGTAAAGAAGGGATTGGGGGTTGGCGCTGGACAGAGAATGTTGCTGCTGACAGTGGCAATCATGGATGGGCGGATGCTTGAAGTGCGGGGGGGGGGGTTCAGAGCACGGATCGTGCTGGTAATGGCATATCGGTAATGCACTCTGAACATTTCTGTACCATGTGTGCCTCTTTGTCACCCACATGTTACAGTAACGGTTCAGATAGGCATCTGTGAACTACGCATTTTGGAGTTTGCTGCAGTGATTAGATGTTTGGCGCCAAGCTCCGTGTGTTGAATTTGCCATCAGTTGTATTTTGTTGAAATACTGATAGCATTATAGATATTCATGCAGGATCATCAGACTTTGTTTGAACAAAAAAAAGAGCAAAGCAAACAGAAAGGCAAATAGATCGAGTTGGGGTTTCTTTCACCCCTGCCCCATGGAGATTTTGAGCAGGCTTTTCTTCAGACTCTTTGGAGAGACATAAGGGCACCTGTTTAAATGCTGACCAGCAGTTGCTGTGAGAATTGATCTGCTAATATAAAGGCTGTGTGTGTATTCTGAAAACGCTGTCAGGAATGGTGGTTATATAATCTAGCCTACCACAACCTTGATTCCCCACTCATTTGTTTTGAGGGAACTCTTACTGAGCATTGTGTTTCTGTTTTCTGGTGGGGGCAATTTATACTAAAATCTAATGTACTTCATATTACCAGCACAGTGTTACTGTGACCTCCACAGTTGACAGAGCAGACAGTAGTACTTGGCACCAAAGTACCCTACCTTGCTCAGAGTCTGACCACTGTTTATTTTTGATGGGGGACTTTGTAATTTCTAATTCTTATTAGCACAATCTTAGTGACCTTGCTCGGTTGCTCCCACCCAGTCTACAACTGAAAGAGCGGTAGTGCATCCATCAGCACCAACGGCAGTTGTGCGTGTGTCTGAATTTAAAATAAAAAAAAAAAAAACTGAGCCTTAAAATCATTATTAAAAATAAATACAACTGTGGTATAAATATCCCAATGCAAAAATAAAAAATCTAAGGCAGTGTGAGGTTTGCCACAGGCAGTGTGTGTACTGTCCACAGCCTGCTGTTGCCCTTTTGCTGCTGTGTGTGCCCACTGCACCCCACTACTGTTAGGCAATTATTAGTGTGAAAAAACATATGCCTAATGTTCTTTATGCTGGTCTTTCTGGGTGGCTCTGACTATGCCAGCATACCTGGTGGAGACTACCTGACAGTGACACCTACATATATGTGTGTCAATGTGTGAGCAATAATGTCCTGATCTTTGATACTTATCAGCAGGGTAAATTTAAGCTGTTCTACTACTACCTCCTTACTGTAGTCTGCTACATTTGCCAGCCTGGCCCCTTAACCCTTACTTGTGTGGGTGTGTGAGCTTTCAGTCAAAGAGGGTAAATCTTTATCTCTGCTGAACCTGTACTACCACAGTACATCAGTCTAATCCCAATGTGTATGTATTATTGAGCATTCTGAATCTCAGTAAATCTGACCAACAGTAGTACTGCCCACCTGGCCCTGCCCTGGTTCAGATTAACAGTCTTGCGGATGTACTGCAGTCTATAACTTGTCCCTCTCTTCTCTATCTGTAGCTTGAGTGTAATTTGTAAAGTTACTATTTTTGAGAGAGAAATAAAGACTACAATATATTACTGACTACCTGGCCCTGGTCCAGACTAAGAAAGAGCCTTGCGGACTTACTGTAGTGCCATCTATATAACCTGTCCCTCTCTATCTGTAGCTCGAGTGCAAACTTATGTTACTGTTTTTGTGAGAGAGAGAAATAAATACTACACTGCCTACCTGGCCCTGGTTCAGATTAAAAAAATACCTTAGTTGTGGATTTACTGCAGTCTAGGGAATTAAATATAATTGTTGCAAAGGAGTTTCTCTCTGCTGTGCAGTGTGACTATAAGCCTCTGTGTCTTTGTGTGCTATCTATTAGTAGGCACGCTACACCAACCTAGTCTGGCTTACTAATTTAGTGAGATAACTAAAAAATCCTGCCTGATTCAGCTAAGCCTTGTGTACTTAGTGTAGTCTAAAGAATTTAACCTACAAAGTAATAAAAAAATACACTGACACGCTTTCTGACTGACAACAGTTTTTAGACATTTAAAAACACAAACGATGTCAAAGGCAAACTCAGTTCATTAGACATTATGGTTCAAGAAAAGAGGAAGAAAAAGGTTGGGAAAGTGAAGACGACACTGAAATATAGAACAGTATACTACAGTTGTTCCATATGCAACTATTTCAAGATTCAGTATGTTTGTCAATTTTTATCACTTTTGTCTACCTGTGCAGGTAACCCGACTCTGGTGCATGTAACTTGTGTTGCCACATGCACCTTGGTGCAGGCACTGCAAAAGGTTAATTTCTATCCCTGGGTGACCCACCTGCTAATCGTCCGCTTGGCTGCAGGTCTGCCAGGTGTGGCTTCAGCGTAAGTGACAAACAGCTGGCGAACCTCTCCCCAAACTTCAACCGTCCGCTCCTTAAGTGAGCGCTCTGCTAGGGTCCAAATATGGAGCCTACATTCGGCCTCCGAGGTGTGATTGGGGTAGAACACCAGCAGAGTCAACACCTGGATAAGGTGAAGCTCCAACGCCACCTTCGGAAGGAACTTCGGGTGGGGCGCAGGACAACTTTGTCCCTGTGGAAGACCAGATAAGGAGACTATGGAAAGCGCCTGGAGTTCTCCCATCCTTCTGGTTGACATGATAGCCACCAAGAAGGTGGTCTTCCACAACAGGTGGGAGATATCGCACCTGTGCATTGGTTCGAATGGCTTGCCCATGAGCTTGGCCAATACCAGCAGTAGATCCCACGGAGGTGGAGGTTCTCGCACCAGAGGGGAAATGTGATCAAGGCCTTTGAAAAAGCGCCAGACCACCCTCTCCTGCGCTGACTGCTTTCCGGCCCGCGCCCGGTAAGCAGAGATGGCTGCCAGGTGGTGCACCTTAAGGGTCGTCTACCGAAGCCCTTGCTGAGAAAAAAAGACTACAGGTAGTCTGGAATGCTTGCCAAGGAATAGGAGGAAGGGTCCAGGCCCTTGCCCTGACACCAAATGGAGAATCTCTTCCATTTGAAGGCATAGCATTTTCTGGTAGACTCCTTACGGGACGCCTCAACGACGTTGAGGACCTCGTCAGAAAGACCCAAGGCCTGGAACTCTAGCCGCTCAGGAACCAGGCCGTCAGGTGCAGGGATTCAAGGTCCGGATGGAATACCTTCCCCTGATGACTTGAGATCAGGTCCGGGTGGGCTGGAAGCCACCTCGGGAGCCTGGAGCCGAGACTGAGGAGACCAGGATGCCAGTCTGGGGCTACCAAAATCACCTGCGCCTTGTCCCTCCTCGCCTTGAGAAGCACCTTGTGGATCAAGGGAAATGGGGGGAAAGGCGTAGAAGAGGTCTGGGGTCCACGGCCTCGAGAAGGCATCCCCCTACAGTGAGCCCTGCTAGGGGGGGGCCGGCATGAAAGTCTCAGCTTCGCATTCTCCCTGGAGGCAAAGAGGTCCGCTGGAGGCCCCAGTGGGAGAAGAGATCTTGTACTACCTCCGGCAGGAGAGACCACTCGTGAGACGCAGCCCCTATCCAGCTTAGGGCATCGGCCAGGGTGTTGGAGGCTCCTGCCACGTGAATGGCTAGGAGATCCGCCTCCAGGCTGCGCACGAGACCATATGCGGAGAGCTTCCTTGCATAACAGCATGGAGCGCGTCCCACCCTGGCTGTTCAGGTAGTACATAGTCGTGGCATTGTTCGTCTGGACCTGAACCACTTGACCCCGTAGAGACGGAGCGAAGGTGGTGAGAGCTAGGCGGACCGTTCAGAGCTCCAGCAGGTTGATATGGCATTGGGACTCCCGAGGGGATCAGAGGCCGTGCGCTCTGTGCTCCCCCAGATGGGCACCCCAACCCATCAGAGATGCCTCGGTCGATAGAGAGACAGCTCGGGGCGGACGAACGGGATGCCCTCCTGCAGATGTGCCAAAACAGTTCACCATTGGAGAGCTTTCCACATTTCCTGGGTCACTGTCACCAACTGATCCAATGGATCGTAGCGCTGTGACCACTGGCTGGCCAGTCCCCATTGAAGGGGACGCATGTACCAATGGACCACACTGGTGCAGGCCGCCATGAGTCCCAGTAGGCGCAGGAAGTCCCAGGCAGGGCACAATTGCCCAACCAGAAATGATTGGGCAAGGAGGAGGAACCTCGGCCCTGTCCGCTGGGAGTCGAGCTCTGGCTCGAAGAGAGTCGAGCTCTGCCCCGATGAAGTGCATCACCTGCTTCAGCATGAGTTCCGACTTGGCCTTGTTGATGAGGAGGCCAATCTGAGAGAAACCTGGAGGGCCAGATCTCTGGACCGCTCCACCTCCACTCTGGAGGGGGCTGCAAACAGCCAGTCAACCAGGTAGGGGTACACCCGGACCCTTCGGCGCCGCAGGAATGCTGTCACCACTGCCATGCATTTGGTGAAGACCCTGGGAGCTAGAGAGAGAGGCCGAAGGGCATGGCCCGGAACTCGTAAAGAGATCCCTCCACTCTGAAGCAGAGGAATCTCTGATGAGACGGACTGATCGGGACGAGAAGAACGCGTCCTGGAGGTCCAGGAAACAAAACCAAACACCTAGTTCCAAGGATGGGATTTATCTGAGCCAGAGTGACCATCTTGAAGGTCCGAGACCTTATGAACCTGTTCAAGTCGTGCAGGTAGAGAATGGGGCGCCAGCCCCCCCCCCCAATCCGTTTTGGGACCAGGAAATACCTGGACACAAACCCCGGGTCTGGAGGAGGACCCGCCACCTTCCTGTTCACCTCTTTCTCGAGGAGCAGGGCAATATCGGCTCAGCGGGCAGACAGCGAGGCTTCGGCCCCCGGGGGTCTGCTCGAATTCCAGAGGCAGGCCCTCTCCTACCACCCCCAATCACCCAACAGTCCGTGGTGATAACGGACCAGGCGGAAAGGAAGTGGCGGAACCGTCCCCCCACAGGGGGGAACCCAGGGAAGGGCGACGAGGTTGGGGGAGACACCCCTCAACCCGTCACTGGGCAGGCTTGGAGGAGGGACTGGCCGAGGGACCTCCTGGGCCTTTACCTCCTTGCTTCCTATTGGAGGAAACCGCTGGCCTGGGTTTGGGATGCCAAGCGTGAGCCTGCTGGCCCTGGTGCTAGTGCTGTTGGGCCCGGTCGTGCCGCAGGGGCCGAAGGATGAAAGGACTTACGCTGTTGTTGCCGGTGGCCTTTGTCCCTCTGGGCGGAGGTGACAGAGTCCAGAGTGGCGCTGGACTTTGATCTGCTGGAGGTGTCCCTCCACTCCAGGGCCGAAGAGGTCAGTCCCCGAGAAGGGGACGTCCGCCAACTTGTGCTGGGTATCCGCCGTGAAGGTGGATATCCTCAGCCACGCCCTGCGGCACATGGCCACCGCAGCCGCTACTGACCTGGCACAGGAATCACCTATGTCCAGAGCAGTCTGAAGCTGCTGCTTAGCCACCACCCTACCCTGGTCCCGCATCTGCCGGACTGTGGTCCGCAGGTCGGCCGGGAGATGAGGGATCACCTCATCCAGGGAGCCCATGAGGGTGTGGGAGAAGTGTGCCATCAGCACAGCCAAGCTGGCCTGTCAGAGGCCGAGGGAGGATGCAGCGTACACCTTGTGCCCGGCATAGTCCAGCCTTTTGGACTCTTTCTTGGGGGGCCTATCCACGTCCCGAGCGTTTCTGGAACACTGGAAGACGCTATCTGTGATTAACTCCTCAGCAGTGGGGTGCTCCGAGAAACCGGGCAAAGAACCAGTAGGGGCCGCATACTTCTTGGCCATCCTGGCCGAGGGCGCAGGACAGGAAGCAGGCTGCTGCCAAAGCTCCACGGCTGAGCCGACAATGGCCTCAGCCACAGGGAAGGCCTCCGTGGGTGAATCCCCTTGGTCTAGTATCTCCGTCAGGGGATACTTGGCCCGTTTGGACACGGGCTCGAGCTGCATCCCGGTAGACTCAGAGATGAGCCAAAGCAGACCCATGAAGGACGATGGGCTATCGTCCAGAGACTGGACCCCGGAGGACTCCAGGCCGACCCGCCTGTGGAACAGGGAGGAGTCGTCATCGGACTCCGAAGAGTCTGCGAAGAGCTGCCTCGGACCTGCGCCACCCCTCCACCTGCCGAGGACGGTCGGGAGTGAGGGCGACAGACAACCTGTGGGGCAGGCCGTGACCCGACCGAGATTCCATCACAATCGGTGGGGCAGCTAGATTTGGCCGAACAACCGGCCCAGAAATGGGCTTCTTCGACTGCAGCGAGCGGTTGCTTCGCTGCTCGGCAACAGCCACTTGATAGTCAGAATAAATCGAGTCGATTTACTTCCCGAACAGTAACTGCTGCCACATAAGCCTCGTAACGCCGACGCAGTCTGGCGAAGCCTCTCCTCATCCGAGGAGGAGCAGTGTCACCACTTAATTCGGTGCCGAGACAGACCGCTGATGTCGGTGGGAGCGGCTTGACCAAAAAGGAGTCCGAGACCGAGAACCTCGGTGAAACAGAGGGCGGGCCTAGGAAGGGGCAGGGGACACCCGCTCTTCCCTCGGCTCGGACACTTCAACCAGGGACTGCAGCCCTGAAGGGGCAGGCAGATCCTCGATCTCCACCGGGGAAACCGGAGAAGAGGGGTTGTCGGCTCTACCAGTCGACCACCTGGCCGTCGGGTTGAGGAATATCTCAACTGCATCGACGGGTGTCTCGGCAGGCTGGCCTGACGGGGACGCCGTGAAGCCAGCAGCCTGAGCCGCAACCTCGACCGAAGTCGGCAGTCGACTGTCCGAGGAAGGAGACCTCTCCCGCTCCCACGAACACCGACGATGGGACTTACCCTTCAACTCCCTCTTCTTGGGCAGAGAGGAATGTCCCAATGGCCCCTCTCCCTTCGTGGAAAGGGACTGGCGAAGCTCCTTGAACGAAACCGAATAAGAGGAACTCAGCGGGATAAACACAGCGACCGAGGAGGAGGAAGACGCTGCCTGGGCCGCCTCCTCCTTGAGGGCGATCATGTGCTTGAGCTGCTCAGCCGAGCCAGCTGCTGCGTACACCGCCCAATGAGCCTCTTTGGATTTTACCGGCGGGTAACACTTCTCGGGGCGCCTGAGCTTCATTCGGGCAGCTCGATCCTCCAGACGCTGGGTCAAAGTGAGTGGTTAATAACCGCAGACCCGCGGGTCGTGGTCTAGGTCAAGGCAGTAGACGACGTGAGTGCAGATCCGTCCTGGACATATTCTGCCCACCAGGGCACCTCCAAAAGCCGGGGTTCAATTTGTCCATCGCAGCCGCGAGGAATAAGACCACCGAAGTTTAGAAAACTTCAAAACTAGTTTCGGACAAACCGAAGAGTTAGGATCCAGTCTAAAACGCAGAGCGCTAAGGAGGGAACCTGAGCTTCCAAGCGGTAAGGAAGATCTGGCGTCATGGGGCGGAGCAGAGAGTTTTACCACCCGGGTGGGTGGGAGGAGCCAGCTTGAAGACCTTCCCGGCAAGATTTAAAGCGGCAAGGAACCTGCCAGACAGTGTGGATGAACATATCCATGTCCCTAGAAGCATTATTTCACTGAGACGGTGGTGGAGCTGTGGAATGCGCTGCCCGGGAGGCTGGTGGAGGAGGGCCTCAAGAAGGGGTGGGACAAGTGCAAGGGGAAACAAACCAAAGACAACCCTCTCGGGGGCTGGGGGTGGGAAGGCTAGCAGCCACTAGATTGCTGGCTTTCGAGCAGACAAGACATACCATTTGGCCTATTCTGCTGGCTTTTAATATGTTAAGTACCTGGGCGTCTGATTGGATTCCAAACTATCCTTCACTGCTCACACTGAATGCCTAACTAAACAACTAAAGGCTATGCTGGGATTCCTATTCAGGAACAGATCTCTATTCACATTGGACTAAGCGTAGACTGGTTCAGGCCACATTTATGCCACTACTAAACTATGGTGACATTATCTACAACTGCAGTGCCATAATCACTCAAATCAGACACCCTATACCATCAGGCGCTATGCTTCGTGCTTAATGCACCACCCAGGACACACCACTGTTCTCTTTACTCTGCTCTACACAGGACCTCTCTAGCAACTCTGCGTATGTTGCATATTGGTCAATGGACACTGAAGTTACTGTCAGGAAAACTTCCTCATTACGTATGCTCTATGGTCCACATGACACACAACACCTATTCCCTGCACAGCTCTGACCTTCTCCCATTAGACCTCCCCAGGACATGCACCAAGCAGGCTCGAGGTGCTATTAGTTATGTACTTCCATTAATATGGAATCACCTGCAAAATACACCAAGGATAACCAAGGTTGTTTCACTAAATTGCTTCAAGACCATGGCCAAAAATACATTCAAGATAATATGCCACTGTCCCAATAAGCAACCAGAATTGTTAGTTTGCCCACCATCTAGCTATTTGTCACCATCGTCCTTCACCAACCCTGTCCCCCATCTTTTTCATTCCCCCCCTTCTTTGCACATCCATCACCAACATCACTGCCCTGACCCCCCACCCGCTGCCAACTATCCTCAACATCTATTGCACTTATCACCATGCTCTTAAACAGTCTTTCATTCCTCGGATGTGTAGCAGAATTGTAAATGAAAATTGCCAACCAGATTGTATGTTCCCCTATAGTCAGATACTTCCTATGTATTAGCTTGTTAGATCCTATCTATGTATTAGCTTGTATACTGGTCTATTATTCTGGTTCCCTGTACTTTTACATTGTAATACATCTAAATTTAAATACCTGTACATTTTTTTTTTCTTCGATGGCTGGTCTCCGGGCTTCCTTACTCTTGGGCTGCACCTCCAGATACGGACAGGCAGGAATCAGACCTCTGCAGCAGGGGACATCCAGCCCTCCACTTCCTGTCTCCCTCAGTTCATCCTAAAGCAGTCCAATGTGGCAATACTACTAGAACTTGGAAACCAAAAACAAGAATTTTAAGGCATATATGGCCGTGAGGCCAGCCAACTATATACATTTTGGGAGGGAATCTGAATCCGACCAGCCGGAGAAATAAAATTTACAGGTATTTAAATTTCTATTTCTCTCTCCTAAGCTGGTCTCCCAGCTTCCTTACTCTTGGGATATCCAAAGCAGTACGTCCCCAGATGTCCCGGGTGGGAAGAATGTAAGGAGCCCTTAGGGATCCACCACCGCTTGAAGCATTCTACGGCCAAGGATACCTCCTCAGAGGGCATCACTTCCAACAAATAAAATTTTGAAAATGTGAGAATGGAATATCAAGTGGCCTCTCTGCATAAGTGTGCTGTCAATGCGTCTCTGAAGTACGGCCACGAAGAGGCCATTGCTGTGGTGTAACGGGCTCTCCTTGGGCCAGGCAAGTCATTCCAGCCTGATCACAAGCCATGGAAGTGGCTGACTGAATCAGTCTGGCTATAGTGCCTTTTGAATCCTTGTTACCCATAATTTTGGCCCGAAGCCGACATGAACAAACTTGAAGTTTTACGAATAGCTTCCTCTCTCCTAATATACACTTTCATCAGGGGCAGACTGAATGGGCCCTGCGGCCCCCGTCTGCCCTCAACCTTCATGTCTCTGTTTTTATCACACCTCCAAGGTCTAGTGGAGGCAATTTCCCTTCCTATTGCTTTGGAGAGTGGGCAGAAGGAGGGAAGAATGAACCCTTGATTGTAATGGAAGGGAGGCATAGCTTTGGCAAATAATCTAGAACTGTTCGAACTGGATGAACCGCAGTGTATGGTTCTTGGATAAGCAATGCTTATAGTTTGCCAATTCTCCTGGCCGAAGCAATAGCTATGAGAAAAAAGGTGACCTTTATTTGGAGACATGTGATGGCTATCTCCTTGATAAGCTTAAAGGGGGCTTTGGCCACAGCCTTGAGAACCATTTTAAGACTCAAAGTGGTAGCTTTGGTGTGTTGGAAGGCATCTTAATGTTGCAGTCTCTAGAAACCTACAGACAAGGAGATGTGAATCTAATGATTCCTCTGGATCCATCAGGAAGAGTGCCCCCAGTGCAAAACGCTGAAACTGTAAGGTGGCTGGTTGCAGTCCTTAGACCATTCATCTGAAAGGAACTGCAACTGGTGATTATTCTGGAAAGTTCTATGTGCGTTTTGAATGAAGTCAGAACCAAAATTTTCTCCAGATTCAATAATACCCTTTGGAGAAGAAGAAAGACACAATTTCCCCATCGAGTCAGTTACAGGAGACAAGTAGCCTAGCTCCTTGACGGTCTTTCTGCTCAATGTCCAGGCCTAGAGATCAGTTGTTTAAATGGTATGCCGAGTCGGACCTTGATGGAGAATGGTTAGGCTGAACTTGTCTGTTAGACGTGGTCACCTTGACAGACGAATGATAATTGGGAACAATGTGTGGAAAAACCATGAGGGGCAGACTAAAATCATGACTGTCCTGTCCCGAACCACTTTGAGAAGGACTCTTGATAGAAGCGGTATTGGAGGAAAGGCATACAGGAGACCGCACTCATCTCAGTTTAGGATAAAAGGTGTCCTGAGCCACTGCTGGTTCATCCTTGGCCAGAGAGCAGAAATGCTTTAGCCTGGAGTTCCAACAGGCAAAAAAAATCTGAGGATTGCCCCACTGTTCTGTCAATACGTCAGAGGTACTATCCTTTAGCTCCCATTCCCCCTGGGATACACATTGCTCAGTGGTGCTCAGCCCACCGAGAGAAGGTATTCCCTTAGCATTTTGAGCTTCTTGTGTCCTCTGGTTGGTGTATGCAAACTGACAGAATGTTGGTTGGAACCAGACTAACCTGACTGGGGAATTGCTGTTCAGAGTGCCTCAGGGCATGGCCTACTGTTCCCATGGCAGGAACGTTTATGCTTACCTTGTGTCGATCACCTGCCCGGTGCCACCAGCTGATGTAGGTGAGCTCTCCCCAGCTCCCGAGGCTTGCGTCAGTTGTGATTTGAGTTTGGAAGGATGGCACAACTTGCAACCCTTCATGACCCCTGTCCTCCAAGACTGTCACTGGAGGAAGGGTTTACTGTGTCTCAATGAACTGTATGAGAAAATAAGCAAACAGCTGAAGAGCTATGTGAAACTCCCTGATGAGCCTTGGCAGAATCTGAAATTTAGTTTTCGGGGCAGGAGGATCAAGGTCTGCCTTGGAGATAGGAAACTTTCTCCAGTTGAAGAGAAATCCATGTGCTGACGGGTGCCAGACTACTTCCGCCCCTACTTGTACTGCTTGGTTGGACTGGCGGCCGCTATGTGGGCTATGACAGAGACAATCACCCTTAATTTTTGTGGTTGTGAGGGAAAACAGAATGGCAGAGTACTGAACTGGAAATACTGCTCCCCCAGTTTGAATCTAAGATAGCGCCTGTGTTATTCCCGAATGGGAACATGCAAATGGGCATCCTGCAGGTCGATGGATGCCATAAAAATCCCCATTGCGACTCCCCGATGACCAAGTTTCCACCTTGAAGGGTCTGCTGCGTACAAAGCTATTCAGGAACTGGCCCGAATCCCCATGTGCAATTTGGCATAAGTGAGAGAAATGCCTCCCCAACTAATCGCTGAGGGGGAATTAGCCTCTGCTTGTCCAAGGTCTGAAAAGGCCTGCATTTTAGATGGGTTGCCAGGGATAGGGGAGGGCACTACAGGAGGTAGTGGGGGCTTGCATTAGGTAACCCTCACTGATCATGACTAGGACCCCTCTGTCCGACTTGATTTGGACCCCTTCCTCGAGAACATCTTTAAATGTCTGCCCCCTGCTCAAGGATGGGCCCGGATAGCATGTTCTTTTTAAAGTAGCGTTTCGACTCTTGTTGTAACGTTGGTAACAAAACAATGCATCAGAGGTCCTGAGTACCAAGATTGTCCAGTCCCTTGACAGAGGCCTGTGCACATTTGCTCTCTCCTCCAAGGCTGAACCAAACAGGACAATATCTTTATAGGGTGCGTTAACCAACTGACTCTTCACAGAGGCGACTGCTTGCCAGGCCTGAAGCTGGACACAGTAAATTAAAAGGGCCAAACCCAGGCCCCCAGACAGAGCTGCTCTGACCAAAAAAAGATTGGCAGTTGCCACCTTGAGACATAGCCAAAGCTTGGAAAGCCTAGTTGAGAATCAGCATCCACTTTCTCTCCCCAGAGATGCCCTGGATAACAGTCTGCTTGGTTATGTTTGAAATCAGGGTAGATTGTGGGGCAGTCTAACCATCCGACGGCCCACTAGATAGGAGGAATGGCAGGGTCCAGAATGCACCTATCACAAGTCCTCTATGTCTGAAGGCAGAGGGAGGCTGTGGACAGTTTGGCGGCAGCAGCCAGGCGAAAAGTCTGTTTAAGAGCCCAGGGGAAGAACCAAGGAAAAATCTTGACTATGACCTGGGTAGTGAGAAAATCTAGGCCCTCCAGGTCAGAGATTCTGGACAGTGAGTCAGAGTCTGATTATTAGCCCCCTAGTTCCCTGCGATACTCTCCCTTATTAGTGCCCCTAGATCTACAATGAGACCGGAGGAATGTGAGAACTACATCTCTTCAGATGAGGAGAGGGATGGGGTCCTCCTTTTACCTTCTTGTGAGGCCTTCCATCTGGTGACCCCTGAGGAGCACATGAAGCATGCAGGGTCCAGAGCAAAGGTCCTAATGTGTCTGTATGAGGTCTGGGGCCAGAGAGAGGGCTGCAGACTGCTGCGTTTCCGAGTGGTCGCTGCTTTCTCATAACTAGTGGATGCTGCTTGCTCAGACCTATAGGTCGGATGACTATCGGTCTGGGACGGGGGAAGGGTTACCTCCTGCGAGTCCTCGAAGTTTGTAGATGCTGCCTTCTCACAAACTAGGCCAAGCGACCCAGCAAAAGTGATTCGAAATGGGGACAAATCCATCTGTGTGCTCCTGGAAGGTTTGTCTGAGGCCATGTTCCCCAGTTTGTTTGTTTTTTCTGTATCCACTCCTCTTGGAAGTATTTTGGCCATGCTGCTTAAGCTGTCTGAACTGCTGCTGGCCCCTTAAGGGCAAAACACTGAGCTTTTTCTTTATTCTTGCAGTAACCTAGACTGCTATAAGTTTGTGGGTCCCTGTAAGAGCTGCATAGCTTTGATATTGGGGGTACACCAGCGCTGTTCACCCCAGTCCCTGTATGAGGACAACAACTGTAGTGGAGTGCTCATCAAGGAGCCTGTCCTGCAGCACCCCAGCGCTAATTTTTCTTCATGGAAAAAGTTGAACTTCGATGAGTAGACCTGGTTCCACTCAATGTTTGTCGACGAGAGAGCTGATGAATGACTAGCGGCTTGGCGCCTTGCTTAGATCTGCGCCAAATACAGTTGACAAGCAGCTGTAACTTTCCTGAAGCCGTTAGTCAATGAAAGGCCCTCGTCTCCAGAAGCACTCCAGTGCTTAATCGAAGAGTTTCCTAAGGCTTCCAGACAGTCGATGAGCAACTGTAATTGTCCCCAAAGCAGTTCGTCGATGAAAGGCACTCGACCCCAGAAGCACTCCGGTGCTTGACTGAGGAGTTCCCTTAGGTTTAATGGCATCCAGCGTTGTGGGGAAGCCAAAATCATGGGAAACATAATGGGCCGCTGCGAGGTGGGGTCAGTCTGTGCAGCTTGCAAGGCTGAGACTGGCTCCCACCATGAAGCATATCCAAATCAGTAGTGCTGTATCCACAAGTAGAGAAAAAAAAAAAGATTTTTATGATTTAGTCTTCTTCAGCCCTGCCACATGTGACAGGGCTCTGCTGCAGAATACCTGCTCCATTGAAAGCAGGAAGTAAACTGAGGGAGACAGGAAGTGGAGGGCTGAATGTCCCCGGCTGCAGAGGTCCGATTCCTGCCTGTCAGTATCAGGAGGTGCAGCCCAAGTGTAAGGAAGCCCGGAGACCAGCTTAGGAGAGATAATGCAGGGTTTTATATAACTGATCAGCAGTTCTTCCTGTGACAGTACTAACTGTAAAGAAAGTACGTATATAGAATTTCTAGAATGTTTGGTAAACAAAATGAGCCAAGTGCTATGCATTTTCATAACGTATTAGCACTTTTACGAGCAAAACATACTAACGTACTAAAAGCCAGCAGAATAGGCCTGACAGTGTTTCGTGTCTGCTCGTTAGCCAGCCCCTATTGGCGCTAAACCCCCACCCCACCCCACCGTCAACCTTGGCTTTAGTACACCATGCATCTGTCCCGCCTCCACAGTGCCTTGCTCGACTAGACTCCTGGACAATGCATTCCATGGCTCCACCACCCTCTCTGAAGTAATGCCTTCTACATTCTCCCCTATAGGTTCCTCCCTCCAGCTTCTAGTCATGCCGTATGGTTGTGCCCCTTTGCTTTAGCCTGAACATTTCTTTGGCTCTACCTCAGTTAATCTCTTTCACATATTAGAAAACCTCAATCATGTGTGTGTGTGTCCCCCACCGTCTCTCCACAAGCGAATACAGCCCAAGGGCTTCCAGCCTATACTCATAGGGCTCACCACTCATGCCCTGGATCATCCTGGTTGCCCTCCTCTGGACCCTCTTCAACAGTACTATGTCCTTCTTAAGATGCGGCCTCTAGAACTGCACGCAATACTCAAGATGCGGCCTGACCAAGACATTGTATAGAGGCAGGATCACATCGCTCCTCCTGGACATTATTCCCCGGGCTATGCAGCCCAGTATCTTGTTTGCCTTTGCTGCCGTTCTTCTGCAGTTCTCACTGTTGTTCATTCTGGTGTCTACCACCACCCCGAGGTCCCCTTCAGTTGAAGTGGCTTGCAGTATGACCCCTCCCATGGTGTATACATGCCTTGGGTTTCTGACCAGCAGATGCAACACTATACAGTTCTCCGGATTAAAACTCAGCCACCACCTCCTTGACCAACCCTCCAGGGTATCCAGATACCTCTGGACTGCCACCTTCGCTTCTTCCCCATTGGCCAATGTTCCCAGTTTAGAGTCATCTGCGAAGAGGCTCATCCTACTCCTAACTCCTGTCCCTATATCGGAGACATAGGCGTTGAACAGGAGTGGTCCCAGTACCAAACCCTGGGGCACCCCACTGAAGACCTTCCTAGGGGAGGAGACAATCCCACTAACCACCCCCCTCTGTGTTCCATCTGTAAGCTAGTTTTCCACCCATCTAAGCAACTGTCTTCCCACCCCCATCCCCCCAACTTTGTCAATAACCCGAAGTGGGGTATCGAGTCAAACGCCTTACTAAAATCCAGATACAAGACGTCCACTGGTCTCTGTCTGTCCAGGGTCCCCATCACCCAGTCGTAAAAATCTATGAGGTTGGTCTGCCATTATCTCCCCAGGACGAAACCATACTGTTTGTCATTTCATGTGCCCCAATCTATCCATTTGCCTCCTGAGCATCCCTTTAATGAAGTCCTCCATTAGTTTGCGTATCACTGACGTTAAAATCTCCTCCCTAGATTCCCCGTTGTGGATAGGCACCACATGAGCCACCCTCCAATCCTGGGGCACCCTTCCTGTCTGGAGAGAGGTGAACAGCGCAGCTAGTGGAGCCGCTAGTTCGTCCGCCAGTTCCTTCAGTACCCTTGGATGCAGCCCATCCAGTTCTGGTGCCTTGTCAGTTTTCAGCACCCGTAGGACCTCCCTCACACTGCCCTCTGCGATTTCAGCCTCCCTAGCCTTCCCCTCAGTAAGGCCCCCCATCCACTTATGGGCCTAGCCCACCTGGTACCACAGCCTCTTTTGATCCTCTCGTCTCCCACTGCCCTATCCTCTCAGCTGTCCCCCACCCTGCCTTCCAGTTGAATGAAGCCCATGTCTCCCCCCTAAAAACCAAGGCAAAGTACTTGTTCAGTACCTCTGCCTGCTCCCCCACCTCCTGAGCCCATCCTTCACCAGTCCTAATCCTGGAGATCTGTGCTCTCCCCTTCCTCTATGTATCTATAAAAATCTCTTTCCACCCCCACGGATATCCTTAGCCAGGTTATGCTCCATCCTTGTCTTTGCACCCCTCACCACCATTGTAACCCTTCTAGCCGACAACTCGTACTCCCCTCTCCTTTCCCCCCCGAAGCGCTTAAAAATGTGTGTAGGCAGCTTTCTTATCCCTTACCGCCTCTTGCACCTCTCTGGTCCACCAGCACGGCTTGCTGGCCCTACCATTTTTATGCTTTACCCTTGCACACAAGCTAGTAGCCTCCTGTACCCCTTTTTTAATGGTCTCCCACAAGCTACTCACATCCATGTCTGGCCTGATCTGGCTTAAGCTCCCCCTCGGTATCTTGCCCATACCCACGAAGTATGCCCCCCTGAAATCCATTACCACTGTGTGTTTGAGCGGTTGTTTCTCTCTCCCCCCCCCCCCCAGGCACAGCATAAAAATGACCGTGGCATGGTATCCTCCTGCTGGCGGGCTACACACCTCCAGACCCCTTATCTGGTCGCTGTCTGCAAGGACAACGTCCAATATCCTCCCCCCTCCCAGTAGGTTTCCCCCACCTGTTGGGCCAGAAAGGCAACTTGAAACACATGCATCAGCCTCTGCTCCCTGGCCACCGCTGATGTCATGGTGTCCCAGTCTGCCCCCAGCATATTTAGGTCCCCCAAGACCACCACCTTACCCTCTCCCCACTCACAGTGACCCTTGATGTTCTCAACCAATCTTCTCTCCAGTTCATCCATTGCAGGCGGTCTGTTTACCACCCCTACTTGAAATCTTTGCCCCCCTCCCCCGATTGAAGGGTTACCCTAAATCGCTTCCACTCCCCCTTCTGCCTCCTCCACTCACCAATATGCCATCCTTGACTATCAGTGCTACACCCCCTCTACCCAGTTCTCTATCCCTCCTGAATATTTTCTAGTCCTCCAAATTTAGGTCCCAATCATTCTTCTGGGAGGCCCATGTTTCCGTAATCGCTGCCACATCTGCTGATCCCTCAGCCAGCATCGCCTGTAGCTCAGGCATTTTGTTGCCCATACTCCTGGCATTGACCAGGACCGTCCTCAAACCCACCCCTCCCCTGCACAACTGGCTCGGCCCTTCGCACTACCTATTTGACCTCTCCTGCACAGCTCTTGCATTGTGTGCATTGGAGTTCCCTGCCCTTATCTGCCGCCGTAGACCAGGGACTTCAGTCAGTTCTCCTGTCTCCAGTACTTCACTAGTCCCTCCCCCCTTTACAACTTTAAACCCCATTTCAAACATGAAGTCTTGCTATATTATAACAATTGCAGTATGACCGCAGGTTAGAACTGCTCCGGAGGTGAAATAGTTAACTTCCATGCAAGGCATGGAATCTTGAGCGCGAGCTCAGTTAAGGAAGCTCTGTCTGCTTGCTTTCAAACCAAAACCGTCAGATTCTTTACTCCGCCTCACTGAACAGTCGCTCCGGAGCTTTCTTTTTTTGCTCGGTTCATTTTTGCGGTTTTAAACAGTTTAAGATTAAATTCGTCTAAATTTAACCGCAACCGTTCGGTTCAAGCTCTGTCTGTGGTAACGTAAGTAATAGATAGGTTTTACATACGAATTCTGTGCGGAACTTGTAAAACATTTATCGGTTCAGTTTGAACCGAAGGTTGCATTTTCAATTGCTAGTCCTTTTTTAGAGTGCGGTTCCCGGTTCCCATCGGTTCTTAAAAAAAAAAAAAAAAAAAAAAACGGATTTCATTACGTCTTTTTCCACGGCCCGTGACACAGTTGGGAACAGATAGGAGAGTCTTGCTTGGCGGATTGCCATAAACTGGCAAGTTTTTGGTTAAGCTGCCAGATACCAGAAATCCAGATGGGATACTGTGCTGGCTCTAGTCAAACAACTCCCTGACAAGTCTGCCAGGGATCTGGAACAGGTAGCTTTAGATGGTATTGAGGCATCAGAAATGCAATTTCATGCTGCAGTGGACTCTAATGATGTATCTTCTAGAGTTATGGCTACTTCTGTGGCTCTTCGCAGAATGGCCTGCCTCAGATGCACCACATTGTCACAGGATACCCAGTCAAAAGCCATTGATTTTCCTGTGATTGGCAATTCTTTGTTTGGGGAGCAAACAGAGAATTATATGAAGAAAATGGATGAATACAAGACCACCTATCGGAGTGCACAGGCCAAGGAAAGGCAGGCCACTCCTCAGAAGCAGCCCCCCACGGGCAGAGGCAGGCCTTTTTATCAGGCTCAAGCCTCCTCTTCCTCCTATACCCAGAGGGGATTCTTTAGAGGAAGGGGCAGGAGGGGTTCAAGCAGGCCTGCTTCCACTCCTCAGCCCAAAGCCCCTGCCAAGCAGGCACCCTGATGGGGTAGCCAGGGCCGCTTCTCCTCTACCAGTAGGGGGCAGGCTGGCTTACTTTGTCCAGGACTGGAAGTCTTTCACATCAGACAAGTGGGTCCTGGAAGTAGTAAGCCAGGACTGGTCCTCAGCTTCAAAATTTCGAGCTGAGGACCAGATCTTCCTCCTGCATCTCCATCGGAGGCACTAGCCTTAGAGTCAGAGGTCTCCACCCTCCTCGCTCTCAGAGCCATGGAAAGGGTTCCACCCCTACACCAGGGCAAAGGGTTGTACTCCAGGTACTTCCTTACCCCAAAAAAGACAGGAGAATGGCGGCCCATCCTGGATCTCAGATACCTAAACAAGCACCTTTTAAAACCAAAGTTCAAAATGGTGACTCTGGCAATCATTTTACCTTCCCTAAGGCCAGGGGACTGGCTAGCATCCCTGGACCTCAAGGATGCCTACTTCCATATTCTCATCAGAAGCTCCCACTGAAGGTACCTCAGGTTCGAGCTGCCCTCAGGCCATTACTAGTTCAGAGCAATGCCCTTCGGACTCACCTCAGCTCCAAGCATTTACCAAGTGCCTGGCAGTAGCAGTAGCTTGCCTAAGAAGGCAAAAGATTGCCATCTTTCCTTATTTGGACGATAGGCTCATAGTAGGTCAATCCCAAGATCAGGTCAACCTACATCTTCAGATAACCCAGCAACTGCTTACGTCACTAGGTTTCCTTCTGAATCTTTCAAAGTCAGTACTGGAGCCTGTACAGCTCCTAACCTTCATAGGCGCAGAGCTGAACACCCAGGAAGCCAGGGCCTTCCTCCCTCTAGACAGAGCAAACGCCCTTGTCTCCCTGGCCTCTTCATTCACCCTGCAGGTCTCTCGACCAGCAAGGCATTTTCTGCAGCTCCTAGGGCACATGGCTGCTTCCACAGCAGTAGTGCAAGGAGCAAGGTTTCAAATGAGAGACATTCAGTTCCATCCGAGGGCCTTTTGGTCACAAAGAAAGGATCCTCTTACCAAACTGATCCCAGTAACTAACCCTGATCCAAGCCCTTCAGTGGTGGCAGGATCAGAGCAATCTGAGACAAGAAGTTCCCTTTGTCACTCAGCCTCACTCATTAATCCTTACTACAGATGCATCCCTCTTGGGGTGGGGGCCCACATGGGCGACCTCATTACCCAGGGACTGTGGTCCCCACAGGAATCTCTGCTCCATATCAACCTGCTGGAGCTCAGCAGTTTTTCTAGCACTTCAAGCTTTCTCAAAATCTGTTCAGAACAAGACTGCGCAGGTCAGAACAGACAACACCACAACAATGTGGTACATCAACAAGCAGGGGGGCACTCTGTCTACATCCTTGTGCACCGAAGCCATGAAGTTGTGGTCTCTGGCGTACTCCCTGAACATCTCCCTTTCGGCAGTTCACCTCCCAGGCAAAGACAATGTCCTGGCAGATGCTCTCAGCAGGATCTCTCAGGGCCATCACGAGTGGTCCCTGGATCCCCTGGTTCTGGGAGTGGTATTTGCCAAATAGGGCACCCCGCAAATAGATCTCTTTGCAGCTCCAATCATCAACTTCCTCTCTTTTGCTGCAGGTCCCCAGTCTTGGGCTCAGTCCCTCTGGGCGCCTTAGCCCTCAGCTGGGAAGAGAAGTTTCTCTATGCCTTCCCTCCTTTCCCTCTCCTGTTCAAAGTGTTAGTCAAAATCAGAGCCCAATCCTGCAGGGTCATTCTGATTGCCCCGGATTGGGCCAGGCAACCCTGGTATCCTCTCCTCCTGTCCTTAGCAGTCCATCCTCCCCTGTGCCTTCCCAAGAATCACAATCTGTTAACATGTGCCCAGGGAAGAGTCTGGTACCCGAATCTCAAGTCTCTCAATCTCAAGGCCTGGTTCTTGAAGAGCTAGAGATTGCTGGCCTACACCTCTCTCAAGGTGTAATGGATATACTCAGGGCTTCTAGGAAGCCTTCTACCAGGGCTACTTATCACTCCAAATAGAAAAGATTTTCCATATGGTGTTCGGAAAAGAATATTTCCCCAGACACTGCTGATTTACCCACAGTTCTAGATTATACGGTCCATCTAAACACTTTAGGGCTGAGACCAGCTACCCTGAAGGTACATTTGGCAGCTGTCTGCTTTTCTTTCAGCAGGTAAACCCTCTCCTCTTTCATCTCACCCTGTATTTACCGGTTTGCTTCACACTAACCCTCCATTCAGGGACCCTGCCCCTGCCTGGGACCTCAGTGTTTGCATTGCTCAGCTCATGCAACCTCCTTTCGAGCCTTTGTCTTCAGCTGAGCTGAAGTTCCCGACTTGGAAAACTGTTTTTGGTAGCTATCACCTCTGCCAGACGCATAAGTGAATTAAAAGCACCGTCAGTGGAGCCAGACTTTATCTCCTTTC
This sequence comes from Neoceratodus forsteri, assembly GCA_016271365.2. Lineage (NCBI taxonomy): Eukaryota > Metazoa > Chordata > Ceratodontiformes > Ceratodontidae > Neoceratodus > Neoceratodus forsteri. The sequence continues at coordinate 96,584,436 of JADMNL010000029.1, read as the reverse complement.
ACAGAAATAAGGTAGTCCTTCGGACTAATAGAAAGTTCCTGCCTAAGGTGGTTTCGGATTTCCACCTTAATCAATCTATTTCTCTCCCTGTTTACTTCACTGATCATTCTTCCTCTGGTGAGAGAGGCTGCACAGCTTAGATGTGACGAGGGCCCTTAGCTACTACATAGAGCACCAAGGGTCACAGGTTTGACTCCTCCAACTGTTCCTCACTTATGGTGAAGTTGGAAAGGGGAAACCTGCCACTAAAAGATCCACTGCCAGGTGGATTGTCTCTTGTATCCAATTCTGTTATGAAAAGTTGGGTAAGACTCCCCCCTCAGGCCTGAGGGCTCACTCTACCAGAGGTAGAGCTGCTTCTCTGGCTGCTGCCAGAGACATCCCTATTCTAGAAATATGTAAAGCAGCTACCTGGAAAACGGTTCACACTTTTACCAAGCATTATTCCTTGGACAGTCAAGCTGGGAGTGATGCTCGGTTTGGTACAGCTGTCCTTCAGAGCCTATTCCCTAAGTAGGTTCTGTTCCTCCTCCATGGGGGTACTGCTGTGTAGTCTGCAATTGTCATAATATAGCAAGACTTCATGTTTGAAGAAAAAATTACTCACCTTAGTAATGTTGTTTCTTCTAATGGAGTCTTGCTATATTATGATCTCCCTCCCTTCCCCTCTCAGAACCTCGTTTTTGCGCTGTGGGTGGGCATCAGTGTTGGCACTCTTTTTCTTGCCACTTTGTTGTTTTGTTTCACCCTCTCTAGGGTGGGTGTGTTTTTATTTCATTATTGGGTCTCTTGACTTGAGTCTTTTTTCAAGACCAACAAGTGGGTTTGTTAGGGTAGTAGCCAGTTGGCTAGTGTAGGTTTACAGCTTCCACACAGAACATTAGTGAGTTTTAGCTCGTAAAGATCAAACGGTTTTGGTTTGAAAGCAGGCAGACAGAGCTTCCTTAACCGAGCTCGCGCTCAAGATTCCATGCCTTGCATGGAAGTTAACTATTTCACCTCTGGAGCAGTTCTAACCTGCGGTCATACTGCAATTGTCATAATATAGCAAGACTCCATTAGAAGAAACAACATTACTAAGGTGAGTAATTTTTTCTTCTCGTTAATGAATTCGGAGAGTTTCAGTTTTAAGATCTCCTTCCCCTCTAGGTTAAGATGTAATCTATCCCTAGCATACAACCCCTTATCCCATATGTCCGCCCAGTCCCTTACCAGTCCAAACCCTGCTGCCCTGCACCAATCCCTGAGCCACTGGTTCACACCTCTTAGTTTGTACTTGGCCTCCCCGGAAGCCCTAGGCATCGGCAGGATTTCCAAGAAAAAAACTGAACTCCCTACAGAATGGCAGACCCTGGCTAGCTCCCAGAACCTCCCCTGGATTTCTAGATCGCTGTTCCCTTCCAAATAGTTTGTGCCCAGGTGTACTAGGAAATCAGGGGATCCCCCGCATTCCAAAACTAAGGAATATAGCTGGAATTTGGCCTTGTAAATGGATAGTCCCAGAATACATTTAGCTCTGACCAGGTTGCTTATACCCTTCCCTACTCCCCCCCCACTGGATGCCCCTGGTCATGGGAGTCCCCCAGCAGGATCACCTTCACTCCCCCCACTGGCCCTTTTGACCCTTCTAGGCTCTTCCTTCCATCATCGGACCCCAGCTACTCCTCCCACCCCATTAGTCCGGGGTTCACTAGTCTGTGCATTTCCTACCATGCTCTTCCTTCTGCTGCGGTTCCCAATTTACTCCCCAAAAAATTCCTTTTGGGCCAGAATCCACAGATCCCCTCCCTACCCCTTCAACTGCTTTCCTCCCTGTCTCCACCCCGACCTCATCTCCCCTCCCTTCTAGCATAGTTCTCCCTCCCTCCTCATCCCCTTCCCACCCTCAGCAGATATCTCCCTCCCGACCTTGGCCCCCCTAGAGTGCCCTGTTCATCCCCTCCCTTGGCTGACTCCCAGCCCAAGTGTCTGCTCACCCCAGTTCCCTCCCCTCTGCCCTTCACCCCCGCCTCACTGCCCCACCCACTGCCTGCCTTCTCTCCAGCTACCACCCTCTTACTCCCACCTCCCACCCATCTAACCAAATACTGACCGCTTGCTTCCCCCACCCCATCCTCCTCCTCTCATGGGTAGAGCATGGTGTATCTGTTGCTAAGAGTGATGCCTGCCCCGACATGTCTCCTGCCCCTGGTCAGCCCCTCTCCTGTGAGGTGTTTTCCATCCGTTGCTCATATTACACCTACCCTCCAGAGTCTCCATAGGTCCCGTGCACCCTGGGTATGCTGTAGTGGCCTCGCCACCCTCCATGGGACCGTTTCCCTCCCCCATGCCTTCCAGTTCTCTTCTGATCCCCCACCCCCCAAAGCGTCCTGCCAGCTGGGAACACACTGGGCACCCTCAGTTCTTCCGTGTCCAATTTAGGATTATCGCTGCCCTGCACCCCGTACACCCAATCACCCTGCCGAAGATGCCCGCTCAGGCCAGCCCCGAATCCACCCTCATTCTGATATGAGCAGGACAAACTACTTGCAGCCCAACAGTTCTTGCCCACCTCACATGATCATAGAGCATATACAACCAGCAGATATCACAATTTACAACTGTCAAAACCCCACAGTACTATACAAATCAGCAGATATCACAGTTCACATCTATCAAAGCCCACAGCCGTATATGTAGCTAGCATGTATTCAATGGTGTCCAAACAGACCCAGCATACGATTTTGCCTACATCCCCAAAAGTTCAGCAGCAGCAAACAGTACAGCCAAGAATCAGGTCACATACATCATATCTCTCACCTGTATAGTGCTCAGCATACAGCCATCTTTTCCTTTAATATCCTCAGTCCTCACCCACTCAGCTTGCTCCTCCCTGATCCAGTCAGCGGCAGCAGTCCAAGACAACCACAGCTGTCCAGGCTTCCCAGTCACAGCCTCCCCCCCCCAAAGGTTTCACCCCAACTGACTAAGAGAAGTCGGGGCCAGGGTGGGTAGTGTGGGACAACCACAGCAGCAGCTCTTCCCCTCGCGACTGGGCTAATGGCCTTTATAGCCCAGTTGCATAATTAAAATTTGCGCGCTTTGCGCCGATTGGCCCCACCGCTCCTTGCTCCCGAGCGGCAGCCTTCCCTTACCGCTGATGCGGCTTCCCTCGGCCCCCGGGTCTCCTGTGACCACCGACATGGTCCTTCTCACTCCTGCCTCCAATGCAGTCCCGGCTCTCCAGCCTCACAGCAGCAGCAAAACGCTAATCAAGTTCAGAGTTAAATAAAACCCTGTACTGTATACTATGTGCTAATTTATATGTCTGTCAAATACACACTTGTAATTGTCTTGCTACCCCAGGATCTCCTTGTGAGTGAACCCGCTCAATAGAGCCAATCCTGTAATAAAACTGAACTGAACAGCTTGCTTACTAGTCTATGTGGAACGGTGTCAAGCACCTTACTGAAATCTAGGTAGGTTACATCCACCGCTCCACCCTGATCTAGTTCCCTGGTCACCCAGTCAAAGAAATCTAATCAGGTTTGACATACCCGTCCGTGAATCCATGCTGTCTCAGGTCTTGTAGCCCACTGGATTCAAAATATTTTACAGTCCTTTTGTTTTTGTAGCAGTGATTCCATTAACTTTCCCACCACCCGAAGTCAGGCCTGACTGGCCATAATATGGAATTTGGGGGAGCTCAGGAAGCAGGGGATCAGGCAGAGGTGCTAAATGAGTACTTTGCCTCAATATTTGCAGAGGGTGATAAGGGATCCCTACAGCCTGATGGGAGAGATGAAAAATTACTCACCTTAGTAATTATATTTCTTCTAATGGAGTCTTGCTGTATTCAGACAATTGCAGTGACTCCCAACCTTTGAACTGCCCTGGAGAACAAAGAGTTAACTTTCCATGCAGGGCATGGAACGCTGAGCTCGAGCTCGGCTGAAGTCTCTGTCTGGAGTGTTTTGAACTTAAACCGTCAGATTCTTACGAGCCCAACTAAACAAAATTCTGTGTGGAAATTGTAAAAATTCTACTAGCCAACTGGCTGAAAAAAGTTTTGGATTCTCAAGGAAGACTCAAGTCAGGAAACCCAAAAACAAAACCCAATGTACTAAAAACAATAATAAATAAGCACCCAAACAAAAAGGGAGGAGGGTGCAAGAAAAAGCAAAAAAACAAAACACCCCTGGGGTGCAACATTGCACCTGCCCACTCACTTACCAAAAACAGGTTCTGGGGGGGGGCAGGGAGGGAGGTCAAAACACAGCAAGACTCCATTAGAAAAAATATAATTACTAAGGTGAGTAATTTTTTTCTTCAAACATGAAGTCTTGCTGTATTCTGACAATTGCAGACTACCAAGCAGTACCTCAAGGAGAGGGACAGAACCTACTTGGAATAGGCTCTGAAGTACTGCTGTGTGACTGAGAGCATCACTCCTAGCCTGGATATCCAGAGGTAATGCTTGGTAAAGGTATGGACTGTTTTCAGGTGGCTGCTTGACACATTTCTGAGAGAGGGATATCCCTGGCAGCAGCCAGGGAAGCAGCTGTACTTCTTGTGGAATGAGCCCTCAGGCCTGAGGGTGGAGTTTTTCATAGCAGAATTGTATACAAGACACAATCCACCTGGCAATAGATCTCTTGGTGGCAGGTTTGCCCTTTCCCACTTCTCCATAAGTGAGGAACAACTGGAGGGGAGTCAAACCTCTGACCCTTGGTATGCTCTATGTAGTAACTAAGGGCTCTTTGACATCTAAACCGTGTAGCCTCCTCTCTCCTGAGGAACAATGATCAGTGAAGAAAACAGGGAGAGAGACAGACCAGTTTAAATGGAAGTCTGAAACCACTTTGGGCAAGAACCTTCTATTGGTTCTAAGGACCACTTTATCCCTGTGAAAGGAAATAAAATCAGGTTCCACTGACAGGGCTTGCAATTCACGGATATGCCTGGCAGAGGTAATGGCTACCAGGAACACAGTTTTCCAAGTCAAGTACTTAAGCTCTGCTGAAGACTTCGGCTCAAAGGGGGGTTGCATAAGTTGAGCAATGCAAACATTCTAATCTCAGGCAGGGGCAGGGTCTCTAAAAGGGGGACTGGTGTGAAAATCCTTTAAATTTACAGAAGACAGGATGGGAAGATGTGAGGAAGGCTTCCCCACAGACAAAAATGCAGAAAACAGCCGACAAGTGTACCTTGAGAGTAGCTGGTCTGAGGCCTTGGCCATTAAGATGGACCATATAATCCGGAACCGTAGGCAATTCAGCAATGTCGGGAGAAATATGCTTCTCTCAGAACACCAAATGCTGAATCTTTTCCATTTGGAGTAAGTCTTTCTGGTGGAGGGCTTTCGAGAAACCTTGAGGATATCCAGAACCCCTTGGGAAAGATGCAGATCTGCAAACTCTAACTCTTCAAGAGCCATGCTTTGGCTCTTGACAAGAGCAAAGTTTCGTTCATTGAAGGAAGTATAAGGTGGTTCAGGATACAGTCAGACGATGCCACCATGTAGTAAACACACTTAAAAAACAAACATAGGGCCATTCGTCCTAAGATGCAATCAATCCACACAAAATTGGAGTAGTTAATGTCAAGATATAAAAAAGAAAGGAGTAGCACCCCCTCCCCCCCACAATCACCTAATGTTCCACGTCACTACCTTGTGCTTTATCGGGTAGTGATGCAAAACGTTGGGCGACTAAAGTGAGGTGCTACTCCTTTGTTTTGTTTTTTTTAATCAATAAAATTAACTGCTCCAATTTTGTGGGGATTGACTATCTTAGGACGAGTAGCCCTATTTTTTTTTTTTTTTTTATCCCCATTATCTCAACACCCCCTACTAACATAGTAAAATGCCAGCAGAATAGGCCCGACGGTCTTTCATGTCTGCTCGTTCGGTCAGCCCCCACCTAGGGAGCCAACCCTGCTGCCCCCCCTCGCCCCCTCTGGCTTCTCCCTTCCCAGTCCCGGATATTCTCGCTGCACTGGACTTTGCTTCCAGAACCCTTCCCCTGTAGCTATCCCACCCCCTCGAACCCTCCACCGCTCTCTGCCTCCACCAGCCCCTGGGCAGTGCATTCCATGGCTCCACCACCTCTCAGTGAAGTAGCACGTCCTCCTTTCTCCCTGAATCTCCCCTCCCAGCTTCCACCCATGCCCTCTAGTTGCCCCCTTCCTTCTCGGAGCACCCCCGACTGCTCCTCCCCTTGCTTAATTTCTTCATGTACCTGAAGACTCTATCATGCCCCCCCGGTCCCTTCTCTCTCTCTTCCAACGTGTACATATTTAGCGCTCTTCAAGCCTCTCCCATAGGTCCTGTCCCCCAAGCCCAAGATCATTTTGGTTACCCTCCTCTGGTCCCTCTCTACTGGATGGACAGGGAACACCATTTGGTAAGGAACTCCGGAGTACTCTAAAGGGTGTGTGAGATTTAACTCATTTAGCCCGATTTATGGCTCACAAAAAGATTTCATCCCTCTAACCTAACTTGTCTACAAGTTTTTATGTCCAACTCAAATGGTATTGCAGCCTTACAACATCATGTGCTCTTGACCAGAATTGAAAAACTGCTACTGACAGTAAAAAGTCTCCACTAATAAAAAGAAATGGAGAAAATCTTCAGTGCCTCAACATTCTTGCACTACAGCATGGAAAACAGTGGCATTTTGGCCACTAAAATAATGATCCGACTAACCCTTTAAGAATATTCCCTAGTGTGCACTGCTGGGCTCTCTTTGCACAACACAAGTCATGCTTATCCTGTTTTTAAATATTTTAGTGCGTAAATGGTGTACAAAGCTCTGGAAGTGCACACAGCTCTTGTCACCAAGGTGTGGGGGTGGGGGTTGCACTGCTCCTTTGTTTAAAAAAAGTTTAACCAGGAAGTACATACTGAGTGACAGCAGCTCATTGCCAGACGAATCCTGGGGGAGAGAGGGGAGATGACCAACAAGATAATAGAATAAAATAGCAAAAAAAAAGCAGAAATTAAATATTACAGTTAAATTAGTAAATGAAAACAATTAGAAAATTAAACACTTAAATGGGACAGGAGTTAGTCACATGTTTTGAGTGTCAATAAGGAATTATCGTAATAAACATATCCAACCAACTCCTGTCGTATTCACTTTTGAACGCTACTACTATTACAATACCCAAGGTTCTTATATTGCACACGAGTGACTGAACAGATGTGCAGAGTTGCTGCACTCAGGTCATTCATTCTCAGCTACCGCCGATGTCTTGACGTGCTGTTAAAAGCTGTACATCCTTTCAGATGTCACTATTCAGTTACAAATATGGTGTGTAGACTTCCGGTGACGTCACGGAGCCGGCAGCAAGCGAGTGAGTGAAGCTCCCTACCCCACTAGCCCGAAAGGATAAAAACTGGTACAGCACTGCAACAAAAAACAAGAAAACGGCTTCAACAAACCGAAATAAAGACAAGGCAGGTCGGGATAAGCCGAAAAATAAGTTTAATGTGCAGGATAAAAGGAGATCGAGCATACCTACTAGAAGGCCGAGTCACAGCCCCTCTCCTGGTAGTGTAGTCGATATGGAAGAAAGAGCATTTATCCCGTGCTCGCTTTGAACAACTTTAAGGAAATTCGGGAAGGGACAGCAGAGACAAGGTTGGAATTTAGAAACAGATCATAAATTATCCGGGGCTAGAGCAGCGAGTGAAGACAGCTGAGGAGCGGATTACTAATTCGGAGGATGGTGTGATTCAGACGGAGACAATAATGCAAGCGCTAATAGCCCAAACAGAGAAACTACACGAAGAGCGCATTGATCTGGAGAGTCGCTCTAGATGGGAGAATATTAGATTGTACGGCCTCCCTCAGGGTACTGAAACTGGTCGGATCGCAGATTTCCTCACTGATTTACTAGCAGACATCCTGCAACTGCCCACAGGATACATGCTGAATATTGAGAGAGCACATAGGGCTCTTTAGTCAAGGCCCACGGAAGAAGGAGCAAGGCCACAATCTATAATCATAAAATTTAACAGCTACAAAACAAAGGAAGACATATTGTCAAGGATATGGAAGCAGAAGGAGATTACATACTTAAATCATAAACTGTACTTCGACCATGATTATCCACAGGAGATCCAGAGGTAGCGCTCTCAGTATGCAGACATAATCAAATTGTTAAAAGCCAAAAGGTATCATTTCCAAACGACCTATCCTGCAAAAATCAGGTTTTTTTGGTTGGAAGGTCCTAAAACGTACAACACACCAGAGGAGATTAAAGGGGTACTAATCGAAAAAGGCCTAATGGAGTCACAGTCTGCCCTTGTTAAGGACTCAAATTCCCAGAAGCCCCTGGAGCGATCTATAGATTGGGCAATCTCTACAGGTAGTAGGAAGAAAGGATGTGGCGTGGAGGTGTCAGCAACTGCAACATTTCAAGCAATGAGAAGCTTGATCCAGAAGCTACAGGAGAATCGTGAAAGCCTGCAAAAGGACTCTCGAGATTGATTTTACATACCCATGAATTCCTCGTAAAAGTAATGTTGCTGCCTTATGGCCCGATGTCGAGAGCCATCTGTAGGAGGAAAACAGGTCGGTGCTCTTAGAGCACATTTTCTCCTACCTGGCTTACCCTATTGGGAACAGTGACTTAAAACCCTGAACCGAGTTATATGCATGCAAGTCTTTTGCATGAAGACAAATGCTGGACTTGTGAGGGGTGCTTTTTTCCCTTTGGACGTAATTTCTATTTCCTAAGTTAAAATGCTTAGTTTGCTGAATGTAGTTAGAGAGATTTGAAAATAGCGTATTTTAAGTATGCATCTAGCGTAGCCTTCACTATACTTAGGTACAATGCACGCATTTTGAACAAAAGCAGTGTTTTTTATTTTACATATTTGAAAAGTAATGTGATCTTTTGGGCGGGGGGGGGAGAAGAGGACTACAATGTTTCTGCTGTAGTTAACCGGATACTTCTCTCTATCTTTTCTCTCTCTCTGGCTGACTAGGTGAAGTGATGTCACAAATATTATATATACTTTTTAGTGCAATATAAGAGCCTGGTAACATACATCTAGGCTCTCGAGGAGTCTCACACTTGGTGTGGTAAAATCTCTCCTCGTTCCAGTGGTCTTCTTGGACAAGGTGATCACTGGAGCTAGGAACCCCTGCTTGGTGCATATAAGGGGTTTCCACGTTTGGAAGCACAAGTTTAAACAGTTACTGTTTCAGTTTACTTAATTGTTATCACGTCTAGAGTTCTGATGTGGTACTGTTTAAGAATTGAGTTTGGTAGAGGTCATGGGGACTGGGTTGCAGCTGCTTTGAGGAGTACGTTGAGGGAGAAAAGGGAGTGTTGGGAACAGGAATGTACAAATAGGGGGAGCTTAAGAAATATCAAATAACCCAAAAAGAAAATGGATAGCTGAGAGATTACCTTTGTCTTTCAATGTAAATGGTTTAACGCACACAATTAAGAGAAGCAGAATGTCCTTCGTACGAAAATCGCAAGCATCTTTATAATGCTTCAAGAGACCCATTTAAACAAAGCACAGCATGACAAACTTAAAGTCCGACTTTCAGAAAGTTCAGTCATCATCATATAAGAAAGGCAGATGGCGAAGTGTTGCAATCTTGATCCCAAACAAATGCCCATTTGAAGTGTGTGACTCCATTAAAAACAGCAAATGCTGCTATGTGGGTGTAAAGGGTAAATATAACGGAACAGCCTCTGTGGTCTTGTATGCCCCACCAGGTTACAAGTATTCCTTTTACAGGGAATTCTTCCTTAGAATAATTGAATGGGCAGAGGGCCATCTAGTTATTTGGGGAGGGGGGATTTAAATCCAAGGCTTAATGCTCATTTGGACTCATCCAGTGGAGTGGCCCAACAGGAAGGTTGGACAGCTAAGAAGGTGGGGAAATTAATGGGGGAATTGGGTCTCGTGGACATCTGGAGACAGATGCATAAAAGAAGCAGACAATATATGTTTTTCTCATCAGCGCATAAGTCGTATTCAAGACTAGATTACTTTTTTCTACCTAGAGAAACCACGGCTCTGTGCACAGACTCCTGGTTGGGGGATATGGTAATTTCGGACCATTCACAAATTTACTTGAAACTTAAATTAGGCCCTGGTAAACGTTAATACTTTTCGGAGATTGAATCTCTCGTTGATACAGAAGGAGGAAACTAAAAAAAACAGAAAAGGCAACAGAACAAGCTGTAAAGGAAACTAGTGACAAATATCCCTGGGGATTTTATGGAATACAGTGAAAGCCACAGTACGTGGCAAATTCAGAGAGATCTCAGTTAGAAAAAAGAAACTGAGGGAAAGGAAAAATGTGCAGTTACAGGACCAGATAGCCAACTTGGAACGCCAACAGCAGCAACTAGAAAGGAACAGAGGGAAGCAGCTGAAAAAACTGAAGAGAGAGATGTTAGATATACTCGACTACCAAGTCGAACAAAAGCTATTATATTTACACCAAAGATGTTATGAGTGGGGCCCAAGGGCGTTAAGACTCCTAACTTATAGGCTTCGACAGCAGAAGGCCAAGGCCTGTATTTCAAAAATAATGCACCCAAAAACCAAAACTTGGCACGTCAAGGTGGAAGGGATGGCTGAAGCCTTTAAACACTATTACGCGAAACTATATAGTGAAGGGGCAAATCCAGCCCCGGAGGTGATTGAAAGATATCTCGCCCCCTTCGCTTACCCAAAATTTCTGAACAGAGGACCCTAACTTCCCCATTTTCAGTGGGAGAAATACAGGAGGAGATAACCTGCCTGAAGGCAGGAAAATGTCCTGGCACTGACGGTTTGCCAAACGAATTCTACAAAGAATTCAAGGAGGGTGTTATACCCTTAATAAGAAAGGCTTATAATTCTTTATCGGAGAATAAGGTAGGCTGTACCCCATCCTGGACCCAGGCTATTATTTCAGTTTTGCCAAAGCCAGCCAGGGCCCCCACTATATGTTCATATAGACCAATTTCCATATTAAATGCAGACTACAAAATATTAACAGGGTTAATGGCCAGAAGGCTCGAAAAAATACTACCAGAAATAATTAATTTGGATCAGACGGGGTTTGTCCAGAGAAGACGGACTTTTGATAATATTAGGAGGTCGGCGCATATAATTGAACATTTACAAAAGTTGGGAATTCCAGCATATGTGATGAGTTTGGATATCGAAAAGGCTTTTGATCAAGTATCTTGGTCATTTTTATGGGGTGCCCTGGACAGCTTTGGCTTTCCTACCCCCTTTTTGAGTTTCCTATCCAAATCACACTGCCTTCAGAAAGTATTCACCCCCCCCCCTTGGATTTTGTCACATTTTATGATGTTGCAAACCCAAATTACAATACATTTATATGGGATTTTTTTGTCACGTATCTACACAAAGTACTCTATGTCGACAAAGTGGAATGAAACTTCTGGAATTTTTTGTACATGTAATTTAAAATAAAAACCTGAAATGTCTTGATTGATGAGTATTCACCCCCTTTGCTATGAGACTCCAAATTGAGCTCAGGTGCATCCAATTTCCTTGTGAGATCACTAAAACTTGAATGGGGTCCACCTGTGGTCAGCTCAAATGGTTGACATGATTTCAGAGGAAATACACCTGTCTACACAAGGTCCCACTGTTGACAGTGCATGTCAGAGCAGAAACTCTACCATGAAGACCAAGGAGCTGTCTGTAGAACTCTGTGATAGAATTGTGAGGAGGCATAGATCTGGGGAGGGGTATAAAAACATTTCTAGGGTGTTGAAAGTTCCCAGGAGCACAGTCAAGTCCATCATTAGGAAATGGAAAGATCACGGAACCACCCAGACTCTCCTTAGAGCAGGCCGTCCTCCCAAACTGAGCAAGCAGGGAAAAAGGACCTTGGTCACAGAAGTGACCAAGAACCCAATCACCACCCTGACAGAACTACAGAGTTCCATGGCTGAGATGGGAGAACCTGTCCAGAGGACAACAATCTCTGCAGCACTTCACAGATGTAGCCTCTATGGGAGAGTGGCTAGACGGAAGCCACTCCTGAGAAAGGCCACATAATAGCATGCCTGGAGTTTGCAAGAAGGAACGTGGCACACTCAGACCATGTGGCAAAAGATTCTCTGGTCTAATGAAACAAAAACTGAACTCTTTGGCCTGAATGCAAAGCGCTATGCCTGACGCAAACCGAACACAGCTCATCACCCGTGTAACACCATCCCCTACCATGAAGCATGGTGGTGGCAGCATCATGTTATGGGGATGCTTTTCAGCGGCAGGGACTGGGGCACTTGTCAGGATAGAGGGAACAATGAATGCAGCCAAATACAGGCACATCCTTGAGGAGAACCTGCATCAGTCTGCAACACACCTTGGACTGGGGCGAAGATTTGCGTCCCAACAGGACAACGACCCCAAGCATACAGCCAAAGCAACACTGGAGTGGCTCCAGAACAAGAAGGTGAATGTCCTTGAGTGGCCCAGCCAAAGCCCAAACTTGAATCCCATTGGGAATCTGTGGAAAGACTTAAAGATTGAGGTTCACCGACGCTCCCCATCCAACTTGACAGAGTTTGAGTAAATCTGCAAGGAAGAATGGGTGAAATCCCCAAATCCAGATGTGCAAAGCTGATACAGACATACCCAAGAAGACTCAAAGTTGTAATTGCTGCCAAAGGCGCTTCTACAAAGTATTGACTCGGGGGAGGGGGGTGAATACTTAGGTAAACAAGATATCTCAGATTTTAATGTTTTATAAATTTTTGTTACACAATGAAAATATTTTTGCCCCTTTAAATTGTTGAGTATGCTGTGTGAATCGAGGGGGGGGGGGGAAAAAAGCATTTCAATGCATTAAAAATTCTGGTAGTAACACAACAAAATGTGACAAAATCCAAGGGGGGTGAATATTTTCTGAAGGCACTGTATATACTCATCCCACAGCATATATTAGGGCCAACGGATACATGTCCAGCTCCTTCATGCTGGAGAGAGGCACCAGGCAGGGTTGTCCCCCATCTCCTTTGCTTTTTGCACTGTACATAGAGCCTCTGGCTCAGAGTAAATGAAGGGAGAACGTGTGTACCTATACAGCATACTAAACATAAAATGGCACTCTACACGGACGATGTCTTATTGTATTTGATAAATCCAAAGAAATCTTTACCAGAGATTTTTAAACAAATTAAGAGTTTTTCATTTCTTTCTGGTTATATACCCTAAATTGGTCAAAGACTGAGGTGTTAGTGTTATCTGCTACAATTCCTGAAGATATAAAATTAACAGACCCCATGAAGTGGGATAGTGAGACCAATACATACATGGGGGTTACAGTAGGTAAATCCTTAACTTTACAAGCAGACAATTACCCAAATTTGGTCAAGCAACTGCGAGCAGATTTACAGAAGTGGAGCTATATACCTTTTCCATTTTATTCCAGATTACAAATAATTAAAACTAACATAATGCCAAGGCTTCTATACTTATTTACATACTAACATGCCAGCAGAATAGGCCCAACGGTCTTTCGCGTCTGCTCGTTTGGTCAGCCGCCACCCTGGGAGCTGACCTTGCTGCCCCCCCCCCCTCGCCTTCTCTGGCTTCTCCCTTCCCAGTTCCGGATATTCTCGCTGCATTGGATTTTGCAGCCAGAACCCTTCCCCTGTACCTGTCCCACCCCCTCAGACCTATGCACAATTCCACAAAAGGAATTTATTAACTGGCAAAATGGGTCATGGCTTTTATATGGGGAAATAGGCATCCCAGAATAGCAAAACACACTTTATATCTACCAAAATAAGAGGGAGGGAGAGCCTGTCCACATACAATAGATTACTGGATTGCAGTTCAAATGAAAACTGCACTGCTATGGGCTCATCAAAAGTATAGGGCACACTGGCAACAACTTGAACTATATTAGATGGGCAAGACACAGCCATGTGCCAAGCTTTTTGACACACATGGTAGACCTTTAGATCTGGGAACATCAATGTCCTCAGTCACAGCAACTTTGAATGGCTGGTATCAGGGTATTAAAAAGGGGTCACACTAGTAGAAATATCTGGAGATATACATGGTTGTCAGATAAAGGGTTTGTCCCAGTTAAGCTTTCAAATTGGTATCACAAGCAGATGGATAGGGGTGTATATGCCTCTTGGCAGCTACTTAAAAGGAAACAATTATTTTATTTGAAAGTACTAAGTCCCTATATGGTTGGACAGAGAGACCTTTTATATTATTATCAATTAAAAGACTACATTAATGTTAGGTTGCAGAAGAATTCACACAATGATGATCTTAGACTTTTCCCTAAAGCAACTGAACTTGTTTGGGGCTTACACGGCAAGGAAGCAATAACAATGCTCTACTGAAATCTAATAGCAGACCAAACATATAATACATGCACTATACAAAAACAATGGGAGCAGGATTTAGGAATATGTTTAAACCAAATACAATGGTGCTTGGCATTTAGAGGCAGCTGGCGTACTACATTTTCCCCAAACTGGCAAGAATTTGCCTGGAAGATTATGATCAGATATTCTTAACTCCGTGCAGGCAGTTCAGAATAGGATTGAGAAACTGTGCAGAATGCTGGAGAAAATGTGGTTGTTTGGAGGCTCATATGGCACATATTTTTTGGAGTGTTCTTCGCTTCAGACATACTGGAATGAGGTGAAGAATCACCTTAATAAAATATTTGGAAACGATATAAGGCTAGGCCCAGAAAATATAATACTGGGAATATATCCTACTGAAAATCAAAGGGAAAGAAGGGCAATATTTATGGGCCATATTATGCATAGCTGCTTTGAAGGCCATTACTAAAAAACTGCTCCAACAGTATATACCAGAGAATAAGGACTGGCTGCAGACAGTTCATCAAATCCAAACAATGGAGAAAACTTTTGCTGCTAACCATTCTATAAATTCTTATATGAATAGATGGACTAGTTGGGATTTATATAAAGATACAATTTATTCCACTGTAACGCTTTTCTCCCCCCCTTTTCATGCTCCCCTTTAATTTTGTCTTACTTTGTCTATGCAGATTTTTGTCCCCTAAAGTTTCTTTTAGTTATTTTTATGTTTTATTTTGCCTTAAGAAATGTTTGAGATTTGTTATTAAGGATTGTAATAAGAATACACCAGGAATTAGCAATTTTAGTAAACGAATGTATTATCTCTGCAAAAAAGGAAGCATTTCATTTAGAATGCTTGTTATGTATTAAAAAAAAAAAAAAAGAATTTTGGTGTGTATCATAGCTTTGTTAAAAACCTTAGTTGTCCTGAAGATTGCGGCTTGTTAGTCCAGATTCAATCAAGGTGACTTCAAAATAGTGTAACATGGAATTAGTAGTAGTGTTGGGCCAAAATTCTGTCAACGCCAGAGATAGGATGTGATCCATTTGTCCACATCTGGTTGTGAAAACATTTCTCTCTCTCCCCTAAAGCTGGTCTCCAGGCTCATCACTGAAGGGTTGTCCTTCCTGGTACCACATGACAGGCAGGATAGAGAGCTCTGCAGGGTGTAGATATCCCTGCCACTTTTTTTTTTTTTTATTATTTATTTCAATTGGGATTAATACATTTGAGTCAAAGACTCATTTTCAAAGGTTCCAAGTCGGGGACAAAACAGAGCAATACAAATACAATAAGTACAAATTAAGATAACAAAAAAGAAAAACATGGTAGGTATCACAAACAACATTAAAAAATGGCACGTGGTACAAGACTTGCTAGTTTCAGATACATCTTAAAAAGTAGAGTAAATTACATCACATCAAGTTGTTGCAGTGTAGGGATACACTGGGAACAGTGAGACATGTCAATAATAGGTCCATGTTAAGCTTTAGGGATGATGGGGGAGGTAAGCAGCCAGACGGTATTGTCAGTAGCTAGAGGTGGTGTGGACAGGAAGTAAAGGGAAAGGTGAGGAGGTGGGGGAAAAGGCAGGAGGAATATGTTGAATTATTTTCTTGCACAGTTACAGGTGGTTACATTCTTAAGGTGGGACCATAGCCCCCTTTTGAACAGACTCAGCTTTGTTTCCTGTCAGCATTTCAGGCAGCTCATTAAACCATTTGGGGCCCTTAAAAGTAATGGATTTTTGGGCCAGTGATGTGCGCTTGAAAGGGACTTTTAGTCCTCCTTTTGTCGCATTTCTTGTTTGTTTAGTACGCACTGCCTTCTTGAACAGGCTGCTTATGGATTCCGGCATGAGGCCTAATTGCGCTCCTTGAGCTTCTCTTCATAGGTCCTCTCCCCCAGAACCCAGATCATATAGGTTTCCTTCCTTTGGAGGCTCTTTAGGAGTGTAATGTCACTCTTTAAATGTGGTCTCCAAAACTGTACACAATACTCAAGGTGTGGCCTAACCAAGCAGTTGTACAGAGGAAGGATCACTGCCGCCTTTCTGGAAGTAACCCCCCCCCCCCCGAAGATGCATCCCAGCATCCTATTTGCCCTTTCCGCTGCCTTCCTACAGGTCTGAGTTGTTCATTTTGACATCTACCACTACTCCCAGGTCCCTCTCACCCTCCATGACTTAAATCATGTCTCCTCCCAGGGTATACTCCTGGACTGAATTTCTGACTCCTTCCAAGAGGCTGGTACTCCTCTGCAGGGGCTCTGCCACCTGAGTGACAGAGCCGAAGACTTCAAACTAAATGTGGAAAAACATTTCTTGAATGATTACCCTAGAGAGCAGGGCTGTTTTTTTCCTCTCATTCCACTTAAGCTCTCTTCATTATCAGGGGGTTCCAGTCTCAGCCTTTCACGCTGAACAGATTGACCCCCCCCCCACCTTCAACCTTCCCACACTTTAGAAGGCGAACAGCATCACTGCATTTTTCAGCCCCCGGCCCTCAATCAGATGATTGACTGAAAGTTTTTTTTACTGGGGAATTTAACTTATCAGGGGCATTTTCATTTCTGTGGGACTCTCCCGCGCAGCTGAAAGAG